>JANRMT010062820.1:26468290-26488825 GCA_026402145.1 Polypterus bichir lapradei
ATATAGTGCCTTTCATATCTATCTATCTATCTATCTATCTATTATATAGTGCCTTTCATATCTATCTATCTATCTATTATATAGTGCCTTTCATATCTATCTATCTATCTATCTATCTATTATATAGTGCCTTTCATATCTATCTATCCATAGACAATGGTACAGTCTTTTCCCCCTATAAGTTAGTAAGAGATTGAACTTTCTTGCCTTCGGTGGGCTGGCACCTTGCCCGGGGTTTGTTTCCTGCCTTGTGCCCTGTGTTGGCTGGGATTGGCTCCAGCAGACCCCCGTGACCCTGTAGTTAGGATTGAGCAGGTTGGAAGATGACTGACTGACTGATTATCTTGTTATAACTGAGATACAGTGTGTTAATTGTGTCAGTTGTTGTTTAGAAGAGGTCCCAGTACACAGGGACTTAAAAGATCCATTGTCAACTTAGAAATGGGATGGCATATGGTTTTCTGGCCGTCATTTTGAAATGGTTCAGGAACATTTTGAAGTGATCTGTCATGATTTGAAATGTAACAAGATTTAAGCTTTGAACAGAAATTTTCTTAACAAGAAGTTTTCTTTTTTTGCTATTTTCTTTTTTGTGTGAACTGTTTTACTTTGAATTTTAACTAAAACTTTTAAAAACAAAGATATTTTGTCTGTGGAATCATTTCAGCACGTCAAGCTTTTGTTGAATCCTATTTTTATGCTACAGCTGCTGAACTTTGTTAATTTTGAAAAAAAAAAATGCAACTACAATTGTACTTTACCGTATTTCTGTGTTTTTTGCCATCGTTCTAAATCAGTGGTACCCTTGTTTGCCACGGACACCAAACCAAGCACTTTGCTTCGTTTTCAATGCATCCTTCTCCAAAGCATGGGTACTTTGTTTTCATGTGTGGTCTGAAAATTTGCATTTCCTCTTGTTAGTTTAACTGCAGGATGACATTTTTAAATAAAAGACCTCCCACAGTCCAAAGACATGCAGGTTAGGGGCATTGGCGATTGTAAATTGTCCCTAGTGTGTGCTTGGTTTGTGTGTGCCCTGCAGTGGGCTAGCTCCCTGCCCGGGGTTTGTTTCCTGCATTGCACCCTGTGTTGGCTGGGATTGGCTCCAGCAGACCCCCGTGACCCTGCAGTTAGGATATAGCGGGTTGGATAATGGATGGATGGAATGGACTACTGCATATTCGTATAACAAGTACTGACAACACAAAATGGCGAAGTGGGCGTAGGCGCGTAGCCGTGTTTTGTTTTCAATAAGTCATAAATGATTTATGTAAAACATAGAGATAATAGCGTGTGATTTCAGCCAATAACACAGTCAAGTCAGTGATTGATGAAAGCCAGACATTGTCACCATTTTAGGCAATGCCTACCAAATGAAGGAAACAATGCCGAAAAGGAGGACATGCCCTCTTTTTGCCAGACGTCTGGTAACCCTACTAAAAACTTGAAAGCAGAACTGGATTTTTGTTAAATGCAGAATAAACAGTGTTGGGTGCTGATTACTTTGGCCAATTTCAGGTTATTTCAGAGGCAATTCTAGGGAGGGTCTTCTTTTATCGTGGAAGGGTACATGTGACTCTATATGATATGCCAGTCTACTACAGGGCACACACTTTTGGCCAAATCACATACACTTATTAATTTAACCTACTTGTTTTTTAGATATGGATGGAAAACCTGGAGGAAAAAAACATCAAGAATAAGATTGTGTGAGGAATCACGGCAATGCCACTATGCCTAAAATAATGAGTTCATTCTTTGTTTTATTCTTACATTCTTCTTTGAAGACAAATTGACTCCAAAGCAGAAAACATCTGAGCACAAAATTCTGTTTTAGGGTAACGAGCTCAGAAAATAAAGAAAGCTCACAAGCTAAACAAACCGCTGGACTTGAAGCGTCTCGCTTGTCATGAGGGGTATGAGAGCCATACATGGCCCTAAGCTTTTGTCACAGCAGGTTGAATCACAAGTAATTGGGTGTCGTGATGGTAGAGCTAGTACGCGGCAGAAGAAGATGATGAAACGTCTTAGCTCTGCGGGTCATAAACCATCGCAATGAGCTGCCACAACACAGGGTCATGTGGTACAGGGCCATTTTTAAAAGTACGGCAGACATGTCGTCTAAATCTTGAGAAAAGGATCCATTGATCTTCAGATCCTTTTTTTGTTTTTCTCGCCACAAATTATCAGAGTCAATGCTGTGCAGTATTACCCAGGATGCTGCCCTCTCTGTCATTTTTACGGTTCGGGTGACACGGCTAACACCCAAAGACACTTAACAGTCAAATTTTATCTATTTATTTTTGAGTTTTAGCCTTTATTTCTTCTCATTTTTAAAAGTAACAAACTACTGTAAATACTGTTATGTCATACTATGCGAAGAAGCTGGCAGATTTTGTCCACTTTTTAATTCTTACATACCTGAATACCTCTGAGACTGAGGTGCCCATGCCATTAAACATTTGATTTATGTTACAGCATACAACACCAAACTGTTCTCGCCTTCATGCATTACTAGCCTCAAATGAAATTCAAATAAACAGCCTTTGTTGTTCAACAAAACACTTTATAGTGGGTTTAGAAAAGCTTCCGGCCTCTTCGCATTCTGCACGTTATATGATATCCGATTTGGTGTTCCACAAGGCTCTATCCTGGGTCCGCTACTCTTCTCAATCTACATGCTTCCGTTAGGTCAGATTATCTCAGGGCACAACGTGAGCTACCACAGCTATGCTGATGACACACAGCTGTATTTATCAGTAGCACCTGATGACCCCGATTCTATTGACTCACTAACACAATGTCTGACTTGTATCTCAGAATGGATAAATAGTAACTTTCTCAAGTTAAATAAAGAGAAAACTGAAATCTTAGTGATTAGCAATAATGGATACAATGAGGCTATTAGAAATAAACTGGATACATTAGGATTAAAAGTCAAGACGGAGGTAAAAAGCTTAGGGGTAATTGTTGACTGTAATCTGAATTTTAAATCGCATATTAATCAGATCACTAGGACAGCATTTTTTCACTTAAGAAACATAAGTAAAGTTAGACCTCTTATATCACTGAAAGATGCTGAGAAATTAGTTCACGCGTTTGTTTTCAGTCGACTAGATTACTGTAACGCACTCCTCTCAGGACTACCCAAGAAAGACATAAATCGTTTGCAACGAGTGCAGAATGGAGCTGCTAGAATCCTAACTAGGAAAAGAAAATCCGAACACATTTCTCCAGTTCTGATGTCACTACACTGGTTACCTGTGTCATTCAGGATTGACTTTAAAATTCTGCTTATGGTTTATAAAGCCTTAAATAATCTCGCCCCTTCTTATATATCGGAGTGTCTGACACCTTATATTCCAAATCGTAACCTCAGATCCTCAAATTAGCGTCTCCTTAGAATTCCAAGAACAAAACTTAAAAGAAGTGGTGAGGCGGGCGGCCTTCTGCTGCTATGCACCTAAAATCTGGAATAGCCTGCCAATAGGAATTCGCCAGGCTAATACAGTGGAGCACTTTAAAACACTGCTGAAAAGATATTACTTTAACATGGCCTTTCTATAACTTCAATTTAACTTAATTTAACTTAATCCTGATACTCTATATGTTCAATTTCCTCATAATAACTATTCAGGGTAGCTCTACAATCCGTACTGACCCCTACTCTCTTTTCTGTTTCTTTTTCCGGTTTCTTTGTGGTGGTGACCTGCGCCACCTCCACCTACTCAAAGCTTCATGATGCTCCGACAATGATGGATGGACTAAAAGGTAGAATTCTACATGACCATCATCATCAAGCCTTTCCGTGAAAACCCTAAATCCTAAGAGGACTGTTTCATTTATGTTAGGTAGAATGCCCAGAGGGGACTGGGCGGTCTCATGGTCTGGAATCCCTACAGATTTTATTTTTTTTTCTCCAGCCGTCTGGAGTTTTTATTTTGTTTTTTCTGTCCCCCCTGGCCATTGGACCTTACTCTTATTCGATGTTAATTAATGCTGATTTATTTTGTTTTCATATTGTGTTTTTTATTTTTCTATTCTTTATTATGTAAAGCACTTTGAGCTACTCTTTGTATGAATATGTGCTATATAAATAAATGTTGTTGTTGTTGTTGTTGTTGTTGTTAGACGGAAAAATGTCTGAATTAGTGTAAGCCACCCCTTGAAGTGTTCCAAAGAAATATCATGAGGTCGAAGTACATAATCAACAAGAATAGTTGCAACAAACATTTGAAATATTAACATTTCATTCATTTTCATTGTCAATATAAAACATGTTTTCAGTTATTTCACCTTTTTTTGTTAAGTACATAACTCCACACGTGTTCATTCATAGTTTTGATGCCTTCAGTCATGAAAATAAAGAAAACACATTGAATGAGGAGGTGTGTCCAAACTTTTGGCCTGTACTGTATATTTTCTGCACCAACCTACCATACCAGGACCATTTCTCACTTACTGTCATCATGGACGGAGCTCCAGTTGGCGCTACGAATTTATAAGTTGAGAGGCTGTTTGAAGCCATCTTTATTGTTGGTGCCGAATATTGTTATTTTCTTGTGCCGAATAAATGGGGATTACAGTGCACTTTGCAGACTTTCATTTAAGGGGATTTGCACTCATTTTGCTCACATAACACTTTTTCTACATGGACTCCTCATTTCAGGGCACCGTAATGTTTGAGACAATTGGCGTCATGGGTGTTTGTGATTCCTCAGGTAGGTTTCATGGCTTCATAAGATACCTTGGCTTGCTTCTACCCTTTGGAGTCTGTAGTTGCCATTGTTCAAAATGAGGACAAGAGCTGTGCCAATGAAAATCAAAGAAGCCGTTATGAGGCTGGAAAAACAAGAATAAAACCTTTGGAGACATCGGTAGGATAACCTAAATCATCCATCCATCCATCCATTATCCAACCCGCTGAATCCGAACAGGGTCACGGGGGTCTGCTGGAGCCAATCCCAGCCAACACAGGGCACAAGGCAGGAACCAATCCTGGGCAGGGTGCCAACCCACCGCAGGACACACACAAACACACCCACACACCAAGCATACACTACGGCCAATTCAGAATCGCCAATCCACCTAACCTGCATGTCTTTGGACTGCGGGAGGAAACTGGAGCGCCCGGAGGAAACCCACGCAGACACGGGGAGAACATGCAAACTCCACGCAGGGAGGACCCGGGAAGCGAACCCAGGTCTCCTAACTGCGAGGCAGCAGCGCTACCACTGCGCCACCGTGCCGCCCATAACCTAAATCAACTGTCTGGAATATCATGAAGTAGAAAGAACACCAAGAGACTGGTAGGCCAAGGAAGACCTCAACTGCTGATGACAGAAGAGTTCTAACTAAGGTAGCCACAAACGCCTGTCTGACAGATCAAAAACAGTCTTCAGGAGGCTGATGTGTGTGTCAGAGATGACTGTCAGCAGAAGACTTCTTGAGCAGAAGCAAAGATGATGCACAGCAAGATGCAAACCACTACTGAGCCACAAAAACGGGATGGCCAGATGAAAATTTGTGAAAAAGGACTTCAAAGAGCCTGCAGAATTCTGGGAAAAGGTCTTGTGGACAGACGAGATGAAGATGAACCTGTCAAAGCAGTCAAAGAAGCCATTGTGAAACACGGAGGATGAGAAGACACATCCAGAGTTTCCAAAGCCATAAATAAAAGATAAAAGCTTTATAAGGAAGTGCTCTTATAGACGCTTAAGTTGGTACCACTCATGAAACATTAACTGATTTTCTTTTAAGGTCATCTTGAGCTCTAACCTGGATAAAGTTAAAATGCACTCCGGCTGAAGAGGTTTTCTCATCGGACTGTTCTAGAAACCTTTTTTGTGATGTGATGACGAGAGTGATGGCAAGAGCAAAGTGTAAGAGATGAAGATGAACTGCCTAACATCCAAAGCAGACCACCTCATCTGTTAAACATGCTGGGGGGTGTTATGAACTTGGGCATGTATGGCTGCCACAGGTCCTGACTGGCAAACTTCTCTTCATTGATGATGGAACTGCTGACGGCAGTAACACAGTGAATTCTGAGGTGTGTAGAAACATCTGATCTGCTCAAGTTCCAGTCAATGTCTCCAAACTCACTGAACGGCACTTCATCCTACAACAAGATCATGAGCCAAACATACTGCTGAAGCAAGACAGGAGTTTATCAAAGCTAAAAAATGGAAAATTCTTGAGTGGCCAAGCCAGTCACTTGATATCAGTCCAACTGAGCAGGATGTTCATATGCTGAGGAGAAAATTCAAGGGGACAAGCACCCCGAAACAAGCAGGACCTGAAGATGGCTGCATTAGAGGCTTGGCAGATCATCACCAGAGAAGACCCTCAGCACCTGCTGATGTCTGTGATTTGACAGACCTCAAGCAGTCATCGCATGTGAGGGATATGCGACAAATATGACAGCTTTAATAGACCTGCCACTGCTGTGTCCCAGACATTATGGTGCCCTGAAATGGGGGCAGTGTGACTGAAATGTATGCAAATCCCCTTAAATGAAAGTCTGCAATGGCACTTTAATCACATATAAATTGTTTGATTTTGTAATTTTAAACTGTGGAGCAGAAGGAGGAAATCAAGAAAAAATATATATTTTGTCCCAAACATCATGAAGAGCACAATAGATAGTCAGACAGGATGATTTCAGAAAGAAGCAACATGAAGAAGCTTCCTCCTGTTTCAGTGTTGAATATTTTGGAGGGTGAGAAGACACATCCAGAGTTTCAAAATCCATAAATAAAAGATAAAAGCTGTATAAGCAAGTGCTCTTATAGACGCCTAAGTTGGTACCACTCATGAAACATTAACTGATTTTCTTTTAAGATTATCTTGAGCTTTAACCTGGATAAAGTTAAAACGACACTCCGGCTGAAGAGGTTTTCTCATCGGACTGTTTTAGAAACCTTCTTTTTTCTTTTTTCAAAAAGACATATTTTTAGATTAGTTGCATCTATCTGACTATCCATCTATGAGGACTCTTGAATAACTCACTGTCAGAGTGTGGATGTGCACACCTGTCAGGCTGAATCCATCCACGGCCGGGGCTTCATATCATCACAATGCACGGCAGGCCTTTTGATCTGTCAGTCATGTCCTTAGGATAGACAGTGGAGTAAAGTCATGGGAGGAGTTTGACATTTATGACTTGACTTGTTGATGAAACATAAATCATTATTTTTTTATAGTCACAACCGTATTGCTTAATATTAAAATGATATACCATGTCACATATCACAATTTTTTCATGATACAATGTAACCTAAATCTCACAATAATACGTTTAAAACTCTGAAACAATGAAAAAGTACACAATGTTGAAATGACAGAAAATGTGTTTTCTTTTTTTGTCTGCATATTACACTTGTGGCAAAATAAACACTTTCTAATTTTTAAAGTTAGAAAATGTATGTACAGCATGATGTTCAAGGCCTTTAATGACCTCTTGGGCATGGCCATCAGCAGTGTGTCTGTTTGCGGAGAGAGTGTCGATCTCATCGAGATGTTTATTTACTGTACGTCAGCAGCGACATTCACGTCTGTGGTGACTCTTCCTATGAAGTCAGTAGACGGACTGAGAGAGTATGGGGGGTCATGAGGTCGCTGGAAAGGGGTGTGTGGCGCTATCACTGCAAAAGGACGAAGGTCCAAGTCTTTAGAGTCCTGGTGCTTCCTGTTTTGCTATATGGTTGTGAGATATGGACGCTATCCACTGACCTGAGACGAAGACTGGACACCTTTGGTACTGTGTCTCTCCGGAAAATCCTTGGGTACCGTTGGTTTGACTTTGTGTCGAATGAGTGGTTGCTTATGGAGTCCCAAATGAGGCACATTGCCTGCATTATGAGGGAGCGTCAGTTGCGGCACTACGGCCATGTGATGCGATTCCCCGAAGGTGATCCGGTTTGCAGGATCCTCAATGTTGAGGACCCGAGTGGCGCTCCCAAAATCTATGCAAAAGGATGAAGTCCAAGTCTTTAGAGTCCTGGTGCTTCCTGTATTGCTATATGGTTGTGAGACATGGACGCTATGTAGTGACCTGAGATGAAGACTGGACTCCTTTGGTACTGTGTCTCTCTGGAAAATCCTTGAGTACTGTTGGTCTGACTTTGTGTCGAATGAGTGGTTGCTCATGGAGTCTCGAAAGAGGAACATTACCTGCATTGTGAAGGTGCGTCAGTTATGGCACTACGGCCATGTGGCACGTTTCCCCAGGGGTGATCCAGCTCGCAAGATCCTCATTGTTGGGGACCTAAGTGGCTGGACCAGGCCAGGGGGATTCCCACATAACACCTGGCTGTAGCAGATAGAAGGTCATTTCCAAAGAATGGGACTGGACCACATGTGTGCCTGAGGGGCAGCCAACCATGATCCCGAGCTTTTTCGTCGTGTGGTGGGTGTGACAACGCGCTGTACCGACGCATGCTCCCCAACCTGACCTGACCTGACCTGGTGTAATGGACGGCATGCAGGGAGTGGCTTCCAGGCCAGGACTGAGTAAGGATCTTTACCCGGCCGGGAGGCTAGCTCAACGATAGGACCGGGAGATGAGCACTGATGGATATTTTCTCCCTAAACACACCAGATAGCAGCCTCCTTGGGTTAGGATTCCTACAAAGACGCACACAAGGCATGCTGGGACCTGTAGTCCTATGGGGCAACCCTGAAGAGTTCCGTGTTAGCCACCAAGAGGGGCTAATGGAATTTATTTTAATGTCACTTTTGTTCAATCTTGATTTTCTTATTTACGTCGATTTTGTGCATTATTCTTTATTTTTGATGTTTTTCTCTGTATATAAGTTGCCTTTGTTATGTTCTTTGCGCTTTGTGAGTGTTCCCTCAAGAGGCGGATCAAACAGCCAATCAACTACCAGGAACTGCCCTCCTCCCTATAAAACTGGAAATGGTGGTGTGTAATACCGAAGTTCCTAAGTGAACTGTCCCGTCTCCCGTCCTGTTTACCCTCCACACGATGCCAGTGCTTGCCATCTACAGATATTTTCAGAAGACTCGTCTATCATAGTCTGCATTAATAATGGAAATGAGTCAGAGCACAGGAAGGCTCTGGAAGACTTTGTCTTGCAGTGTAGGAACAACAACCTGCAACTCAACATCAGCAAGAAAAAAGAGTTGGTGGTGGACTTCCGACGTACCAAGAAGCCAGTCACCATTCAGAGGGGGGACAGATAAATGGTGCAGAGCTACAGGGACCTAGTGATTTACATGAACAGCAAACTGGACTGGCATGGCAACACAGTGGAGCTGGACAAGAAGGGTCAGAGCAGACTGGACTTGCTAAGGAGACTCAGGTTTTGTGATGTGTGCAACAAACTGCTGGAAATGTTCTACCAGTCCATAGTAGCCAGTGTGGTGCTCTATGTTGTAGTCTCCTGGGGAAGCAACCAGAGCACCTAAGATGCATAATGCCTGAATAAACTTATCATAGGGCAAACCCTGGACACATTGTGGAAAAGAAGATGGTGGAGAAATTGGATGCCATCATGAAAAGTCCCCTCCATCACCTTCAGGAGACGCTGTTTTGGAGCACTTTTAGTCAAAGGCTCATTACACTATGGTGTGCTAAGAAGCGTCTCTGGGGAACTCATGTGCTAATAAATCTTTTAGAGACTCTACATGGCTCTTTATGTACCTAGCCCAGGTTTTTAACAGGATTTTTGGAACTGTTCCTGGAACTGTTTAGTGCTTTGTGACTGTCAGTCATAACATGCATTTACATTATTGGAGGTTCATTTGATATCTCTTTTGTTTATTCTTGTTTCTTTTATTTATGTTGATTATGCATATCATTCTTTATTTTGGGATTTTTTTTCTTTGATAATGAGCTGCCTTTATGATGTTCCATGTGTTTTGTGGGTGGTCCCCGAAGAGGTGGGGCCACCTGCCAATTACCACCAGGAACTGTCTTCCATCTTATAAAACCAGAGGGTCTCCCACAGTTGCTGGAGGTTCAGTTCAAACGCACTAGAGAGCTGGTAAGTGTTACTTGTGTTTTTGCTGTCCTTCTGCTATTTTGACCATTGTGTTCTGTTTTTTGACTTTGCCAATGGACTGTTTATTTGTTCACCTTGGATTTCCCTTGCTGGTAATTCCTTATTGCCCTGTGTGCTCCACGGAGCTTCTTGTACTTAAAGACAGTAAAATGTTTTATAAAAATTCTATGTGACCCTTTTCAAATCTGGCCAGGGTTTTTGATAAGACTTCCTCCTCTAGTGGTCATTTTTGGAAGTGCTCTTGGAACTCTTTAGTGCTTTGGGAGTCTTAAAACAAATTAATATTATTGGAGATTTATTTTAGTAACGTGACTGCCTGGCCCCACCTTAAATTCCACCTGTAAGTAAAATGGAGAATATCTGCACAGAGCCAACATACAAACTCCATGCAGACATGGACCAGGCCTAGCTGTGGACAGCCAGAACTCCACTCCATTGAGGAGGCTGTCATTTTGAATTACAGTTGTGCTTGAAAGTTTGTGAACCCTTTAGAATTTTCTATATTTCTGCATAAATATGACCTAAGACATCATCAGATTTTCACTCAAGTCCTAAAAGTAGATAAAGAGAAACCAGTTAAACAAACGAGACAAAAATATTATCATTTATTTATTGAGGAAAATGATCAAATATTACATATTTGTGAGTTGCAAAAGTATGTGAACCTCTAGGATTAGCAGTTAGTTTGAAGGTGAGGTGTCAGGTGTCCGGTGTTTTCAATCAATGGGATGCCAATCAGGTGTGAGTGGGCACCCTGTGTTATTTAAATAACAGTGATCTATCAAAGTCTGCTCTTCACAACACATGTTTGTGGAAGTGTATCATGGCACGAACAAAGGAGATTTCTGAGGACCTCACAAAAAGAGTTGTTGATGCTCATCAGGCTGTTAAAGGTTACCAAACCATCTCTAAAGAGTTTGGACTCCACCAATCCACAGTCAGACAGATTGTGTACAAATGGAGGAAATTCAAGACCATTGTTACCCTCCCCAGGAGTGGTCGACCAACAAAGATCACTCCAAGAGCAAGGCGTGTAATAGTCGGCGAGGTCACAAAGGACCCCTAAGCAACTGAAGGCCTCTCTCACATTGGCTCATGTTCATGTTCATGAGTCCACCATCAGGAGAATACTTAACAACAATGGTGTGCATGGTGCAGGGTTGCAAGGAGAAAGCCACTGCTCTCTAAAAAAAACATTGCTGCTCGTCTGCAGTTTGCTAAAGATCACGTGGACAAACCAGAAGGCTATTGGAAGAATGTTTTGTGGACGGATGAGACCAAAATAGAACTTTTTGGTTTAAATGAAAAGCGTTATGTTTAGAGAAAGGAAAACACTGCATTCCAGCATAAGAACCTTATCCCATCTGTGAAACATGGTGGTGGTGGTATCATGGTTTGGGCCTGTTTTGCTGCATCTGGGCCAGGACGGCTTACTTCATTGATGGAACAATGAATTCTGAATTAAATCAGAGAATTCTAAAGGAAAATGTCAGGCCATCTGTCCATGAACTGAATCTCAAGAGAAGGTGGGTCACGCTGCAAGACAACGACCCTAAGCACACAAGTCGTTCTACCAAAGAATGACTAAAGAAGAATAAAGTGAATGTTTTGGAATGGCCAAGTCAAAGTACTGACCTTAATCCAATCGAAATGTTGTGGAAGGACCTGAAGTGAGCAGTTCATGTGAGGAAACCCACCAACATCCCAGAGTTGAAGCTGTTCTGTATGTAGGAATAGGCAAAAATTCCTCCAAGCCGGTGTGCAGGAATGAGCAAAAGTTACCGGAAACGTTTAGTTGCAGTTATTGGGGTGTCACACCAGATACTGAAAGCAAAGGTTCACATACATTTGCCACTCACAAATATGTAATATTCGATCATTTTCCTTAATAAATAAATAACCAAGTATAATATTTTTGTCTCATTTGTTTGACTGGTTTCTCTTTATCTACTTTTAGGACTTGAGTGAAAATCTAATGATGTTTTAGGTCATATTTATGCAGAAATATAGAAAATTCTAAAAGGTTCACAAACTTTCAAGCACAACTGTATATGACAATGATAACACCTGGTTATATTATGGTTAAAATTATGGGGTATCCGACTCAAGCCACGTAAAACAAGTGACAAAAACCTGCAATCCAGTTTTACTGTCCAGTGGAGCTATTGAATCCCGGGGCTGAGGAGGTCAGCAGCCGGACTCGTCTCTTTGATTTCAGTCTCCTGAATATGCGTGGATTTCACGGTTAAAGCTGACCTACAAGACATTTGTTAAATATACTCACAAAAAAAAAAAAAATGATAAAATCAGAAATGCTCCTGGCCACTCACTGTTCTAAATTTCAAAAGCCATTGGGCATTCTAAGACAGAATGATTTTTAGAAAGGGAGTTTTGAATCATTGGCAGCTTCCCTTGGCAGCTTGGCATCGGGCAGCACACAGAAGTGCCAGATCTCTTTGGTCCAAACTAGCTAGTATGCTGTCTGTAATCACAGAAACGTGCTCCTTGAGGCCAAAAAGGCATCTTGTGTGGACCCAGTGGGAGTGCTGAAGGTCCTTGGGGCTGAAAAGAGCATCTGCAGAAGGTGAGGATGGAGGTTGCCATTCATCATCAGTCCTGCTGAGCCGGGATCGTTGCCGCACAGCAATACGTCATTTGGACATTCTGAATTGAAAGGAGGGGGTTGAGGGGGGGGGGCTGGAGCAAAAAATGAGGAGGGGTGTTAAGGAAACTCTGGCGATAAACGATGGTAACACACTGGAAGGAAGTATTCAGTTTAATCAAGGCATTGGCGCCACATCCACCATGAATCATGACTTTCTCAAATGTCAAAAGCAAAGCAAAGTTAGGTGTGAAGTAGAAGAATGAATGCTCTAAAGAAACCTGAGTCAGCTAATTGCTTTTCCCAGTGTGTTCCTTTATCGATTGCTTATGAGTGATTATTCTAGGTATAAAGACTTAATGAGGAGACCTCCGAGGAAAACCTGATGGTGTAAAAAGATTCCCATTGGTCGATCAGTATGAGGCCTTTTGATTAATTTCAGCCTTGTGCATACTGCGCAACATGAGTCAGCGGGGAGCTAGGCTGCCGTAGTTTGTGGTCCTTTATTTTAAAGCTTAAAAATCAGATGATGCCAGTCTGTCCGTTGTAACGGGCTACATGTATGTGATGGTATCCCTGCCGGGATTGGCCCCATCCCCTTACCCGGCATTGGGACCCTAGAACAATGGGGAGATCACGTGAGGCTCCATATCTAGGCTGGATGCTCCTCTGTCCTGATAGATAGCGGCATTTCTGGGGTTCGGTACCCATTCAGATACCCGCAGGGAATGCTGGCAACTGTGGGGTAGCCCTGCTGGGGTCTGTGGGTGCTGCAAGGAGTTACACTCGCTACTTTATGGGACTTTCGTATGACCTGGTAGTGCTTCCAAATGACAATAGTAACTCCCGGGACCTCAATAAAACAACTGCCTTGTCCAGGAGTGTCGGAGTCGGGAGAGGAGACGGGCAACACACAACTGGGAGGAGTGGAAGAGAGAAGAAGAAAAAAGAGTACACTGTTTAACAAAGACTTGTTTGGAACAAGGACTTGTTTTTGTGGATTTGTTCCTAGAGTTTTGGGGCTCAGTGACGTCCCCACACGGCCACAGTATTTAAATTATGCAACTCTTTTAGGTAAATTTAAATACTTTAAATCGGCTGATGGGGACTCCCTTCCTGACACTGATGAGATAAGCAATAGTGCGGTACGGTCACATATGGTATCCTCTCCTTCTTCCACAGCCCAGGGAAGAAGCCAGTGAGATCATTTCTGGCCGGCCATAACATCTAGAACAAGCCTATCCATTTCACCATATAAAGCAGAAACCCAGGAAGGCGGCTTTTGATTGCCAACCAGGACCTGAGACTGTTAAAATCTATAAAGTCAAGGATGAAAAAGAGCCAAAAACGGAAATCGTTTCCGTTGTCCATTACACGACCATTTTTCTTTACTTTCTGTTTTCTGTTATAATTAAGCTGGGTTACCAGGGTGGTACCCTAACATTTCCGACTGCTCCCAAAAGCTTCCTTGGCATTAGTCACAACACGCATTAAAAAAAAGAAATACCCCTTTAAACAGAAATATTTCTGAATGAATACCACCTGACACAGTACAATATACTGTAGCTCCACAAATATGAAAACAGCATGACCGTGTCCATGTTACTTTGCAACCACCCTTAGATAAAAACACTTGATAATGAAATTTCAGCTTCTCTGTCAGCCTGCACAGAACTTACTTGATGGCACACGGTTCCCACCCTGATGCTTTTCCCTGCTTGTGGTGCCTCATTGGAAGCTTATTGTGGAAAAGGGGATAATGGCAAAATTGGATGCTGTCATGGAAAATTCCCTCGATCCCCTGCAAGAGGCGCTCTCTTTTTGAGCAATTTTAGCCACAGCCTCATTGCACCATAGTGTGCTAGGAAGTGTCTCTGGGGGTCTTTTCTGGCCATTGCTATCAGGAAATTCAGTGCTTCCACCCGATGTACTCATTAAGTGCATTTATTTATTTATTTACCTATTGATTGATTGATTTGTATTATTTGTCCTTGTGAGTCTGTATCCTTGCTTTTAATGTCCCTGCTGCTTCATGTATCTGAACTTCCCAACAGGATTAACTAAATGCATCTAATCTAATCCAATCTAATCCAATCTATTCAATTCTATTGTATTCTAATTTGGGTGGCACGGTGGCGCAGTGGTAGCGCTGCTGCTTTGAAGTAAGACTCTCTTCCCGGGTCCTCCCAGTTTGCATGTTCTCCCGATGTCCGCGTGGGTTTCTTCCAGGTGCTCCGCTTTCCACAGTCCAAAGACATGCAGTTTAGGTGCATTGGTGATCCTAAATTGTCCCTATAGTGTGTGCTTGCTGTATGGGTGTGTGCCCTGTGGTGGGCTGGCACCCTGCCCGGGATTTGTTCTTGCCTGGTGCCCTGTACTGGCTGGGATTGGTTCCAGCAGACCCCCGTGACCCTGTGTTAGGATATAGCGGGTTGGAAAATGACTGCCTGAGTGACTGACCGACTGTATTCTAATTATTCTATTATAATCTAATCTAATATGTGAATTTTGCAGATTTTTCTTTGGATTTTTTTCCATTTACAGTGGAACCTTGGTTCAAAACCATAATCTGCTCCAAAACTCTGGGCGTAACCCAATTTGGTTGTGAACCGAAGTAATTTCCCCCATAGGATTGTATGTAAATACAATTAATCCATTCCAGACCGTACAAACTGTATGTAAATATATTTTTGTAAAGATTTTTAAACACAAATATAATTAATTATACCATAGAACGTACAGCTTAATAGTAAACTAAATGTAAAAACATTGAATAACACTGAGAAAACCTTGAACAACAGAGAAAACTAACACTGCAAGAGTTTGGGCAATAGCGCTACGAACCCCTCGCCTAAAACACTTTTTTTTAATGAGTTTTAAGCACAGGGAAAAAAATGAACATTTGAAAAATCCGTAATTTAATAAACCACCAAGAAAAGTAACATTGCAACAATGCACGCATACGAACTGATCGCTGTAAACAGAAGTGAAATGGAGATTAAAATCCAATAGAAAAAAGTCTTCATTAAATACAACGAGGTTAAAACAATGCTCGAATCAGTCTCTTTAAAAACATTGCCTGGTGCCTTCTTGGCCTTATGCGTCCAGCCCTCTCTCTCGCTCTCTCTCTCGCGTGTGTGTCTCTCTCGCGTGCGAGTGTGTTCCGAGACGTTCGTGAACCGAGGGTCTACTGTATTTCTATTTCCTCTTGCCAGGCCGCACCCACCACATGACGAAACAGCTCGGGATCCTGGTTGGCAACCCCCTAGGCAGACACTCGGCCCAGTCCCACCCTCTGGAAATGACGCTCTATCTGTCACAGCCAGGTGTTACGTGGGCGTCCACTTAGCCTGGTCCAGCCACTTGAGTCCTCAACAATGAGCTGGGTCATCCTTGGGGAATCGCGTTATATGGCCATAGTGCCATAACTGACACTCCGTCACAACGCAGGTAATGTGCCTCATTTCGGGACTCCATGAGCAACCGCTCATAACATATGATGTTAACCAGCATCCAGTCCTGCAAGCAGGACATCCAACTTGTATAGGAAACTTGGGGGTTGGTGGCAGGACTGGCACTCCAGCCACTGTAAAAAAAAAACCTCAGACTGTTCTAGTGTGGTGCTGAGGGGTCACCTGTTGCACGGCTGCACTTGAGTCCCTATCCGGGAGGTTCGTTGTGTGGTCGGTGTGACAAACAACCTCTTTTTTCTATCCCTTTGCCCTGACCTGTGCCTCACCATAATTTCATCACAGAAGTCTACAGAGAGATCTTTGGACTTCCTGACATGCAGTTTGAATTGTGGGAGCTTCTATACACAGGTACACATGGGCCTTTCCAATCATTTCAGTTTTCCAAATGTGGTCTCCAATCAAGTTCTAGAAACATCACAAGGGGAATTAAAGGAAGCGGGATACACCTGAGCACAATTTCAAGTGCTGCAGCAAAGAGTCTGAATACTGCTAGGAATGAGAGATTTCAGTTTTTGATTTTAAATAAAAATGGAAACCTTTCTGAAAATTGTTTTCACTTTGACATTACGGGTTATTGAATGTTGATTGGTGGAAAATAATGGCAAATTCATGAATTTAAAATTAACTCCAGGCCAGGTCAGGTCAGATTGGGGAACATGCATTGGTTCAGCGTGTTGCCGCATCCACCACATGACGAAACAACCCAGGATCCTGGTTGGCAAACCCCCCAGGCAGACACGTGGTCCAGTCCCACCCCAAGAAATGAACCTCTGTCTGCCAGTTCCAGGTGTTACATGGGCGACCCCTTGGCCTGGTCCAGTTACTCGGGTCCTCAACAATGAGCCGGATCACCCTCGGGGATTCGCGCCACATGGCCGTAGTGCCGTAACTGACGCTCCTTCACAATGCAGGTAATATGCCTCATTCGGGACACAAAGACAAACCAGCGGTACCTGGTATCTCCGCAACACAAGAAAGTAAAGGGGTCTGAACACTTTGTCAGTCCACTTTAAATCCCCTTCATGCATCTCTGTCTGGAAAAATCCACTGTGTGCCAAATGGAGGTCATTGATCCACTGATGTCTTTCCCCGTTTTGTTTCAACAAACCAACTTAAAGCTTTAGGACTCAAACTTTCGATATTTTACTGCTAAATTTTGGAACTTTCTTCCAGTTAGCATTAGACTGCCAAAGTCCAAAGACGTGTATAAAAACATTTCAAAACAGGTGGATGTTTACTGCACCTTTTATAGCGGTTGTGTTTAATAGCTGCTTTATTTACCTGCCTAAAATGATCTAAAGATCTGAAGGCTACTTCACACGGAGCATTTAATTCTGGCAGAGGCGGCTTTAGGGCTCGTTTATACTTCACGCTCAGAACGCGTACGTGCACGCATCATGGCTGCCACGCATACCCAGCGTTCATTTGACGTGTTCTCTGAGCGGGTCCTCAGAAATCAACGCAACGCGAGCGCGAGTTGCAGTACCAGCAAAAAGTCGGGGGGCGCAGTGTGATAAAAGTCGGAATGTGACGTCAGAGTCTCTGTTTACTATCTACAGGTGACAAAAAGCTGCTGTGCGGATCCTACGAGATCGATGTGCGCGCTTCGATGTAGGACGAATGGTTTGATGCGGTGAAGCAAAATGCCGAGATACAAATGTATTTGTGGTGCTTTTATATTCAAGCGTCGCATATTCCCGATCGTAATGACACGATACATTTTAAAGGCATCACATACCATCTTCTGTGCCATCTTTTTTTTCCCGTAGCTTCCTCCTGACCTGACAGCAGCGGCAAACGGCAACAGATCACCACACAGAACACATTAACTCTTTAAGGGCTCAATATTTTTTCCAAAAAACTCAGTTTTCTGAAAAGCACACAAAACAATGCTTTCACACATAAATCAACATAAAACGTCAGTTGCTATGTGCTGTGGCTGCTGTTGGTGCGCGTTTGGGTCTGCACAAGGGCACCTCGATTGTCAGCAGGATTGCACGCCTGGCTGTCTTTGCACAGCAGGTGGGTGGCAATGGTGGTCACAGTGTGACGCAATATGGTTTGTACCTCTTGTCATCATAAGTGGTGGTCCACCCAGGCAAATGCCGCTGTAGGCGCATCAGCTACACAAAAGTGTTCAGCACCACGATCACCTGGGGACCGATAGGCTGATGCTGGTACCTCACTTTCGTTTTCAATATCCATCTCCTGATCACTTGCATCAAACTTGGAGTCCGACAAGTCAGAGTCCTATTCAAAGAAATGATGTAAAACATCCATGCTTTGCACATTTGCTTTAGTCTCTCGCCAGATATCGATGCCATTTTTAGGTTGTTTACTCTTCGCTACTCATGCACGCGTTTGGAATCGAGTAGGGAATCCATTCCCGGGCTCCCGGTAATCGGATTCCCGGACATTTTTCATTTCTGCATTCCCAGGAATGAAACTGCTGTAATTCCCGGGAAACCGGGAACGGCCAAGCTCGCATGCATAGTGTGTAAAAGTGTAAAAATCGATCAAGAAATAACAGAATTATAGTTGAAAATAATTAAGTGGCACGGATTTTTGGCCCACGGTGTAGTGTTTTGCAGATTAATTTAGTCAACCAGCAGCAGTCAGTCTCCCAGCTCCGACTAAGACTGAGTACAGTGGATTGGGAGGAGTCTGCACTCGGCAGTTCACGAATGCCGGGACAGGGCAGACGTCATTGACGTCTGTCAGACAACAGCTTTGAACAGTGACTTGAAATTGCAATGCGTCAGTCTGTTGCATCTGCATTATCTGTACCAAGAAACTTAGCATCATAGAATGATGACAAGAAACCGGATAAATCAGTAAAAGCTGAAATGGTGGTGTTTCAGAGTAACGGCAAGCGCGGGTGTTGTTCAGAACAAGTGTATCAGTAGCTGTTTAGGTAGATCGCGTTGCATTCAAAAAAAATTTTTTTTAAACGTTAGTCTGTCATATATCCTCCCCATGGCATTTGCCACTTGATTGACATACAGGGCGGCCAGTCTGAGATCTCTTTCCTTCTAACACACTGGTCATCCCACATGTACCCATACAATCAGATTGTGATTCAGACTACGAATGCCATGAATGTAATTACCACCATCTACATGCTATCAAATAAAAGAACCACACGCTGTGGCTTCGCCTCTGACACTGACGTGCAGTGAGTGTGTACGCCTGATGAGCCCAGAATTAGGGCGAAACACGAGTCGCATACTCTTTGCATTATTTGACAGTAAAACTTTGCAACATTCTATGATCTGCTTCTCGCAACTGAAGAGGGCACCGTGGCGGATGTTTGCCTACACAAGTGTTACCTGGTAGGTAACCACCCATACAATCAGATTGTGATTCAGACTACGAATGCCATGAATGTAATTACCCTGATCTACATGCTGTCAAATAAACGAACCACACGCCATGGCACAATGTAAAGGGTGAAACACGTGTTGCGTACTCCTTATATTATTTGACAGTAAAACTATGCAATATATATATGTATATATATATATATATATATATATATATATATATATATATATATGTGTATATATATATATATATATATGTGTATATATATATATATATATATATATATACACATACATACATACATATATATATATGTATATGTATTGTGATGGATGGCTGGCTTCATATTCCGGCCCTCACCCCCAGGCCGCCAGGAGAAGCTCTCCCGAGAGCATGGACGGGTCCCGAGTTCCAGCAGGGCCTCATGGACTATGTAGTTTTTATGCGCAGCCCTGCTGGATACCTTGGAGACCACTGGGAGTCACTGTCGGGAGGCCAGTAGACTCTTTTGTGCACTATGACCCGGAAGTTCATCACATGAAGAGCGACGGGCTTCCGGGGTGAAGGAAAAGAACTATTTACCCTGACCCGGAAGGAATAAGGACTTGTGGACTGTTGGCCAGGAACACTTCCGGGTCAGGGACTATAAAAGGACCATGGGAACTCCCAGACAATGAGCTGAGCTGGGTGGTAGGAGGGCAACGCGTCTGGGAGTGGAGGATTGTTGATTTATCATTGTAATTATTGTGTTTATTTGTGAGTATAGTGTGGAGTGGAGGGTGCTTAGTGCACATAATTATTATAATAAAAGAATTATTGCACTTTTACCTAGTGTTTTGGCGTGGTACCTGAGGGTTCAAGGGAGCTCTAGCGCCCCCTACTGCGACAGTATATATACAGTGGGATGCAAAAGTTTGGGCAACCTTGTTAATAGTCATTATTTTCCTGTATAAATCGTTGGTTGTTACGATAAAAAATGTCAGTTAAATATATCATATAGGAGACACACACAGTGATATTTGAGAAGTGAAATGAAGTTTATTGGATTTACAGAAAGTGTGCAATAATTGTTCAAACAAAATCAGGCAGGTGCATAAATTTGGGCACC
>JANRMT010062820.1:26508940-26523642 GCA_026402145.1 Polypterus bichir lapradei
TATAGTGCCTTTCCTATCTAGCTATCTATCATATAGTGCCTTTTACATCTATTTATCTATCTATTATATAGTGTATTTCACATCTATTTATTTTTAATATATAGAGCATTTTATATCCATCAATGTATTATATAGTGCCCATCACATCTATCTATCAATCATATAATGTCTTTTCTATCTATTTATCTATCTATCTAGCTTTTCCTATCCATCCATATATTATATAGTGCCCTTCACATATATCTATCATACAATGCTTTTCACATCTATGTATTATATAGTGCCTTTCACATTTTTCTATCTATTATATAGTGCCTTTCCTATCCAACCATCTATTATATAGTGCCTTTCACATTTATCTATCCAACTATCTGTTATATTGTGCCTTTCACATCTATCTGTCTATTATATAGTGCCTTTCCTATCTATCTATCTATCTATTGCCTATTTTACACACTCCAAGGATCTCTCCATACATCTTTTACTGAGGAGAGGCTTTCATCTCACCACTCTGTCATAAAGCCCAGATTGGCAGAGTGTTGCAGTGATGGTTGTCCATTTGTCCTTCTCCACACAGGGCTCCTTGGGGCTCAGCCAGAGTGACCATTGGGTTTTTTGCCCTTCTCCCACAATTGCTTATTTTCGGCCGAGTGACCAGCTCTATGAAGATTCACGGTTGTTCCAGACTTCCTCAATTTGAAGAATTATGAAGTCCACTACGCTCTTGGGAGCCTTCATCGCTGCATGAATATTCTTGTAGCCGTCCCCATATCTCTGCCTTGACAGAATCCTGAGCCTGAGTGTTGCAGGCCAGTCGGTTGACCTCATGGCTTGGTTTTTGCTCATCTGTGGTACCTTCTAAAGATGTTGCTTTTTCATGTCCAATCCACCCAAAAAAGATGCAGAAAAATCTCAGTGATGATCAATAAAAATGGATTGCACCTGAGCCACACTTCAGGTATCATAACAAAGGGTCTGAATACTTCTGTCTATGTCTTATTTCAGTTTTTTGTTTTTATTTTCAATAAATTTGCAAACATGTGGTGAGTCCTGTTTTCACTTTGTCATTCTGGGCTATTGAGTGTTGATTCATTTAAGGAAGAAATTAATTTAAATGATGTTAGCACATGGCTGCAACATAACAACATATAAAAAGAAAATGGAAAGGGTCTGCAGACTTTCAGAATCCACTGTATTTAAATGGCCATGTGACCCTGGGGTGGCCTATCCACTCATATTGTAGAGCAACACTAATGATCTCGGGGACTTGGGCATCTCCATCTTGTCCTGTAGTTCTCCCTTTGGCCTGAAATCCAGGTCCCCACTAGGTAATCCTCTACAGAATATATCCAATTGACAGTCCCCAAATTTCCATTTTGTTTTAGCAATTGTCTGCAGCCACATCTACAATTATGTAAGCATGCTTCAGAAGAATAGTTCTGCGAAGTGTGAGGCAGCCAGTTAAGTGTGCTACAGAATATAAATAACTGATGACAAGAATGTGCATTGCCCGAAGGGACCCTGTGTACTCCACTGAGCCATTGTACCGCTATGACGTTGGAGCTTTCTGCACTTTGGTGAACAGATCTGAGGGATGGGGCCAAACAAAAGATGATTCATAGAACACAGTTGATGATTCTCAAGAAAATTAAAGGAACATTTTTCAGATCTGGAACCCCAGTAAGCCACCAAGGTCTAATCAGTAAGCTAATTAGGCCTTGATGGCTTAAACGTTAGCCCTTTTATCTTTATTACACTCTTTAGGTCACTAGTGAAGGCTGGGTGGAATGGAATGAGAGCAGGGGCCATGGAGATTACAAAGGTCACAAAAATTCAATAACCATCCTATAATATCCTTTCTTGTTTTGTGTAGTGCTACCTTTGAAAGTCAGTATTTAAAATCAACATCAGTTAAACTCATTATTGATCAAGAGGCATCTCAAGGCCACTTTTCCTTATCTCGTTATTCATTTATTCATGCATTGATGGATGCTAATGATTTCATGCTGCAGCCCCAACCGCTGGCATTACCCCACATTTGAAGAAGGTGTTGTCTGTGGTGGAAAATTTAAACCACCGGGTCATGTTTGTCACTAGACGAGACAAGGCTGAGCTGACAAAAATGATCAAAAGTGAACTCGCATCTTTTATACGTAGTATTAAACTACCTTGGCTGTAATTTTATTGAGCGTTGCACAAAAAAAAGTACATCGGGTGTTTAAATGGCATTGTCACGAATGGCCAGGACGCCTCTGCCATGGAAGGGCCTGGGGAGCGAGTGTGGACAGAGCATCGCCTCCCCCAGAACACTACATAGCAGCGCTACCTCAGACTCCAGCAAGGATTCATGGGAGATGGAGTTGGATACAGCCCTGTTGGGAAACATGGGGGGCACTACCAGGGTGCGCTGCAGCTGTTCCTGACCCTGTGTGGGTGGCTCTTCCGGGTGTCATATACAGTTAGGTCCATAAATATGTGGACAGAGACAACTTTTTTCTAATTTTGGTTCTGTACGTTACCACAATGAATTTTAAATGAAACAACTCAGATGCAGTTGAAGTGCAGACTTTCAGCTTTAATTCAGTGGGTTGAACAAAAAGATTGCATAAAAATGTGAGGCAACTAAAGCATTTTTTGAACACAATTCCTTCATTTCAGGGGCTCAGAAGTAATTGGACAATTGACTCAAAGGCTATTTCATGTGCAAGTCTGTCATTATGTCTTATCAATTGAGCAGATCAAAGGCCTGGAGTTGATTTGAGGTGTGGTGCTTGCATGTGGAAGATTTTGCTGTGAACAGACAACATGCGGTCAAAGGAGCTCTCCATGCAGGTGAAAGAAGCCATCCTTAAGCTGCGAAAACAGAAAAAACCCATCCGAGAAATTGCTACAATATTACGAGGGGCAAAATCTACAGTTTGGTACATCCTGAGAAAGAAAGCAAGCACTGGTGAACTCAGCAACGCAAAAAGACCTGGACGTCCACGGAAGACGACAGCGGTGGATGATCACAGAATCATTTCCATGGTGAAGAGAAACCCCTTCACAACAGCCAACCAAGTGGACAACACTCTCCAGGGCTTGGTCAGCGTATCGATATCCAAGTCTACCATAAAGAGAAGACTGCATGAAAGTAAATACAGAGGGTACACTGCAAGGTGCAAGCCACTCATAAGCCTCAAGAATAGAAAGGCTAGACTGGACTTTGTTAAAGATCATCTAAAAAAGCCAGCACAGTTCTGGAAAAACATTCTTTGGACAGATGAAACCAAAATCAACCTCTACCAGAATGATGGCAAGAAAAAAGTATGGAGAAGGCGTGAAACAGCTCATTATCCAAAGCATAGCACATCATCTGTAAAACACGGTTGAGGCAGGCAGTGTGATGGCTTGGGCGGGCATGGCTGCCAGTGGCACTGGGACACTAGTGTTTATTGATGATGTGACACAGGACAGAAGCAGCCGAATGAATTCTGAGGTGTCTGTCAGATACATACTGTCTGCTCAAATCCAGTTAAATGACGTCAAATTGATTGTGTGGCGTTTCATGATGCAGATGGACAATGACCCAAAACATACAGCCAAAGCAACCCAGGGGTTTATTAAAGCAAAGAAGTGGAAAATTCTTGAATGGCCAAGTCAGTCACCTGATCTTAACCAAGTGAGTATGCATTTCACTTGTTGAAGACTAAACTTCGGACAGAAAGGACAGAAAGTAAAGCCGCTGCAGTAAAGGCCTGGCAGAGCATTAAAAAGGAGGAAACCCAGCATCTGGTGATGCCCATGAGTTCAAGACTTCAGGCTGGCATTGCCAGCAAAGGGTTTTCAACCAAGTATTAGAAATGAACATTTTATTTCCAGTTATTTAATTTGTCCAATTACTTTTGAGTCCCTGAAATAAAGAGATTGTGTTAAAAAAATACTTTAGTTCCCTCACATTTTTATGCAATCTTTTTGTTCAAGTCTGCACTTCAACTGCATCTCAGTTGTTTCATTTAAAATTCATCGTGGTAATGTACAGAACCAAAATTAGAAAAAAGTTGTCTCTGTTCAAATATTTATGGACCTAACTGTATAAGGGGTCAGCAGACAGTAGTTGGTAAGCCACAGTCGGGAGGAGGGAGACAAAGCTTGCCAGAAGTGGAGGATAAAAGAGAAGGAGAAGGAGAAGAAGAAGAAGAAGAAGAAGAAGAAAGTATTGTGTTGTTGTGCTTAGTGGAACTGTTTGTGCCTGTGGAAAACGGGGAAGGCGTTGCCCACCGAATGAGAACAGAAACTAAAAACATTTGTGTTTATATCAGTGTGCCTCCTGCGTCTGTCTGTGTCGGGTTGAGGGGCTGCTACGCCCTCTACATTTGTCACAGCATATACAGTAGTTGTTAATTAGTGACCTTCCCCAGCCACAATACTGTTATTTAATAGGACGTAAAAAGCTGGATGAAGTGGGAGGAGCAAGTGATGGGATTGGCAGAAATAAAAGTATTTGTTTTGAATTATTCATTCGTTCTCACCAAACAGGCGAGTGGGATGTTGCTGTTGTGTTGGTGCAGTTGACCCAGCTGGTGTGAGGGGGCACAGTGCGGGCTGCAAGAGCGTGGCTAGAATACACGTGAGTGTGCATAAATTTAAAAAGGCATACTAGAGAGAAAAGGGTAATTAGCTTAATT
This sequence comes from Polypterus bichir lapradei, assembly GCA_026402145.1. Classification (NCBI taxonomy): domain Eukaryota; kingdom Metazoa; phylum Chordata; class Cladistia; order Polypteriformes; family Polypteridae; genus Polypterus; species Polypterus bichir. Next base: position 26,513,608 of record JANRMT010062820.1, read on the forward strand.
ACAGAGTGCGACTGGCATGTGAGAAATTAGGGTGCTGGGAAATTGAACATCGTAGTGTGTCATAAAAGTGCCAGGCGGAAAAAAAGACAAAAATGAAAGGAAGGCGAAGGCAGTCAGACGTGGTCTGTGGGTTCCAGTTGGGAAAGGGCAGTGGTGGATAGAGAAGACTGATTGAGCTGAATGGTGGTATGAATGGTAGCTGAGGAGATTCAGGGACAATAGAGGGCGGTTACTCCGACTTTAGGGAGCAGTTAGGGGAGGCGGTTGTGGTCTGTGATGCTGAACAGAGTGAAAGGAGCACAACAGCCAAACCACACACACTTCAGGTCATCCACCGGCCAGTACTTGGATAGGAAGCCATCTGGGAATAGCTTGGGCCAAAACAGGGTATTGTGCTCTGAATGTGGATCTCAATGCTCCAGTGCAGTGACGGGGACACTGTGCTGTATAAATGGTGCAGTTCTTCAGATAAATGGCACTGTCCTACAGTCATAAAAGATCCATGGGTATCCTTTGTAAAGAGTAGGGTATATCACAAAGTCCTAGTTAAATTGCCAACCTCAGCCTAGTCATTCTGGACCCCTAATCCTCCCCTGTTCCTAATAAGCTACCTATTTTACCACTTCACTACCTAATAACTCAAGTGTGTGGTGAGCATACTGGCACAAAAATGGCTTCCATTGCATCATCCAGGTGGATGCTACACATTAGTGGTGGTTGAAGTGGCTCTAGACTCACGATGTGAAGTGCTTCAGGTCATGAGAAAAGCACTATATAAAATGCAAAAGAATTATTTTTTATTATTAACTCTTTGAGGGCTGAATATCTTTTTCCAAAAAACACAGTATTTCTGAAAGGCACACAAAGCAACGGTTTCACACAGAAATCAACATGAAAAATCTATTGATGTGTGCCGTGGCCGCCAGTTTGCCAGAAATGTGCGGCAGGCTGGCTGCCAGGCTATCTTCATGTGACAGGGGCGGCAGTGGTGGTCACAGTCACAGTCTGTAGCTCTTGTCATCGTAAGCGGTGGTCCTCCCAAGTGAACGTTGCCACAACCAGCTGGGGACTGATCAGCTGATGCTGGAACCTCACATTTATTTTTGATCACTTGGAGTCAGACAAGTCAGAGTCCAATTCAGAGAGAATATTCAAAAAATCGTGCATGGAGTATTTTGCTTTATAGATCTGCTTTGATCTTTCAGCAGATGTCATTGTCTGCTCCTCACTACTCACCGAGCGCATAGAATCTCAGTCAAACGAACAAAGCTAACTTTCCTTCTAGCAAAGTGAGCCCAACTAAAACACAATGGCGATTTTTGTCACCGTTTATAGTTGATTACCACTATCAACCCCTCCTCTTGAAATAATTCGACATCCATCCTGAAAGAGTTTAAGGTTATCATCCTCCATCGGGATCTACATATGTTTTTTCCTTTTAGCTCTGATGGCGGGTGTGGAGAAAACAGAAATCTTAGTTATTGGCAAAACTGGATGTAATCAGGGTATTAGAAATAAACTTGATCCATTAGGCTTAAATGTCAAGACAGAGGTAAAGAATTTAGGAGTAATTATTGACTCTGACCTGAATTTTAATTCACATATTAATCAGATTACTTGGGCAGCATTTTTTCACTTAAGAAATATAGCAGAAATTAGACCTCTTATAACACTGCAAGATGCTGAGAAATTACTTCACACTTTTGTTTCCAGTCGACTAGATTACTGTAACGCACTCCTCTCAGGACAACCTAAAGAAGACATCAATCGATTACAACGAGTGCAGAATGCAGCTGCTAGAATCTTAACTAGGAAAAGAAAATCTGAGCACATCACACCAGTCTGAGCGTCACTACACTGGTTACCTGTGCCATTTAGAATTGACTTTAAAGTACTGCTTATGGTTTACAAAGCCTTCAAAAATCTGCTCCATCTTCTATCTCTGAACGCCTCTCTCCTTACACTCCAAATCGTAACCTCAGATCTTCAAATGAGTGTCTGCTTAGAATTCTGAGAGCTAAATTTAAAAGAAGTGGTGAGGCGGCCTTCTGCTGTTATGCACCTCAAATCTGGAATAGCTGAGCGATAGAAATTATACAGTGGAGCAGTTTAAAAAATTGCTAAAAACATTATGTTAACATGGCTTTCTCATAGCTTCATTTTAGTGTAACCCTGATATTCTGTATGTGCATTGAATTTTCATTTTTTTCGTGGCTCCACAATCCGTATTAACCCCTACTTTCCCTGCTGTTCTTTTTCCGGTTTTCTGTGATAGTGATCTGCACCACCACCACCCGATCAAAGCACCGTGATGTCCCTACATTGATGGATTAAAAGCTAGAGGTCCACATGACCATCATCATCAAATTCTTCCACGTGAAGCCTGAAAGCCATGAGGACTGATTGAGATCATTGATGTTAGGTAGAATGCCCAGTGGGGGCTGGCTGGGTGGTCTCGTGGCCTCAGAACCCCTGCAGATTTTGATTTTTTTTTTTCTCCAGCTCTCTTCCCTGGCAGGCGGCATGGTGGCACAGTGGGTAGCGCTGCTGCCTCACAGTTAGAAGACCCGGGTTCGCTTCCTGGGTCCTCCCTACGTGAAGTTTGCATGTTCTTCCTGTGTGTGCAGGGGTTTCCTCCCACAGTCCAAAGACATGCAGGATAGGTGCATTGGCGATTCTAAATTGTCCCTACTGTGTGTTTGTGTGCACGCCCTGCGGTGGGCTGGCGCCCTGCCCAGGGTTTGTTTCCTGCCTTGCACCCTGTGTTGGCTGGGATTGTTTCCAGCAGACCCCTGTAGTTAGGATATAGTGGGTTGGATAATGGATGGATGTCTTCCTGGCCATTGGGACCTTACTTTTATTATATGTTAATTAGTATTGCCTAATCTTATTTTTATACTTTTACTCTTTCTTTGTTCATCCTGTAAAGCACTTCGAGCTACATCATTTGTATGAAAATGTGCTATAGAAATAAATATTGTTGTTGCTGTTTTCATGTGAGGTATGACACTGGATTCCGATAAATGCTGCCGCACCACATGGGTCACTCCATTTAATTAACGGAAAAGATTTAAACAGAAACAGCGCACTATGTAGCATACAAAGCAAAGTGTTGGTGATGCGATTAAGTCTGGTTCAGAGCTCCGTCTCTCTTGAGCATCGGTACAGAATGGGACGACACCTTCTTTATATTTAATCCTCCGACCAGAAGGGGCGTAGTCAGCTGCCCTCACCGGTTGACTTTTCCTGGCTCTGACCAACAGAAAGAGATGATACTGTTAGCAACTGTGGCTGATCTCATCCCAGGGTTGAATGAATGGATCATTTTAACTTCTTTTTTTATATTGCCCTTGCTCTATTTTGCATTTACATTTATTTGCTTACTGCGGTGGGCTGGCGCCCTGCTCGGGGTTTGTTTCCTGCCTTGCGCCCTGTGTTGGCTGGGATTGGCTCCAGCAGACCCCTGTGACCCTGTAGTTTGGATATAGCGGGTTGGATAATGGATGGATTTATTTGCTTAGCAGATGCTTTTATCCAACATGACTTACAAAAGAGGGTCAACATAACTGAGTAACATCAGTCTGTCTGGTGGCTGCTTGGAAAAATGTTTTACACAACAAAGGGAAAATTGATTGCAATTTACAACCTAATTTAAAATGATTTATTTAATGACATGAGCACGTATATTTTTTCATGCAATTTATCATGCACTTTAAGGCTTCTTTGCTCAAAAAGCACACTAACGTGTCTAACGTGACACCTGACAGATCCTGAGCAGTTTTGCAAAGAAGATGAATGGAAAAATGATAAGAGAGAGAGATCTGAGCCCACAGACTCAATGCTGTCATGTCTTACTATTAGCTTGAAGGGGGTAAATACTGTCGTCAACAATTTTGGGTGTTATAATTATAATTAACTAGCTGTCCCCTGCGGCTCAGCCCCTGTAGTAGTGAAACAGGACAAGTTTTTAAAATCAATTAACAAACAGGTATCGCTAAGTAAGCAGAGGCAAGGTACTCTTCAAAATGTGGCCAGAGGTAGAGCGACTCGAACGGAGGCTGGCGCGTGAGTGAGCAGGGACCAGCCCGGCTCCCCACTCCTGTCGTCACACTTCCCCCTCCCCTTGGCCCACAGCCTCTGTCTCGGATTAGTGTGAATGTATCACTCCTGCAAGCAAACTATGATACTTAGCGCAGTAAGAGAAGTCACTGAATCAACCGGACTGTTCAAGCAAATTATAGAAAAAAAAAATTATCTACATCCGTTAAGTAGTTCTCTCGTGAAAACCGGACAGACAGAGAGACAGACAGACAGAGGAGTTTATATACTATATACATACTAGCCGTCCCCCGCGCCTTCGCCCACGTAGTAGTGAAACAGGGCAAACTTTAAAAATCAATAACAATCAAAACATGCTTCCGTTAGGTCAGATTATTTCAGGGCATAACGTGAGTTACCACAGCTATGCTGATGACACACAGCTGTATTTATCAATAGCACCTGATGACCCCAACTCTGTTGTTTCACTAAGACAATGTCTTACTTGTGATTCTGAGTGGATGAGTAGCAGTTTTCTCAAGCTAAATAAAGAAAAAAACGTAAATTTTAGTGATTGTCAATAATGGATTTAATGAGGTTATTAGAAATAAACTTGATGCATTAGTATTAAAAGTCAAGACGGAGGTAAAGAATTTAGGGGTAACTGTTGATTGTGACCTGAATTTTAAATCGCATATTAATCATATAACTAGGACAGCATTGTTTCACTTAAGAAATATAGCAAAAGTTAAACCTCTTATAACATTGAAAGATGCTGAGAAATTAGTTCACGCTTTTGTTTTCAGTCGACTAGATTACTGTAACGCACTCCTCTTAGGACCACCCAAAAAAGACATAAATCAACTGCAACTAGTGCAGAATGCAGCTTCTAGAATCCCAAATAGGTAAAGAAAATCCGAGCACATTTCTCCAGTTTTGATGTCACCACACTGGTTACCTGTGTCATTCAGAATTGACTTTAAAATACTGCTTATGGTTTACAAAGCCTTAAATAATCTCGCTCCATCTTATATATCGGAGTGTCTGACATCTTATATTCCAAATCGTAACCTTAGATCCTCAAACGAGTGTCTGCTTAGAATTCCAAAAGCTAAACTTAAAAGAAGTGGTGAGGCGGGCGGCCTTCTGCTGTTATGCACCTAAAATCTGGAATAGCCTGCCAATAGGAATTCGCCAGGCTGATACGGTGGAGCACTTTAAAACACTGCTGAAAACACATTACTTTAACATGGCTTTCTCATAACTTCATTTTAATTTAATCCTGATGCTCTGCTTATTCAATTAATTATCATTAATATTCAAAATGGCTCCAAAATCCGTACTAATCTCTACTCTCTCTTCTGTTCTTTTTCCGGTTTTCTGTGGTGGCGACCTGTGCCACCACCACCTAATCAAAGCACTGTGATGTCCTTACATTGATGGATTAAAAGCCAAAGGTCTACATGATCATCATCATCATCAAGTCCTTCCATGAGAACCCTGAATACAATGATGACTGATTGAGATCATTTATGTTAGGTAGAATGCCTAGAGGGGGCTGGGTGGTCTTGTGGCCTCGGACCCCCTGCAGATTTTATTTTTTCTCCAGCCGTCTGGAGTTTTGTTTGTTTTTTCTGTCCTCCCTGGCCATCGGACCTTACTTTTATCCATCCATCCATTATCCAACCCGCTATATCCTAACTACAGAGTCCCAGCCAGCAAAGGGTGCAAGGCAGGAAACAAACCCTGGGCAGGGTGCCAGCCCACCACAGGACTTTACTTTTATTCTGTTAATTAGTGATCCCTTATTTTAATTCTTACATTGCCTTTTTTCTCTTTCTTCATCATGTAAAGCACTTTGAGCTACACTATTTGTATGAAAATGTGCTATAGAAATAAATGTTGTTGTAAACCTTACATTTTTAGGTATGTTGGCATATAATGCACAAAGCACCTACTGCAATAGCCATGTCTGTCTCTCGGTCTGCCTGTCTGTCTGCATGAAACAACAGATTTTGCTGAAATGGTTTATTCTTCATTGAAATTTGTGAAGACAGTTTAATATTCCTTGAGGTATCTTAAACAAATCACACAGTACACAGTTTTGAAATGTCAAAATCTTCCATTGAAAAGCATTGGTGAATCTGTGAACTCCTCAATCTTAAAACAAAGGAAGTTTCTGTGCGACTGAAATAACAAATGAGTTTACCGTTTCAATTTGACCTTGATGGCGATTACATCAATGTGGATATTTTATATATTTTCTACCTTTTCACCTTCAATTGGCACTTTTCACGGCAAACAGATCCCCCCCACAAGCTAAGAAAACACCAGCAGACTGGATACACGGGTAGAAAGTTACTTTCTATCATTTAGCTGCTTGAATAGTAAATACAACGACAACTCCATTGAGGCAGTGAACTGTTTCAGCTTTATGAAGTCTTCCCAGAAAGCAAAAGAGAACAAGCACATCAGCACCTCAGTCCTCCCGATGCTTTAAGTCATAACAGGTAAGTTAAATGATCTTCCTAACCATAAATGTAAGCAAGCAAGGAAAACATAAGGTTAGTAAGTTATGAATAAAGTATCCTGTAACATTATCCATAAGAGTTACATTTTCTCAGTATTAACCTCACACTAAACCAACTTCGCAGCACCATTATCTGCAGATTACAATGATTCACTATTTCATTGTCACTGTAATTTACTAGGGTAGCTAGATAGTGTGGTGACAGAGACAGTCCTGATTTTGGACTGTGAGTTCCAGATTAAAAATTGATGAATATCAAAACGCTCCACTTTCAACAGACTGCCCATATTAATAAAACATGGCTCAGGTGAAACAAACGACCTCATAATATATTTAGAACGACATGTACGAAACTCCACGGGGGACTTTGCCGGGGGACCCTCCTTACTGCAACCACACCATAACTTCCATCCATCCATTATCCACCCCGCTATACCCTAATACAGGGTCACGGGGGTCTGCTGGAGCCAATCCCAGCCAACACAGGGCGCAAGACAGGAAACAAACCCCGGGCAGGGTGCCAGCCCACTGCAGGACACACACCCACACACCAAGCACACACGTGGGATAATTTAGGATCACCAATGCACCTAACCTGCATGTCTTTGGACTGTGGGAGGAAACCGATGCAGACACAGGGAGAACATGCAAACTCCATGCAGGGAGGACCCAGGAAGCAAACCCAGGTCTCTTAACTGCAAGGCAGCAGCGCTACCACTGCGCCACCCACACCATAACTTGTTTGATAAAATATAGATATAATAGCATGGTCATGGTTGATTAAGAGATTTGAACAGCATCACGATGGTGACCAAGAAGCAGTACTACCATTAATTTATTTCCACATCAAGCACTGTGTGGAATTCTATGTGTTCATTCCTGAAAGAGTGTTTCTCTCATACCCTTATCCCTCTCTGATGATCATGAGATAAAGCAGCCATTAAACAAATGAAGAAGGTTTTTATGTGTGGCCATACATGCTACACCAGTGTCTCAGTTTGGTCCCCCTATAATTTACCATCAAAGTGCCACATTCACCTGGTATCCATAATGGTCACTCGCTTGCCTTACACTTTTGTTACTTTCTACCATTTGTCACAACTGAATAACTTTGCAAGTTCCATTTCATGAAACTTACAAAGGCTAGACATGCTCAAGAAAAGAAGAAATTAATTATAATAGGTTTTTTTTAGGTTCTGTTATTTGACAACTGTAAATTGTGTGTGTGTGTGTGTGTGTGTGTGAGATTGAGAGTGGTCCCTGTGATGGACTAACTTGTCCAGGACTGCTTTCAACGTTTTGCACAATCCATGTCAGATGCCTTTGACCCCCTAAACCTTGAAAAGGATTGTGAAGATTCTAGAACATGATTGGGCAGATTCAGAGGGCGCAGGGGTGGCTGAGAAGAAGGTTAAATAAGCAGGCTCTTTAAAAAGGAACCAAAAAGATAAAGAGGGAATGGCGATCAGCACTCTGTATTTGTGTCCATGCATCATGTGCACTTTTGCATTATAGCTTTAACTACCATAGATTACAGTTATTTCTGGATGTCCTGTGCTCGCCTGTCTATGTAGCGTTGTCTCAGTTGGATACGTCTTCATCTGGGGAGCGCTCTCAATCACATTAAATCTTCATGCTGCAATGGGAACCTGGTAGGACAAAACTTCACGTTTCCTTCAGAGGGCTAGTCTCAAGGATTTTCATTTCACACTCCATTGTGTTGCTGAGGTGTCACCCATTGCATGTGTGCACTTGGATCCCAAACCGGGTGGTTTGTAATGTGGTGGGTGTGACAATCAGCACATGCTCCCAACTTCCTCCATCATCATCTGTTTCTGCTGTACTGGACTGTGTTGGACTTTATTGTTTGTGTTTATTGTTTTCTGTGTAGCGTATATAAAAAATTATCACTGACGGGAATTGGGGAGGACTTTTGCGTATGCGTTTTGGTGTATTATTGTTTTTTCCTATTATTTGCTTAATATATTTTTATCAATTTATTTAACTGCTTATCAGTGTCTCTGTGTGTGAGTGTGAGCATGCCAGGTCATGGCTGGCTGTACTCCTCGGATCCCTACAATAAAATAAAGAAATGAGTGCCTTCATAAGATATGAATCTTAGGGTCCTTGCGACGGCTAAAAACTGACCTACTGAACTCAGTCTATTCAAGGCTACAGTGCCGGCACAGTTCCTCGAACCCACCTGAATGTTACTACATGCCTACATTTTCTAATCTATATATATATAATTCACTAAGGCAACACACCCATGGAAAGCACGCAGGAAGGGGCGTGGATTCACTAAGCCGCCGACAAGTAAGACGCCCATGGCGCATGCAGGAAGGAGCCACGGCTACCAACTCTAAGACCATTGGATACGACGACAACTTGCAGAACCACACCCACCAACTCAGACGTGATGACAGGAAAAACGTCATTTATGTTCATCTGTCGTAGAGTCCACATGCACCTCTGAGCCACGTTGACTATACGTTGACGTCTATATTCATAGAGGCATGTTTCTCGCGGAAGTGAATCGCTATATGCAGCGTGTAAAACAGTTTGTGAGGGGTATCCCATGGGATCCTTAAAACAATCCTTTAAAACTGAGGTTAAAACACAATGAAGGAAGCAGTCTTTAAAAACCAATAAGCCCTGTGTCTCTGTTTCATTACCGTCTCACCTGGTGAACAATGGAGGCCCTGCAACAGTCGAGACGCTCTCTCAGCAGCTGACCTTCTCTGTGCCTGACCGGTTCACACAGTGGCAGCGCGAGAGAAAGCCGCACAAACACACAGGCAGCGCCAGAGACAAACAGAGGCACACACAGGCAACTGGTGGGCGGGTCTCCGTGAGTTTCTTTTGCGAGCGGGCAAATGACCAGGCGGTGTGTATGCTTCAAGAACGAGGGTGGATGCAGCAGGACTATCTAAGAAGAGGCATGTTTGTCACGGATATAAATCGCTGTATGCGGCGTGTAAAACAGTTTCCGAGGGGTTTCCCATGGTCTTACAGTTGGTGGGCGGGTCTCTGTCAGTTGCTCTTGCGACCGGGCACATGACCAGGCAGTGTGTATGCTTCGAGTGCGACGGTGGACGCGACAGGACCATCTAGGAAATCTTAGGATCTCCTGCAGGAACACGAAAGATGTTTCCCTGCCCACCAACACTCCTTTTTCACCAGCCCGCGTCTACCCTCGCTCTCTAGGCATTCACACTGCCTGCCCATGTGCCCGGATGCAAAAACTCACAGACCACCCAGTTAGTCCCTTTCGTCTGACTTTTCATTATTTTTTTCGGTTTCGAAACCCGACCGCGTCCACCATGAAAAACCATGTGAAAGGAACAACGAAGCCCCACCTCGCTAATACTGTGGTCGGGTGTCTTGGTGGATTATATAGAAAAAAGCAGCCACAACCGCACAGAGCAATGAAAAGTCTACGTGAGTCACAGGTGCATCTGGACTGT
>JANRMT010062820.1:26533520-26551635 GCA_026402145.1 Polypterus bichir lapradei
GATCTGTAAATGGAAAATGAAAGACTGGTACCTGCATCAGCTCATCGGTCCCCAGCTGTTCGTTGTGCTGTAAGCGCTCGTGTAGCTGACGCACCTACAGAAACGTTCACCTGGAAGTACTACACAGACACTTAATGAACTCCAATTTTGTTGTAAATGATCTGTAAATTCGAAACTGAAAGACTGGTACCTACATCAGCCCATCAATCCCCAGCTGATCGTGCAGCTGACGCACCTACAGCAAACGTTCACCTGGAAGGACTACACAGACACTTATTAAACTCCGATTTTGTTGTAAATGATCTGTAAATGGAAAATGAAAGACTGGTACCTGCATCAGCTCATCGATCCCCAGCTGATCGTTGTGCTTTAAACACTCGTGTAGCTGACGCACCTACGGCAGCGTTCGCCTGGAAGGACTACACAGACACTTAATGAACTCTGATTTTGTTGTAAATGATCTGTAAATTCGAAACTGAAAGACTGGTACCTACATCAGCTCATCAGTCCCCAGCTGATCGTGCAGCTGATGTGCCTATGGCACCATTTGCCTGGGTGGACTACTCAGACACATTTTGTTGTAAATCATCTCTAAATTCGAAACTAAAAGTCTGGTACCTGCATCAGCTCATCGGTCCCTAGCTGATCGTTGTGCTGGATGTGCTCATGTAGCTGACGCACCTACGGCAACGTTCGTCCTGACATCGATCCGTGGGAGGCAACCTGGCAACTGGACTTCATCAAACGACACACTACGGATGACCAGCCACTCAACTACTTGAAGCTGTGCTTTTCCAGAAAGTTCCTTTCAGCTTACGAGACAAACAGGCATGTAATAAGAAAGTGAATTTAGATAGATAGATAGATACTTTATTAATCCCAAGGGGAAATTCAAATTCATTTACGTACTGTAGGTGCTCATGGAACATAAAACACAGTGACATTTATCATAAATAAGTATTTTATATTAATTTATGTGTGAAACCTTTCCTTTGTGTGCTTTTCAGAAAACTGAATATTCAGCCCTGGGACAAAAGGGAAAAAAATTATCAGGCCTAACAGAGTTAAACATTCAGATCTGATGTAAAATGAAGTTTTGGATTGACCAAGGGCATTGTATTTGTCCAACAATAAAACAAATACAATTTGCCTAATAAATTGTGCAGGCAGTGTAAAGGAAACACAGAGCAGGTGAAGGAAAGACAACAGATCCCCCAGACTAAGGGCCACATCTTCGACTCAACTAGCGCTACTCATGCTTTATAAACAATGGCCGTCTGCTGTCTATTTTCAGCGGTAGAATTTTTAGCCTCCCACAATCCCCGGTGACTACTAATTTACATACGGGCCGTCTGGCAGAGTTGCACAGCTTGTGGCATAAAAATATTTCTTATATGTGAATCTCCTGAGCATGCAAACCGCCAACTGTTTGCAAAGGTGACTCCTATGGACAGAACATGGAGGGAATTGGAGGAAAAGAGCGACATGAGCATTAAACTTCTCACCACGTTAGATTTTCCAGTGATTACAGAGGGTGAAACGGGTTATAAAGTCTGCATGGTTAAAGTGGACAAATGAGTGAAAGCTGGTGGCATTTTGATCTTGGCAGCAGACTACACTGCAGCCACTACAGTTTCCAATTAGACCTATTATGACTATAAAGCTGGCGCTAATTGCCCTTTTGTTATATGTTTAATGAAACAAATTGTTTCCATGTAGCAGCTGTTGCCGACTACAAAAAAAGCACCAAATCACTGATGCTATTAAGTCTTAGTCACAATCCAATTATACATATGGTGACGGAGAGAAAATGCCTCCGAGAAACCAATGGCTGTTTATTAAAACTAATATCAATATCTGTTTAATCCTATTGAGCGTCTTTCATAATGAACACTCTCAGTTAGCACTGTTTATAGATCAATTCATAAGCTTATAATGCACGTGCCTTTTGTTTGTGGATCGAAATTAAAAATACTGTTTCCACATATTGGAATTTTATTAAAACTCAGCAGTGTTTATTTTTTTTTTAATCATTTAAGTCTGGTTAATTGATTTCTGTATTTTTGCTCTGCCCATTCTCTGTGAAGGCCACAATCCACCTTAATAAAAGGACAAGTGTCCGAGTGTGTGTATCTGGTGTCACCCACATGTGCATAGGAGGCAGTCAAAGGGCTTAACTGAGGGTAAGATGCCGAGCCGGGAATTGATGAAGTGCACTAATGTCTCTTCTCTTTCTTCTACAGAACATCCGAAGTGAAAACCAGCTGAACAAACAGCAACTTCCGCATCCCGGTCCTGACCACACCCTCCTACTGACCTCATGGACCCGCCTCTTCCTGCCCAGCGCTTATAAAAGCCAAGCACCTCACCTCTCTAGTTTAGTTCTGTCCAGACTCAGTCATTTGTTATTACTCTGGTGACTTCGCTTTGCAATTTTGTTTCACAATATACGGGGTAAAATCATCAGCTTTGACACGCACGCAAAGGTTTGGGGTTAGCCAACCGTATACTTGAGAGTCGGCTGTAAAAAGAGAAAATAAGTTACACAGTTGTGTACAGATTCAGCCCAAAACAGAACTGATTAACAGAGGAAAGATGGCGGGGTTTTAAGGTCAGTCAGGAGAAGTGATGTCATCGGGCCCGGAACTGGAAGTGATGTCATCGGGTAAGGAACCTGGAAGCGACGTCATTGGGCCCGGTACTGAAAGTGATGTCATCGGACCCAGGCAGAATTTCCCGTGTTTTATCTGCAGGAATAACCGAAAAAGGATTATTGCACTCTGCCACCCCCTAGCCTGGCGTGGAACTACCTTCTTTTGAGCCCTTTAGCTGTCTCCCATGCGCACATGTATGACAACGGTGCGGAACCCTCAACCTTTTCTGTTTGTCTTTAACTCTTCTTACAATGGGTTACAATCACTGTGTTACATGCTGCCAAAGGCTTGTCAGAGGTGAGCATTACCGCACCAGAACACCAAGGGGGCATGATCGCTAATCACCTTTGCCTCCTTTTCTTCACCCACAGCTATGAGAAGCCACTCAATGTGGGCAACTAAATCCTCTCTTTCCTGTCCAGGAGCTATAAAAACATGGAGCTCCTGGGACGTAGGTCTCATTTGGAAGGCGAGCATCCCAAAAGACAGGCATTTGAACCATAAGCCTGACAGCTTTAAGAATACAACATTTTATTAGCCAATGGCAAAACCTATTTCTGTTCATTTCTTCAACACTGAACACTTGTTATTTGGTTTTAAAGTCCATCCATCCATCCATTATCCAACCCGCTATATCGTAACTACAGGGTCACGGGGGACTGCTGAAGCCAATCCCAGCCAACAGAGGGCGCAAGGCAGGAAACAAACCCCAGGCAGGGTGCCAGCCCACCACGGTTTTAAAATCTCTTGAGTAAACATTATTGCCTGGATGGCACCCCAACATTTCATCCGAGTTCCATTCTGGTCGACAACAATGCACACATATAATCGGGCTAGATAGACAGAACTTTTTATTTGTCCCTAGGGGTAAGTTTGTTTTTTACAGAAGCTCTTAAATAAATAAATAAATAAATACACACATCACTTGCTGTGCAATATTTTAGGAATGGGCTAGTCTCAATGGAAATATAGTTAAGGTGAATTACCTGATCAAGGCAGAAATAAGGTTTCTTAGTAATCCGCGTTTACATGAGCGAGTAATCTTCTCAAATTTTCCTTTGTCAAAATGTCATTAAACAGATGTTTAAATGTCATCGTCGGCCACCATGAATCAGAGAATAAGGATGATGCCTGTGATAATTAATTTTATTTATAAGTATCTGATACCGGATTGCATGCAGAAAACTCTTGCTGGGCAACTAAGCCATGTGAAAGAGAGGCCTATGTATACGTACATAATTATGTATATTTATGTACACTCACCAGCCTCTTTATTAGGTATGCTACTTGTTAACACAAATATATTTGAAGTTCAAACATTATGGGGAAGAACGGGAGCTGAACTGACTCTGAACGTGGCATGGTTGTTGGTGTCAGACGGGCTGCTCTGAGTATTTCGCAAACTGCTGATCTACTGGGATTTTCAATCACAACCATCTCTAGGGTTTACAGAGAATGATCCGAAAAAGGGAAAATATCTCAGTTCTCTGGGCGACAATGCCTTGTTAATGCCAAAGGTCAGAGGAGAATGGCCGGACTGGATCAAGCTGATAGAAAGGCAACGGTAACTCAAATAAGCACTCGTTACAACTGAGGTATGCAGAAGAGCATCTGTGAACACATGACACGTCAAACCTTGAAGCAAGTGGGCTATAGCAGCAGGAGACCACAGTGGGTGCCACTCCTGTCATCTAAGAACAGGCAACTGAGACTACAATTCACACAGGTTCATCAAAACTGGACAACAGAAGATTGAAATAATGTTGCCTTGGCTGATGAGTCTTGATTTCTGCTGTGACGTTCAGATGGTAAGGTCAGAATTTGGCATCAACAACATGAAAGCATGGATCCATCCTGCCTTGTATCAACAGTTCAGGTTGGTGCTATTGGTGGTGTAATGCTGTGGGGGATATTTTCTTGGTACACTTTGGGTCCCTTCACACCAATTGAACATTATTTAAATGCCACAGCCTACCTGAATATTGTTGCTGACCATGTCCATCTCTTAATGACTGCAGTGTAATCATCTTCAGATGGCTACTTCCACCAGGATAATGTGCCATGCCACAAAGCTCGAATCATCTCAAAGTGCTTTGTTGAATTCACTGTACTAAAACGGCCTCCACAATCACCAGGGACCTCATGTATAAATGGTGTGTATGCACAAAAATGTTGCGTACTCCCGTTTCCATGTTCACATCGCAATGTATAAAACCTAAACTTGGCGTAAAGCCATGCACATTTTCACGCTAGCTCTCCGCTCGGTTTTGCAAACGGCCGGCACCCAGAGTCTGCTTTTGTTCTAGTGTGGTTTCCCTTTCTTTTTTAGATCCACATCCCTGACGCGGCTTTATCATATACACTGAAATTAACCGCATATTGTTTATTAGTTTAAGGCATCTGATTGTAATTAACCTGTAACGATAAAAAGGTCCACAGAATGGCCAAACTATTCCAAATACCACAGCTGCTTTAGAGTTGTTTCTCTCAGTGCACCACTCTGAGTATTTATATCACTATATCTGAGTGTGGAATCACAGCTCTACAGTAGCTGATCGGAAAGAGAATTATCAGTATACAGCATCAAGCACGTGCTGCCTCAGCCATGCCGTCTATTTGAACTGCTCTCATACGACAAACGCTTCAAAACCTTTCCTGTATGGACTTCACAGTTCAGAAACAGTTTCATCCTAAGAACTCTAAACGCACTCAATCAGTCCATCAAGTGCTCCTTGTAGAACTGTTAGCACTTATAAGTACAATCACCTTACTGTAAACTTGCGATACCGTTATAATATTGCACAACCTGAGCCACTTTATAAAACGTGTATTTACATATGATGACGATATAATTTTTAAGATGAAATGCAGCAAAATATGTTTATTATATTATACAGATAAAACTTTAACTTAATTTAAATAATCTATATTGTTAATAATTAAACATGCGAGGACACGGTGTCGCAGTGCTAGCGACGAACTGGCGCTCTGTTTACAGATTGTTCCTGCCTCGCGCTGTATTCCTACTGGGACTGGCGTGACACTGGAAGGATAGATAGATAGAATAATTAAACATGTACTATGAAGATATTTCAATGTTCCTTAAAAGTTTTGAAGAATCAGCATTCTCAGCTTACAGATGGATTAACGTCTATTACAGAGCTGATTGTGTGGCAATTGGGTACTTGGAGAAAGACAAGGAAGGACAGGAATTGGAGGTTAGTACATTTGAAAGAGACAGTACTGCTGCAATAAATTATTTCATCGAAGGTCATGTGCAGCACAGCAAGCATCTTGCGTGAGGCAGATACAATCTCTGGATGGAGTGCCAGCTCGTCACTATCACACCGCCACTGTGTTTGCATGTTTAATAACATGCTTTAATTCCTATCATCATGAAAATGATATCAAATATACATCTCATTATTTAAATTAATTAGAGAGCTGTAATATTATGAATGGGATTTATGGAGCGGAAGAACGTGGAATTTGACGAACGCACAGATTTATGTTTCTGGATTTTTTTGTGCATACGAACATTTCCGTTTTTTTCCGTACACCATGATTTTGTGTGAATTCTACACACGGCATTATGCATGAGGCCCCAGATCTCAATCCAGTAGAGCCCTTTTGGGATGTGGTGGAACAGGAGATTAGCATCATGGATGTGCAGCCAACAAATCTGCAGCATCTGCGTGATGCTATCATGTCAATATGGACCAAAATCCCTAAGGAATGTTTTCTAGTACCTTGCTGAATCTATGCCATTCTGAAGACAAAAAGGGAGTCCAACCCAATACTAGCAAGGTGTACTTAATAAAGTGGCCGATGAGTGTATATATATTTATATTGTCACACATGCACACACCAGTAGGCTTCCCAATCAGCAAGACAAGGTAAGCAGTTCCACTCCCAAGTCAGAGTGGTCACTATCGCCAACAGTCTCCTCTCCCTTCTTCACAGCCGAGTGATGACAACCAAGCCCAACAGTGAAGTCAAAAGAAAGTTCTATCAATTGAGGTCCTGTGGACAGTAATACCAGAACCTGAGGAAGGCTGCTTTGTCTTGGGAGGACCATGGAGGAGAGACGAGTAATTGCCTGCTCACGTTAATCATTTTAGGCGGGCATCTTTCACTAGTTTGATAATAAACAAAAGTGAGTTGAATGTGTAAAAAGATGAAGTCCTGTTAATCAGTGGAAGTATTTAATAATACTGGATAACAACTTTTACTTTCTAGTAAACATTATATAGGATAAAGTATAGGAATCGTGAAAAAATTCAACCTCATGATTTTGATGAATGTTGACGTTTTAGACCTTCCTGAGTCCGAAAATACCAGTTTTAAAAAATGATGTGTGTAAACACGATAACTCGAAAACGTGTTGCCCTCGGTCAATGAGATCTTCTGCACCTGCTTTATATCAAAATATCCTATCAACTTTTGGGCCACTTCTGGCAACCGGAAATAGTACTTTAACTGAATATTTTTGCAAATTTTCAAATAAACTGTGGTTATAATTACAGATAGATGATCAAATTTTGTATAGATATTTATAATGATAAAAACAGATATGAAATTTGAGAAAAAATAGTCAATTGGAAATAGTAGTTTATTTAAATAACCTTCCAAATTTTTGTATCATGGAAATATAAATGTTTACATGATATTAAAAACTGTATTCAATATAACAAATTCTTTCAATAAATATTATTAATTTTATTTTAATTTTTTTAATTTATACATCATCAGTTTAACAATAATGTGTAAACATTGAACATGCCATGCAAATATAAAGATGTAATGAGAACAATAAGCTGCTACGTCCCCATCATCCATCCATCCATTATCCAACCCGCTATATCCGAGCCACAGGGTCACGGGGGTCTGCTGGAGCCAATCCCAGCCAACACAGGGTGCAAGGCAGGAAACAAATTTGAGGTCCAGCTCAGGTTGGAAGACAAAGTCAGAAAGGTGAGATTGCGTGGGGTTGGACATGTGCAGAGGAGAGATGTTGGGTATAATGAGAGAAGGGTACTAAGGATAGAGCTGCCAGGCAAGAGGAGAAGAGGAAAGCCTAAGAGAAGGTTTATGGATGCGGTGAGAGAGGACATGCAGGTGATGGTTGTGACAGAGCAAGAATGATCTGCTGTGGCAACTCCTAATGGGAGCAGCCGAAAGAAGAAGAAGAAGATTAAGAAAGTTCTATCAGTTAAACTTTGGACATCTTTAGAGTGACCATTAAACCGTCTCTCCGGTGATGTCACAGCTGGCACACATCCCACAAGATTTTGTGGGAGAAGTGCTATGATAACCGGAGGTGCCAAAAGCAACAAAACAGCCATAGAAGACTGAGATGGCATTGTGGCATAATTGGAAAAATAACTTGAATTTACTTTATTTATAGGAAAAACAAAAACAAGAGAGAAAATTGTAATCCTTGAGCTCTAAAACCCCTGGATCAATGTATAGATCCAGGAGATGCCATAAGAAATTAACAAAGAAACAGATCACAACAGGCACATACAAGCTGCATTCTTAGTATTTTTCTTACTTTCTTCATTTTGTGAAGCACACTTTGAGCCACATCATTTGTATGAAAACGTGCTATAGAAATGAATGCTGTTGTTGTTAGTAGCAGTGCCACTACCTTTAGATTTCCACGGACATTCCAGTTGTAGTTGTTTAACTATATAAGTCTTGTCACCCATCATAGGATACCTTCTAGGCTCTGCTGAGGTATGTAGTACCACCTCCAAAGCAACAGGGGGCGCCATCACTAACCTCACCATCTATTTCTGCCTCCACAGTACCAAAAAAACGTCCCACTGAGGTCAACTGACTCCACCCGTTCCAAGACAGTTTCTTTAAAGCCGCACATCCCCAGTGGGAAGCAACTCACTTTAAGTTGAGCTAACCTGAAAGATGGAGCTCCACGAGAAGAATGAACCAGTTCAGCTGAGCAACAACGTTAGGAAGAAGTCAAACCGCTTCTATTTTCTTTTTTTTTCAGCACTCTTTTGTGTTTATTTCATTTTCTGTTAAAAGAATTAAAAGGGACATACCAACTGGTATCCTAATATTTCATCCTTGAACATCCTTCACTACCGTTCAACCACAGTATACAAATAATATGAGAGGAAATCACAAGAACAGGTGATTACAATAAAATGGGGCATGATGGGAAAATTTAGAGGTGAATTTTGTGATCAGAGGGTCAAAATCCATAAGATACACCAAAACCTGTTCAGAAATTAAAATGATTGTTGCTGTCTGGTGTAATTAAAAGAGCCCTTCTAAAGGTAGATTGTACAAAAGGCGACCCCTAATTACAAAAATCAGCTTCACACTTCATAAATCCACGGAGTGGTGGCTCTGAGGCTAAGGATCTGCACTGGTATCCCGAAGGCTGCTGGTTTGAATCCCTGTCACTACCAAAAAGAGATCCTACTCCGCTGGGCCCTTGAGCAAGGCCCTTAACCTGCAATTGCTCCAGGGGTGATGTACAATGGCTGACCCTGCACTCTGACCCCAAGGGGTATGCGAAAACTAACAAATTCCTAATACAAGAAATTGTATAAGGCAAAATAAAGAACAAAAAAAAAATCCACACGACTTCTTGTCAGAGAGGACATCAGAGATAGTAATGACTGCAGTCGCTGAATGTCATCGTCTCAGAGGGTGTCAGACTATACGACTAGCAATCGCAGAGGGTGACTAATTACTTCACGACCTTTCATTGCACCTCCTTACATCATAAAAGTGTCATTATATCCCTTTATGTCAGCAGCCAATGTACGTAAGCCTCTGCAGATTTGTGTAGAAAGTGAACGTGTCTGAAAGCACTGCCCCTAACAGTGGCTTAATAAGTTAAAGTAAATAAATTACGTCAAGCCATCACATTAAACCAAAACGACAGTGACGAGAGTACCGTAGAGCAAGAGTAAAAAACTGCACGCCTCTGACGAGGTATGACATAATAGAATTTTGCATACAACAGAGAAACCCGAGCCTTCACTTGAAAGTTCATACTGAAGCAAAAAGGAAAGGGAATTCTGAATAACCACAGATGGCTGCAAATTAATGTTAAGAGTTAAAAGAACAGAAAGGCGTAAATGGGTGGAAAGATCAGGTCAGGGGTTAGGAGAAAATGTAGAGGCTTCAAGTCTCCGCTGCCCACAAATAACTGCGTCGTCTCTTCAATTAGACACAGTGGCGGCCCACCTCATTCACCTCACACACGTTCGGAGCTGCTAAGTGTTAAGTGGTAACGGTACCCTAACAATCAGATGCTAATGTAGCAGGAGAAAAAAAAAAAAAAAAAGACGCAAGCCTTATACAGAAGCCACACTTCTCTCCCAATTAAATGTAATTTACTATCTGCATTAAGCAATGCAGATGCCACACGCCTTTTTCACCCCGGGCTGATTATTAATGAGGCATTAAACCACAAAATGGGGGGCTGGCTAACATGAGATAACAAGTCGGCTATGCCAGTCTTTTTAACTCTTTAGAATTAGTCTTGTTTTATCACTGGGGAAATTAGAAGGAATTTTATTTGAGTAGTAAAACTTTTTTAAATCCAGCACCTTGGTTTAATTTCAAGATGGCAATGGAGAAGTAGTTAGTTAGCCACATAGATCCACCATCATGCATTCATGTCCCCAGTCATCATCTGTGTGTAGTTTACACGTTCTCTCCGTGTCTTCTTGGGTTTTCTTCCTGGCAGTTCAGTTTTCCTTCCATGTCCCTGAATATTTGCAGGTTACGTTAAATGCCAATTGTATCTCGTTACGAGTAAACCTTCTGGGTCGGTTGATGTGGCCTACAAATTCTCAAGTCCTTCCGATCACACTTATTGGTTTACTCTTTATCATAACGATCTAAATTAATGTTGAAAATCTGGCCAAAAAATAGTCTAAAAATTAAGCTCCTTTTCAGGTCTACAGGACCAAAATTAGAGGGGAACCCCAAAAAGTATATAGTGATATAGATATAGTGTCTTTCCTGTCTATTTATCTATTGCAAAGGATGGTGCACATGGGCAGGCAGGCATCCAGCTGGGATGGGGCACATTAAGAACCTTTTTGTAAGCTATTTTGGTTAATAGCCCTTTAATTTGAACCCGGGACTGGTTTATTTGTGTCTGTGGTTGAAATTTAAGGTGCTGCAACACTCACTTCTGGTCACACCATATATTACTTACATAGTGCCTTTTATGTCTACCTATGGTTCGCTTTTTCCATTATATTGGTGCCCTTCATATCTTCTATATCTATTACACACTACCTTTTATTTTTATTAATCTTTAAAGTACCTTTTCAATCTATAAAGGTTGTTGAGAGATCACTATACAATAAGGAGTGCTCTATTCTTAGCACCATTGATTTAAAAATGAAAATATAGATTATTTGCCAAAGAAAAAAATAATCAGAAATTCCTCATTTCACCTGCTCTGCTTGGCACTCGAGTTCTTCTCCTTACGCTGTTTTTATTCTTTTTTTGATCTTTTCAATTACGCACATCTTTTCTCTAAGAGTTTTGAGACCTTCTCTATTAGTCTTCTTGTCCTCTGAGCTCACTTTTCCCATCCTTCTCAATACACATATCTCCAGATCTTCCAGCCAACTGGTTTTGTCATTACTCAGTGTCTTTATACTTGGGCAACACAAAACTAATGTCCACACAGCTGAATCTTCATAATCGTTTCTCGTTGTTCAAGTCTCCCGCATATAAATGTGTATTTTAATAAAATTTATTCATTACCATTTTCTGCCACAGTATGAGATTAGCCTGTCAGACGTGTCATAAATATAAAATACAGTAACAGCAACCAAATAAAGTTTTAAATTGTCAGTGTGTTCCTTTCTCGTACCATCCTAAGCTTTTACATTCTACCTGCCAGCACTCTCAACAGGCATATTACACATTCTAAAAACTGTATTCTAAAAAGTACCTTCTGCCCAGTCAGACCCTTTTCCTTCAGATCTTCTTTTTCTTTATCCATCCACCTCCACTTTGGCCTCCCTCACTTTCTCTTCTCCTGGACTTCCATTGCCAACACTCTTTTACCCACATAGTCACTGTCTGTCCTCATCACACGTCCAAACCACCTCCACCTATTTTCTTGTACTTTTCTGTACCAGTTTTGTTGTACCTCTGATTATCTCATTTCATCTCAACATTCTCATTTCTACCACATTCAACTGCTTTTCCTGCGCTCCCTTTACTGTCCATGTTTCAGCTCCATAAATCATTGCTGGTCTCACCACTGTCATAAAAACCTGACCATTAACCTTCATCTTAATCCTTCAATCACACAATACTTTGATACTTTCTTCCAATTGCTCCATCCACACTGCACTCTAAGGGTTATCTCAGCATCTAATTTTTTCTTGGTCTACCACTGATCCTAGATATTTAAATTTGCCACCATTTTCAGTAACTCTCTCTCTGAAGGCTAACTTATGAATTCTGATCATTATTAAAGCTCATATATTCTGTCTTCTTCTTTCTATTTATCGACAGTCCTCTATCCTTCCAAAGTCCTTATCCATTCTTCCCATTTTCTCTCCACTTCCTCTTTTCTGGTGCTACACAACACAACGTCATCAGCACAAAGCCTGCACCAGGGGGATTGGTCTTTTATTCCATGAGTCAACACATCCATAACCAGATCAAAGAGGTAAGGACTTCAAGAAGAACCCTGCTGCAGACCTACTTGAGCTGGGATCGTGTCTGTTACTCTAACACTGCTTTTAACCTGAGTCCTCACTCCCTCATACATATTCTTGACGCTCCTCATGCACTTCTCTGGTCTTTCTTTCTCTCTCATGCACCATTGGACCTTTGGCCCTACCTACAGGCTGGCTAACTTCTGAATCATGATCATCATTAAACCTCTGATATTCTGACTTCTTCTTTCTATTCATCTTCTACCCTCTGTCTTCTAAAGCCTTTCTCCATTCTTCCAGCTTCCCTCACCACCTCCTCTTTTCTAGAGCTAAACAACGAAATGCCACCAACACAAAGCCTCTACCACGGGGATTGGGCTTTTATCCCTTGGCTCAACACAATCATAACCCAATCAAAGAGACAAGGACTTGAAGAAGATCCCTAGTATAGACATACTCTAACTAGGATCTTGTCTGTTACCTTGACATTGTTTTTAACCCAAGTCCTCACTCCCTCATACATATACTGGACAATCCTCACACACTTTTCTAATCCTCCTTTCTCTCTCATGCACCTCCAGATCTCTTGGCATGGCATAGCACTCCATAGTAAGTCTTCTCCAAATCAATAAACACCATTTGCAGACCTTTCTGTTTTTTGCAATGCTTCTCTATCAGCTGTCTCACTGCAAAGACTGCACCAGTTGTTCCT
The DNA here is from genome assembly GCA_026402145.1 of Polypterus bichir lapradei. Taxonomy (NCBI): domain Eukaryota; kingdom Metazoa; phylum Chordata; class Cladistia; order Polypteriformes; family Polypteridae; genus Polypterus; species Polypterus bichir. The sequence continues at coordinate 26,546,561 of JANRMT010062820.1, forward strand.
CTGAGTCCTCACTCCCTCGTACATATCCTGCAGAATCCTCACAAATGTTTCTGGTCCTCCCTGGCATAAAACCAAACTGCTTTTCCCCTATGGTGATCTTGTCCCTAAGCCTGCTCTCTATAACCGTTTGCCAAATTTTCATTGTGTGTGACATCTCCTTTATTCCTCTATAGTTTTCACAATTATGAATGTCGATCGTCTCCTTATAAATGTGTACAATCACACTTTTCCTCCACTCCTCTGGTATTCTCTCCTGTTTTTAGACCTTTTGCATTAGATCTCACAACACATCTACTCCATCGTCTCCTAAGCTCTTCCACACTTCTGTTGGTATTTCATCTGGTCCTGTTTCCTTTTCATTCTTCATTCTTTTCATTGCATCCTTTACTTCCTCCATCCTTATTCTTGGTACTCTCCCTTCATTGGGGACTTCCTCTGCAAATATCACCCTTCGGTTTTCTTCATTCAACAGTTTTTCAATATACCCTCTTCTTGATCCTATGATGCTCACTAAAGATCAAACCTTGCTCGTCTTTCACCTACTTTCAGGTCAGGTTAGGGAGCATGCACTGGTACAGTGCATTGCCGCACCCACCACACGGTGAAACAGCTCGGGATCCTGGTTGGCAACCCCCCAGGCAGACACCCGGTCCAGTCCCACCCTCCGGAAGTGACCCTCTATCTGCCATAGCCAGGTGTTACGTGGGCATCCCCTTGGCCTAGTACAACCACTCAGGTCCCCAACAATGAGGATTCTGCGAGCTGGTTCACCCTCGGGGAATCGCGTCACATGGCCGTAGTGCCGTAACTGATGCTCCTTCACAATTTAGGTAATGTGCCTCATTTGGGACTCCATGAGCAACACAAAGTCAAACCAAAGGAACCCAAAGATTCTCTGAGGAGACACAGTACCAAAGGAGTCCAATCTTCATCTCAGGTCACTGGATAGCATCCATGTCTCACAACCATATAGCAAGACAGGAAGCACTAGGACTCTAAAGACTTGGACTTTTGTCTTTTAGCATAGATATCAGGAGCACCACACACCCCTTTCTAGTGACCTCATTATCTCCCATGCTCTCCCAATCCTTCTACTGACTTCATAGGAAGAGTCACCAGAGACATGAATGTCACTGCTGATGTAAGTAAACCTCTCGATGAAGAAGTCATTAAAGGCATGGATCTTGTTTTTTATCAGGACACACGCAAGCCCACGCACTCCCACTCACCCACTTTATCTGACTAAAGTCCTTCCCAGCCTTGTTCATAGTCTTCGCCATTCAAATAAACCTTCTCTCTCTCTTTAATTTCTCATACACATCCTCCAAAGCCCCTGCCCACTTTGTCACTTGATTTGTCTGCCTACACATTTGTCTACCGTTCTCTCTACCTGACTGACACCACATTTTCTTTGCCTCCTTCTTAGCCTTTATCACATCCTGCACTTCTCAGTTCCACCAACATTGCTCTTTGTCCCTAGATGGACCCTACCCAACACCACTTCACCTAATCTTCTCTCACCATTCCACCACACTCTCAACATAACTGTACAACATAAGCAAGGTTACCAGATACCTGAGAACCCAAAAGAGGACACCAAAGGTCATAAAGGAGGACAAAGCCATGATAAAGGAGGACAAAGGAGAACGCGTCCAGTTCTATTCACGAAACACAGTGTGAATCGTGTGTTACAATGAAAACTTTAAAAACAACTAATTTGACAGGTCACAAAACGAGTCAACAAAATTAACGGTTATAGTATAACTATGTAGTTTCAAAAATTGTGAGACGAAGCGACTTTTCACAGCAGTTCTTCGTTCCCGGCAACATAGGCAAGTAACTCCAGACAAGAAATGTTTTTAAAATTGTACTTCACCATGTTTCTGTGTTAAATCAGTGGTACCCTTGTTTACAATGGACAAATAAAATTCACAAACCAAACACTTTGCATTGTTTTCAGTGCGTCCTTCACCAAAGCAAGGAAACTTGGTTTTCATGTGGTACAATAATTTTGCATTTCCTCTTGTTAGTTTTACTGCTGAAAAACATTTTTAGATAAAAGACTACTGCATATTTGTATTACAAGTACTGACAGCACAAAGTGGCAAAGTTGGCTTAGGCGTGTAGCCATGTTTAGTTTTCAATAAAACAGATGATTTATGTAAAACATAGAGATAATAGCATGTGATTTCAGCCAATAACACGGTCAAGTCAGTGGTTGATAAAAGCCGGACATTTTCACTTTTTTAGGCAGTTCCTACCGGACAGAGGATGCAACGCCGAAAAGGAGAATATGTCCTCCTTTTGCCAGACGTCTGGTAACCCTATACATAACAGTATTTTAAAAGGCCTGGCAAGTTTCAGGAGTTTTACAGAAATATATTTAAGCTTTTAAATGAGTTCAGGTTGTCTACTTACTAACAGGGTTTTACTGTGAAAAGATTGGAGGAGCCAAAAAATATAAGACAGACAAGCCAGAGGGATTTTGAAAGAAAAGTACTGAGGAAGGACCCTCAATTATTAAATCCCATCTTGTACAAACCAGGAGAATTTCTACCGTATCACAAATAAACTGATCATTTTAATGAAGGCTACAGGAGTGTCATTGCACTCAGTGTATTGAATTCTGCTGTATATGACTCTGCATAGACGGTGTAAATGCCACATGGGTTGGAACGGTTCCTTACCCGGATGGGAGGCTCCTAGCAGGCAGACAAACATCCTGGACACGGGAGAGAAAGATTCCAGACCCAGAAGAGATGGCCAGAGTGGATGGACAGACATCCCTCTGGAAGAAGAAAATGTTTCTGGGGACTCTTCATTCCCCCAGGATGCTAAATGGCAGCAGCCCTAGAAATCGGTGCCTAGTAGGGAACCAGTGGGGCATGCTGGGAGATATAGTCCAGCAGAACAGCCTTGCTGAGGTCTATGAGTGCTACAAGAGGGAACTCCAGGGAGATGTGCTCCCTATTAAGTTGGACTTCCTGGCACCAGAAGTAGTCCCGAGTCCACAATAAATGGGACTGCACTCCCTTATCTAGGTGAGTCAGAGCTGGGATGAAGGAAGACAACACTCAACTGGAGGAGTTCAGTGCGGTGGCGAGAGGAGAGGAGTTGTGAGGCAATTGTGAGAGGGATTACTTGTGTTTGGTGCTTTGTGGAGGTATTTTTGGTTAATAAACTATCCTTTATTTGAACCCAGGGTTTGTATTGGGGTTTGGGGCTCAATGGCACCCTGGTTCCATCACAACGGTCACGTGTGTGTGCATGGGAGGCAGCTTAAGGGCTCTGGTGACAGGTGGTGCTGTGGACTAATCCCTTCTTTCTTCCTCCCTCTGCAGAACTGGAGACTAACAGCTACTCCACCGCGGATGCCCACCTGGACCGGCCTTACCCTGCTGAGTCAAAACCTACCCAGAAACCGGACATGTTAGCCTTAAGTTCTATTTGCTCTCATTTGAAAAGATTCATCCGAAATTTTTTTTTGTGTGTTTTCTGTTCTTGTATTTATACAGAGTCACCAAGGTGGTGACCTAACTCTTTAATGCTGTTGTGTCTCCTCTTTACAGGACACAGGCCAGTCAGGGTGCCTGATGAAAGTGCCTAAAAGGAGCACATGAGTAACAGAGCTGGACTTGGGATCAGTGGAAGAAGGTTGCCTGGTCCAACGAATCCCATTTTCTGTTGCACCATGTGGATAGCTGAGTACCTGTATGCAATCTACCTTGGAAAGATACAACAGCAAGATGTTCTAAGAGGAAAAGACAAGAGAGTGGAGGGAGTGTGAGGCTTTGCGCATTGTTCTTCTGGGAAACCCTGGGTCTGGGAAGCCATGTGGATGTTATTTTGTCACATACCACCTACTTAAACATATTTGCAGATCAGGTAATGCAGTGGCAATGACATCATTCAGCAGGATAATGCACCATGCCATCTTGCAATCAATTGTTCAGGAATGGTTTGAGGAACACGAACAGTCCAAGGTGTTTGCTTGGCCTTTGGATTCCCCAGACCTTCCTCCAGATGAGCACCTGTGAGACGTGATGGAGTAACAAGTCCAATCCTTGCTGGAGTTAGATGTTCTGCTCACATGCTGGTAACCACAGGACACCTTCAGAGGTCTCGTAAAGTCCCCACCTTGGCTCATCACAGCTGTTTTGGTGGCACATGGTGATGGTCATATACGGTTCTATATATTATATTATATAATATTATATTATATCTATACTAATAAAAGGCAAAGCCCTCACTGACTCACTCATCACTAATTCTCCAACTTCCCGTGTAGGTAGAAGGCTGAAATTTGGCAGGCTCATTCCTTACAGCTTACTTACAAAAGTTAAGCAGGTTTCATTTTGAAATTCTACGCGTAACGGTCATAACTGGAACTTACTTATGTACATATATACCGGCCATAGACTTCAGCTCATTGCCGTGTGAGGTGGCGTTGTGTCCCCCATCCCCATGCCTCCCACGTTGTTGGCTGCCTGCCTATATAAGGCCTTCTGTCGCTCCGGCCTCTTCATTCCCTTCCTTGCTTCGCCACGGTATTCACGTCTCCTTGCTGATAACTGCAGCCTTTTTATTTAATCCACGGCTCCTCTGCTGTTTTATTGTTCGTTTATTACGCTTACAGTTATTGTGTAGGTACTTTAGACTTAGTTTACATTGTTCAGGTACCCATTTCCTTTACCATTCCAACCGTACCCCCATTAACATGTCTATCGAGGTGATCACCATCAATCAAATAACTGTCACTTATCGAGTTGTTTCCATGCATGGAGATGCCGCCTGCCTTTTCCATTCTCTGTGTTACATATTGCACGGCCATATCAGGCTCACTCTTGATATCCGGAGGAACATTGTGTCTTATGTATTGAATGACTGGGACAGGATCAAGGTGTGGACTGATGACGGTACAGGAGATAATTATACTACACAGGAGCACTAGAAGAGTGAAATGCTTAAGCCCTTCACCTATGGTTCTGCATGTGAGTTGATGGCTGCCGCTGAATTGTTCGGTTGTCGCTTTCAAGTGTACTGAAATGGCCAAATATTTTACACCTTTAGACAAC
>JANRMT010062820.1:26556635-26601409 GCA_026402145.1 Polypterus bichir lapradei
GATAGATAGATAGATAGATAGATAGATAGATAGATAGATAGATAGATGTGGCTCATCAGTGTATGTATAAATCCAATCCTTTATACAGATTTCTCCTTGTATAAAACTAAGCTTATATTTTTCCTACGTTTACCTATAGTGAACACATCGTCGCTGCACTGCACTTAAATTGAAGGCAACACAGAAAGTGGCAGAGCCGCACCAGAAGTGTCATGTAACTGCCCATTTTTTCCCTTTTGAGGAAGACTTGTTATAAATATCTATCATAAGGTTTCACTGTTAATAGATTGATATACTTGGTTGGTTTTATTTTTTCTTTGTAAAGCAATATTACTTTATTACTGTTAATTAGTATTGTAATAAAAAATAATAAACCGTGCCTACACTTCAAAAAAATCAAAAAGGTAATCATTTTTGAAAATATATGATTCATCAAGTAATAGCATTAGAAAATAAAATAGGTTACAGCATTTTGATTCTTGTCACCTCTGACTCATAGTGTGTTCTATTTTTAGGCTTGCATGAAAAGAATTTAATATTCTGAGAGAAAAATGATTAAAAAAAAAAATATGCACCCAGAAGCATTGGTACAGTGTACAGTATATGGAAAACCGGCAGAGGCAGGTATATAAGGATCCCGTTACAGGTCTATAAATGTGAACTACCACTAGAGGGAGCAAGAGCTCAGGATAATACAGCACAAGATGGGCGCCTCCACAGGCAGTGCGTCTACATGCACCTTAATAACCCGCTTATTCATGGAAACCCTCATTTCTCTTTAATATAACCCTTAAACCCTTATTATGTAGTATATAGAGTTAAGGGTTTTGTAGTCTATGCATGTCCATTATATTCTTCTTCTTCTTCATGCTTCCAGCAGCCATGGATAGTAGATGGTGGAAACACCCACAAAGATACATTTTCTAAGGCAAATGCATGAATGATCACTTTTGTCCTTCTGGTTAAAATAACCTCTCAACATTTCAGAAGTGATAAATTTATGTTAATGAGCTAAACATACAATGCAAACTCATCAGTAAAATCTTAGGATCACATTAAAAGTAACATGTTGTCACGTAAATGCATCATAGGACCTCCTCACAGGCTCTATGTTGTGTTGACGGGACTGCTGCCTATAACATTGTCATCTCCTTTTCCCACAGTGTAAAGAAGCCACCCAGTGAAGGCATTTAGCCCCACACCTTTTCTGGTCCAGCCGCCATAAAATCCCAACAGTCCCAGAATGAAGGCGTTATTACTGGCCAGAGAAACCCACCGGACAGAACTCCACTGGAGCAACTGTAACCTCTATCTTTCTTTAAAATTTCTGACAAATGCCATCTAAGGACAATAAAAGGGACGACCTGGTTGGTGCCCCAAAATTTTGCTTCGTTCTGAAATCATTCCTGCACACGACCACAGAGCCCGATTACTTTTTAAAGTAACAAGTAACCTAACACAATACTTATTTTACTGAAGTAAAAATTCTTTGATTATTATCATCCCAGCAGCACTGGGTGTAAGGTAAGAGGCAAACATACTAGTATGCCAGTCCTTAGCAGGGCTCAATCATACAGCCAAGCAAATAAGAGTGTGCTGCATGCAATCCAGTAACAGAGAAACCTATCAATAACGCGTCAGTTTAATTTTAATAGAGGAATTTGCTATAGGTAACGTATATACTCACGTATAAGTCGGGTCTTGAAACCTTAAAAATCGATCATAAAAATCAGACCCTGACTTACACAGCCATTCAAAAATGCGACACTTAATTTTTCTTTTTTTTTTTTACATTTTCATGCCTCCTCCAATCTCACATCAGTTTTTCAGACACATCGAATTTTGTTTCAGCAGCACAGTTAGCAATTTCTTCAATGACGTTTAATTTAAAACCAGCTTTGTATTTTCTTCTGATCGAATGCTCCATTGTAGATATGGGATGCTCTTACAATAAAGGCAGGGCAGGATTAAGACCCTTAGATGCCCTAAGCACTAAGCAATATTGGTGCCCCCTTACACTAGTAATTCAAAATATTAAAACAATAACAAACTAGAAAAAAAAAATTATTTTATTATCGAGAATTAAAAATTACACAAAACATACTTATAGTAAGAAGAAAAATATTTATTTTTGTATGCTTCATTTTATTTTTATCTTAATAATTTTCTCCTACTTTTTTCCTTGCAAACTCTTTGATTAGATCTTCATAATCAATCTTACGTAACACATCTGCTTCTGTACATAATAGAGATAAGGCATCCAGCCTGCCTTGATGCATAGAAATATAAAAACATATTGTTTTGGATCGAATTATTTTCACAATGTTTTAACATAAAATGGCGTTTAAGGGAATCACCAGTAGATGGCACCAGTATGCAGAATGCACTGTGTAAGGCGCCATCTACGAACAATGACGGCATAGGGAGGTACAGGGAGGCATTATTCATTTTTTATTAAATTTTGAAAATGGCTATAAATGTAATTAATTTAATAATTTATGTGATAAATTCGGCCATGAAAAATATTTGTGGTGCCCCCTTTACCATTGATGCCCTAAGCATGTGCTTACTTTGCTTATATGGTTAATCCAGCACTGGATAAAGGTGTATGAGGGTGTGAGATACAAAAAAACACAAAACAGTGCAAACGTTACTTTGGAATAGTTCGGGTATTACCGTGTGGTCACAGAGGCACAACAGAGAGAGAGAGGTTAGGAGTACACGCTGATACAGCGCATTGCCGGACCCACATAAATAAAAAAGGCCGTGTGCTCCATTGTTACTCTCTCAGGTGGACGTTACCATATCATAATCACTTGTACCAATAGCGTGATTTTTCCGCATTCAACTTGACCGACATTATAAAATACCAGAAATTATATGTTAAAATCATCTCCCGACTTATTTGCGAGTATATACGGTAACAAAAAAAATATCAAACAGGTAATTTAAAAAGGATTATGCTGTCCATTGAGAGCCAAACTTGTGCCTACACAGAGAGTGCTAACAAAGCAGCAGAGAAATGAGCGAAGTACTTTCACTAAATGGGGTAAGGAATCTCAGCAGAAACGAGAAGTTAAACTCAAGCATTTTTTGCTTACTGATAGCTGAGATGTTATCTGACCGTAGGTTTTTGCTGCAGTTTCGTCCTGCATAACATCCTGGTATGGTACCTGCTGGGCCGACCACAAAGAACTGCAGGAGGCTGGCGTAGGCGACATTTAATATTAGTGACAAATGGCTGCTGTCTGCCTAGAAAATATTTAAGACCTATTGACTTTTAAAGGCAAATTGTATTATTAAAGACCTGAGCCATCCTGCACAGTCTCTCTTAGGGTCATTAGCACTCACTGCAGCAGATTCAGGAACAGTTTAACCTTCAGGTCCTCAGGCTGCACGCTGGGCAGTTCTCCACGGGCATTGGAGATCCATGCTAATCTATGTATGTATGTTGTATAGGTAGGGGGCTCAGTGCACTGCTTTTCCTGGGGGGCCTGTAATGCTGCTACGATGGCCCTGCTAATGAGTGTTGCTTATGTCTGTTCTCTGACATTGTCTTCCCTGTCATAAGAACATAAGAAATTAGATGAATGAGAGGAAACTATTTAGTAGCTCAAGTTTGGCTGTTTAGCCAATAGCTAAGTCGTCCTAATACCCTATCCAGATACTATAAAGGTTTTGGCTTCAGCACCATATATCTCGTAGTTTGTTTCACATTCCCACAACTCTTTGAGTAAAGAAGTGCTTCCTGGCTTCAGTCCTAAATGCACTTCCCCTTACTTTCCGCCAATGTCCTCAAGTACATGATTCACCCATAAGCTGAAAGAATGTTGCTGGATCTACTTTATCAATGCCTTTGAGGACTTTGAAGACCTGGATGAGGTTCCCAGAGAGTTTCCACTGCTTGAGACTAAACAGATTTAATTGTGACAGATGGCCAGGGCCCTTACCTGGCTGGAATGCCTTCTTAAAGGAAGGCCTGGGGGGAGTAGGTATGCAGAGGGCACTATAAGAGTGCTAGCTGGCAGTCCCCCACTGGATTGCAGAGGTGCCTTGGATACCCACAAGGCTCCATGGGACTTGGAGTTTGGCACCGCCCTGTTGGATTCTGTGGGGGACACCAGGGGGAGCTGAAGAGCCCTACTTTGTCGGGCTTCCGCCACACATGGGAGTGCTTCCGGACCTCGATAGCGAGCCACCTGGAGTATTCCCAGGTACAATCTAAAAGGAGCTGATTGCCTTCATTCTGTAAGCCAGAGTCGGGATGGAGAGAACGACTCTTGCTAGAGGAGGATGTGGTATAGCGGGTCCACAGCTCAGATGAAAAAGCCCAGTTTTTAAATAGATAATCGCCGCACTCGCGACTTAAAGAGGGGACGTGGTAGGGTGGCGGGAGTGGTTCCTGGACGCTACATAAGGCGGCCGTTTCCTCACTTGTGCACATGTGCACAGGTGAGGAATCGTCTGCATCCGTAACTGATACCGAGAACTTCTAATCACCACACCTGAGCCACGTCCCCATTATATATAGTAGGAGCGCAAGTGCGGAGGGGGGAGAAAAAAGAGTGAATGGAGGTTAAGGGTGAAGAAGGCGGCAGGAAGGAGAAAGCCAGTGCATACAAGAGCGAGTGGGTGAGATCAGGCAGCTGGAGAGAAAACCCCCCTTATGGAAAGGGTGTTTGGCTGACACTCGATGTTGCTGAAGGGGACGGTCGCTCCAGCTGAGCGATAAAAGTGCTGGAGTGACCCGGATGGTGGTTGGCTTGCCGCATAACGTCATGGGAGTCTGGGACTTGGGAAGTGAAAGCCCCAGCTTGAGCGTGCTGGTCGCTGGGGAGCCCAAGTCACGGTCTGTTGGAGCCCACCGGAGCCAGGGTCTGGAAAGGCGACCAGACCAGCAGTAGAAGAAGGTCAGCTGCAGGTAGGGCGACTCCCCTGGTGCAAAGCCTGAATGGGAGAAGCAGGGGAGTCATCACTTAAAGAAGGCACCGGATTTTGTTTTAAAGGACTGCTTCCAGCCATTGTTTTAACCACGTTTTAACTGGATCTATTTATGGGATTTTAACCTCCACATTTTTCACTTGTTTTTAATGGATTATTTATTTAATGACTTTTTGGATGCAATGCACTATTTATTTGGACACTGTTTGTTTTTCTTTTTAATAAAAGCACCTTGCACCTTTTTTGTATCATTCCCTTGCTTCGTTGTGTCTTCACTGATCAGCTGAACCGGTGACATTACAGACGGTGTCGGGTTCAAGAGCTCCCAAAAAGATAGTGGGAGCATGGAGCAGAACCTGCATCGTCACAGAGGAGAGGAAAGACAATGAGAAGCCAAAGAAGACATAGTGCTGTGTGTATTGATGTCCTTTATTTTCCTGTGCTGTGCAGGTGGGAACATTTGAAAAGTGTTTCCCTGCTAAATAAAGCCTGTGTGTTTACTGAACTTGTGCCTAGTGTCGGGTTTGTGGAGCTGATGTGCCCCCTGGTGGCCACAATGTCCTTAAAGTGCTGGGATGCACCTGGTTGCTCTTCTCTGTGTTGCTATCTCTCTATTGTAGTATGGTGACCAGGGGTCTCATGTACAAACGGTGTGTACGCACAGAAATGTTGCGTTAAGAACGTTTCCACGTTCAAATTGCGATGTATAAAACCTAAACTTGACGTAAAGCCACACACATTTCCACAGAACCTCATACCCTGTCGTACGCAAGTTCTCCGCTCGGTTTTGCAGACTGGTGACAGCGTCAAACCAGTGCTACTGTTCCTGTGTGGTTATCCTTTCTTTTCCTGACGCTGCTTTATAAATACACTGAAATTAACCGCATATTGTTTATTACATTAATGCATCTGATTGTAATTAACCTGTAACAATATAATGGTCCACGGAATGGTCAAACTATTCCAAATACCATAGCTGCTTTAGCGTTGTTACTCTCACTGCACCTTATTTTACTACTTTCAGCTTCTCCCGTTAGGGGTTGCCACAGCGGATCATCTTTTTCCATATTAAACTCACAGCACCACTCAGAGAAGCTGATCGGAAAGAGAATTATCGGGAGACAGCATCAAGCACACGCTGCCTCAGCCATGCTGCCTATTTGAACTGCTTCTCATACGACAAACATTTCAAACCTTTCCTATACGGACTTCGCGGTTCAGAAAGAGTTTCATCCCAAGAACTCTAAACGCACTCAATCAGTCCATCAAGTGCTCCTTGTAGAACTGTTAGTACTTATAAGTAGAATCACCTCACTGTAAACTTGCACTACAGTTATAATATCGCACAACCTGAGCCACTTTATAAAGCGCATATTTACATATGATGACGATATCATTTTTAAGATGAAATGTAGCAACATATGTTTATTATATTATACAGATAAAACTTTAACTTCATTTAAATAATCTATATTGTTAATAATTAAAGGACACGGTGTTGCTACGCTAGCAAGGATCTGGCGCTCCACTCACGATTGTTCCTGCCTTGCACTGTATGTTTCACTGGAACTAGCATGAAGGATAGAATTAAACATGTACTACGAAAATATTTCAATGTTCCTTAAAAGTTTTGAAGAATCGACGTTATAAGCTTACAGATGGCTTAACGTCCATTACAGAGCTGATTGTGAGGCGATCGGTTACTTGGAGAAAGAAAAGGAAGAACAGGAATTGGAGGTTAGTACGTTTGAAAGAGACAGTACTGCAGGGGCGGCCTTAGGCATGTGCAAACTGTGCACCTGCACCGGGCCGCAAAATCCCAGGGGCTGCCACGCCAATATACAGTGGTGTGAAAAACTATTTGCCCTCTTCCTGATTTCTTATTCTTTTGCATGTTTGTCACACAAAATGTTTCTGATCATCAAACACATGTAACCATTAGTCAAATATAACACAAGTAAACACAAAATGCAGTTTTTAAAATGATGGTTTTTATTATTTAGGGAGAAAAAAAATCCAAACCTACATGGCCCTGTGTGAAAAAGTAATTGCCCCCTTGTTAAAAAATAACCTAACTGTGGTGTATCACACCTGAGTTCAATTTCCGTAGCCACCCCCAGGCCTGATTACTGCCACACCTGTTTCAATCAAGAAGTCACTTAAATAGGAGCTGCCTGACACAGAGAAGTAGACCAAAAGCACCTCAAAAGCTAGACATCATGCCAAGATCCAAAAAAATTCAGGAACAAATGAGAACAGAAGTAATTGAGATCTATCAGTCTGGTAAAGGTTATAAAGCCATTTCTAAAGCTTTGGGACTCCAGCGAACCACAGTGAGAGCCATTATCCACAAATGGCAAAAACATGGAACAGTGGTGAACCTTCCCAGGAGTGGCCGGCTGACCAAAATTACCCCAAGAGCACAGAGACGACTCATCCGAGAGGTCACAAAAGACCCCAGGACAACGTCTAAAGAACTGCAGGCCTCACTTGCCTCAATTAAGGTCAGTGTTCATGACTCCACCATAAGAAAGAGACTGGGCAAAAACGGCCTGCATGGCAGATTTCCAAGACGCAAACCACTGTTAAGCAAAAAGAACATTAGGGCTCGTCTCAATTTTGCTAAGAAACATCTCAATGATTGCCAAGACTTTTGGGAAAATATCTTGTGGACTGATGAGACAAAAGTTGAACTTTTTGGAAGGCAAATGTCCCGTTACATCTGGCGTAAAAGGAACACAGCATTTCAGAAAAAGAACATCATACCAACAGTAAAATATGGTGGTGGTAGTGTGATGGTCTGGGGTTGTTTTGCTGCTTCAGGACCTGGAAGGCTTGCTGTGATAGATGGAACCATGAATTCTACTGTCTACCAAAAAAATCCTGAAGGAGAATGTCCGGCCATCTGTTCGTCAACTCAAGCTGAAGCGATCTTGGGTGCTGCAACAGGACAATGACCCAAAACACACCAGCAAATCCACCTCTGAATGGCTGAAGAAAAACAAAATGAAGACTTTGGAGTGGCCTAGTCAAAATCCTGACCTGAATCCAATTGAGATGCTATGGCATGACCTTAAAAAGGCGGTTCATGCTAGAAAACCCTCAAATAAAGCTGAATTACAACAATTCTGCAAAGATGAGTGGGCCAAAATTCCTCCAGAGCGCTGTAAAAGACTCATTGCAAGTTATCGCAAACGCTTGATTGCAGTTATTGCTGCTAAGGGTGGCCCAACCAGTTATTAGGTTCAGGGGGCAATTACTTTTTCACACAGGGCCACGTAGGTTTGGATTTTTTTTTCTCCCTAAATAATAAAAACCATCATTTAAAAACTGCATTTTGTGTTTACTTGTGTTATATTTGACTAATGGTTAAATGTGTTTGATGATCAGAAACATTTTGTGTGACAAACATGCAAAAGAATAAGAAATCAGGAAGGGGGCAAATAGTTTTTCACACCACTGTATATTGAATATAAAACAGAAAGAGAAAATAACGACACAGCTAAAAACGCAGCGGCAAATTTCGACAAAAGTTAAACGCTTGTTACATGAGCACGAGGCGGCTATGCAGTGTCTGCAACGGACGTGGCCATCCGCCCTGCATAAAATACCATATTGACATTGGCAGGCAAAGGGGCCACTAATTATGCCTCTGCCCAGGGCCCCCATGAGCCTAGAGCCGCCCCTGAGTACTGCTGCAATAAATTATTTCATCGAAGGTCGCGCACAATCACTGTGCCACTGTGTTCCCATGTTTAATAACGTGATTTAACTCCTTTCATCATGAAAATGATATCGCGTATACATCTCAGTATTTTAGTTATTCAGAGAGCTGTAATATCACGAATGTAATGGATTCTGTGTACTGTCAGAGGTAGAGAAAGCCGGTTTAAGAAGCACGTAGTGATTTACACACATAGAGCACATAGAAGAACAAATACAAAACAAAGCATTTAACGTACTACTTTAGTTACAATGGGATTTGAGAAACTAGTTAATTAAACGATTTTAAGATGAAGTTTATGATGTTCTACTTTAATGACAAAATAAACTACGTGATTAAAGTGGAAATTTCGAGATTGAAGTTGACATTTCGTGCTTTTCCCCCACTGTGGGCTTTTTGTTTCCTCTGTACCCTAATAAGCTTTCATATGACACTCAGATGGTGGGCTACGACTCGCCTTTTCACAGCGACTTTGATATCTGACAATCTCTTTTTTATTTAGAGCACTGTGCAACTTTGTGAACTTGAGCTTTCGAGTTTCTCCGACACGCTATGTGACTTGATCAACTTCCTTTTACTGTTTATACCACTGTTTAAACCAAGAAATAGTAAGTTTTTCTTTGCTTCCACTTGGTATTCACTGAAATTCTTCCATTTTCCCTCTTGCTTTTCCCATTGTCTTTTCACAGAATGCTGAGCTTAAGGGCTATTTACATAGATTTGCATATTCAAAGAGGCGTAATTCTGAGAGGAGACGGGGTGGGACAGCAGGAGCGTGCACGAGTGTTACTTTTCACGTTGACCGGGATTTATGTAGTGTAAGAACGCGGAAGCTGGCGAACACACAGATTCCTGCATGTGGATTTCGGCTTTTGTGCTTACGTCATGTTATAGTGCGAATTCTACGCACGGCATTATGCATGAGGCCCCAGAACTGCACAAAGTACTCCAGATATGACCTCACTAGTGCGTTGTATAGTCTAAACATAACGTCCCTCGATTTACATGCAAGTTTTAACAATACATCTAGCATTTTATTTGTCATTGTAATAGCTTCTGCATATTGCTTTGATGATTGCTTAGACATAAACCCCTAAATCCTTTTCCGAAGTTGTTTCCTGAAGCTCAGTGTCTCCCATCTTGTATTTACAACTGACATTCCTTCTGCCCACGGATAGCACTTTACACTGCTCTACTTCAAATTTTCCAAGTGTTTGCCCAGTTCTGAAGCCCATCCAGATCTTTTTGAATTCTCAGTAATCTGTCGTTTCTCCAATTTTTGTATCATCTGCAAACATCACAGGTTTACTAATTATACCAAAATCAGTGTGATTAATATAGCTCAGAAAACATAACGGTGCAAGGACAGACCTCTGAGGGATAACTCCACTGATGCCCTTGCTCCATTCTTCTCTTATCCATCTCCTGCCAGTTAACCAACTTGAGCTCTGGTTTTACAGGTTACCTCTGATGCCTACAGTGTCTAGTTATGGAATTAATCTCCAGTGTGGAACGGTTTTTTGACAGTCTGAGTAAATAATGTCATATGCGTTGAAGTTGCCTGTTCAAAAAACCTTAAAGATTGGTTTGGCCAGATCTTTCTCTCATTAACCTTTATTGGCCGTTATTTAATATATTATTTTCATATCGGTACTTTCCTAGTTGATTTCTTATTACAGTTTCCATAATTTTGCATGGTGCGGAAGTCAGACTTCTTGGTCTGTAATTCCAAGGACCCGTTTCATCTTCCTTCTTGAAGACTGTAAGTCTGTGTTGTTGTTGCTACTGCATTGGAGTCACTCGTCTGCGGGAGACATGCAAGTAAGAATCTTATTTCTGCTTCACTAATCTACACATAAGACAGTCAGGACCGCTTAGTCTTGAACATGGTCATAGGCAGTGCTGGGGCCTTAGGGGGCACAAGGCAGGAACAAAACCTGCACAGGGTGCCAATCCATCGCAGTGCGAATTCACATACCACAATGATACACTATGGCCAGTGTTAGTATCGCCAATCCACTGGACTTGCATGTCTTGTGGGAGGAAAATACATGAATGTAGAGGAAACCTACATCAGACACGTGGAGCACATGCAAAAACTCCACATAGGGAAGACCTGGAATGTGAACCCTGGTCTCCTTAAGACGAGGCAGCAGCACCACCACTGTGCCACCATGTCACCCACTGAACATAAGACAGTAAACCTGAAAGTGATTTATTAGAAGTCACCCAAAGCTAAATATCTTGCATTCAGGAAATCATTTTCTTTTTGTTATTTTACGTACCATATCTCAATTTTATATTTTTATGTTAAAGTTGTCACTAAAAATGCTTTAAATTTGCCTGGATGTATGTGGGGACCCACTTGAGCCACTAGAATTAGGAGTAGCAGGGCTGATGTTTTCCGCTGTGATATAAGAAGTGCTCTTCTACCTGCACTCAGGCTAATTGAGTCCTCCACGTGTTAACACTGTATGCTTGGCTGATTTATTTAATTGCCTGTTTTATCTGTAAATCGAGTGTCATCATAGTCCATTTTGATTTCAGCTTAGCTTTGCGTTTCTGTTTTTTAAGGTGTTCTCATGACTCTAGCAACCACTTAAATGGATAACACCTAGGAAAAAAACAGACGACACTTTGCCACGGTGTTATAATACCTACAGTATGTCATAGTTATGTGGAATTCCTGGAAACTCTACGTTATGTCTTATCTATACAAATTTTATATTTATGAGGTGAGACACAAAAATAACCGGATTGGTAAAAAAATATATATTTATTGATGAATTACAGCATTCTAAACATTGTCACCTTCTATATAATCCCCCTCGCGATCTCTACACCGCTCCATATGTATCTTCCATTGATTGAAACAGTGCTGGAAGTCTTCTTGCTTGAGGCTCTTCAACAGGCTTGCCGTTTCTGTATTCACTTCATCCATTGAAGAAAAATGTGTTCCCTTCAGGTCACTTTAGATTTTCAGGAACAAGTAAAAATCACAGGGAACTAAATCAGGTGAATAGGAAGGACGAAAAGGAATGTTTTCATAAGTCAAAAACTGCTTTACAGAGAAAGAAAAAATTCGCAAGAAATTTAATGTTGATTCTCTGCTCGATTTTTTTATCCGACATTGTTGCAGCAACTCGTGTAGCGATTGTTGTTCATATACTGACTGGGCTATTCACAGGATATACCTAGCCGGTCGGTGGTTTAAGAGGGCGTGTAGGAGGGCATATAGTTCTATGATTCATGTCCGGCTGACATCCAGACGGTTTTTCAGGAAAGTCCCAAGCCCAGTGCGGTTATTTTTGTGTCTCACCTCGTACTTTTATTAAAGAATAACTTTGGCATTTTCCAAGTTGAAGTTATTTCTACAAAAAAAAAGCTATATACACACAAAATTGTATTACAAAGTCAAGTGCTTTCTATTATTCCATCCATCCATTATCCAGCTGCTATATCCTAACTACAGGGTCACGGGGGTCTGCTGGAGCCAATCCCAGCTAACACAGGGCGCAAGGCAGGAACCAATCCCGAGCAGGGCGCCAGCCCACCGCAGCTTTCTATTATTTGAAAAAAAAAAAAAATCTTGCCTGCCCTGGCACTTTTCATTGGCGGGTATAGGGTAAAGATGAAAAGCTTAAAAGCTTACCAAACACATCCATTTTACAAGGCAAGGCAGCTGTCGAGTATCAATCTGCACCTTCTGTGTTTCCAATGCATGTTTATGACAATAAAAAGGATCTTAAAATCAGTTTATCGCATATTCCCGGGATTATTATTCTCATAGTAAGGATATGTTTCCTATTCATTTGAGTAAATTCTTACATATACATATATGGAAATAAATCCAAACTGAACCAACCATATGTCTTGAAAAGTTAACTGTGATTTAGTCTTTCAAGAGGAAGCCAACCACCCGGTTGTTGCGCAGGAAGACTAAGCGGTGAGCTATCGTGCACAGCTGGCCTTCTTTTAAAATGTCTGAATCTCATAATATTGGTGTTTTTTGTTTAAAAATGACACATTTAAACTATTTCACAATGTGTGTATAATCATAAGACCCGGTTCAATACTCAACTCGGCTGGAAAAATGGACATATTTAGTAAGTTTTTAAGCTTTTCTTCCATGCCCCATAGACGGCAATGTAAAGAGCCATTGTGCGCAGCAGATTATATATTTTTTTTTTTTAATTTATAGAAAGCACTTACCTTCAGAACACAGTTTTGCACATATAGAATGTTTGTAAATTAATAACTTGAAATTTATCCTTTAATTAATTATTTTGAAATTTTGTGTAACTTTTCTAATGTGTTTACAATTTCTAGGTTCAGTGGACACTCACCAGAAATAGCAATTTGTTTGAAAGCAATAGGACTTTTTTTTATATATTTTTTTTATATATAATTACAGTTAGGATTTCAAGCTCTTGCTTTTTCCAACTGATTTTTGTTTCACCTTTTGGTTTCCTAATTGAGCATTTTGATCTTTTGGCATTGATTTCCCCATTAGTATTATTGACTACTGCTTTTGCCTCTTTGTTTCTCAGTTTATTTACCTTTTGTGCTGTTGTTTAAAACACACCAGGGGTCTCACTTATATAACTTTGTGTGGATTCAACCATGAAAGTGTGTATATACAGAAAAGAAAAAAAAAAAAAGGAAAATGTATATGGCAAAATAATAATAATTTATAAAACCTGGCATAAACACATTTGTAGGCAATTTTCCCTTTATAAATCAACCCTGACACAGCCATATATGGGCTATGCTAATCAGCCTTGTGCATATGCAATCACAAAGCTGCAGTCTTTCACTGGCTGGTAGAGCAGCCTCCTGACCCACCTGACATGTCCAGCCATTGTAGACAGCACCATCAGCAAGTTGTCTGCCATAAATAAATGCCACCAAGCCACAACATTTGTCAGTCTCATTTTGGTATCACAGATGACTTAATAATAATAATAATTAATTACATTTATATTGCACTTTTCTCATTACTGAAAGCACTTAGACAGAGGGGAACCACTTCAACCACCACCAGTTTGTAGCACGCACCATTTAACTCTGTTTTTGTGCAGCTTAATGATGTAATAGCATTTGCCAATGGAGAACCCCGTAAGCAGGTTTCTGCCTTAATCTGGTTACTCACCTTATCCTGGTTTTACTTGTGCATGTAACCATGTAAACACTCTAAATGTGTTCATATACACTACTGAATGTGACAGATGCCTAATAATGATAATAATAATTATTTACATTTATATAGCACTTTTCTCACTACTCAAAGTACTTTGCACAGTGATTGGGGAATCACTTCAACCACCACCAATGTGCAGCATCCACATTAATGATGAGATGGCAGCCATTTTTTGCCCAGTATGCTCACCTCACATTAGCTATTAGGTGGTGAAGTGGTGTGAGATAGCTAATTAGAGACAGGGGATGATCAGGAGGGCCAGACCGATGAGGCCATGGAGTGAAATTTAACCAGGACATCGGGATACACCCTACTCTTTACAAAAGATGTCCCCGGACCTTTCACGACCACAGAGAGTCAGGACCTCAGTTTTACATCTGATCCAAAGGATAGCACCATATTTACAGCACAGTGTCCTCGTCAATGCATTGAGATCCACATTCAGACCTCAGGCTAAGCAATTCCTGCTGGCCTCACCAACACCTCTTCCAGCAGCCACCCAAGCTTATTCCTACATGGTCTGCCACCCAAATACTAGTCGGGCCCACACATGCTTATCTTCAAGTGGATCATTAGACATCTAGTGGCCAGGACATTGGGATACACCCTACTCTTTATGAAAAATTTCCCAGGACCTTTCATGACCACAGAGAGTCAGGTCCTCGGTTTTATGACTGATCCAAAGGATGGCACCATAGTTACAGCACAGTGTCCCCGTCACTGTACTGGGGTATTGGGATCCACATTCAGACCTCAGGCTAAGCGCCTCCTGCTGGCCTCACCAACACCTCTTCCAGCAGCCACCCAAGCTTATTCCTACATGGTCTGCCATCCAAATACTAGTCGGGCCGACACATGCTTATCTTCAAGTGGATCATTAGTCATCTAGTGGCCTGGACATCGGGATACACCCTGCTCTTTACGAAAAATGCCCCAGGACCTTTCATGACCACAGAGAGTCAGGTCCTCGGTTTTTATGACTGATCCAAAGGATGGCACCATATTTACAGCAGAGTGTCCCCATCACTGCACTTGGGTATTGGGATCCACATTCAGACCACAGTTTAAGCATCCCCTGCTGGTCTTGCCAACACCTCTTCCAGTAGCATTCCAATCTTTTCCTAGATGGTCTCCCATCCAAATACTGGCCCAGCCCGAACATGCTTAGTGCGTAATATTTCACACTTAACAAAAGCAGTGTCATTTTCGCTAGGTGAACTAATATCAATATAATTTCAGGATTATGTTAGGAAAACCAGACACTGTGGAAAATTTGCCTTTTTATGTTGACCTATGAACCCACACCATACGGAAACCGAAGGAAGTGCCTCGTCAGTCAATTTATGGCTTTCATGCAGGAAATGTTAACAGGAATGGGAGAAGCGCTGGGACAAGAGTGTTGCATCTCAAGAAGAGGATGTTTTATAAGTTTTATAATATTTTTCTTTTTCAATTCCAGGAATTTTTGTATCCTCCACATACAAGTACAAACTGTGCAAATTGCACAATGAAAACTCATAAAATCACAGATTTCTTCAAAGAGACTGTAAAAGAAAGTGGCTCTTTATTGCCTATCAGAGTGTACAGACTTATAAAACAGCTAAACGACTTAGATGAGCCGATTACAAGCTGTAACCTAACTTTTCCAAAATATCAATGTGCTAAAGAATATTTTCTGTCACTATGATAATTGTTGTAATAATAATTGACGTGGTACAGTGCTTGCTCTCCTTCAGTCTGGTACGAAAAAAGGTTTGACAGGCAACCTGGCACGATGGAATAAAGAGGAAAGAAATTCGCCTGACTGCGTAACTGTTCTTGCAATTTGTTGCCCTTCACATTCAGAAAGAAATCCTGGAATGAAAGATGAAGCAATTCATCAAAGACAAAACAAGGAAAAGAAAGCATCCTGGATGCAGAGATTCCCTGGATTGTTTTAAGGCGCCAGTGCTAATGACACCTTCTCAGTTAGCCGACGCCACCACACAATGAGCTTTTCTAAATATGTTTTAGTGCACCTGCAGATATTTACACTACACATCAATTGGATGCTGCCCTTCTGCTTTATATGCAAGCGTGCTATGCAAATGAGGGAATAAACAAATAAAAAGAAGCGCGAGGAAAGGCGTTCTGCCGGAGCTATTTTTAAATTTCCCAAAGCGTTCGAAACGGCTCCGTACGAAAAGTCCGTGTGATTTTATTTGAAATATGGGAGCCGTCTAGTTGCCAATTACAGCATAATTGCCTCGCTACTTCTGCTTCGCACTATTTCAAGCACAGCAAAACATTTCTGTTTCTTTCGAAAAGGACGGCAGCCTTCTTTTCACATGCTGATGCTGCAAAGTCACCGGGCAATGGAGAGTAATTGTTAGCTGTTGCCAGGTTTAGCCAGACACTTGTTCAATAATATTTGCTGAAGTGTGGCGAACTGCTCTAAGCAGATTTATAGCCATGGCCAATCTTAGTGATATGAGGATATGAATGCAGTCAAGATCATAATCTCAAACAACCAGATTCAAACCTGCTAGGCTCTTTTTTTCTCTTCTTCTTCTTTTTTCTTTTTATATCGATTGCATTAAAATAGAGGAAGCCTAGCCATTATGCTTTCAATCGCAACTGTCGTTTATCATGTCAGGCTTTCTCTAGGATGCAGATAAATCAGATCTGGGGCTTTTGTATTACCTTTAATTTGTAATATTCCTGACAGCCATCTCAAGTACGTGGTAATGGAGCTCCCTGTGAAAGGTGTGAATGTGTACGGACTAAACGGCGGACTAAAGAATGAAATCCATACAATCCCGAACTGGCTGAGCAAATGAGATATCGGATGGATAAAAATGGTGATGTCTTAATCTGTATTTGATGTAGTGTCTTGAAGTGTTCAAAAAAGACTTAAAAAAGCAATCTCTATTGTGATGAACTAGAGGAGGGGGTGAGCGACGTTGGTCCTGGAGGGCCTGCAGTAGCTTCAGGTCTTTGTTCCAACCCAATTTATTAAAGACCAGTAACGGCGTACTGCACGATAATGTGCAGTGAATACACTTGACTTGAGCTTTGAGTTTTCATCTTCTTTTTTTCTGTTCGTTTAGCACTCGTTTGCTCAGAGGTTCATGCGCTTGCTGCTTCCTGATCAGCTCTTCTTTTCTCCACCTTAGCAGGCCGCTGCTTCTCTTCTTCTGTCGGCATCTTTTCGCGTTAAAACTGATTAAGTTAGTTTTTGTGTTGCAATTACTTAGTATGTTTTCTTTAATTTTTCACTTAAGTGCCAATCTGCCTCAAGAATTATTAGCGAAGGTGGTAGGGAATGAGAACGGTGCCCATACGCATGCGCCGCATGGCTGCGCGCTGCCGAGAGTTGATCTACAATAAAATAAAAAAAAAATAAAAGAGTAATAAAAATCATCACCCCAAAAGTGGATAGCAGATGCCACGTTGTATATGTGTACTAAATTTCAAGTCAATCGGTGAAACGGCGTATTATATAAGAAGACTAGTTGTGTAAGCCTGTGCTGTAAAAAACGCGGACTCCTAGAAACTATTGAAATGGTCAGAAAAAAAAAGAAATGCAGAATCCCCCGTGACTATCAGCGGCTAAGAGAGTTTCACTTTTTTCTTTGAGCTTCATGCTGTAGCCTCGCACTTCGTTCTTCTTCCGACTCGTTAACTTAGGGCCGCCTTGCCGGCTCTTTGAACTTCATGCTGTAGGCTCACACTTCTGGGCCGGACAGACAGACAGACACACAGTTCCATGTGTAGACGTTTATATATAAAACCAGTAACGGCGTACTGCACGATAATGTGCAGTGAATACACTTGACTTGAGCGTTGCGTTTTCATCTTCTTTTTTTCTGTACGTTTATCATTCGTTTGCTCAGAGGTTGATGCGCTTGCTGCTTCCTGATCAGCTCTTCTTTTCTCCACCCTAGCGGGCTGCTGCTTCTCTTCTTCTGTCAGCATCTTTTCGCGTTAAAACTGATTAAGTTAGTTTTTGTGTTGCAGTTATTTAGTATGTTTTCTTTAATTTTTCACTTAAGTGCCAATCTGCCTCAAGAATTATTAGCGAAGGTGGTAGGGAATGAGAACGGTGCCCATACACATGTGCCACACGGCCGTCCTGCTGCGCACTGCCGAGAGTTGATCTATAATAAAATAAAATAAAAATAAAAAGAGTAATAAAAATTATCACCCCAAAAGTGGATAGCAGATGCCACGTTGTATATGTGTACCAAATTTCAAGTCAATCGGTGAAACGGCGTATTATATAAGAAGACTAGCTGTGTAAGCCTGTGCTGTAAAAAACGCGGACTCCTAGAAACTATTGAAATCGTCAGAAAAAAAATGAAATGCAGAATCCCCCGTGACTATCAGCGGCTAAGAGAGTTTCACTTTTTTCTTTGAGCTTCATGCTGTAGCCTCGCACTTCGTTCTTCTTCCGACTCGTTAACTTGGGGCCGCCTTGCCGGCTCTTTGAACTTCATGCTGTAGGCTCACACTTCTGGGCCGGACAGACAGACACACACACTTCCATGTGTAGACGTTTATATATAAAACCAGTAACGACGCACTGCATGATAACGTGCAGTGAATACGCTTGACGCGAGCATTCCTAGTTTTAATCCTCTTTCTCTCTGTTTGCTTAGCATTCGTTTGCTCAGAGGTTGATGCGCTTGCTGCTTCCTGAGCAGCTCTTCTTTTATCCACCCTAACGGCCTGCTGCTTCTCTTCTTTCGTCAGCATCTTTTCATGTTAAAACTGATTAAGTCAGCGTTTGCGTTGCAATTACTTTGTACGTTTTCCTTAATATTTCACTTAACCTGGCACTTGAGTCTTCAATCTGCCTCAAGAATGATTTAAGAAATGAAGAGGTAAGAGAAGTGACGGCAAAGGTGGTAGGGATAAGAACGGCACACATACACATGCGCCACACGGCTGTCCTTCTGGCCGCTGCCGAGAGTTAATTCTACAATAAAATAAATATAGGAATAACCTTGGAGGTCAATCGTCACCCCAAAAGTGAATAGTAGACGTCCCATAGTATATGTGTACCAAATTTCAGGTCAATCAGTCAAACGGTTTGCAAGCTACAGGTGATTTAAAATCCTGGACAGACAAACGGGACAGCCATGGTAGTGTATTATATTTAAAGACCAGTAATGGCGCACTGCACGATAACGTGCAGTAAATACACTTGTCTTGAGCATTCATAGTTCTCATGCTCTTTCTCTGTCTCGGTTTAGCATTCGTTTGCTCAGAGGTTGATGCGCTTGTTGCTTCCTGAGCAGCTCTTCTTCTCTCCACCCTAGCGGCCCGCTTCTTCTCTTCTTTCGTTGGCATCTTTTCGTGTTAAAACTTATTAAGTCAGCGTTTGTGTTGCAATTACTTAGTACGTTTTCCTTAATATTTCACTTAACCTGGCACTTAAGTCTTCAATCTGCCTCAAGAATGATTTAAGATATGAAGAGTTAGGGGAAGTGACGGTGAAGGTGGTAGGGATAAGAACGGCACACATACACATGCGCCACACGGCTGCTCTGCTGGCTGCTGCCAAGAGTTAATTCTACAATAAAATAAATATAGGAATAACCCTGGAGGTCAATCATCACCCTGAAAACTGACAGTAGACGTCACGTTGTATCTGTGTACCAAATTTCAGGTCAATAGGTCAAACGGTTTGTGAGCTACAGGTGATTTAAACTCCTGGACAGAGAAAAGGACAGCCATGGTAGCGTATTATAATTAAAGACCAGTAACGGCGCACTGCACGATAACGTGCAGTGAATAGACTTGTCTTGAGCATTCTCATGCTCTTTCTCTGTCTCTGTTTAGCATTCGTTTGCTCAGAGGTTGAGGCGCTTGCTGCTTCTTGAGAAGATCTTCTTTTCTCCACCCTAGCGACCCGCTTCTTCTCTTCTTTCGTTGGCATCTTTTCGTGTTAAAACTGATTAAGTCCATGTTTGTGTTGCAATTACTTAGTACGTTATCCTTAATTTGTCACTTAAGCTGGCACTTAAGTCTTCAATCTGCCTCAAGAATGATTTAAGATATGAAGAGGTAGGGGAAGTGACGGCGAAGGTGGTAGGAAATGAGAATGGCGCCCATACACATGCGCTGCACGGTAGCCCTGCTGGCCGCTGCTGAGAGTTAATTCTACAATAAAATAAAAAGAGTAATAACATTGGAGGTCAATCATCACCCTGAATGCGGGTAGTAGATGTCACTTAGTATATATGTGCCAAATTTCAGGTCAATAAGTCAAACGGTTTGCGAGCTACAGATGATTTAAAATCCTGGACAGACAAACGGACGGCCATGATAGCATATTATATATAAAGATAAGGCAATTATTGCTGATGGACCACCTTGTGGCTTAAGAGACATTTTAATGCTTTTTGTTGTCTCGCTCGTTAACACTTCCCACCCTGAACACATTAACTGCTGGATGATTTATTAACAGGACGATGCAATATACGAGGTTTGACACAAAATAAAAATGAGACGAACTCTACAGCTCCGGGAACCAAGAGTAGGTGGAGAGAAACAAAGAGATGGCTATAGAATATTTTCTGGCTTGTCACGGTGAGGAAAGGCTCAACTCGATCGCTTCACTCAGTACGGAGTGTTCAAATATTGACGTTTTCTTACCCCCATTTGGAAAATGTCGGAGAGCAAGAGTAAACAGTGAGTTAACATCAAGTTTCTTGCGAAACTGAAGAAATCCACGACTTTTCAATTATTGACTGAGACTGAGGAACCCATTTTTTTGCGAAAGCAACAAACGATGGAGATCCTCAACAACCTTTCAGAAAATGATCTGCGGAATTCCTTTGAACGTCGGTAGCATCGTATTGTAGAGACCTCACCGTGACAGGTTCGTAAAGGAAAAAACACAGCAGGACAAAGAAGGGATTGCAGAACGGTTTACTCGAACAGTCGAAAACGCAAATGTAAAAGCAAAATGAATGACTTTGAACTTCAACTATTTACAATTATCTATGCGTCTCTATTGTTTTTGTCCAGAGAGAAGACATCAATGGACAAAAAAAAACCTCCGGTTCCACTTCCGTAACCCACCTCACATACGCAGCTCAACTACCCCTCTCTCTCCCTCTACACCAAGAGTTCCCAAACTTTTTTTGGCTGCCGACCCCTTTACCAAAAACATTTAAAACTGTCGACCCCCTAGTCATTTACTTCACTTACTCAAATTAATACATTTGTACAGTACTCAATATTAAATATTTCACTAGATATCAGATTTTAATCACTTGTAATTATGATTTAAAAAGATAAAATGGCTACGGAATATGGCATTGTCTTGTGCAACATTTAATATCGAAACCTGCACTAACGAAAATTTAAGCAAAAAAAATACGAGCAGAGTTTTTTTTTTTTTTTTACATTTTTGACATTTATGAAATAAATATGTAAATTCAAAATAAGTACAAATAGTCCAAGCTGTACTGTCTGCATTTCTTTTTTGGTTCAGTCATATTATTATCTGAAGAAATACAAACTTTTATTAACAAACAATTTCGACAGCCCCTGTGATTAAAAAAAAAAAAAACAATAAAGTATGTACTTACTTGAAACAGAAGATTTTTGTTCTTACTCGAATAAATAAACTGTGTCCTCCAATTTTCTTTTTCGTAGTACTGCTCCTCAATAAATAATTATATTCAAAGTTCAAATCACAAATAAGTACATGTCACATCAAACGAACCAATTTATAGTGTTTTATGAAAGCATGACCGTACAAGACTGATAGATTCTGCTAATATCGAATATCCGTCGTCTCGTCCCACTGCAAGCAAGAGCGGACATGCAACGGTTTTTCATGTCCGCACTTGCTTTGATACGTTCGATAAGACAATGCACAGATACTGTATGTTTGTGTTACACGTATTTTCATGCATTCTTACGTGCGACTCTTTTAATGACACATTTTACCTTTTTGTTCGCAAGTTTGGTATGTAATGTGTTTTTATCAAAAACGTGTTTTTTTGAATTATTTTACTTCTTAATTAGGTAACCATTGGAATCATAGATATTTTGAAGTAACAAACAAATAGCAGTAGTAAGGGGGTCTATTTTTGCTATCGTTGACCCCCCAATTGTTTTATTGAAACTATCGACCCCTAGAAAGTTCAAATCGACCCCAGGGGGTCGATATCGACCACTTTGGGAACCCTTGCTCTACACCTACTTAGCTGTTCCTCTAACCAACCAAAAATCTATCCATTATCCAACCCGCTATATCATAACTACAGGGTCACGGGGGTCTGCTGGAGCCAATCCCAACCAACACAGGGCACAAGGCAGGAAACAAACCCTGGGCAGGGCGCCAGCCCACCGCAGCAACCAGAAATCCCTGCCTCCATTCCCCACCCCTCCAATCAGGCTGCCACCCCTTTTCGTCCCTTTACTGTCAATCATATCTCTGTCATCATTCCTCCGCGCCATTCTCTGCCTCCCGGCTCGACCCAATATTCACTTTCTCTCCAGGCCTCACCTCGGGCGGGACACTACAGTATGCAGCTGTGGGTCATCTCAGAAAGGAACTATCTTGAAGGTGATTAGTTAGTAGTTAGTTTTCTTAATTTGTTAAATAAAAAGAGTTACAGGCAGAGTCATGTTTATTTTTTGTGTCGGACCTCGTAGGTCTATGCATATATAATGAATAACGAGCTTGTAAAAAAATGTAAAGAAATCTATTGGAAAGCAACGTTTTTATTATCAACAGTAACTCTGTCAAAAATATAAATAAATTGCTGAGAGACTCTAAATGAGACTCCTTGAAGTATGGCGACCACGCAGATTGTGGCAGATGTGCTATAATTATAATGTGTTACACAAAATATTTGGCAGTTATTGACATTTTGCACTTAGAGGGTGGCAGGATGTCCTGCCGAGTCAGGACACCACTTGATCAAAGTCCTTTCCAGTTGGAAAGCGGATACCCCAACGTGTCATAAGACCAAATGTGTTGAATCCTCTAAGACAAAGTCTAAAAAAAACAATAAAGAAAGACTTAAGAACTGCTCGGGTGTGTGTGGATAAGGATCGGCGGAGTGGTGGCTCTGAAGCTAGGGATCTGCACTGGCAATCTGAAGGTTGCCGGTTCGAATCCCGTAAATGCTAAAAGGGACTCTGCTCTGTTGGGCCCTTGAGCAAGGCCCTTAACCTGCAATTGCTGAGTGCTTTGAGCTATCAGAAAAGCGCTATACAAATGCAAAGAATTATTATTATTATCTGGAAAAAAACATCTAAAGCAGCCAAAACATCTGGCACATATATGGAAGGTAAAAAAAAAAAAGTCTGGTGCACTCAAAAAGGGCATTTTGTATGGCGACGACACACCTGCACATACCACTGTGCCATGACAGTGCAACTGTACACGCCGCGTTGTCAGTCACAGAGTTTTTGACCCAAAACAATGTGCTTCTTGCTTCCTGTATCTGCCAGCTCTTTCTCCTTGTGACTGTTTATTTGTTTCTGACAATAAAATTGAGACTCAAGGGAACACGATTTGCTACAGTACTGAAATCACGGAAGAAAAAAAAAAATCATGGTAACAAAAGATGAGTATCGAAAAATTTTCCAGGAATGGGAAAAGCACTGTGACCAGTGTATTGAATGTCAAGGGAAATATTCTGACATCAACTAAAACAGAATTGCTGTAAGTAATATGAAAAGGCTTCTATTTAACAATTCCTGCATATTTTTGGGTCCCTCCTCATAAGTAGGCCAAAGTGTTAAGGGTGATTTTTAGTTTTCGTCTTTGCTCCGCATCTAATTCACATATTTTCCTATATATCCCCCCGTTTAACTCAAAATTTTATTTTTCTGTTTTCCTGCCGAGTAAGGACACCACCTGATCAAAGTCCTGTGCAACCAACTGCCTGTGATGTTTGAATGAAAGTAGATACCCCAACGTGTCACATGACCCACTGTGTCTAATCCTCTAACACAAAGTCTAAAACAATAAAATAAAATAAAGAACGACTTTGTTCCAGATTTGTCACCGATTCTGTTAATAACTTTTATGGACAGAATTTCTAGGCGCAGCCAGGGTGTTGAAGGGGTCCGGTTTGGTGGACTCAGGATTGGGTCACTGCTTTTTGCAGATGATGTTGTCCTGTTTGCTTCATCAGGCCGTGATCTTCAGCTCTCTCTGAATCGGTTCGCAGCTGAGTGTGAAGCGGCTGGGATGGGAATCAGCACCTCCAAATCCGAGACCATGGTCCTCAGCCGGAAAAGGGTGGAGTGCCCTCTCAGGGTTGGGGGCGAGATCCTGCCCCAAGTGGAGGAGTTTAAGTATCTCGGGGTCTTGTTCACGAGTGAGGGAAGAATGGATCGTGAGATTGACAGGCGGATCGGTGCGGCATCCGCAGTGATGCGGGCTCTGCATCGGTCTGTCATGGTGAAAAAAGAGCTGAGCCGTAAGGCAAAGCTCTCAATTTACCAGTCGATCTACGTTCCTACCCTCACCTATGGTCATGAGCTATGGGTAGTGACCGAAAGAACGAGATCGCGAATACAAGCGGCTGAAATGAGTTTCCTCCGCAGGGTGTCTGGGCTTTCCCTTAAAGATAGGGTGAGGAGCTCAGTCATCCAGGAGGGGCTCAGAGTAGAGCCGCTGCTCCTCCGCATCGAGAGGAGTCAGATGAGGTGGCTCGGGCATCTGATCAGGATGCCTCCTGGACGCCTCCCTGGTGAGGTGTTCCGGGCACGACCAACCGGGAGGAGGCCCCGAGGAAGACCCAGGACACGCTGGAGGGACTATGTCTCCTGGCTGGCCTAGGAACGCCTTGGGATTCTCCCAGAAGAGCTGGAAGAAGTGACCAGGGAGAGGGAAGTCTGGGCTTCTCTGCTTAAGCTGCTACCCCCGCGACCCGACCCCGGATAAGCGGAAGAGGATGGATGGATGGATGGATGGATAAAGAACGACTTAAAAATGTTTGTGTTGGGTAGAATGCCCAGAGAGGGTAGGGTGGTCTTTTTGTCTCGAACCCCAACAGATTTTGTTCTTTTTTCTCACACTTAACTGCATTATCTATTTATTTTTTCTATACTATTTATTCATTATAATACATATCTAAATTTAACATATTTTTCTCTGTGTGTAACAACTTTATTGACATCTTGTAGAACACTTTGACCTTCATCCTTTTTTATGAAAATGCTCTATTGAAATAAATATTTTTGTTGTCTTGCTGTTGGTCATTTTTCTCAGAATGATGCTCGAATGCCTATTAGTATCCACAAAACACCAAGGGATTGTGAGCCTGGACCTTCTGCAGCAGCATAACTATGGAAGCCAAGATGGTTACACTGGGTGGAACTGTAAAACTGAATGTGCCCAGTGAAGGGCTGGCACTCTGTTCAGGTTTGATTCCTTCCATGCTCTCCATTTTGTGTCACGCATACTTATTGGAGGACCACCTTGAAGGCTCAGTCGAGATGGTACGTAGTAACCTGCCGAGACAATACTGGGTGCTGCCGCTAACGTTATCATCACATTCTTTCTCCACAATCCAGAGAAGACGCCCTGTGAAGGTATGTGGTCTCTCTCCTTCAAGTCCAGCCACCATAAATCCCTGGGCATCTCGGAAGGAGACGCCATTACTGACTCGGAGCAGCGACTGCAAATCTGTAATTGTTGAATTCCCGTACTCGGGACATACGCCAAAGAGCGACATTGTCTTTTGTTTTGGTTTTGGACAATTAAAGGGACAATCTGATTTGCACCCCAAAATTTCTTTTGCTGTCTGCAGACCAGTCATTCCCACACCCTAGCTACAGCGTTGATAATGGATGGATCTAAGTTTTGTATAAAAGCATTTTGTTTACAAAGCAACTGATTACTGAATAAATGACATCAATTAATCTTAATTGTATGCAGCGCTTTTTACTCTAAGCACTCATGAAATGCATTTTGTGAGTTAATTAATCTTTATTTTATGCATTGTCTTTCATTTTTTTAAAGGTTTAATCAATTACTCTGTATTTCCTAAAATGCTTTTTGCCCTCAAATCAAGTATTGAAGTACATTGTGTCACAGACGGCTGAGGTCCTTGTCCGGTCGGGACGCCTCTTTACTGTATGGACTGGGAGAGCAAGCCTGTTCAGAACATTACCTTCCCCAGGACGACAGATGGCAGCCCCACTGGGTGGCAGTGGTGCCTCGGATTCCCGCAGGGCTCCATGGGAGAGGGAGTCCTCTACAACCCTGTTGGGATCCGGGGGTGCTGCAGTGGTTCCTGAGCCCGTGTGAGCGATTCTACAACCACACCTGGAAGTGTAGTCGGAAATAGGTCACCAAACACCTGGAGCACTTCCAGTTGGGCTATAAAAAGAGCCAGCAGCCACCACTCCGAGAGCCAGAGTCGGGAGGAGAGGGACTAAGCTTACAGGAGAGGAATGGAGGAGAAAAACAATGAATAATTGTGGTGATTGTGCTTATGGCAACTGGGAAGGCGTTGCCCACAGGCGAAGAAAAATAAAAGCACTTTTGTTTTTATTAGTGTGCCTCCCGTGTCTGTCTGTGCCGGGTCAATCGCTGGTATAGCGCCTTTGTCACAATTGTTTATTATCCAACCTGCATTTCATAAAGTTAGAGTACTTTGTAATGCTATCATCTAATCTTTGTTCCCGTGTAACCGCTCTTTCGAATCACTTTAAACAATCTGTCGTTCTGAGGAAATTTTATATAATGACACTTTGGTGCTGCCATTTTATATGAGGGATGTTCAAAAAGTTTCGGCTTTTTTTTTTTTTTAACTCTATTTATTAAGAATTTTAAAAACAAATTCCATCACATTTCTACGTAGTCACCTTCCTTTGCGAAGCGTTGTACCAACTTTTTAATGCCATCAGCAAAAAATGATTTTGGTTGAGTGCATAGCTACTGATGCACTGCTGCTGTCATATCATCATCACATGGCTGTAGCTGGACGTCCGGAGCGCTCTGCATCTGTCACACTAGTACGGCCATTTTCGAACATTTCAATCCATTCATAGACGACTCTATGAGAGAGAACTTTATCTCTATAGACACATGCGGAGATAAATATGTGCTCCCGACACACCTTCTGTGCGCAAAAAGAGTATGACAGAACGCTGTTCCTCTTTGGTGCGATTTATAAGTTTTTGCAGCCATCTTCACCACAGGGTGACAACTCTTATACTAAACTGCAAGGGCTGCCAGTGGCCCTGCCAGACAGAGCTAGTCACATGACACTCTCAGACACGGCCAATAACTACTCCTCACTCCTGCCTTCACCGTGTCCAACGAAAATTTAAAAGTGCGGAAACTTTTTGAAAGTCCCTCGTATAAAAGCACACATTTGGAAGGAAAGCCCCACACAAACACAAAGAGAATATGCAGACTTCACACTGGAGTTACAGTCCTGTAGCTGGGTTTGACATTTTTTCCTATCCTCCATTTAGTAAAGAAAGTAACACATTGACTGGTGGATCATTTGATTTAATGTATTTGCCGTAGTAATAATAATAATAATAATAATAATAATAATAATAATATGCCCTGCGGTGGGCTGGCGCCCTGCCCAGGGATTTGTTCCTGCCTTGCGCCCTGTGCTGGCTGGAATTGGCTCCAGCAGAACCCCGTGACCCTGTGTTAGGATAGAGTGGGTTGGGTAATGACTGACTGACTGACTAATCCTTAGATATAATTTGATACTATCCGTATGTATGGTATTCGCGCCAATACCCCGTATGTATGGTGTTCGCATCAATACACCGTATGTATGGTGTTCGCGTCAATACCCCGTATGTATGGTGTTCGCGTCAATACCCCGTATATATGGTGTTCGCGTCAATACCTCGACTCAATAAAAGTTAGAACCATGCAATGGGACTCTGCCTCTGTAGTTAGAACATAACGTGGCAAACGCGGACGCAGTATTGCATGATTGGCTAAGAATGTTCGAATGCTTCAGTGACGCCACTGGACGGCCGCGTATAGTAAGTCGGTGTTGGTTCGAGCAGATAACAGTAAGTTCGGTTGGCTTTTGGAACGTTGGTTTGGTGGGACGTACTTTCCAGGACTAACATCGTCGACTGAATTAAACCTTTCAACAGCAAGTAATTTAGAACGTATCACCATTTGCTTGGTACGTCGAAATCTATCTTTGGGCAGTTTGGTTTTGGCATCCGTCCTTCTGACATCTATTGACAAACTGAGTAATGATGGCTGGGTATTAACAACGGTCATTGTTTAAATTTTAGCTGATCTCAGATCTAAAATGACCACGACAACATAATTATTACTCCGACTCTGATTAGAGTCTGTCACGCACGTGCGATTAGGAGACCGCGGACGGACCTTAACACGCTTCGGAAGACGTTCGCCGGCAGGGAGTGGCGGGGTACTAACCTTTCTCCTTTGCTTTCTTTCAGGAAAAAAGACGCTCCGCCACCATAAGCCTCACTCCCGCAGCACGTTACTTCCGCCCTTCCTTTCTGACGTCATCAGTCCCATCATCCCTCATGGTTCCTTCCCAGCATACCTCCACTTCCGGCTCCTCCTATATAAAATGGCCGCCGACGCCATCTGCGGCGTCGCGCATATGAACGTTTATTGTTTATATTTTTGACCCGAATTATTTTGTTGTGACTGCAATATACGGGGCCGGAAACCCCAAACCTTTTTGCTGTTTCCTTGTGTCTTTTACAAGTCGTAAAATACGGTTTGTTTTGAAAATTTGTTTGCCGGAAAAAATCAAATGAGGTGCGCCAAAGAGCTGAGTTCACGTCTCGCAGCCCCGTTTAAACAGGAAGCTCTTCATTACATCGGCCGAAAAGGTCTATTTTAGGCACAAATCAGTGCCATGATAACAAAATCATTTCAAGGACTTAAAAAAACAAATAATTCTTTGCAGAGAAAGTATGGATTTCACAAACGTAGAATTTGTAGCCCAATTCGATCGGGCTCCCAGTCGCTAGTAATAAGAATAATTCTTTATATTTATGTAACACTTTTCTCACTACTCATAGCATTTCACGTTGTGAGGGGGGAGCCACTTCAACCTCCACTAATGTGTAGCACCCACCAGGATGATGTGACGGCAGCCATTTCTGTACCAGTACACTCACCACACATTAGCTGTTTGGTGAAGTGGTGAGAGAGAGAGAGAGAGAGATAGCCAATTAGAGACAGGGGATGATTAGGGGGCCAGAATGACCAGGCCATGGTGGACAATTTAGCCAGGACATTGGGAATACACCTCATTACAAAGGGCGCTCAGGGATCTTTTATGACCACGTAGAGTCAGTACCTTAATTTTACTTCTCATCTGAAGGACAATGCCATTTTTACAGCACAGTGTCCCCCATCACTGCACTGAGGTACTGGGATCCACATTCAGACCGCTCTTCCAGCAGTAACCCAAGCTTTTCCTGGCTGGTCTCTCATCCACATGCTGGCCGGGCCTGACCACACTTAGCTTCAGGTGGATGACCTGCTCTAAAGAGCGTGTGGTATGGCTGCTGCTGTATTATAAAACAAAATCCTCAAAATAGACAAAATTCAATTAAACTGTAAGTGATAGGAAAATCTTAAGGTGATTTTTGTTTTGATTAGTATGGCAAAATGAATACAATGTACCAAATACCAAAAATAAAATGCATGAAATATTCTCAAAAGTGTTTGGGAAACAAAATCTTTGTCGTCCAGTGTTATGCAAGTAGCTTTTTAGTGCCTTTCAAAAAGTTCATTTTTTTAAGAGAATTTTGCACCATTAGCATTATTAAATACTAGCTGTGTACGCCCATGCTATAAAAAGCCTGGGGTCCTAGAAAGAAAATCAAAATGTAGAGATGTTAGGTAATTGAAAGGAACAACTCTGTGCATCTCTTTCTTTCATTGTGCTGATGTGCTCACATCATTCGTGCATTAGCAGCTTAGCAACTGTCTTTCTTCGGAGGTTTTGTTTTGCCGATGCGCTCACCTCACTTCTGTATTAGCAGCTAAGCGAGTGTCTCTTTCTTCTGAGGTTTCGTTTTGCCAACGTCCTCGCATCACTTGTGCATTAGCGGTTAAGTGACTTTGTCTTTCTTCTGAGGTCTTGTTTTGCCGATGTGCTCGCCTCACTTGTGTATTAGCGGTGGGAGAAAAAGTAAAAGGGATACCGTTTTGCCGATGCACTCATCTCGCTTCTATATTAGCAGCTAAGTGAGTGTCTCTTTCTTCTGAGGTTTCGTTTTGCCAACGTCCTCGCATCGCTTGTGCATTAGCCGTTAAGTGACTTTGTCTTTCTTCTGAGGTCTTGTTTTGCTGATATGCTCGCCTCACTTGAGTATTAGCGGTGAGAGGAAAAGTAAAAGTGATACCATTTTCCTGATGCGCTCACCTCGCTTCTGTATTAGCGGCTAAGCAAGTGTCTCTTTCTTTGGAGGTTTCGTTTTGCCAATGTGCTCGCCTTGCTTTTAGTGGTGGGAGGAAAGTAAAAGGGATACCGTTTTGCTGATGCACTCACCTCGCTTCTTTATTAGCGGCTAAGCGAGTGTCTCTTTCTTCTGAGGTTTCGTTTTGCCAACATGCTCGCATCGCTTGTGCATTACCAGCTAAGCAAGTGTCTTTCTTCAGAGGTTTCGTTTTTGCCAATGTGCCCACCTCACTTGTGTATTAGCGGCGGGAGAAAAAGTAAAAGGGATACCGTTTTGCCGATATTAAGTCACTGAGCGACTTTGTCTTTCTTTGGAGGTTTTGTTTTGCCGATGTGCTCACCTCACTTGTGTATTAGCAGCTAAGCAAGTGTCTCTTTCTTCTGAGGTTTCGTTTTGCCAACGTCCTCGCATCACTTGTGCATTAGCAGTTAAGTTACTTTGTCTTTCTTCTGAGGTCTTGTTTTGCCGATGTGCTCGTCTCACTTGTGTATTAGCGGAGGGAGAAAAAGTAAAAAGGTTATCGTTTTGCCGATGCACTCATCTCGCTTCTATATTAGCAGCTAAGTGAGTGTCTCTTTCTTCTGAGGTTTCGTTTTGCCAACGTCCTCGCATCGCTTGTGCATTAGCCGTTAAGTGACTTTGTCTTTCTTCTGAGGTCTTGTTTTGCCGATGTGCTCGTCTCACTTGTGTATTAGCGGAGGGAGAAAAAGTAAAAGGGATACCGTTTTGCCGATATTAGTCACTGAGCGACTTTGTCTTTCTTTGGAGGTTTTGTTTTGCCGATGTGCTCACCTCGCTTGTGTATTAGCAGTGGGAGAAAAAGTAAAAGGGATACCGTTTTGCTGATGCACTCACCTCGCTTCTGTATTAGCGGTTATGCGAGTGTTTCTTTCTTCGGAGGTTTAATTTTGCCGATGTGCTCACCTTGCTTGTGTATTAGCGACTAAGCGACTTTGTCTTTCTTTGCAGGTTTCGTTTTACCGATGTGCTCGCCTTGCTTGTGGATTAGCGGTTAAGCAATGTTGTCTTTCTTCGGAAGTCTTGTTTTGCAGACGTACTCTCCTCACTTGTGTATTAGCAATGGGAGGAAAAGTAAAAGGGATACCGTTTTGCAGATGCGCTTGCCTCACTTGTGTATTAACGGCTAAGCGACTTTCTGTTTCTTCTGAGGTGGAGCCCTTACTCCAACTCCACCTCACACTCTTCTGGGCCAGACAGACAGACACACACATACTTCCACGCGTAGACGTTTATATATAAGAAACCCAAGAACTTAAGAAACATGACACACAAGAGGAGACCATTCAGACCATTTCTCTATTCATTATTTAGCTAATAGCTAAGATGTCCCAATATCTCATCCAGATTTTTCTAAAAGTTTGTCATGGTGTCTGTTTCAACACAACATTGTGGTAGTTTGTTCCAGAGTCCCACAACTCTTTGCATATAGGAGTGCTTGCTGGCTTCAGTTCTAAATGCACTTATCCTTAATTTCCACTGATGTCCTTAATTACGTGCAACATCATCTGCTAGCATTAAAGCTGGTACGAGCTTCGAAGCCCTGGCACCAACTCAAAGACACCACGGTATTGTAAATAAATTATAATTTTAATTTTGGTAATGTAAATAGTAAATAAGTTGGACATTAAAACACAACATTGTGAATTCAAACCGCACTGTTGGTTACATGAGAAGGCCCTTCATAAATTAAGTGAGAGTGCGCTTCATGACAGATGCTATATACTATAATATGAACTTTTTGGCTTTACTATTATAATCCGCTGCTACATTTAGATGAAAAATAAGCAAACCTAATGTTTCAGGTTCTTTATTTTTGGTCACATTCAATGCACCTGTCTATCATAAACGCATTATCAGCCGTCAGTGGCATGTGGCTCGCTTTCAACACAAGCCTCTTGCTTTGTGGTTCAAAACCCAGTTGCAAGAGGCAGCTCAAACTTCACTGCTACATGGAAAAAAAACCTGAATGCCTTGCTAATATATTCATAAAAAAAATTAAAAATCAATTAGTGCTAATAGTTTCCAAGATGTGGCTATGTTGCTATTCAACCATTACTAATCAGGCTATGCAATTAATTAAAACTTAATGATCTGCTTCCATCTTTCATTAACAACATGCGGTTTTTAATTACAAAGCCATTTAAAATTAACTGGCCAATATTAATTCCAAAGGCAGAGGATCAGAGAAAGATCAACATCTCTTCACAACATATTAGAGGATCCCACTGGGAAAAGGGATGCAGTCATTTTTATTACAATTGTCATAATTCCAGGGTGCGTCACGTTTCTTGAGCCTCTTGAGATTCATTTTCTCATAGTCCCAGACTGTCTGTTGCTTTTTTTAAATCTGGTAATAACTTTCTGTCTTCAATATTTAATTGGACTTTACAACCTGTTACACAGGCGAATGCCACTGGTAGAAACAGAAAGTGAAAGTTCTGACATAATGTTTGCGGTAAATTGGAGCTTCATTTAAGGATTTATCGGAGCTTTAATGTTTGGATTTTACGAGTTGTTCTGAAGTTAAACGATGCATTTAGTATTCGTCAAGTTGACATCATTTCTTCACAATCATGGTACATATTACTTTGTAATGTGAGATTGCGTTCAACAGTGAAGTATATTTCATACATTTATAAAAATAACTCGCTACTCTTTCATTTTTGTCCTGCCTGCTAACAGGTAGGTGTGCTTTTTAAGTAATACCAGGAAATGTGCATAAAGGAAAAAGAACAAAACAAAAAAAACAAAAAAACGATAGAGCAACTAAAAGCCAAAGCTTGATGCAAAGATCAAAGTCAATAGAAGAAGACTGAGGTGAAAACCGAACAAAACCCGGGAGCCAAAGTTCAGTGAAGGTTTTTTTGTGGGGTTTTGTTAACTGCAGATTGGATAAGGAAGATAACCCCCCTCCGACCTTTTATCCCATTACAGTAATCCCTCCTCGATCACGGGAGTTGCGTTCCAGAACCTCCCGCGAAAGGTAAAAATCCGCAAAGTAGAAACCATATGTTTGTATGGTTACTTTTATATATTTTAAGCCCTTATAAACTCTCCCACACTGTTGATAAATATATTGTCTGCACAGTTATACAGTAAACCTTCGTTTATCGCGGTTAATCCGTTCCAGACTCTACCGCGATAAATGAATTTCCACGAAGTAGGATTCTTTATTTATAAATCTAATATTTTCGCAGTTAGAGAATAGAAAACCTGTTTACCTTCTAAATACGTTTTTTAACATTATTAGAGCCCTCTAGACATGAAATAACACCCTTTAGTCAAAAGTTTAAACTGTGCTCCATGACAAGACAGAGATGACAGTTCTTTCTCACAATTAAAAGAATGCAAACATATCTTCCTCTTCAAAGGAGTGCGCGTCAGGAGCAGAGAATGTCAGAGAGAGTGAGAGAGACAGAGAAAAGCAAACAATCAAAAATCAATACATGCTGCTAGAGCTTTTAAGTGTGTGAAGCACCGCACGGGAAGCATATCGTATATCATTGAGGAGTTTTATTGAATACGTAATACGTGCTCTGATTGAGTAGCTTCTCAGCCATCCGCCAATAGCGTCCCTTGTATGAAATCAACTGGGCAAACAAACTGAGGAAGCATGTACCATAAATTAAAAGACCCATTGTCCGCAGAAATCCGTGATATATATTTAGATATGCTTACACTTACATTCCTGTCAATCATGAATAATCCACTGCATCCACTGAACAGTGTCATCTCCAGGCAGAGGAGTAGCTTCAGTGACAGACTTTTGTCACTGTCCTGCTCCACTGACAGACTGAGGAGATCGTTCCTCCCCCACACTATGCGACTCTTCAATTCCACCCGGGGGAGTAAATGCTAACTTTTTTCATTTTTATTACTATTTAATTTAATATTGTTTCTTTGTATCAGTATACTGCTGCTGGATTATGTGAATTTCCCCTTGGGATTAATAAAGTATCTATCTCTCTATCTATCTATCTAAAATCCGCGATGGAGTGAAGCCGCGAAAGTTGAAGCGCGATATAGCGAGAGATCACTGTACACTAAATTACGAACAGGTCACGACCTCCAAGACCACGCCCATTCTGGATACTCAAACATGGTGACGATCAGAAGACCTAAGAAACTGCAATTAAAAACACAACACTTAACTCATTAGGAACAGGGAGCAAATAATAACAGGAACAGGAATCCTTGACCTCAAATATCCCAATTCATGTACAAAATACAGACGTGGACACATTTGTTGGTACCCCTTCATGACAATCGAAGAAGCCACAATTGTCTGTAAAATCACTTGAAACTGGCCAAAGGAAGTGGCACCCATCAATGTTTATTCCGTATCTAAGAAAAATCAGACTTTGCTTTAGTGTGGCGGTTCTCAACCTGTGGGGCGCGAAGTAACAAAAAAGGGGGCGCGAAGATGTGAAAAAAAAGAAAACAAGAAACGAAAATATGAAAAATACATCTATTGGAACCAAAACAAATTAACTTAAACTACATTCTGGTACTATAAAAATAAATGTAGAGTTAGAAAAATGTCAATAAAAGTTAAGTAGGTATAATAAAACTTGTAGCGGTGTATCGCCAGCAAAAAATATAGGAATAAATTTTATTAGGGTTTCAAAAAAACGTTAGGGGGGCGCGATTAAAACTGTTATGAAAACTCGGGTCACAAATACTTAAAGGTGGAGAAACGCTGCTTTAGAGCTTTGATTCAATGGAATACTTCAAATAATAACACAAATCAAAAAGGCGTGGGCAACAATGATGGGACCCTTCACCTAATATTTTTTTGCCCAGCCTTTACAGAGTTTGTAATCACCGTACACAAGCGATTCTTGAAGCTCTCCATAAGACTTCTGCATCTGTCCACAGGTCCTTCGGCCCACTCGTACTGAGAAAACTGCTCCAGCTAGGTCAGATTTGAAGGGGGTCTTCTCCACACGGCACGCTTTAGTTCTTTCCATAAATGTTCCACAGGATTCAAATCAGGGCTCATAGAAGGCCACATCACAATAGTCCAATGTTTTGTTCTCAGCCATTCTTTGGTGCTTTTCGCTGTGTGTTTTGGCTCCTTATCATGTTGGAGGATCCATGACCTGCAACTGAGACAGAGCTTTCTGACACCAGGCAGAACGTTTCTCTCCAGAATGTCTTGATAATCCTGAGATTTCATTGTCCCCTGCACAGACTCAAGGCACCCTTGTGCCAGATGCAGTAAAGCAGCCCCAAAACACAACTGAGCCTCCTCCATGTTTCACAGGAGGCATGGTGGTCTTTTCTTTGAAAGCTTCATTTTTTCGCCTGTGGACATGCAGCTGATGTGACTTGCCAAAAATCTCCAGTTTTGTCTCAGCCATCCATAGGACATTCTCTCAGAAGCAGTGTGGGTTATTAATATGCATCTTAGCAAATTCCAGTCGGGTTATTTTAATACCTGATAATGTCACATGTTGCATTTGCTTATTTTCTTTTACTATATGGAAGCTTGTATTGTTATTTCCTAAAGATACTGCCTGTATTAATAATGCATTCATGTGCTTCGGTGTGAAAAAATATTGACCTCACATGTAATGTACAATCAAGAATGTGACAAGAACTGAACAGACATTTTAAACATTAATCCATCCATCTTCCTAACCTGCTTATCAAGCACAGGGTCACAGAGCAGCAGGTGCCTATCCCAGCAAGCTTTAAACCAAAGGCAGGAACAATCCACAGATCGGTCGGGGGGTTCCCAGTCCATCACAGTGTGAATACACACCTAAATTTAATCGGTTTAAAGTTTACAGCAGTTATTTTGTCATAAGCAGAGGGGTAGCGCAGAGCTGTCATTACAGCCTCACAGCACTAGATTCCATATATTTATACTTATTCCATCCCTTATCAGAATATTAAGAGTGTTGTTCCGCAGGGGTAAGTGATATTTTTAATATATATAAATGATTTGGGTAGGAATATAAGTAACAAGATGGTTAAGTTTACAGATGATACCATGATAGATGGATTGGCAGATAATTTGGAATCCTCTATATCACTACAGATGGACTTGGACAGCAGACAGGCTTGGCTGAATTTAATGTCAGTAAATGTAAAGAATTACAAATAGGAAGTAAAAAACTGCAGACAGGACTCCAGATGAGGCCTCACCAGTGTGTTATAAAGCTTGAGCAGAACCTCCTGTGACTTGTACTCCACACATCAAGGCGCTATATAACTTGACATTCTGTTAGCCTTCTTAATGGCTTCTGAACACTGCTGGGAAGTCGATAGCTTAGAGTCCACTATGACTCCTAAATCCTTCACATAAGGTGTACTCTCGATTTTCAGACCACCCATTGTGTATTCAAACCTCACATTTTTACTTCCCATGTGTAATATT
Organism: Polypterus bichir lapradei; assembly: GCA_026402145.1. Classification (NCBI taxonomy): domain Eukaryota; kingdom Metazoa; phylum Chordata; class Cladistia; order Polypteriformes; family Polypteridae; genus Polypterus; species Polypterus bichir. The sequence continues at coordinate 26,593,317 of JANRMT010062820.1, forward strand.
TTATTTTTCTCTTTCTATAGAATGCCTGGGTTATTAGTGTCAGGGACTTGTATGGAAGTCAGCGTCACCTTCTACAAGAAAATGATATTAAAAATACAGCATTAAAGATAATGAAATCATTTTCCAGTCAAAAATTACATTTTATATAGATGTCTTAAAACACGTAATCTTTTTTTTTTTTTTTTTCCCGTTCTCTTTTCAATCTCATTTCTGAAGAAACGCTTTTCGAGGGAAAAAAAATAAAATAAAGAAAAAAAGTAAAATCTAATTGATGAAAATTGCTTTACTCTCAAACTCATTTGCCCAGGAATTACCGCGCTTTCATTGCACCTCGGCTGCTTTTAGTGATAGTTTATTCTTCGCTTATGCAAATTCTATTAATAAATATCTTTTGGAAACTCTACCGCTGAACCTTCAAAGAGGAGTGAGTAATTTGTTCAGTTATCTCCTTAATGTGCGTGCAATGCTGTCCATATTGAGGAAAAGACTCGGCAGATTTGCTGCATTTCAACATTAATGATTGTGACAATCAAAAAGAAAGCAAGGAAGCCGGAAAGAAAAAAAAAAGACGACTCCTTTTTATCAAGTTAGAAGTTTGGTCAAAATATTTTGCGTTTGTAGTTCCAAAAAACGAATAATCAGTGCAATTAGTCAACTCACCGCTTTCGTTTCGGTTAAATACTGGCATCCAAAATGCAGTGTGAAAAAATGAGCAAAAAGTAAAATCTTTTTGTTGGTTTTCTTGTAGTCATCACTTAATGTTTTCTGCTTGATTTTGAAAATGATTTTAAAGTTATTAGATCCAAGAAAGTCCATTGTAGGCGGAGTGGTGGCTCTGAGGCTAAGGATCTGCACTGGAATCCTGAAGGTTGCTGGTTCGAATCCCCGTCTCTGCCAAAAGAGATCCTACTCTGCTGGGCCCTTCAGCAAGGCCCTTAACCTTCAATTGCTCCAGTGGCGCTGTACAATGGCTGACCCTGCGCTCTGACCCCAAGGGGTATGCGGAAACTAACAAATTCCTAATATGAGAAATTGTATAAGTTGAAATGAAAAAGAAGAAGGCCAAGATTTTACTTACGATTTCAAAGCAAATCTATGTAAATAGAATGGATGTCTGCTTGTTCAGCAACAGAAAACGTTTTCACAAAATTTTGAATGTGCCTTGCCATTGGTCCAATTTAAAGTAAAGCCTATAGGTACAGGTGTCCCTGGCACCACCCACTACTGCTTTAAAGTCCAATCTGATTGATAGGCAGGAGTTTGTTAGGTCCAGCTCAGCGCCAGTCACACAAGGAGTTCCCCCAAGGTTCGGCCCTCAGCCCTCTGCTCTTCTTCATGTACATGCTTCCCCTTGGCCATATTATCCGTACTCTTGGACCGGGTTTAACACTGGAATAAGGGGGCTCTGAGGCTAAGGATCTGCGCTGGTATCCCGAAGGTTGCCGGTTAGAATCTCTGTCACTGCCAAAAGAGATCCTACTCTGCTGGGCCCTTGAGCAAGGCCCTTAACCTTCAATTGCTCCAGGGGTGCTGTACAATGGCTGACCCTGTACTCTGACCCCAAGGGGTATGCGAAAACTAACAAATTCCTAATATGAGAAATTGTATAAGCTGAAATGAAGAACAAAAAAAAAAAAAGAAGACCAAGATTTTACTTACGATTTCAAAGCAAATCTATGTAAATAGAATGGCTGTCTACTTGTTGAGCAACAGAAAAAGTTTTCACAAAATGTGAAAGCAAAACTAACAAATTCCCAATACAAGAAATAGTATAAGGCAAAATAAAGAACTAAAAAAAAAAAGATACTCGCATCCATTTCAGTATTAAAGGTGGATGTTCATCACAGTTTGCTCCGCTCACAACTTGCCTCAGTGAAATTAAAAGCTGGATGAAACATAACCCTCAGCTTAAGATAATGGGCTCCTTTTCAATCACTCTCAGTAATGATATCATCAGACACTCTTCTGCTAGGAATCTCCTAGGACTCATTTTGGATTCCTTCCATTCTTATTTTACCTACATAAATCACATTAAGAAACTTTCTTAATGACAAATTCAATGTATATGTCTCTGTTATATGCCATTTGTTATTCGTAAAGGCAGTGTTAATGTTTGTGATGCACCACCTGTTGGAATGACAAATGCAGTGCAATTTACTAGTGTAAAAAATAGCTTTGCTACCTGTCTAACATGGGTTTAAATCTAAGTAATCAACCTAGACCTCTGTGTTAATGTCTGCAGTACACCATGTAATGCATATGTCTCTGTTATTTGCCATTTTGTATGGGATTTGTAAAAGCATTGCTAATGTTTGTGATGTGCCATCTGTTGGATTGACAAATGCAATATATTTAAATATTACAAATGCTTGTAATGTTCCTTCTGTTGAAATGACAAATGCAATGTATTTTATTACTGCAAACTTAGCACTGCTACCTGTCTAGCATGGGTTTAAATATAATTTATCAACTTTAGACCTTTGTGTTAACATTTGAAGTGCACCATGTAATGCAGGCGTCTCTGTTATATACCATTTAGTATGGGTATCACAAAAGCAGTTTTAATGTTTGTGATTAGCCATCGGTTGTATTGAGAAATACAATGCATTTAAATATTACAAATGCTTGTAATGTGCCATCTGTTGGAATGACATGTCTCTGTTATATGCCATTTGGTATGGGATTCATAAAACCAGTGATAATGTTGATGATGAATGTTGGTGATGATCCATCTATTGGAAAGACAAATGCAAAGTATATGTCTCTCTTATATATTATTTGTTTTGGGATTCAAAAAGCAGTGTTAGTGATAATGATGCACCATCTGTTGGAATGACAAATGCAGTGCTTATGTCTCTGTTATATGCAATTTGGTGTGGGATTCATAAAAGCAGTGTTAATGTTTGTGATGCGCCATCTCTTGGAATGACAAATGCAATTCACTTCATTACTACAAACGTTTGTGATGAGCCATCTGTTGGAATGACAGAGACAAAGAAACCAGACAGACCCACAGACAGATTTTGTGTATTTAATCTATTGTCTGCTTTTTCCTTGTTGTTCATTTTGAATTTCTTTGAAGTGTTCTGAGCATGGGAAAGGTTCTATATTGATAAAAATGTATTATTATTATTATTATTATTATTATTATTATTATTATTATTATTATTATTATTATTATTATTATTAAAATAAGATGACACATTTAACCTGCAACAATTTAATAATAAATAAATCATCATCTTGGAAAATTGACTATTTATTTCAAATCTTAAATAAATTTGATATTTGGGAAAAAAAAGAAACTTTCCTGTTATTTCAGTGTTCAGAAAGCAAAATATTTGCAACTTTGTTAAATATTGGTACATTTCCAAATGCAGGAAGGATACAAGCAATGTTTCATTTGTTTCATTTTTACCTGAAAATATCCTAAAAGCGAGTAGCATTGTAAGGAAAAAGTCAGTAGGCAAACCTTTACTATCAGAGGATGGTGCTGATAAAATCAGAAAATCACTTGTGCAGAACTCTGTGAAATCAATTTTTCCGTGTGTTTACAGTTTAGAATTATCAAAACATAACACCGTCCAAAAACATCTTGAATAAATGAAATTCAGTGTTTACAGAATTCAAGCAAGACAAGACATTAAACATGCTGTTCAGCCTAAGAGAAAGAGATGTGTAGTGTTGTATTTCAGTAAACCTGTTAATGAATCTAATAAATTGAATCATATTAGTTACCTAAAAATGTTTAACATTAAAATTGTTTATAAATGAAGCTAAGATAATATGTCTAAATATACATACCCAGCTGAATAAAAGGGTAAGTGTCTGTGTGTCTGTCTGGTTGCTATGTCTCTGTCATTCCAACAGATGGCACATCACAAACATTTATAGTAATGAAGTGTATTGTATTTGTCATTCCAACAGATGCCACATCACCAAAATTAACACTGTTTTTACAAATCTCATACCAAATGGTATATAACAGAGACATATACCTGGCACTTGTCATTTCAGCAGATGGTGCATCACCAACACTAACACTACTTTTTGAATCCCATACCAAATGGTATATAAGAGAGATATATACTTTGCATTTGTCATTTCAACAGATGGGTCATCACCAACATTAACGCTGCTTTTAAAAATCAGATACCAAATGGCATATCATGTGTAGTTGTATGTTGTGGCAGACGACCAGGAACTTTGCCCCACTGGGAGGCCTGGAGCAGGGAAGGACCGGGAGAGGAGTAATATCTCCGCTGGGCACAAGAGGACAGCCCCCCTGATTTCCATCAAGGACTACGGATACGGAGCTGGGAAGCTCAACCCTATGGGGGTCCGTGGCCAACCCCAGGGGGCGCCTGGATGGTTCTTGAGCCCTGTAGGACAGCACTTCCGCCACACCGGAGAGTGCTTCCACTCCAGGAACTGTGTACGCCCGGAGTGCTTCCATCTCAGAGCACCTGGAGCACATCCAGGTTATAAAAGGGGCCGCCTCATTCCATTCGGGGAGCCGGAGTCCTGAGGAGGAAGACGGAGTTTGCGAGAGAGGAGTGGAGTCGGCCGAAGAGAGGAAAAAGGACTTGATAGTCGTGTGGGAGTTGGTGGAATCAGGTTGTACGCATTGTAGATAAACACGTGTGTTATGGACATTGGTGTCGTGCCTGTCTGTGGCCGGGCTATCTGTTACAATATATATTGTGTATGCTAAGTATGCTTTTAATGTATGTATGCATTTTTTTGTTTTGTGCCATCTGTTGCAATTACAAATGCAAATGTCTGTTATATGCCATTTGGTATGGGATTTGTAAAAGTAGTTTTATTGTTTGTGTAGAAGCCATCTGTTGGAATGTCTAATTCAATGCATTTTATTACTACAAACCAGCTGTGCTGCCCAACTCACTGAATTTAAATCTAAGCAATCAACCTAAACCTCTGAGATTATGTTTGCAGTGCACCACGTAATGCACAGGTGTCGAACTTCAGGCCTGGAGGGCCGCAGTGGCTACAGGTTTTCATTCTAACCCTTTTCCTAATCAGTGACCTGTTTTCTCTCCTAATTCACTTTTTTCCCTTCATTTTAATAGCCCTGTTAGAAGGATTCAGTCCTCTGAATTGATTCGTTTCCTTATTAAATGACAGCCAAACAGAAACAAGAAGTGAAACGAGCCAACAGATGACCAGCTAAACTGGAGCTTCAAACTCCAACCAGTTTCTTAATGAGAAGCCAATGCTTGCTGTTAATTAAACCCGTTATTTAATTATTCATTCTGCCACAGCAGACATTTCCAAAACTGATGATTTTATGTTTTTTTCTAAGAACACCATCAAGATGTTTTGATGACCTGAGAGATCAGCCTTACTGAGACCTCCAACTTTCTCTGTTTTCAGATTCTGTGTGACAGGTGAGCTGGTCATGTGGCTGCTTGTTTCGTGTCTCATTATTGTTTGCCCGCTAACTAAGGAAAAAGAAAGGGGCCTGAGTCAAGCTAATTAAAAGAAATAATTTGCAGCAAAAACTGGTCACTAATTAAGAAGATGGTTAGAATGAAAACCTGCAGCTACTGCGGCCCTCCAGGACTGGAGTTCAACACCCCTGAGTAATGCATATGTCTCTGTTATATGCCATTTAGCATGGGATTCAATAAAGCAGTGCTAATGTTTGTGATATACCATCTGTTAGTGTGACAAACGCAATGCATTTTAATACTCTAAATATTTGTAATGTGCCATCTGTTGGAATGGGAAATTGAGTGCAATTTATTATTATAAGTGTCTGTGATGCTTTTAGAATGACAAATACAATGCATATGTCTCTGTTATATTACATTTAGTATGCGATTCGTAAAAGCGGTTTTAATGTTTTTGATGCACCATCTGTTGGAATGATGAGAGACATAGCAACCTGACGAACCCACAGACACTTTCTTTTTTTAAAGTGTATTATATAAACTACAATGTGTATATTTTCAAGTATACATACCATTCAAAAATGATGATATTGTTAGTGACAGTAGTTTATATCCTGATTGGCATACCCATGCACATATACCGTATCGCCTTCATCTTGGGCTCTTCATGCAAGGCAGTACCTGCAACTGGCTTCTTCTTCCTTTTTTGGAATCACCGTTCAGCAACCTAATCTGTTTGAAATTTTCAAAGGACCCTGTTGCAAACATATTTATTACAGTCAATAAGTCAATCGATCCAGCGCCATCACAAAGCATTGTGCTGAAGTGGAGTGCTGGGACACAAAACTTTACCAGTTGTTGCAAATACAAATTAACTGATCATCATTTATAGGCTGGCCGGGCCGAGTGCTATTGAAGCAGACAAAGCACCATGGCATTATGATTACAGTGATTGTTGCACAGTGGATTTAGAAGCCTTCCTTGAACGGCGGCACTCAAGAGCCTGTAATTTCCATGCGGCATCTTTTATGTAACCACTAAGCACAGGCATCTCCCCCAAATCCTTCTTTACATTCCCTACAGGCTCATATCATCTGCGGAGTGTGTCAGGGTGGCACACTAAAACACAGACTATGGCATGTAATTATGTCGGCTAATTAGGACCGGAATAGTCCATTTTGGAATGAACTGCCTTCTCAGAGAGCATTTCAGATAACTCGCACTCTCTTCATGAAGGGTCGCCATGGAACATTCACGGGAGTTCTGATACACATACTGTAGCTTTTCTCTTTCCGCGTGCTGCGATTAACATAGAGAAATCTCCTAAAGTGTGGTTTCAATAATATGAAGTTTTACATTTTGATTCAGTAGTTCCCACTGCCTAACTCCAGTCCCATACTACACACTCTCCACATCAAGTTAATGAATTCAGAAAATATTCAGACCCCTTCACTTTCTGCACAATCTATCGCATTGCAGATTTCATTTTAAATCGAGAAATTTGCCATTTTTACCCATCAACCTACACTCCTTAACCCATAATGACAAAGTGGGAAGAAGTGTTTGGAATGGCTTGTAAATTTATTGTAAATCAAAAACTGAAATCTCTCCTTCCTACTAGCATTCTGTGGCACTCCAAGTTATGGTCAGGTGCATCTTCTCCTTGAGGTGAGTCTAGAACTTGATTGGAGTCCACCCGTAGCAAACTGAATAGATCGGGCATCGTTTAGAAAGTCACACGTGTACCTGTGTATAATGTAGGTACACACGCTGCATGTCAGGACAAAAAAAAAACAAGCCATGAAGTCCAAGGAACTCTCTGTAGACATCCATAGTTATGTTTTATTAAACATAAATCATTGTAGTTGGGTGGTACGGTGGCACAGTGATTGCTCTGCTGCCTCGCAGTAAGGAGATCTGGGTCTGTGTCCTGGGTGCTCTCTCTGTGGAGCTCTGGTGTCTCCTTTGAGTGTTCCAGTTTCATCTCACTATCCAAAGACATGCATGCTGGGTAAACTACTGATGGTAAATTGGCCACCCTGCAATGGACTGGCACCCTGTTCAGGAATTGTTCCTGCCGTATACTATAGGCTAGCTGGGATAGACTCCAGCACTTCCCTGCCATCCTGGTATGGAATAAGCATGCTAGGCAATGACATGACATAAATCCTAGTAGTGATATATCTGTATATATTATAAGAACAAGAAAGACATAATACAAAGAGCAACCCGTGGGCAACCGTGTACAACTGAAGTTTCAAAAGAAAAACAAAATGCAAGTAACTGCACTAAAAGAACATCTTTACAGACGGGAGTCTGGTTCTGAATGATCAGAAGATTGTGGAGCTTCTGGTTATGTGGCCTTCCAGCAGGAGGAGGCGGGTCCAGGTAGATGGACACCAGAAGTGACGCCGTTGGTGGAAAAACCATCCATCGTCGAGAGGGAGGAAATGAGAAAGAATTATCGCACAGCGCCAACCCCTGGAGCGGTGGAGAATTAACATCACCAGAGCCCTTAAATTGTCCCCTATGCAGACATGCATGACAATATATACAGTGTATATTGTCACATATGTGCACCTGATTAGGGGGTCTTCATTCTTCTGGCTCTGGTAAGGTAAACAGTACCAATCCATAATAAGAGCAGGCACTGTTGCTAACTCTGTTTTCTTCCCTTCC
>JANRMT010062820.1:26616409-26636147 GCA_026402145.1 Polypterus bichir lapradei
ACCGTGCAAATTTGTGACTGGTGATGGTTTATGGTGTGAATCCACAGTAATGCAATATCACACAATCATGATCGTCATTTTGGCATACCGTCCAGGGACACGTTTTGGTGAAATTTCCTTCCCAAGATTTCTTTCATTTTTTTTTTCATGTTCTTAGGGAGTCAAGCCTGAGGGGGCCGTCGATTAAACAGGGCCTGTTAAAGCCCACTGAGACTATACAAGAAGTAAATTGTTATTAGTTTGAGCCTTGTTTCTGAAGGAACAGGGTGGGCAGAATGCTATAATCAGAGAGGAAAATAAGTAATTTCCTATTGTATAATAAACAGAACAGTTAATATTATAGAGAATGGTTATTAATGAGGATGGGGGGGGGTTATTTGTCAGAACTGCATTCCTGCCAATTGCAGCCCAACTAAAGCCCTGGGATTTACCTAAAAATAAAGCTCTTCTCTAGTTCTTCCAGAAAGTGCTTAAAATGCATGGAATTTGGGCTTCCGCTGGTGCAGAGTTCCTTTTGAAGGTGCCCTGGGGACACTGCTTTGGATGAATGAATTTTTGAGAGCCGCGCTGCTGCTGCAATCGAATTTACTTTATTGGTGATTAATATTTCAAATGATGACCCTTTTAGTAATACATCCATGACAGCTTGCTATATTCAGAGAGGAAAATAGGCAATCCCCCTAAGAGTGTAATAAATAAAGTCATTAATGTTACAGGGAAATAATTAAAACAAAAAATGCAGCCAAAATGTTATCTTTGTAGTGACATGCAGCATATGGTAATAGTGTTCAACTTGTGTGCCTGTTATTGTGACAACTGAACCACAAACAACCCTAGCATTAGTTACTTATCCTAGAGAAATGCTTGTCAAGCTCTGCCACCTAAGTCACTTTTCTAACTGGTCCACACTGGTTTATGACACTGAGCGCCAGAGTATGACCATAGGTTAGGAGAGTCAACCACACAGCTGACAGTTCAATCCCAAATGCTGACTGTCATCTGGCTTGGGTACCCTTGTCAGACATTCAACTAGTGGTCAGCAGCCATATGCCACCTGCACCTCAAAAGAGGTCACCCACCTGGAGCTAAGCATGTTCAAGCCCGACCAATACTTGGATGATTGACCAACCAGGGAAAGCTTGGGTTGCTTCTGGAAGAGATGTTGGCAAGGCCAGCAGGGAGTGTTTATCTTGTGGTCTAAATGTTGCTCCTAATTCCACAATACAGGGACATTGTGCTATAAAAATGGTGTCATCCTTTGAATGAGATGTAAAAGCGAGGTTCTGACTCTCTATCATCATACACACACACACACACACACACACATACATAGATATAAATATATTGTGAAGCCACCCCTGATACAGACAGGCAGGACACCAATTTGCCACACACACACACGTTTATTTACAATTGGGTAGTGTTTCACCCTGCTCCCCACAGGACAATGCACAGGGCAAAACACAGTCCCTACTTCCTCCCAGTCCTTCTGCCTCCACTTCTTCTCAGGCATTGTCCTCTTCCTCCCGACTCTGGCCGAAGAATAGTGGGGACTGGCCCCTTTTTATAGAGCATTTGAAGGACTCCTGGTGCCCAACAAGTTTCTTCCGGCCGCACTTCCAGGTATGGCGGAAGTGCAGCCAAATAGGGCTCTGAAAATGTTCATGTGCCCCCTAGCGGAGGCCACGGGCCCCAATAGGGTTAAGCTTCCATGCTCATGACCCGTGGCCCCACTGAACGTCAAAGGTGCTGCCCTCTGTTGGTCCGGGGAAAAAACACTCTTAAAAATACTCTCCCCCCAGTCATTCCATGCCTTGGGCGTCCTGGCCGGGCAAGGGCTCCAGCCATCCGCCACTATATTTTATAAATTTTAAATAAATATATATATATATATATATATATACACACACACACACACGCATACATACATACATACATACAGTACATATATTGAAGACTTTTAACCATCCCCTTCCTTCATGTGTATTACGTTACCGATGGTGTTGAATTGCAGAGGCTCTCAAAAATAAAGAGTGAGCATGGAGCTAACCCCCACCATCACAACGATCCGCTCTTCAATATAAATTTAGCGATTTCTAAAATATTGAGACAGAGTATTTCAATCAGGAGAAGGAACAATGTGAACGCTTGAGCATTTATCTCAAGAAATGTATCCTGTGGATCTTTCTGCATGTGACTGAAACCATGAGTGAAGCTAACACATGCAGAAGCAAATAGAGTTCAATGGACACATATCAGGTTTTTCACACATGTGCACTTGGGAATCACCTTCCTGGTTCTGGAGAGTTAAACATTACCACCCTGGGATGAGAGGGGTCGCCGACACTAACACTATTGGCTTCTTCATCCTCTGCACCCAAAGACAATGCCTAATCCCAATCTGATGCCCAGAGAAGGCCTCACCGCTATAAAGCTGGCCCATTCCCAGAAGAAATAGAGGAGGTAGGGAGCATGTACTGATACAGAGCGTTGCTACACCCACCACATGACGAACCACCTCAGGATCCCAAATTAGGACCCAAGCGCAGCACCTCAGCACCACACTTGTTTGAATAGAATGGGAAAGTGTGAAGGCGCCCTGATATGTGAAACTGACACTTGAGAAGGACAGGGCTCCAGATACTTTGTTGCCTTGCTACTAAAAAGTTTGTTTTTCTTTGAGCCATTTGCCGACTATCTTTTTTTGCTCTTATTATTAAAAGGGGTTACCAGGGTGGTAGCCAAACATTTTTTTTTTTGGCTTAACTCCATAGTCTGCTTTCCCGGCCACAATTACAGTTTACATGACTGCATAACCGGGTTACTTGTGATGAAATCTGTGTGTGTTAACCCACATTCTCAAAGACCAATAACCTGGCATAAGGACTTGCATAACATTTTAGAAACCATGTTTCTGTGAGTAATCAGGTCATTAAAGTTCATATAAGTGACTGTAGATTGTGGCATTGAATCAAAACTCCAGGGAGTGTCTCCCATATTCTAGCAGGTTCTCATTTGTTTCTCTCATTGGTCAGAGTACTTCATACTGAAACGCTAAAATAGGGTACAGAATAAAAAAATGTGTATGTGTATATCGGGCATAGTTCTCTCTCTCTACCCTAATGTGCAACACAGTAATTATTAAACAGTTTTTCAATGACATCACATAATTTAGCTACAACTCCAGTGGATAACAAAACCCCATTGACGTTTCGCTCTATTATAATGACTTTACTTAATGGACATTGTCACGCGCATGAGCTTGGGAGACAGCTTACAGGTTCTGGTGATGGCACTTACCCACTGAACCAGGGGTTGGTGCTGTTTGCTAATGCCTTCTCCCTTTCTCCCTCTGCAGAACGGAAGACTGGCAGCCATTCCGTCCTCTGACGTCACTTCCTGGACCCACCCCTTCCTGCCAGGAAGCCATATGACCAGCAGTTTGGCCATCTTGGAGTTAGTTCTATTTGGAACTCCCATCTGAAAAGATAACTCCACAAATTTTTCCATGTTTTTTTGTTTTGCTTTGTGCAAACCTTTAATTGTATGCCCCACCCCTTTCCCATTGTTGTGTCTCTCTTTTTACAACACAACATATACACTATATGGCCAAAGGTTTGTGGAAACCTGACCATCACACCTATACGAGCTTGCTGGATATCCCATTCCAAAACGATGGGCATTAGTATGGAGTTGACAGTCCCTTTGTGGCTAAAACAGAATCCACTCTTCTGGAAAGGCTTTACACAAGATCTATGGGAATTTGTGCCCATTTAACTATCTGTCTCACCCCGGTAAAATCAATTCTATTTATGCATCTTGTTCACATCCCTGCAAAGGTCTGCAGTATGTTTTTTTAAAAATGTGATATGCTGAATATTTTCCACACAAAGACACACTAAAATGTACCACTGTGCACACTACTGGGTTCTCCACACAGAAAAACCTCACTACACGTTACCTAGAAAACACCCTTTCCTGTTTTTTTTTGTTTCCTGATGTTCTCTCCAAGTGGTGTGTACCTTCAAGCTTCCTTTCTGTCTCTGATGCATCTTTAGGATTGCAAGATTAACAGCACAGTTGGAAAAGTAGGAATCGTACTACCAGAACAACAAAATGTCTACACATGACAGGAAATAAGTTCAATAATTTTTACACTAGAAATGTATATTAAAATACTAAATGACAATAAGATGTATTTAAATGGCCAAGACTGGATTAAACATTTTTCTTCTGATGTCTGTGGTAAGAAACCCAGTTTGTTCTGTTAAATTTTTGTCAAGTTAAACACATTACACTGCAAATTCAGTTTTAAATTAATCGTTTCATTCTGGACTACTCATCAGCTTGAACAAATTGTGTCTCATCCTGGGGCTGATATTTTCAAAGGCTTTAAAGCAAACAATAATTAAACACGTTAAGAAACTGAAAAGGTGCTATATGAAATATCAAAGTCATATACTGTACACTGCTCAAAAAAATGAAGGGAACACTGAATCATCATAGTCTAACACTGAGTCAATAAAACTTCAAGGATATCAATCTGTCCAGATAAGAAGAAGAAGCAATTGTGGATTGACTTCACCTATTTTGGTGTAAATGAAACTGACAATGGGGGCACTGGAGAGGTAACAGCAAGACACCCTCCTAAAAGGGAATGGTGGTCACAGAGAGTTGCTCTCTCCTTATCCTTCCTGATTGCTTCTTCTCTACTTTTGCATTTTGCTAGTGTCCTTGTCATTACTAGTGGCATGAGGCGGTAACTGCAGCCGATTCAGGTTGCAGAGGTACTCCGGCTCCTCCAGGATGGCACATCCATACATGCCATCGTAAGAAGGTCTCAAGAGCATGTAGGAGATACCTGAAGCTGGGGCACATGTGGGCCGGTCACTGGCATCAATGCATAAGCCATCCAGGAACTGCCCACACTCTCTGGCCTCATGAGGTTGGGCAGTGTCCTGCACCGGGAGGAACCCACTGAACCATCATAAGGCTAGACCAGGGGTTTTCAAAGTCGGTCCTGGGGGACCCCATGTGGCTTCAGGTTTCTCATTCTAACCAGATTATTAATCAATGACAACAACTGATAACACTGATCTCTTTTTTTCAGGTGGTCCAGCTCCTCAAAAAATGGCACATCCATATGTGCCATCACAAGAAGGTTTGCTGTGTCGCCCAGCAGAGTCTCAGGAGCATGGAGTAGATACCAAAAGATGGGCCGTTACATGAGGAGAGCTGGACAGGGCCATAGAAGGGCATCAACCCAGCAGCAGGGCCAGTATCTTCTCTTTTGTGTGTGGAGAAAGAGGAGGAACACTGTCAGAGACCTACAAAATGGGCTGGCTACTGGTGTGCATGTCTCTAACCAGACTGTCAGAAACAGACTCCATGAGGGTGGCATGAGGAACCTGTGCTTACAGCCCACCACTGTGCAGCTTCTTTGGCATTTGCCAGGGAATACCATAATTGGCAGCTCCACCATTGGCGCCCCATTCCCTTCACAGATGAGAGTAGGTTCGCCCTGAGCACATGTGACAGACGTGAAAGAGTCTGGAGACGCCGTGGTGAACGTTGTGAAGCCTGCAACATCATTCAGCATGAGCGGTTTGGCGGTGGGTCAGTGATGGTCTGGAGAGGCAAATCCTTGGAGGGTCGCACATCCTGTAAAGCACTTTGAGCTCCATCATTTGTATGAAAATATGCTATAAAAATAAATGTTGTTGTTGTTGGGGCCCGTGTCCACCGCCAAGGGGCACCCATAGGATTATGGAGCCCTGCCACAACCAGAAGTGCTGCCGGAAGAAGTTCCAGGCACACCCAAAGTGTTTCTGGGTGCTCAGGCGGCACTTCCGCGACACCAGGAAGTGCCTTCAGAAGATCATCATGAAGCACCAGGAGCACATTAGGGTTGTTATAAAAAGGGGCCGCCTCACTCCATTACGGGAGCCGGAGTCGAGAAGAAGAAGATGGCGCTTGTGAGGTTAGGAGTGGAGGTGGCAGAAGAAAAGGACTGAAAAGAGAGGAAAAGAACAATGAGCATTTGTGGGGTTTGTGCACTGTGTGCTGCGTGTGCAGAGGAAAATAATAAAAAGTGTGTGCTTTTGGAGATGGTTGTTCCTCAGTGTCTGTAGCCGGGCCGGTCTTTTACAATAGCAAAAACAGAAATACTTCTAAATCTATACTAATAAAAGGTAAAGCCCTCACTGACTGACTCACTCACTCACTCATCACTAATTCTCATGTAGGTAGAAGCCGGAAATTTGGCAGGCTCATTCCTTACAGGTTACTTGCAAAAATTGGGTAGGTTTCATTCTGAAATTCTACACGTAACGGTCATAACTGAATCCTACTTACATACAAATATACATCCACAGCCTGCAGCTCAGTCACCGTGTGAGGCGGTGTTGCGTCCCCCATTACCACGCCTGCCACGTAATTGGCTGCCTGCCCATATAAGGCCATCCGTCGCTCCGGTCTCTTCATTCCCTTCTTTGCTTTGCCACGGTATTCACGTCTCCCTGCTAATAACTGCAGCCTTTTTATTTAATCCACGGCTTCTCCGCTGTTTTATTGTTCGTTTATTACGATGCAAAGTTATGGATGAAGCCAGTTGTATGCTAACAACGCTTGACAGATACCGAATGTCACTTCAACACAAGTCCTGCAAATACTAACGTAATTGAAACAAACCATGAAACCCAAACCGATTATGACAGCAGCAATCCAAACTGTGAGAAAACAGTAAAAAGGAGGCATGTCAGACGTCGTGGTACATTTTCTGATGCAGCTAGACGGAAACAACTTTGTGACGCTGCCGCCAAATACTCGCAGAAAAATCCACAAGTTCATAGAGATGCTGTCGCTAAATACTTACAGGCAGATCCACAACTTAATATAGACTCTGTCGCTAAATACTCGCAGGCAAATCCACAAGTTCATAGAGACGCTGTCGCTAAATACTCACAGGCGGATCCACAACTTAATACCGGGAATGCCTGTTAAACATCTTAGATTCACGAGTACCGATTTGGGTAGTGAATACTTCGATGAATGAAACCTGTTATCTTTACAACGGTTGACAAACACAGAATGTAACTTGAACACAACACGTCCTCCAAATACGAACCTGATTGAAAGAAATAATGATAATCAAATCCTTGATGACAGCAACACTCATAACAGTGACAAAACAATTACATTGACAATCATGTTACGTTATTTTTGAAATGTTTCCTTTTCTTTTTCATAACCTATTTAACACACTACTCTTCTGCTGCGAAGCGCGGGTATTTTGCTAGTGTCTTATAAAAGTGAAAATCATGCTGCAGTGTTTTTCTGAACGTAGAACAAGAGAAGAGAAATAAATACCAGCTAAGAAAAAGAGATCAGTGTTATCAGTTGTTGTCACTGATTAATAATCTGGTTAGAACGAGAAACCTGAAGCCACATGGGGTCCCCCAGGACCGACTTTGAAAACCCCTGGTCTAGCCTTTAGATGGTTCAGTGGGTTCCTCCCGGTGCAGGAAACTGCCCAACCCCATGAGGCCAGAGTGTGTGGGCAGTTTCTGGATGGCATATGCATTGATGCCAGTGACTGGCCCACATGTGCCCCAGCTCCTGGTATCTCCTCCATGCTCTTGAGACCTCCTTGCGACGGCACGTATGGATGTGCCACCCTGGAGGAGCCGGGGTATCTCTGCAACTTGAATCGGCTGCAGGTACCGCCTCATGCCACCAGTAGTGACAAGGACACTAGCAAAAGTAGAGTAGAATCAGTCAGGAAGGATAAGGAGAGAGCAACTCTCTGTGGCCACCATTCCCTTTTGGGTGTTGTCTTGCGGTCATCTCTCCAGTGCACCCGTTGTCACTTTCATTTGCACCAAAGCAGGGGAAGTTCATTCATAATTGCTTCAGCTTGCTAACTGGACAGACTAATATCCCTGAAGCTTCATTGACTTGGCGTTAGACTGGCATGAAAAAGTGTTCCCTTCATTTTATTGAGGAGTGCATTTAAAGGCCAGCATTGACTAACTAAGTGACCCAAACAAATCCCCTTCACCTGCAATAGCTCACATTTCACAAGGGCAGCATGGTGACAACTACAATCGTGTTACCAGTCACCCCCTCCTGGCACCAGGGCTGAGCTGCCATTCCTTCCAGTGTTTGTCATGGCTTTGACCCTAATGGTGCTGGCACTGGGATAGGCTTTGGCTGCTTACAGCTCACTGATGGAAAGGGTGAGTGATGGAAAAATGCAATTTTATACAGTGATAGCAAAACCTTACATTCTGTAACATGAATCAGATCTGTCGTCTGTATGGTACTGTGAAACCCCCCCAAAGGCTTCAAGACCGATAGCTGAACCGAGGCACAAAATTTCCAAATCTGAGATTCTATCTTTATGCTTGATTTGATCATTGTGTGAGGGTGAGGATCCATTACCTGGGGAGTTAACGTGCAAATGTGAAATGAATTTGCTCAGCCTACAAAAGAGACATGGCGGCACTTTTTTTTGCTTTTATCTTTAAGGCTCAATTGTCACCTTGTGTGGAGAGACAAGGACTGCCCTTTTCTTCCTTTTAAATAAGAGAGGCTTAATGTGAAGTCCCAAAAATAGCACGACTGTGCCTCTTCAAGCAAATTTTATTTGTGAGGAAGCGTCAGCGGCGAGCATCAGGACGGGAAGATTTACATGTCGTGTTGCCAGAGGCTTTTAAGGCTTTAAAGCATAAAGCATTACCGCCTCGCGTAAATGTGGGTTTACTGTATTCGATTATTTCTTGGGACAACTCAAAAATGGAAGAAAAAAAAAATCTAAAGTACTCAGCATTTCTCTTTTTCTTTTTTAATTCTAAATTTTGGTTTGCAAAGTCTGTTCCAAGGTGAATGTTGTTTTTTCTTTACAACATCTCTTAGACATTCATTGGTCCAGCCATCAAATCTGCTTAAAGCAAGGTAGCCTCCTTAGCGTTACGTTTACCACATTAAAAACAACTCAAAAACTTAAATTTAATTCAATAAGAAAAATGCTATAATTGAAACCTATATATACCAGAATGTCAACATAAATACGGTAGAAGAGATCTGTCTAGTGTCCACTGCTGTACCGATCTACATTTAGCCCCCGTCCTTTGTGTGACACATTTTGAGACAGTCTATCAATGCACAGCCCGATTTTGAAATCGGGACACTAGACGCGTGTTCTTTTCCACACTTTTCCTATAGTTGTTCCTGTTGCTTGCACACGAAAGGGTAACCAACATGATTGGGCACCCCTTGTGTTATTGTAGGCTACCGTAGTGCAAGGCTTAGTGACTTCCATGTTCCCCTTGACACGAAGACTGATGGTTGCCATATTGTGAACTGTGCTTAGGGGGCTTTGACTTGCTTGTCCTTGCGGTCTATCGCAATAATTCTGCCTGACTGTCATGCAGCTACTGTCACACCACGGCAAAATTTCACGTGACCAAATTCACTGGGCATATCACGGTGGCACAGCGCTGTATCACGCACTGTATGTCAATTCACATCATCATCACTATCACTAGAAATTCTCTAGAGCAATGGTTCTGTTTCAGTTTGTTCTAAAACTGTCTTTACAGATCTTCATTTGCTGTTGTGTTTCTAATTTCAGGCTCCACCCCACTTATGAATATTTATGAGTCACTTTAGAGTTACCATAAAGAGGCAGAAAGCATAAAAAAAATTCATACTATTTCATCCACTAAATGGCAGCAGATTACTCTCCAGAAAGTTTTTATTATTATTTACTATTATTATTAATAATAATAATAATTATAATGATAATAATAATACCAATAATAATTTTAATTTATATAATGCCTTTCCCATGCTCAATGCGCTAAACACTGTCAAGCATATCATTATACTTTACCCTGAGCCTATTACGGGTTTAACAATAATTGCATAACTGCATTGTTGTGTTTCTAATTTCAGGCTCCACCTCACTTATGAATAGTTATGAGTCACCTTAGAGTTATCATAAATAGGCAGAGTGTAAAAATGTGTAAAAATATTCATGCTATTTCATCCACTAGAGACTAGCAGACTACTCTCCAGAAAATTTTCATTCTAAATATTAAGTCAGTCAGTCAGTCATTATTCAACCCGCTATATCCTAACACAGGGTCATGGGGGTCTGCTGGAGCCAATCCCAGCCAACACAGGGGGCTAGGTAGGAAACAAACCCCGAGCAGGGCGCCAGCCCACCGCAGGGCACACACACACACACCCACACACCAAGCACACACTAGGGACTAGGAAATCCATTCCCGGGCTCCCGATTACCGGCCAAGCTCGCATATATAGCATGAAAAAGTGTAAAAATTGATTAAGAAATAACAGAGTTATAGTTGAAAATAATTAACTAGATAAGGGATTTAAGGTGGGACGGATTTACGAGTTTTTTCATAGGCTTTGGTAATTCTAGTGTTAAACCTCATGTATTCTGTCTTCTTCTTCCTATTTATCTTCTATCCTCTGTCTCCAAAAGCCCTTCTCCATTCTTCCAACCTCCTCTCCACTTCCTCCTTCCTGGTGCTACTCAATACAATGTCATGAGCACAAAACCTGCAACAGGGGGATTGGTCTTTTATCCCACTACATAACAAATCTATAACCAGATCAAAGAGGTAAGGACTTCAAGAAGACCCTTGGTGCAGACCACCTTGAACTCGGATCTTGTCTGTTATCCCAACACTGCTTTTAACCCGAGTCCTCACTCCATCATACATATCCTCACATCCTTCTCTGGTCCTCCTTTCTCTCTCATGGACATCCAGACCTCTTAAAGTGGCACATCTTCTCCAAATGAATTAACACCATATGCAACACTTTGTTTTAATTAATTCTTTCAATTAAATTGCATAAAATAACAACATTCTTAAGGGCAGAAAACAGTCCCTAAAATGTTGTCATTCCCCATTTACTACAGACATGTCAAATGTGCTTAATTCTTGATAACGATTATGGCTACAGGGTCATCAAGTTGTGGTGCGGACTTTGTTGTGTGATTTGTTTTACTCACCCACCGTCTATTTCTAAAAAAACTCTAAACTGTGGTTTGTGTGAATGTTCCCCTCTTCTCTTCTGTCTCGTAATATCATTTTAAGCGAAAGAAACAGACAGCAGCTTAATCAGCCTTCTATCTGGGCCATCTCCTTGCTTGCTGTGGGGCACCTCGCTATAAATAAATACAATGGGCTTCTTCAACTCTGTCATCTGACCTTTGGCTTCACTGGCAGTCGTTATGTGATAAGCACCCATTAAGTGGCATTGTAATTATTGGTGAGTAATATGTTCACTCGTGATAACACTCAATGCTTTGCTTTAAAACCCTTCTGCTGTACTGGAGGCATTCTCTTCAAGCCAGAGATAATGGAGTGAAAGCAAAAGCTGAATGCCTAACTGTGGATTTATCCTTTATTTCTCTCACTTTTTTTCTTTCTTTCTTCTGCTCTTTCTTTCTTTCTCTCTAAGATACACACACTACTGCAATGACAGTCTAGCCTAAATTCTAAAGTTATTACCATTTACTTCACATCTATTAATGCTTTGATGTTGCTTGTTTAGTGTTTTTTTCCTCCAGGGAGCACCACAAGAAACAGTCCTGTCTCCTTTTTTCTTCACTTTATACACCTCCGACTATAAATATAACAGAAGGTAATGTCACTTGCAGAATTTCTCAGATGATTCTAGAGTTATGGATTGTATTGATAAGGGAAATGAAACAGAGGAGAGGAGGCAAATGGAGAAGTTTGTGTCTTGGTGCAGAAAGTGTTGTCGGCAAATTAACATTAGCTTTATTGACTCCCCACACCAAAGAGCCTCAATGTCTGATCACTGTTCAGGGAAGGGATATAGAGATACTACACTCCTGCAAATACTTTAGGGGTCCACATCAACGACAGGCTGGACTGGTCTCATAACGCAGAAGATCTATAGGAGACTCAGACAAATCACTACAGCAATTTGTAAGGGAAGTGTTTGGTGTGTTCAAGCAGCTGTGTGCTGTGGTTTCGCCACCCAGATAGGCTTCTGCTTTCGATGTTTGCTTTGTTTACAATTCATCTGTTTTATTTGGCTCAGCATTGCAATGTAGATGAGTGAAAATGTATTAATGTTTAAAAGTGCAGATTTTAATCACACTCTAATTTATTTACGTTTATTACATTGCTCTCCTGCTCATTACAACATGACATTCCCTGATTGGTCACAGAAGAAAAGCATATTCCAAAACAGCAGGCATAGAAGAGTTGCTTTCCATGGTATTAATTGTGTTGCTTTTCTGTGTATTTCTAAATTGTATTTTGTACAGTTTAAATGCTACATACATCTGCAAAAGGCAAATCATGCACTTGTCGCTACAATTTGGCAATAAATCCCACATCTAACTGTGTTACCACCCATTCAAGTATTTTTCCTTTGATATGCACATGCCCGGTGTAGATGGACACCTACATCATATGTGTTGTCGATCGTTGTGTAAAGACATAATTACATAAATGATTTGATAATTTTACTGTGGATGGAGATTAGTTTAATTTAAAAACTCTGTTTTTAGATTAAAACATACTAAAGTAAATGGGCATGACATGCTAAAGGCCATGTCAAAAGGCTGTCTCGTTTGAGGTCATTGAAAAGCTGTTTACAAGTGTGGACAAATGTAGTGGCACCGCTCCACAAAAAAAGAAGAATCCCCAATTGTCTCTGAAATAACTTGAAACTGACCAAAGTAATTGACACCCATCATTATTTATTCCATATTTCACAAAGATCAGACCTTGAGTTCCTGATTAAGTGGAATATTTCAAATGATAAAACAAATGAATATTGTATATTATATACACACGTACATATATATTATATTGTCATATGTGTGCGGATGGGGAGCAGCTTAAAGGTTCAGGTAATAATGATTTCCCACCGCAACACCAGAGGGTGCTGTTAACTGATGCGTTTCCTTTTCTCTCTCTGCAGACCGGAAGTTTGGCAACCTTAACATATCCATATTCCGGTGTCTACCAGCCTGGACCTGCCTCTTCCTGCCAGAACCCATATTTCCGGAAGATAGCAATCTTGACAAAGTCTATGTATTTTACAGGTCTGAACCTGTGTTTTGTTTATATTGTATAGGGTTAGACTTTGTGTGTCCCACAAATCTATAATCTGTCTTTTTTGTTAGTGTATATTATATATATATATATATATATATATATATATATAGACCTTTTTTTGTGTATGTCTGTGTGTTGGCCCAGTTATTATGTTTCTGCAATCCATCAGGTGGTACATCACAAACATTAGCACTGCCATTATGAATCTGGTACCAAATGGTGTTTAACAATTGCATAGCAACCAGATGGACACCCTGCACAGCAAATGTTAATGCTGAGGTCTACATTGGTTGCTTAGATTTCACCCCATCATAGAAACACAGCACAGCTAGTGCATTATAATATATATAAGTATGATCTGTACAAATTGGGGATCTGTGCAAATTTGGTGGAGGTGCAGCATGTTGAATGGTGTAGATTTGCATTCTGGACCGGCACACACAGAAACACACCTTGTTATATGTCGAAATGGTACCATATTGAGGTAAAACCTAAAACCTTTGTGGTCCAATCTCGGGTATTGACATATGCCATTAACACCATGGCAACGGCAAGGGACATCTGTGATGACCTCAAAGAAGTACTGTATATACTTTTGTTTTATAAATACTTTCAGTTCTTCATGCACGGTGAAAGGAATAACATCCACCCCTTTAAACATTCCCGACCTGAGCCGCGAAGATTCGATGTATGGACACTGGCTGCTGTATAACACTGTTTCCACATATCGTATGAACTCGCGGATAAGTTTTCCCACAGATAAGTCAGGGCTTGATTTTAACGTATAATTTCTGGTATTTTATAATGTCAGTTGTATAAGTCGAATGCGGAAAACTCACGCTATTGGTCCAAGAGATATGCTAACGCCCACCTGAGAGAGTTACCAAGGAGCACACTGCCTTTTTATCTATGCATTATGCCTACATGACCACACGGTAATACCCGAACTATTCCGAAGCAACGTTTGCACTGATTTGTGTGTTTTGTATCTCACACCCTCATACACCTTTATTGTAAGAGCAGGCCTAACGTAAGATGGAGCGTTCAAAAGCTGGTTTTAAATTAAAAGTCATTGAAGTGACGAAAGAAATTGGTAACTACGCTGCTGCAACAAAGTTCAATGCGTCCGAGAAACTGATGTGAGATTGGAGGATGCAAGAAGATGTCAAAAAAAAAAATCAAGTGTCACATTTTTGAACGGCATATACAGTGAGATGCAAAAGTTTGGGCAACCTTGTTAATAGTCATTATTTTCCTGTATAAATCGTTGGTTGTTATGATAAAAAATGTCAGTTAAATATATCATATAGGAGACACACACAGTGATATTTGAGAAGTGAAATGAAGTTTATTGGATTTACAGAAAGTGTGCAATAATTGTTCAAACAAAATCAGGCAGGTGCATAAATTTGGGCACCACAAAAAAGAAATGAAATCAATATTTAGTAGATCCGCCTTTTGCAGAAATTACAGCCTCTAAATGCTTCCTGTAGGTTCCAATGAGAGTCTGGATTGTGGTTGAAGGTATTTTGGACCATTCCTCTTTACAAAACATCTCTAGTTCATTCAGGTTTGATGGCTTCCGAGCATGGACAGCTCTCTTTAACTCACACCACAGATTTTCAATTATATTCAGGTCTGGGGACTGAGATGGCCATTCCAGAACGTTGTACTTGTTCCTCAGCGTGAATGCCTTAGTGGATTTTGAGCAGTGTTTCGGGTCGTTGTCTTGTTGAAAGATCCAGCCCCGGCGGGCGCAGCTTCAGCTTTGTCATTGATTCCTGGACATTGGTCTCCAGAATCTGCTGATAATGAGTGGAATCCATGCGTCCCTCAACTTTGACAAGATTCCCAGTCCCTGCACTGGCCACACAGCCCCACAGCATGATGGAACCACCACCATATTTGACTGTAGGTAGCAGGTGTTTTTCTTGGAATGCTCTGTTCTTTTTCCTCCATGCATAACGCCCCTTGTTATGCCCAAATAACTCAATTTTAGTTTCATCAGTCCACAGCACCTTATTCCAGAATGAAGCTGGCTTGTCCAAATGTGCTTGAGCAGACCTCAAGCGGCTCTGTTTGTGCTGTGGGCGGAGAAAACGCTTCCTCTGCATCACTCTCGCATACAGCATCTCCTGGTGTAAAGTGCGCCGAATGGTTGAACGATGCACAGTGACTCCATCTGCTGCAAGATGATGTTGTAGGTCTTTGGTGCTGGTCTGTGGGTTGACTCTGACTGTTCTCACCATTCGTCGCTTCTGTCTATCCGAAATCTTTCTTGGTCTGCCACTTCGAGCCTTAACTTGAACTGAGCCTGTGCTCTTCCATTTCCTCAATATGTTCCTAACTGTGGAAACAGACAGCTTCAATCTCTGGGACAGCTTTCTGTATCCTTCCCCTAAACCATGATGGTGAACAATCTTTGTCTTCAGGTCATTTGAGAGTTTTTTTGTGACCCCCATGTTGCTACTCTTCAGAGAAAATTAAAGGAGGAGGGAAACTTACAATTGACCCCCTTAAATACTCTTTCTCATTATAGGATTCACCTGTGTGTGTAGGTCAGGGGTCACTGAGCTTACCAAGCCAATTGGAGTTCCAATAATTAGTTAATCAATAAAATGACAACGGTGCCCAAATTTATGCACCTGCCTGATTTTGTTTGAACAATTATTGCACACTTTCTGTAAATCCAGTAAACTTCATTTCACTTTTCAAATATCACTGTGTGTGTCTCCTATATGATATATTTAACTGACATTTTTTATCGTAATAACCAACGATTTATACAGGAAAATAATGACTATTAACAAGGTTGCCCAAACTTTTGCATCCCACTGTAAGTCAGGGTCTGATTTTATGATCGATTTTTCAGGTTTCAATACCCGACTTATACACAAGTATATACGGTAATTGTTGGACCTCATCAGTCTGGGGAGGGAAGTAAGGACATTTTGAAGCAATCTAAATGCCATTTTTTCTATAATGAGAAGGAATATTTATAAAAAGGAGAACATTCAAGAGAATTGATCACCTTCTTGGAAATAAGAGTTGAAGGAAATTTGCCCAAAAAAAAACATACTGTAAGATTATCTGAGAAATGGCACATAGTAAAAAATACAGTTTATGACTTAACTATCAGACAAGATGTGAACAAGAATGGCTTTTGAAGAAGGGTAGCCGGATAACTCAAAATGAATATGGCAGCATGGCCTTGGTTTGCCTGACTCAAAAAGCTTCTAGGACAATGTCCTCTGGACAGATGCAACCAACATGACATCACTGAAATCAAACACCGTTTATCACCACAAGAACCACATACCACCCACCAAGCATGGTGGTGGAAGGTGATGATCTGAGGTTAACTAGACGCCACAGGACCTGGATGCCTTACAACCACCGAGTTCCTCTTTTCATCAGAATACTTGAGAGGCCATCTCTCCGACTACTAAGTGTGGCAGAAGCTGGAATGCGCCATAGGACATTGAACTTAAGCATACCACCAATGAAAAAGTAATCTAGATTTTAGAATGGCCAATTCAATCTCCATACCTGTTTGTGGAAGCGTAAGAGAGAAATGCGTCAAATAAATGGCTTTAAAATATGTATGAACTGAAGCCGTAAAGCAAGCAGCAGTGAGCCAAAGTTCCTCTACATTTCATCTTCTTTCGGCTGCTCCCGTTAGGGGTTGCCACAGTGGATCATCTTCTTCCATATCTTTCTGTCCTCTATATCTTGCTCGGTCACACCCATCATCTCCACGTCCTCTCTCACCACATCCATAAACCTTCTCTTAGGCCTTCCTCTTTTCCTCTTTCCTAGCAGCTCTATCCTTAGCATCCTTCTCCCAATATACCCCTCATCTCTCCTCTGCACATGTCCAAACCAATGCAATCTCACCTCTCTGACTTTGTCTCCCAACCGTACAACTTGAGCCGACCATCTAATGTCCTCATTTCTAATCCTGTCCATCCTCGTCACACCCAATGCAAATCCTAGCATCTTTAACTCTGACACCTCCAGCTCCGTCGCCTGCTTTCTGGTCAGTGCCACCGTCTCCAAACCAAAGTTCCTCTGATATGAGGGAAAGAAACGATAATAAACTCACACAAAAATTGATGCATGAAGTTATTGCTGATGTAGCAAAGTGTCATCTGTCACTTGTAATTTAGTTTTGTATTATTTATGAACTTCTTGTCAGTCAGTCATTGTCCAACGTGCTATATCCTAATACACGGTCACGGGGGTCTGTTGGAGCCAATCCCAGCCAGCAGAGGGCTCAAGGCAGGAACAAACACAGGGCAGGGTGCCAGCCTACCGCAGGGCACACATACATACCAAGCACACACTAGGGACAATTGAGGACCACCAATGCACCTAACCTGCATGTCTTTGGACTGTGGGAGGAAACCTACACAGACACGGGGAGAACATGCAAACTCCATGCAGGGAGGCCCAAGGAAGCGAACCCGGGTCTCCTTACTGCGAGGCAGCAGCAGCAACACTACCACTGCACCACTGTGCTGCCCTCAATTGTTCTTGTAAATAGTAGTATACCGATCGTACATTATGTTATAGTACCGGTGTTAATTAATGTTACACCTCACAACCTCCATTTACCGCGTTTCTTGATTCAGCCGCCGGAACCACAGTAGATGCTGTTAGTGGCATAGGGGAAAAGCTGTTTTTCCCTTTTGTTTCTGGAAAGGAAAATAAAAAACTTCTATTTCGCCCCTACGTGCCCCTGACTTGACTGTCCTTGATACAACGCGGAGAAAGATAGATTTCAGTCATTTACACTGACAAAGACGTGTTTCCGCGTTACTGAGTCAAGGGGTGTCCTTACATTCTCACACATGGCTCCGGCATATTGCTTTATATTTGTTGAGTAAGTAATGACAAAGTAGAATCTGTGATGTGTGTTTTTATCATCAGAGGTTAGACTGATCTAATTTTAGGACTTGTTGAGGACAAGATGATTAGTACTCACGTCCTGATATATAAAACCCTAGAAATTGAAGAGAGGGCACTTAATTTTCACATGACGTATATTTTTGCTTCATGATTTCTTTGTAACTGTTAATTTCTGCTCTCCTTTGCTTTTGACAGTCTGGGTAGTGCTCTGAGTCAGAATCCAGTGAAGGGCTCTTTATATAAGTAGGTCGAATTGAATTAGACAAAAAAAAAAAAAATGAAATTATCATCCTGACCATTTGAAACACAATTGTAGCTTTATTTTTATAGTGAGTGGCAGAAATTCTGTCTAAGGACATATGGCCAAGACACACATATCTAGCAGGAATCGTAAAACCAAACACTAAAGATCACAAGCAAAGGAAAGGCAAAACAAAAGCAAAATCAATCAAAAGAAAAAAAAAAAGTCAAAACTTAGACCTAAAAGCAAAATCTTGAGAATATAACAGAGCTTCTCTTATTTTCAGAAGATGTTGACAATAATTGGGAATGTAACTTGCTCTTAAATAAGACTTCCCTGAGGTTCATTATAAAAGGTGAGCCATCCCAGAGTATCCAAGATTAACCTCAGTCCACCACTCCTGTCATCCCAATAGATCCTGCCGACTACGCTTTCGTAAGTTGAACAAAAGTGGTACAAAAAGTACTGCGATCCATCTTGGTCATTCCCATTTAATGTCTTAGGCAAAATATGGAAGCAACAGAAAAATACTAAAAAGTCTGTGCTTTGGTCTATACTGATGCCATCTCATTGTATATTTGAAGTAAAAAACTCTGAAATTTGGAAGAGGTGAGCTTAGAAGATATTTTTCTTCCTGCTTGTAATCTTCCAGGTAATAGAAATTGACAGCAAACAGTTTGAGGTGTCACAACAATATACTTCCCTGGTGTGTGTTCCCCATAGTGACACGTGTGGTCATAGTGACCAGGCTTCCAAATGGTAACACTTGAAAGTATCAGAATGCTGTCACTATCATAGGAAATGTACTTTCAGCAACTGGGAAATGAAGGCTGCCAAATTCCTACACTCAACCCTAAACATTTTTAACATCCTGAAAATGCTTTAGTTCAAAGATGATTGTTTGGATTTTGGAGATCCAGAGTTCAGGTGATTATGTATGAATGATACCTTCTTGGTAAAGGATGCTGTGTGAAGATGGGTGCAGGATGTAGGAAGTAAAGGGTTAGGGTACAAGGAACCTTATCAGAATTACATGCTATTATAAATGGTGTCCCTTAAGGGTTGGTCCTGGGATTTCTGATATATATATATAAATTATAATTTATATATATTGTGATAAACGGCCAATACCCCCAAGCCGCCAGGTGGAGCCCTCCCTGCAATATGGAGGTTCCCCGAAGACCAGCAGGGCATCATGGACATTGCAGTTTTTATACACCGCCCTGCTGGATGCCATGGGGGCCACTAGGTGACGCTGCAGGGAGGAACAATGATTATTTACCCTACGCCCCGGAAGTACGTCCGAGTCACATGGACAAGGGGAATGACGTGCTTCCAGGGTGAAGAAAAGGACTTTTTATCTGACCCGGAAGTGATAAAGGATCACATGGACTGGGGATTGAAACACTTCCGGGTCAGGGACTATAAAAGGACTCTGGGAACTCCCAGA
>JANRMT010062820.1:26641147-26658322 GCA_026402145.1 Polypterus bichir lapradei
AAGATTTATTCTTCACAGAAAAAGTATTCTAGAAGAAGACATAGCATAGCATTCCCCTCCTTGAACCGTCACCTTATTGTGGTGGAGGGGTTTGCGTGTCTCAATGATCCTAGGAGCTATGTTGTCCGGGGCTTTATGCCCCTGGTAGGGCCACCCAAGGCAAACTGGTCCTAGGTGAGGGATGAGACAAAGAACGGTTCAACAAACCTCCAATGAAGAGTAAAAACTGTGGACGACGTTTTCCCTTGCCCGGACGCGGGTCACCGGGGCCCCCCTCTGGAGCCAGGCCTGGGGGTGGGGCTCGATGGCGAGCGCCTGGTGGCCGGGCCTACACCCATGGGGCTCGGCCGGGCACAGCCCGAAGAGGTAACGTGGGTCCTCCTTCCCATGGGCTCACCACCTATGGGAGGAGCCAAGGAGGTCAGGTGCAATGTGAGTTGGGTAGTGGCCGGCGGCGGGGACCTTGGCGTTCTGATCCTCGGCTACAGAAACTGGCTCTTGGGACGTGGAATGTCACCTCTCTGAAGGGGAAGGAGCCTGAGCTAGTGCGCGAGGTTGAGAGGTTCCGGCTAGATATAGTCGGACTCACCTCGACGCACAGCTTGGACTCTGGAACCAATCTCCTTGAGAGGGGCTGGACTCTCTACCACTCTGGAGTTGCCTCCGGTGAGAGGCGCCGAGCAGGTGTGGGCATACTTACTGCCCCCCGACTTGGAGCCTGTGCGTTGGGGTTTACCCCGGTGGACGAGAGGGTGGCCTCCCTCCGCCTTCGGGTGGGGGGAAGGGTCCTGACTGTTGTTTGTGCGTATGCGCCGAACAGCAGTTTGGAGTATCCACCCTTTTTGGAGTCTCTAGAGGTGGTGCTAGAGGGCATACCTTCTGGGGATTCCCTCGTTTTGCTGGGAGACTTCAATGCCCACGTGGGCAATGACAGTGAGACCTGGAAGGGCGTGATTGGGAGGAATGGCCCCCCCGATCTGAACCCGAGCGGTGTTCTGTTATTGGACTTCTGTGCTCGCCACGGATTGTCCATAACGAACACCATGTTCAAGCATAAGGGTGTTCATATGTGCACTTGGCACCAGGACACCCTAGGCCTCAGTTCGATGATCGACTTTGTGGTTGTGTCGTCGGACTTGCGGCCATATGTCTTGGACACTCGGGTGAAGAGAGGGGCGGAGCTGTCAACTGATCACCACCTGGTGGTGAGTTGGCTTCGATGGTGGGGGAAGATGCCGGTCAGACCTGGTAGGCCCAAACGTGTTGTGAGGGTCTGCTGGGAACGGCTGGCAGAGTCCCCTGTCAGAAGTAGCTTCAACTCCCACCTTCGGCAGAACTTCGACCACGTCCCGAGGGAGGTGGGGGACATTGAGTCCGAATGGGCCATGTTCCGTGCCTCTATTGTTGAGGCGGCTGACCGGAGCTGTGGCCGTAAGGTGGTCGGTGCCTGTCGCGGCGGCAATCCCCAAACCCGTTGGTGGACACCGGCGGTGAGGGATGCCGTCAAGCTGAAGAAGGAGTCCTATAGGACCTTTTTGTCCTGTGGGTCTCTGGAGGCAGCTGATAGGTACCGACAGGCCAAGCGGAATGCGGCTTCGGTTGTTGCTGAGGCAAAAACTCGAGCATGGGAGGAGTTTGGAGAGGCCATGGAGAACGACTTTCGGACGGCTTCGAGGAGATTCTGGTCCACCGTCCGGCGTCTCAGGAAGGGGAAGCAGTACAGTGTCAACACCGTATATGGTGGGGATGGTGCGCTGCTGACCTCGACTCAGGACGTTGTGGGTCGGTGGGGGGAGTACTTCGAAGACCTCCTCAATCCCACTAACATGCCTTCCAATGAGGAAGCAGAGCCTGGGGACTCTGAGGTGGGCTCTCCCATCTCTGGGACTGAAGTCACCGAGGTGGTCAAAAAACTCCTTGGTGGCAGGGCCCCGGGGGTGGATGAGATACGCCCGGAGTTCCTTAAGGCTCTGGATGTTGTAGGACTGTCTTGGTTGACACGTCTCTGCAACATCGCATGGACATCGGGGACAGTGCCTCTGGATTGGCAGACTGGGGTGGTGGTCCCCCTCTTTAAAAAGGGGGACCGGAGGGTGTGTTCCAACTATAGAGGGATCACACTCCTCAGCCTCCCTGGAAAAGTCTATTCGGGGGTTCTGGAGAGGAGGGTCCGTCGGATAGTCGAACCTCGGATTCAGGAGGAACAGTGTGGTTTTCGTCCTGGTCGCGGAACAGTGGACCGGCTCTACACTCTTAGCAGGGTCCTGGAGGGTGCATGGGAGTTTGCCCAACCAGTCTACATGTGCTTTGTGGACTTGGAAAAGGCGTTCGACCGTGTCCCTCGGGGAGTCCTGTGGGGGGTGCTCCGGGAGTATGGGGTACTGGACCCCCTGATAAGAGCTGTTCAGTCCCTGTACAACCGGTGTCAGAGCTTGGTCCGCATTGCCGGCAGTAAGTCGAGCCCGTTTCCAGTGAGAGTTGGACTCCGCCAGGGCTGCCCTTTGTCACCGATTCTGTTCATAACTTTTATGGACAGAATTTCTAGACGCAGCCAGGGTGTTGAAGGGGTCCGGTTTGGTGGACTCAGGATTGGGTCACTGCTTTTTGCAGATGATGTTGTCCTGTTTGCTTCATCAGGCCGTGATCTTCAGCTCTCTCTGGAGCGGTTCGCAGCTGAGTGTGAAGCGGCTGGGATGAGAATCAGCACCTCCAAATCCGAGACCATGGTCCTCAGCCGGAAAAGGGTGGAGTGCCCTCTCAGGGTTGGGGGCGAGATCCTGCCCCAAGTGGAGGAGTTTAAGTATCTCGGGGTCTTGTTCACGAGTGAGGGAAGAATGGATCGTGAGATTGACAGGCGGATCGGTGCGGCATCCGCAGTGATGCGGGCTCTGCATCGGTCTGTCATGGTGAAAAAAGAGCTGAGCCGTAAGGCAAAGCTCTCAATTTACCAGTCGATCTACGTTCCTACCCTCACCTATGGTCATGAGCTATGGGTAGTGACCGAAAGAACGAGATCGCGAATACAAGCGGCTGAAATGAGTTTCCTCCGCAGGGTGTCTGGGCTTTCCCTTAAAGATAGGGTGAGGAGCTCAGTCATCCGGGAGGGGCTCAGAGTAGAGCCGCTGCTCCTCCGCATCGAAAGGAGTCAGATGAGGTGGCTCGGGCATCTGATCAGGATGCCTCCTGGACGCCTCCCTGGTGAGGTGTTCCGGGCACGTCCAACCGGGAGGAGGCCCCGGGGAAGACCCAGGACACGCTGGAGGGACTATGTCTCCCGGCTGGCCTGGGAACGCCTTGGGATTCTCCCGGAAGAGCTGGAAGAAGTGGCCGGGGAGAGGGAAGTCTGGGCTTCTCTCCTTAAGCTGCTACCCCCGCGACCCGACCTCGGATAAGCGGAAGAGGATGGATGGATGGATGAAGACATAGCATTTATATAGTACTTTTGAAGACACTTAAAATGCTTTCCATAGTGAGGAGGGAGCTGCTTCAACCACCACCAGTTCACCTGAAGGATGCGACGGCAGCCTTTTTGCTTCGGTATGCTCACCACACATTAGCTATTAGGGGTGAAGCGGTGAGAGAGACACTTAGCAAATTACAGATGGAGGATGATTAACAGACACATGGACGGACGCACAGACGCTTATCCTTGAATTAAGCTGGAGAAGCTTAATTGTCTATTGAAGTGTTATTCAAAGTGTTATATATTTTTAGTAAAACTTGAGAAGATTAAAAAACTGGAACTGCAACTTGAAAATGAACTATGAAAAGAAAAAGTAGAACAATGCTAAAAAAGATGAAGAAAAAGCCAAAAATATAACAGTGTAAATGGATATTTTCTCATTAAGTGTTCCTATCGCCCACAATCCAAGATAAACGCCGAAATCAGTGAGACATTTATACGTGACTGTGCTGTTGACAAAGACATTTCTTACATGACATCATCTAAACCAGCTAAATGGCATCTTAAACACGTTCACTCTAGAACTAACCACTGGTTCATTATTGTTATCAGCCTCCTGCTCAATTTATTTCTGTGACCTTTACAAGAAACGGTTCTAAAGTTTTTTTTTTTATGGAAAGCAAAGGTCAGCTCTGCTGATCAGCGAGATGATCTGCGCCTAACTTTGAACTGGGATTTGTCATTATAGGTTCATCTTGTGCATATTGATGGTGAGACCACCTTAATACACTGGCAGAAATGCCCTGTGTAAATACAATATTATCTGTTATCACCAGAAGGCTACTGGCAGTTGATAAAACTGAATCGTGTTCAATGAGGCTGTTTTGTTACCTCAGACCACATACAGGTATGATGAGATTTTAAGAAGGCAGGACGTATGAGGGGCGTTCAATAATTTATCTACCTCAGTAGTGTGTCTGTTTGTGGAGAGAGTGTCGACCTTATCGAGAGGTTTACTTACCTTGGAAGTGACATTCATGTCTCTGGTGACTCTTCCTATGAAGTCAGTAGACGGATTGGGAGGGCATGAGGGGTCATGAGGTCACTGGAAAGGGCGGTGTGGCGGTCCTGATATCTTTGCAAAAGGACGAAAGTCCAAGTCTTTAGAGTTCTGGTGCTTCCTGTTTTGCTCTATGGTTGCAAGAAATGGATGCCATCCAGTGACATGCGAAGAAGACTAGACTCCTTTGGTACTGTGTGTCTTCAGAAAATCCTTGGGTACCGTTGGTTTAACTTTGTGTTGCTCATGGAATCCTGAATGAGGTACATGACCTGCATTGTGATCGAGCGTCAGTTACAGCACTACGGCCATGTGGCACGTTTCCTCGAGGGTGATCCAGCTCACAGTATCCTCATTGTTGAGGACCCGAGTGGCTGGACCAGACCAAGGGGACGCCCACGTAACACCTGATTTTGGCAGATAGAGGGCCATTTCCGGAGGGTGGGACTGTGTGTCTGCCTAGGGGGTTGCTAACCAGGATCCCGAGCTGTTTCGTTGTGTGGTGGGTGCAACAACGCGCTGTACCAGTGCATGCTCCAAAACCTGACCTGACCTGAGTAGGAAATAAGAGTTTTCAATAAAAATTTCTTTCATTTTTTCAATATAGTCCCCTGATAGCTCCATACACTTCATCCGCTTTTCCTGCAATGACTTTAACCCCTTTGAAAAAAATCTTTGGTTTGACCTTCAAACCAGGACGTCACTGCTGCCTTGACGTCTTCATCACTTAAAAACCACTGTCCATGGAGAGATTTCTTCAAAACTCGGAACAGAAAATAATCTGAGGGAGCCATGTCAGGACCGTATGGTGGACGGTTCATCTGCTGGAATCCACTTTCTTGGATGGCAGGTTGTGACTGACATGACTTGTGAGCCGGCGCATTGTCGTGACGAATCAGCATGCCTGTGAGTTTTCCCCATCTTCTCTCCTCGTAAAACGATCATTGTGTTGGCATAATTCTCCCTGGTTATGACTGTCTTGTGTGGCATGAACACCAGAAGCAAAAGTCCTTCAATGTCCCAGAAGACAGTTGCCATGACTTTGCCTGCAGATTTTTCTGTCTTAAACTTTTTTGGGGTGGGGAATGACTTGTGCTTCCACTGCATTGTCTCCATTTTAGACACAGGATCTCTACGATAGCCTCAAGTCTCACCTCCAGTCACCAAACGCTGAAAAAAAATTCACTTGATCTTCATGGAGTATCTCCAAGTTCTCCTGACAGCACTGGAGCCCCATGGCCTTCAGACATGGTGTCAGCATTCTTGTAACTTCTTGCACTGACCTTTGACATGCCCAACTTTTCATGAATTATTTTCCAAAGTGTACCTGCCAAGATGCCCATTCTTAAACTATTAGGGAAACTTTAATTCATCTGTCTGACAAAATTAAATCCTCGACTTTCTTGCACATTTCTGTGGAAGTTGCTTCCACAGGCCATCCATTGTGAGGGTCATCTTCAATGGACTCTCTATCTCACTTAAATTGCTTTCTCCAAAATTTTCCTATGTAGGATGATGGGGCAGACTCACCATAAACTGCTGTCATGCGTTCATGGATCTCCTTTGGCTTTGCCCCTTTGTTTGTGAGAAGTTTTATGACTGAACGTTCCTCTAAATCTATCATTTTCTTACTTGATTCACCCTAGGACTCTCCTGATCTCCTGTCTCTTGGAATGTTAGACTCGCAATGAGCCACAACTGTGCTTGAATAAACTTGAGACCTGTCACAACACACCCAGACTTGTTTCAACATACTTGTTACTTTCTTTCACACTCAGGCAGATACATTATTGAACACCTCTCGTATTTAGGCTTCTTTACAACTTGTTACCAGTTGAGGGTGCTCAGCAGAAGTGCCAGTACCCATAAAGACATTAACTCTTTTAGGGTGGATGTCGACTTTTGTCGACAGGAGGGGTTGAGGGCGAATGTTGACAAAAGTCGACATCCTGCGATAGAGGGCGACAATCAGCTGTTAATGGCGACAAAACTCACTGTCACGTCACAGGCATTCCCTCTGTGCTTGGAGGAATGTTAGATTCATTGACTCGGCAACTAATCCTTGCGTGTGCGTGAGTTGCGAAATGTAAACAAATGTACACAAAGGCAAGATGGCATCGATATCTCACAATGGAGTGAAGCGAGTGCAGAAAAGAAAATACTCAGCAGACGATGTTTTGCGCATTATCGCTGAGTCGGACTCTGATTTTTCAGAATCGGATTTTATTGACAGTGATCATGAGATCGAGCAAAAGAGTGAGGAGCCAGCATCAGCTGATCGGGCACCAGCCGATGCCACCCGAGTTGATCGGCTGCCAGCTGAGTGCATTTGTGCAGACAATGCACCTACGGCAAGGTTCTCGTGGGAAGAATACCCAGACATTGATCCGTGGGAGCCGAACTGGCTACCAGACTTCACAAGACGGCATGGCTTGCTGTTGGACACAACAGATTACCAGCTGCTGGATTACTTCAGGCTCTCTCCTGATGCTGCTTTTCAGCTACTGTCAGACGAGACAAACAGGTATGCAGAGTAATTTTTTGCATCGTATTCTTGTTTTTCAAAGTGGAAACCCACAACAAAAGACGAGATGAAGGGTGTTGTGGTGGCATTAAAAATAGAGATGGGACAAGACTGGTCATATAACTTCAGGGAGCATCGGTCCAAACGTGCTTTGTCCCCTGGTGGCTTTGGACAGGTTATGCCACCTGATGATAGGTACGTGCTGCTGCAAAGTTTTATTCACTTCTGTAATAACCAGAAGCAAATCCCAAGGGGTGAGCCAGGCTATAACCCCATGTATGAAGTTCAGCCCCTGCCTGATATTGTGGAACCAACATATAAACAATTTTATCAGCCTGGCCGTGATTTGTCTGTGCATGAATCTATGATAAAATAAAAGGGACGCCTTTTTTTCGGCCAATATATGCCAGACAAGCCCACAAATTATGGCATAAAAGATTTTGTACTGGCAGAAGCAAACACTGGTTTCTGCCTGAAAGTAATTACATATACAGGAAAGTATTTCTTTCAAAGAGAGAACTGTCAGGTTGTGCTGGAGCTGCTTTGGGGCTATGAACATTTGGGTCATGTTGTGTACATTTGGATAATTTTTATACATGCCCAGAATTGTTCAAGGAGCTACAGAGCAGGGGAATTGGAGCTTGTGGCACAGTGAGGGTGAACAGGAGACACAAGCCTTCACAGGCTGAAGATGAAAAGGGGTGACAATACGGTTTTCATGAGGGCAGAAAACTTGGTGGCAGTGGCATGGCACGATGTCAAACAGGTGACTTGTCTCTCTACAGTACACACTAACAATATATGTGCGAAAGTGCAGCAACAGACAATTGAAAAGGAGGCACCAGTGCAACACGTATTGTAAGCAGTGCAAATGTGGCGATGTATGCAATTAGCTGCTTTGAGCGAGATCAGACTTTGCAGGACTTTGCTGTGTAACATGTATGTAATATGTATGTGAAATCATAGAGTATGCAGGCTCATACAACATGCAAGACAGTAATATTTGTCAAAAGTAAATATTTTTTGTTGATTTAATATGTTAAACAATTGCTTTGTGTAATTTTTTAAAAACAGTTCATTTTTAAAATACTCAGGCCTGGAAGAAAAGAAACAAAAAAAAAATTAGCCCTAAAAGAGTTAAGGAAATCCATGGGAGAAATATAAAGGTGTTTATGTTTAGAATAAGACTATGCCACACTCTGGGGTCTCCTAATACCCTCTGCTCTGACTATTACTCAGTGTTTGGCTCAATCAGTACCTCAAGTACACACAGCATTTGATTGCTCCTTTCTACTTCACAACATGCCTTTCTGAATACCAGGGGTGTGAAATTCAATTTTAATGTGCCACATGGCTCTGAGGCTAGGGATCTGTGCTGGCAATTGGAAGGTTGTCGGTTCGAATCCCGTAAATGCCAAAAGTGACTCTACTCCGTTGGGCCCTTAAGCAAGGCCCTTAACCTGCAATTGCTCCGTCCTGGGTATGACGTTAATCTGCACCCAGCCCTCAACCTGCAGGGAAAAACCTGGGGGTTTCTGGAAGAACTGGCACTCCAGCCACCATGAAAAACCTCACACTGGTTCCATTTCATCTGAAATAGTGTGGTGCTGAGGTGTCACCCGTACTCAGGTCCTAACCTGGGGTCCTGAGTTGGTTTATCATGTGGTGGGTGCGGCAATGCGCTGTATCAGCACATGCTCCTAACCTCCTCCTCCTCCTCACATAAATAAAACTTTATATACACAATGCGGCCCAAAATATGTCAAGAAACAACTACAATCGTGGCCAAAGGTTTTGAGAATGACACAAAAAATTAATTTTCACAAAGTTTGCTGCCTCAGTTTTTCTGATGGCAATTTGCATCGACTCCAGAATGTTCAGAAGAGTGATCAGATGAATTGAAATGAATAGCAAAGTCCCTCATTGCCATGAAAATGAACTTCATCCCAAAAAAAATAAAACATTTCCACTGCTATTGTGAAGAAGGCTTCAGGGCACCCAAGAAAGTCCAGCGAGTGCCAGGACCATCTCCTAAAATTAATTCAGCTGTGGGCACCACCAGTTCAGAGCTTGCTCAGGAATGGCAGCAGGCAAGTGTGAGTGAGGTAAAGACCTTTGGAGGATGGCCTGGTGGGTGTCAAGAAGGGCAGCAAAGATATACACACACACACACACACACACACACAGAGAGTGGATATATTGTATGCACAGTATATATGGTGAATTTTTTTAACTCTTTTGAGACCATCCCCAACGGGGCGACACACCAAAACATAATTGACGCGTCAGTCGAGGACTGCTTGTCTGTCGCCATGGCAACCATAGGTTCAAAGCACCACAGGGGCAACAGCAAGCTCACTGCCTCCTTGTGCAACATGTCTGTCACCTCATTTTAGAGAGCTACCCACATAATCTTCCAAGGTTAGAATGAGGTAAATGAGTAACAAACACCCCTCCAGAAAGAAGGGATAAACTGATGGGAATGCCCATATTTCCCTCCTATGAAGGACAATCTGCAAAACACTCCTCTTGCCGAAGTGGTGTTCAGAATAATGAGAGAATTGACATGAGTCATAAATTATTGGTGGCCTTTATTGATTGGAGGAGGTAATAAAGTTCAGCATATTAAGAGTCAGATTACATGATGTATTAGATGACATAATGATGAAAGAGGATAAAGGAAAATGAACTTGCTTGATTGCTCACTCACTGCATGGACTGAGACATTTGTGCATAATTGTGCAAATAAAGAAATATTCTGCATTCTCCTATGTGCTCCATGACTGCCTTCTTTGAAGACGGAATAAAGTTTTTTTCTTGCCATGACAACATCCATTAAGATGTATCTAAATGAATCATGTACTCAATAACATTAGTGGAAATTAAGGGGAAGTGCATTTAAAACTGAAGCCACAAAGCACTTCTTTACACAAAGAGTTGTGGGAAGCTGGTGCAGACTACCAAGACGTGATGGCAATGAAGCAGAAACCCTGACAACCTTTAAGACGTACCTGAATGAGATTTTGGGACAGCTTAGCCATGGGCTAAATGAACATACCTGATGGACTGAATGGTCTTTACTCGTTTGTCAAAATTCTTACGTTCTAAATCACCCCTAGTGACTCGCTGGATTAAAACAGGCCCAGTCACTAATCACGGCAATGCCCATATTATAGAAAAGCCGAAAACAATGTCTCCACAGGGAATCTGAAGTCTATTTATGGAACTGAACAGATATAAATGAAACTGAGCCCCAGAGCTGGAGAACAGCAAAGCTTTTTTTTTTTTTTCTTTGCAACTTTAGGTCATCTTCCCTATAAAAACTGTAAAACATCCACACATGAAGCGACATTACAACCTTTTCAGTTACGCCTCCTTCGTAAAAAAAAATCTGTTGAAGCATCATCAGTAAAAAGAGTCCAAACTCCGAAGGCTGAGGTTTCAGTGAAATGCTGAGTAGCACAGCAGACCGCTTATGTGATATTGCGGTGTCATCGTGTAAAAAGACACATTGCTAACACCGTCTAATTCTTCTTGCTGCCAGTGAGCCATGATCATTAACAGAATGTGAGACGCTTTTTTGACTGCAATGAAGGCCAGCCGGCACGCAAAGCCGTCTTACGCAATGGCCCAGCACTTCAGAGATTGAAAGTGCGGCAGATAGATGTATTTTTTTTTCTCCATGAAGCATTTCACCTTAGAGCGTGCAGGAAGGGAAGATGTATAAATTATTGATCAGCCTGGCCTTCTGCCTAGAAGCTGTGTTAAGCAGTGGAGCCCATATGCAAATCCTGCTGTCTTCAGATTGGTGTGTGTGACAAATGGCACTGAGCGGGCCTGATAAACTCGGTGAAAGTGAGCAACGTCAAGCACATCAACGCATCACACAAATGAGCCTGAAGACACTTACTCAGGCCTGCAGTGCCCAGTATTTATCAGACAGCTAACTAGGTTATATGGGGGTGTCAACTCACAACTGTCACTGGAGGACAAATGGATTGCTACAGAACCATATTAGGAATTACAGGGGTCTGACAATGAAAGTAATAATCGGCAGTGCTCTCCCCTAGACTTTCTCGTATACTCAGATATCCATCGATTCATCCATTATCCAACCCGCTATATCCGAACTACAGGGTCACGGGGGTCTGCTGGAGCCAATCCCAGCCAAACACAGGGTGCAAGGCAGGAAACAAACCCCTGGCAGGGCGCCAGCCCACCACAGAAACCGCAAGACAATGATTATATTTTTATGTTATGTACATTAAAGAACCTTTAACAACAAATCAAATCAAGTTAGTAATACAGTACATCCGGAAAGTATTCACAGCGCATCACTTTCTCCACATTTTGTTATGTTACAGCCTTATTCCAAAATGGATTAAATTCATTTTTTTTCCTCAGAATTCTACACACAACACCCCATAATGACAATGTGAAAAAAGTTTACTTGAGGTTTTTGCAAATTTATTAAAAATAAAAAAACTGAGAAATCCCATGTACATAAGTATTCACAGCCTTTGCTCAATATTTTGTCAATGCACCTTTGGCAGAAATTCCAGCCTCAAGTCTTTTTGAATATGATGCCACAAGCTTGGCACACCTATCCTTGGCCAGTTTCGCCCATTCCTCTTTGCAGCACCTCTCAAGCTCCATCAGGTTGGATGGGAAGCGTTGGTGCACAGCCATTTTAAGATCTCTCCAGAGATGTTCAATCGGATTCAAGTCTGGGCTCTGGCTGGGCCACTCAAGGACATTCATAGAGTTGTCCTGAAGCCACTCCTTTGATATCTTGGCTGTGTGCTTAGGGTTGTTGTCCTGCTGAAAGATGAACCGTCGCCCCAGTCTGAGGTCAAGAGCGCTCTGGAGCAGGTTTTCATCCAGGATGTATCTGTACATTGCTGCAGTCATCTTTCCCTTTATCCTGACTAGTCTCCCAGTTCCTGCCCCCCACAGCATGATGCTGCCACCACCATGCTTCACTGTAGGGATGGTATTGGCCTGGTGATGAGCAGTGCCTGGTTTCTCCAAACGTGACGCCTGGCATTCACACCAAAGAGTTCAATCTTTGTCTCATCAGACCAGAGAATTTTGTTTCTCATGGTCTGAGAGTCCTTCAGGTGCCTTTTGGCAAACTCCAGGCGGGCTGCCATGTGGCTTTTACTAAGGAGTGGCTTCCGTCTGGCCACTCTACCATACAGGCCTGATTGGTGGATTGCTGCAGAGATAGTTGTCCTTCTGGAAGGTTCTCCTCTCTCCACAGAGGACCTCTGGAGCTCTGACAGAGTGACCATTGGGTTCTTGGTCACCTCCCTGACTAAGGCCCTTCTCCCCCGATCTCTCAGTTTAGATGGCCGGCCAGCTCTAGAAAGAGTCCTGGTGGTTTCGAACTTCTTCCACTTACGGATGATGGAGGCCACTGTGCTCATTGGGACCTTCAAAGCAGCAGAAATTTTTCTGCAACCTTCCCCAGATTTGTGCCTTGAGACAATCCTGTCTCGGAGGTCTACAGACAATTCCTTTGACTTCACGCTTGGTTTGTGCTCTGACATGAACTGTCAACTGTGGGACCTTATATAGACTGGTGTGTGCCTTTCCAAATCATGTCCAGTCAACTGAATTTACCACAGGTGGACTCCAGTTAAGTGCAGAAACATCAAGGATGGTCAGGGGAAACAGGATGCACCTGAGCTCAATTTTGAGCTTCATGGCAAAGGCTGTGAATACTTATGTACATGTGCTTTCTTAATTTTTTTATTTTTAATAAATTTGCAAAAATCTCAAGTAAACTTTTTTTATGTTGTCATTATGGGGTGTTGTGTGTAGAATTCTGAGGAAAAAAACACGAGTAAATACAGTAATACTTTTATGCAAAATTTGGTTGACCTAAGTGAAAGCGTTTACATACACACAAACACATACAGACACAATTCCTAAAATGGTATTTTTGGACTCAGTGAGGTCTAAAACATCGAGATTAATCCAAATCTCGAAATGGAATTCTTGGACAATTACATTATTTTCCCTGCAAGAAAGTAAAATCGGACTCATGGAGGTCTAAAACGTTGAGATTCATCGAAATCTCAACATCGATTCTTTGGATGATTATAATACTTTCCCTATGCTTGGTATACAAGAAAGTAAAAATGGCAGATACTGTCATGCTGTAGATTATGGTTGTGTTGCATATGGGTCTGCTGCAGCGTCTGCTCTGGAAAAATCAGATAATCCACAAGCCCAAGCCATGTGTTTGTGTTATTCGGCTATAAAGCCTTCTCCTTTTACTGCCCTGCAAGTGGAAATGGGACAAATGTTGTTGTATTTAACGAGACTACAAATGGCAATGAATTATGGGAAATCTTCATACTTAGCAGAATAATCACCCAAAAAGAATTTGTTAAGAAATTTCTGGGAACGTCAAGAATGGAAGGTTTGCCAGTTTTGGATGGATGGGAAATAAGCAGACGGGAACGGGAATAACATACACTAAGGGTTCCTTTATCTCTTATTCCACCCAGATAGGCTTGACACTTTTGGAAAAGCGGTTGAAATGTGCACAGGGTATTGGTGAAGAGGTAGTTGTAGATAAATACATGAGTCAACAATATTATAGCATGCTTCAGAGTTTTACGATACTTTTAGTAAACCCCTCAAAGTAGAGC
This sequence comes from Polypterus bichir lapradei, assembly GCA_026402145.1. Lineage (NCBI taxonomy): Eukaryota > Metazoa > Chordata > Cladistia > Polypteriformes > Polypteridae > Polypterus > Polypterus bichir. The sequence continues at coordinate 26,654,797 of JANRMT010062820.1, forward strand.
CGAAAGTCTATACTGCAATCACATAATGGTTGCTTTTGGTTTTCAAATCCATTGTGCCGCTGTACAGTCTAAATTATGAAAACTGTGTCACTCTCCAAATACTTACGGACCTAACCGTATGTCTCATTTTTGTGCGTCCCGGCACATGTGGCATTGATGGGTAATGAAATAGTTGACAGGCTGCCCAAACAAACCAGTGAAGTTCAAAAGTGTTATAAAAATATATAAATTTCAGTAAGCAAGGAGCAGGCAAAGTTGTTAAATAAAAATCATGATTGTGTGCTTTGGCAGTGGAATAAAGGGGAAGGCATTTTTATGAAATCCAGAAAACTGATAAAGGGAGGAGGGTCCAGAAGGGAGGAAGTCATAATAACTTAAATCTGAATTGAACGTAATAGTCTAAATGAAACATTATTTAAAGTGGACAAGCATTTATCAGGGTGATGCCAATGAAATCAATTTCCAGGGACACTTTAACAACGTGTTATTGAAATGTAATGCTTATGGAAAGGAGAGAAAGCAGATCATAGGAAATAAACATGTCACACTGGTTACTTTGGCTGGATATGGTCATGGGTCCCGAAGGAATCATTAAAAGACACTGAAGTACTTGAAGCTTGCTGGGTGATATAACGCTATTTAATTTAGAATAGTTAAGTGGTAATTTAATTGTGTGCGTTGTGGTACATGGTAGGTATCTGGGTTCACTATCCTGACTCCTAATGCACCTTTACAGTTGGTGTGCCAGCCTGAAATAAAAAAGAAGAATGTCATGCCTAACAAATGGGGGGCATTAGTCTCTGTATTCTTTGTACGCACTGTGGTAGTAATTGCTGTTGTCCTCTTCCCTCTATATGCCACCTTACTAGGCTCCATCATCCAATTCCACGATTTTTCATATCAGTGCTACGCCAATGATACGTAACTGTACTTGTCATTCCCTTCAGATAACCACCTGGTATCAACTAGAATCTCTCCATGTCTCAAGGATATTGCAACCTGGATGAAGGAACACCCTCTGCAGATGGATTATCTTGTCATCCCAGCTTGTCTGTCTATCCAACACCCCCATCCCTGTTCAGTTCAGCTCATTATCGCTACTACCCATCATGCCAAGTCAGTACACCACATTAGTATTAGTAATCAAAGACCAGTTGTCCTTCATGGACCATGATGCAATGGTCTGTCAGTCTTGTGGACTCACTCTGTACAACATCTGCAAGATCAGACTATGTCTTAAGTAGAACGTTCTGTACAATTCCTGGTCCAGGCTTTGATTTTGTCGCGCCTGGATTACTGAAAATCTCTTATAGCCGGAATACAGGAATGTGTTACCAAGCTGTTTCAGATGGTTCAAAATGCATCATCATGTTTGGTGTTCAACCACCTGAGACAGGCACAAGTCACTCGTGTTTCAATATAATGTCTTCCTTAATTTTTTTTGCCTCCCCTCCGAGTACATGACGTACATGAAATATGACGACTATCCATACAAACATCTACCTTCCAAACCTGCCTTATCCTGAGTAGGATTGCAGGGACGCTGAAGACTATTCCAGCAAGCATAGGGTGCGAGGCAGGAACAATCCCTGGACTGGGTGCCAGTCCATCACAGGGTGAACACGCGCAGATAGCAGGCACCAATTTAGCATCACCAACCAATCCAACCTGCACATCTTTGTGTAGTAGGAAATCGAAGCATCCAGATAGACACAAAGAGAGCATGAAAACTCCACGCAGGTAGGACCCGGGATGTGAACTCCAGCCTCCTGGTCCACTGTGCCTGCCATTTTGGATCCCAAGGAATAGGATTTTCACATTAATTTCTTGTTTTCTATATTAAAAAAGTTGAATTTTGATTATATCATTGACACCGTATTGTTTGTTCTAGAGTGCTGCTGTTTTTCATGGATCGCATTGATCATGAACATAATGATCTTTCCAACAATCACACAGGGGTGCACAAGGTGTGACATGGTATGGAGTGTCGGCATAACGACTGGCACAATCTATTCTATGGTGTGCGAGCTTAGGATTCTTGTGTTGGTGCGTTTTGATTTATCTATTCCCTATAATAAACTAATATTATTCTGATGTAGTACTAGGGTGTTGTATTGTGTTACCCATTATGAATGTAGTGAGAAGTCAAGCAAAATTATACCTTTTATTGACTAACTAAAAAGATTACCAATATGCAAGCTTTCGAGGCAACTCAGCCCCCTTCTTCAGGTAAGATATAAATCAGAAGGGGCCCGAGTTGCTTTGAAAGCCTGCATATTGTAATCTTTTAAGTTAGCCAATAAAAGGTGCCATTTTGCTTGAATTCTCACTATTATTCTGATGTAAAGACTTTGATTTTCACTTAGTGCTCTACACTTGATGACTGGTCGACTGTCATTCTGATTTCGACTCATGCCCGCTTCCTCCACCACATCTCATCTCATAATCCTTTTTCATTAAAATCTTTTACTGTCTGGCCATGAGTTACTACAACTCCTTATATCAGGTTACTACAATGGCTTTCTGCTGCAACACGTGTGAAGATCAAATCCTTGATGTCTGCCTACAGAGTAGTCAACGGGTCAGCATCTACATACATGAAGATGATACAACAAGCGTCATGGAAAGCAACTCCTCTTTAACTGCTACATTGCAATTTGTTTTCCGTCTGTGAAGGGTGACCAATCAGGGAATGAGAAGTTGCAATGAGCAGTATCCAATCAGGGAAGTGCCACACAATAATCATAAACCAATCAGAATCTGATTAGAGTCTGTGTTTTCAAAACACTTTATTTGCATCCATGCACATTGCAACGCTGAGTCTGTGTTTTCAGATACAGCTCTGCAGATCGTTTTTAAAAGTCTTCATTTTTGGGGAAGGTTAAGAATGCCAGGGTACTGTGGACAAAAATCAAAAGTGGGAGACTAAAGGTAATGTGGACAAAAATCAAAAATGGGGTACTAAGTGTTCTGCAGGCAAAAGTTGAATATTGAAGACTAAGGGTAGGGAGGGCAAACAAACTGAAAATGGAGACAAAGGATAGTGTGGGCAAAAGTCGAAAATGAAGGCTAATGTCTGCATTTTTAAACAAACAATGGACATATGCATAATTCTTCTGCAACTTAAAGAGAAACATACAGTAATCATGCAGGGAGAAGAATTCTGACTTTGCACTTCATACATGATTTCTTTTAGTTCTAGAAATCAGGGAATGAGAAGTTGCAATGAGCAGGATCCAATCAGGGAAGGGCCACACAATAATCAGAAACCAATCAGAATGTGATTAGAGTCTGTGTTTTCAAAACTCTTTATTTGCATCCATGCACATTGCCATGCTGAGTCTGTGTTTTCAGACATACACCGCTCTGCAGAGCATTTTTAAAAGTCTTCATTTTTGGGTAAGGTTAAGAGTGTCAGGGTAGTAGGGACAAAAATCAAAATGGGATACTAAGGATACTGTAGACAAAAGTCGAAAATGGGAAACTAAGGGTAGTGTGGGTAAAAATCAAAAATGGAGACTAAGGG
>JANRMT010062820.1:26658332-26669572 GCA_026402145.1 Polypterus bichir lapradei
AGTCGAAAATGGGAGACTAAGGGTAGTGTGGGTAAAAATCAAAAATGGAGACTAAGCGTAGTGTGGACAAAAAAATAGAAGGTGGGATACTAAGGATACTGTAGAGAAAAGCAAAAACAAAGGGAGACTAAGGGTAGTATAGACAAAACTCAAAAATGGAGACTAAGGGTACTGTAGACAAAAGTTGAAAACTGAGACTAAGGGTTGTGTGGACAAAAAATCGAAAGTGGGATACTAAGGATACTGTAGACAAAAGTCGAAAATGGGAGAGTAATGGTATTGTAGACAAAAAATAGAAAATGGAGACAAAGGGTAGTGTGTACAAAAAAATAGAAAATGGAGACAAAGGGTAGTGTGGGAAAAAGTCAAAAATGGAGGCTAATGTCTGCATTGTTAAACAAACAGTGGAAGTATATGCATTATGCTCCAGCAACTTAAAGAGAAAAGTGCAGGAAGAACAATTCTGACGTCCGATTTCCTGTATTGTTTATTTAACTCCTAGTAATCAAGTAAAAAGATTAAGACTTCTGCATGCATTTTGCACAGACTAAAGTAAATCCAAAAGTACCTGAAGATAATTCTTCACAGATACAGAGAAAGCAAACATCACAAAGAAAGCAACTTAACATGAGAATTGAACCCCAAATGCTGGATCAGTGAGGCTACAGTGCTGCTCACTATGCCACCACGCTACCCTTCAAGATCATTAACAAAACTAAACAGTCCAAATCACCATATCAGGCAGCTTCACTATCCCTTAATCTGCCTATGAACATTATTTTTTATTTCTTATAATAGCAGATCATGGAATTATTGGTCAGGTGCAGGCTTGTCCTCTCAGTGCTAATATGTTAATACTGTGGCTAGTTATCTGACCTTTGAAACACAGCAAGGCAGCCCTTACTCACAATGCTGGAGCGAGCGGAAGATTAGAAGATTTCTGGAAGGCAGAAGTGAAAGCGATTTTCTTTGTCAATCTTTGCAGCACTCAGAAATGACCTGGAGCGTTACAAACAGAACATTTTAATTTCTCAGCAGACAAGCACTTCGGCGATTAAAGTTGTTGTATGGTGACATGGGCAGGAGAGGAATATGGAAAGGTGAAGAACTGCATGTTCCTGTAAAGTTTCTATTAACTTTTTTCTGCAGATAGGCCAGCTCTGCAGTGAATCCCTTCTCCTTATTTTTATTAAAGTTCTCAGGTTAACGTACTTCCATTTTTTTTAATACTTATCTCAAAAATGATCCCTTTATGCTGCTGCCATTCTTCTATATATTGAAACATGAAACATTGTGCACCATAAATGGTACCATCTGTTAAAGTTTATTCAAAGGCCTGTAGCATGTTTGAAAATGAAACAAGAGGAGTGACAAAGATGTACGAACAGTCATATAGCATCAGGAAGTATTCAGTCCCCTTTACCTGTTATATATTTTGTTATGTTGCAGCCTTTGGCTAAAATCATTTAAATGCATTTGGTTCCACATCAAACAACATCCATAGCTCCTGAATGAAGAAGCAAAGACAGGACAGTAGAATTTTCTCCAAATGTATTAAAAACAACAAATGAAAATTTTACATTGACCCTTTTGGACCCTTTATCAAGTTCAAGTCCAAGCTCAAGTTCTCTTACATACTTACAGTACAACAAGATTGAGGTGGTGTCTCCCCATGAGCAATGCAAACACAGTAGAAACTTATAATGGAACTTTCTATTGATCATTGTTGTAGATGTTTCTACAACTTACTGGGAGTCCATCTGTGGTCAATTCGATTGGTTGTAGATGATAAGGAAAAACACAAAACACCTGTCCATAGAAGGTGCCACAACTGAGCAAAAAGAAAGCAACGAGATCAAAGGAAATGCTAGAAGAGCTTACAGACAGGATATGTATTGAGGCACAAATCTGGAGATGGCTACAAAAAAAGTTCAGCAGTGTTGAAGGTTCCCAAGAGCACCGTAGCATCCAGAATTCTTAAATGATAGAAATTTGAAACAACCACAACACTTTCTGGAGCTGGCCACCTGTCCAAACTGAGCAACTGAGGAAGCAGGATATTGGAAAGAGGGGTGATCAAGAACCCAATGGTCACTCAGGCTGAGCTCCAGAGAATTTGTGTGGAACTGGAAGAAACTCCCTGACAGCAACCATCACTACAGCATTCCACCGATATGGTGAAGTTTACAGTGGAGGAGCTTGACAACACATGAAAACCTGTTTGGAGTTTACACATCTGCCATGCACCAGGAGAGGCTTTCAGCCCAAACTCGAACTTCAATAGTGCGTAATGTTCAAAAGTCTTTGGATCTGGAGAAGATAACGGCTGCATTTGCTGTAGCTGATGGTCACGCTGGCTAAGCTCCAGAGAATTTGTGTGGAGATGAGAGAAACTTCCTGACAACAACCCTCACTACAACACTCCACCGATATAGTGAAGCTGATGGTCACGCTAGCTAAGCTCCAGAGAATTTGTGTGGAGATGAGAGAAACTTCCTGACAACAACCCTCACTACAACACTCCACCGATATAGTGAAGTTTACAGCAGGTGGGGCCTGACTACACATGAAAACCCATTTGGAGTTTGCACATCTGCCATACACCAGGAGAGGCTTTCAGCCCAAACTCTAACTTCAATAGTGCGCAATGTTCAAAAGTCTTTGGATCTGAAGATGATAATGGCTGCATATGCCATAGCTGATGGTCACTCTTGCCAAGCTCCAGATAATTTGTGTGAAGATGAGAGAAACGTCCTGACAACAACCATCACTACAACACTCCACCGATATGGTGAAGTTTACAGCAGTGGGGCCTGATGACACATGTAAGCCATTCCAATGGTGAAGCATGGTGGTGTAAGCTTCATGCTCTAGGGTTGTTTTCAAGTGGCAGGGGCTAGAAGACTAGATATGGTTGAGAGAAAGCTGAATGGAGCAAAGTACAGAGATATCTTTAATGAAAACCTGCTAAATAGCAATGTGGACTTCAGACTGGGCCAAAGGGTCATTTTCCAACAGGACAATGACCCTAAGCACAAAGAAAAGGCAACACTGGAGTGGCTTAGGACAACTCTGTGAATGTTCTTGAGTTGTCCAGCCAGAAACCACAGTTGAACCCAATCAAACATCTCTGGAGAGACCTGAAAATCAGCTGTCCATTGATGGTCTCCATCCAAGCTGACAGAGCTTGAGAGGATGTCCAGAAAAGATTGGCAGAATATCCACAAATCCAGGAGTGTGAAGTTTGTCATGTGAAACCCAAAACTGCAATCACAGCAAAACTGGCTCAGCTAAGTGCTGAATAAAGGTTCTGAATACTCGTGTCAATGGGATATTACAGTTTTTATATTTTTAATAAATTCATAAAATCCTGTTTTGTCTATTGTCATTCTGGTGTGTTGAGCATTGCTTGATGAGAGAAACAATAATTTAAATGATTTTAGAGGAAAGCTGCATCACAAGAAAATGGAAAAATGTGAAGGGGTCAAAATGCTTTTTGAAGGTGTTGTATAGGGTCATTATGTATCTGTTTCATGTGTGTTATGAAAACTTAAAAAAAATACAATTTGGTTTAATTTCCAGTCAGTTTATAAATATTTATTCAGGTCATTATTACCATTATTGGAGGAAGGTCACTGGAAATGCTCACAATCCAATCAGCCACGTGCCATGGCAGAAGAAACGGTCAGAACAAAAACAGGCTTAATGTAATCTGTAGGGCCTTAGAATTTTTAAGGAGATGGAATTATAGACAGACATGATTTTCTTTTCAGATCCGTGTTACAAAATATTAAGAAAAGCAAATAAAAATGAGCAAAATTTACGGCTCTGTTTAATATCACAATTTTAGCACTGGGTGAGACTGAACATTACATTCAACAGTATTCTGAACATTATATATATTTTGTTGCAGACCACTGGGACACCTTGATAGTGGAAGGACTGGGGGAGTGAGAGATGACTCAGGATATTATCTCCCCAGGAAAGCTAGAGGGTAGCCTCCTGGTTTGCAGCAGAAACTCAACCCTGCTGGGTCCCGTGGTCGTAGCCAGTGGACGCCTGGACATCTGCAAAGCCCTATTTAGGCAACCCCAGAAGTGCTGCTGGAAGAAGCTCATTGAACACCTGAAGTTCTTCCAGAAGTCCTATAAAAGGAGCCAGACACCACTACTCGGGGAGCCAGAGTCGGGAGGAGACGGACAAAGGTTGCCAAGAGAGGAGTGGAGGCGGAGAGAAGAGAAAGAGAAGGAGAATAAGGAGGAAAGGGTTTTATGCTGGGCTGTGTATTTTGGTACTGTGTTGTGCTGTGCTCTGGGGAGTGAGAACAAAGTGATTCCCAGCTCAGAATAAAGAGTGTTGTGTGTTGCATCTGCATCTTTGTCTGGCTGTGTTGGTGTGGCCTCTGGTTTCCAATATATTGCCTTTGATTTTTGTATGTCTAATCATTATCCTCTGATGACGGCTCCTGGCAGGAATAAAAACTACATCATGATACGTGATTCATTCTCTCCCTTTGTGGTACTCCAACTACAAATATGCAAACCGTATCACAGACCACAAATATATTATATATTAAGTATATATATACATACACACACACACACACACATACAGTATACATACATAAATATACATATACACATACACATATATACATATATATATACATACACATATACACTCACCTAAAGGATTATTAGGAACACCTGTTCAATTTCTCATTAATGCAATTATCTCATCAACCAATCACATGGCAGTTGCTTCAATGCATTTAGGGGTGTGGTCCTGGTCAAGACAATCTCCTGAACTCCAAACTGAATGTCAGAATGGGAAAGAAAGGTGATTTAAGCAATTCTGAGCGTGGCATGGTTGTTGGTGCCAGACGGGCCGGTCTGAGTATTTCACAATCTGCTCAGTTATTTTCACGCACAACCATTTCTAGGGTTTACAAAGAATGGTGTGAAAAGGGAAAAACATCCAGTATGCGGCAGTCCTGTGGGCGAAAATGCCTTGTTGATGCTAGAGGTCAGAGGAGAATGGGCCGACTGATTCAAGCTGATAGAAGAGCAACTTTGACTGAAATAACCACTCGTTACAACCAAGGTATGCAGCAAAGCATTTGTGAAGCCACAACATGCACAACCTTGAGGCGGATGGGCTACAACAGCAGAAGACCCCACCGGGTACCACTCATCTCCACTACAAATAGGAAAAAGAGGCTACAATTTGCACGAGCTCACCAAAATTGGACAGTTGAAGACTGGAAAAATGTTGCCTGGTCTGATGAGTCTCGATTTCTGTTGAGACATTCAAATGGTAGAGTCAGAATTTGGCGTAAACAGAATAAGAACATGGATCCAACATGCCTTGTTACCACTGTGCAGGCTGGTGGCGGTGGTGTAATGGTGTGGGGGATGTTTTGTGCCAATTGGGCATCGTTTAAATGCCACGGGCTACCTGAGCATTGTTTCTGACCATGTCCATCCCTTCATGACCACCATGTACCCATCCTCTGATGGCTACTTCCAGCAGGATAATGCACCATGTCACAAAGCTCGAATCATTTCAAATTGGTTTCTTGAACATGACAATGAGTTCACTGTACTAAAATGGCCCCCACAGTCACCAGATCTCAACCCAATGGAGCATCTTTGGGATGTGGTGGAACGGGAGCTTCGTGCCCTGGATGTGCATCCCACAAATCTCCATCAACTGCAAGATGCTATCCTATCAATATGGGCCAACATTTCTAAAGAATGCTTTCAGCACCTTGTTGAATCAATGTCACGTAGAATTAAGGCAGTTCTGAAGGCGAAAGGGGGTCAAACACCGTATTAGTATGGTGTTCCTAATAATCCTTTAGGTGAGTGTATAATATATATATATATACACATACAGTATATATATACTAGCAAAATATCTGCGCTTCACAGCACAGAAGTGTGTTAAAGAAGTTATGAAAAAGAAAAGGAAACATTTTAAAAACAACGTACAATTTGCTTTCTATTCATTTGCATAAGCACAGTCCTTCACCAGCAATTATTTAATGTTAGCTCAGACCCGGCACTTAAAAGTTTTTGTCGCACTTTTGCTGAGTTTGTGCCAAACACTATTGTTTCCCTGACCATCTAATTTTCGTTTGCATAAGCACAGTCCTTCACCAGCAATTTTAACTTAGTTACAAAGTGATCAAAAGTCTCGTTTATACCTCGTGTCTTCTCATTAAACTTGTATCTCGCGAATATCATATTCGTCATAGGCATGACAGACGCCAGTGGCAGCGTGTCTATAAACTTAATTTAAACTTACGGTTTACACCGTGCTTTGTTTCCGCAGTAGCTGCACTTATGAATATGCTTGTATGCGTCACTCGCTTCATATTCTTTTGCTGCCTTCTCAATTGTGTAATATATATATATATACACACATACACACACTAGCTGTTTAAGCCCATGCTGCAAAATCCCCAGGCACATAGAAACTATTGACATCATCAGATAAGAAACTGGAATGCACAGTCAGCGGTTTTGTTTTGCGGAAGTGCTCGCCACCCCTTGTCTATCAGAGGGTAAGCGAGTTTGTCTCTGACTTGTTAAGTTGACGCCGCCTTGCCAGCTCTTTGAACTTCATTGCTGTAGTCTCGCACTTCTGGGATGCCTTGCACTTCCGGGCCGGACACACAGACACACAAACTTCCACGTGTGTTTATAAGATGTTTTAATTCAAAAGCTATCATGGTATTAACATATATAAAATGTATTTTTGTGTAGTGTCCATATCATCAAATACAATTTAAGCCCTCAGGTGCTTATTTTATCCAAAAACTTTGTCAAATAAAGAGTTTGATTTCCTGTCATCCATTGCCAAAGGCACTATTGCTGTATAATTTTTTTTATCTTATTTTATGTTTCCTAGTATTTCATCTTTAAAAACATTAACAACAAAAAGTCTAAAGAAGTGTTACAGGTTGGGCAGCTAGCAAAGAATTTCTGGGGGAGTAAGGGCATGGGGCAGAGGCACTGAAGAGGATGAGCCCACTAGGATCAGTACTTGAAGAAAGGTCCACAGTTTTTATTGAAGAGCCCCAAGCCCCAAAGAACATTTTTTTCTTGGATTTCTTCCACTTCCCTTTTAAAAATCAAACTGAGTTACTGCGTAGTTGGCACATGAAACAGGAAATTCTTTATGCAATTCTTTGTGCTGTGAGATAGTGGCTTTGCGAAATCTAACTTGTTGGACCCATCTGAGTTATGGCGCAGCTGGTATGCACAAAACTGCTATCTCACAGTGAAATTCCTGTTCCATGTGCCAAATATGTGGTAACTCAATTTGATTTTTTTAAAGAATATTAACTTCTATTGTGAGTTTTGCTCAATAACAAAATACAGTAATAACTGTGCTATTAACGCTTCCCTGATTAATACTGATTTGACATCACCTGGTTTGTTCCAAATCCTACAAAAAAAAAAAAAAGCTAAATTTATGATAATTCGTTGTAATACAGTTATGCTCGAACAAAACCCAAACGATTCGCCAAAAGGCACATTTGAACGAAGTGCAACCATAGATTCCCACCTCGGTAAGATTAAAAAACAAAGCAACCTTCACAACATGCAAATTACTGGAGAAGTGGCAATTGGGGGTAAAGAGGCTTCTACAGCATTTCAAACAACTTTAAAAGCCATAATTGAGCAAGGGAATTATCCTTCCTGAATAGGTGTTTAACGTTGATTAAATGGGCTTATTTTAGAAGAGAATGCCTCACCGCAATTTTATTTCACGCAAAGAAAAGCGAGTACCAGGATTCAAAGCTGCCAAAGACAGCTTAACCTCTCTTTTGGGCGGTAACACTAAAGGAGAGTTCAAATTAAAACCGCTGCTTGTGTATCATTCCAAGGCTCCAAGAGCAACGAAAGGAACTTTACATTTTAGTTTACCTGTGATTTAGGAAGTTAATAGGAAATCTTGGATCACTATGAACATTTTTCAAAATTGGTTTACTACACATTTTTGTTCATCTGTAAAGCGTTGCCTAAAGAGATAAAGCCAAAACTGCTGCTACTGATTGATAAGGCACCGAGTCATCCCACCCACTTATCAGACTTAAAATCTTGCATTCCAGTTGAAGTAGTTTATCTACCACCCAATACTATTTCATTAATCCAGCCCATGGATCAGGGAGTCATATAAAATTTGAAGGCAAATTATCTTTGTTGCAGATTACAACAACTGATTGAAAAAACGGACCTTGCAAATTAACAATCTATTAAGCAATTTTGGAAGAACTATGTCATGGATGCTATAGACAACATTAAACTCCCCTATTCCTATTTAATGTATGTTAAAATGACGCTGTTTCGTTCACCGCTTTTTTTTTAGGAACGCATCCTGAATGTTAAATGGAGTATTACTGCACATTTAATAAAGTATTTTAAAACAACACTGTGATATTACATCGGCATCACAAAAAAAAAAAAAAAAATGACTTCTTCTCCTGGTGGTAGTCATTGTGTTAAAAACCTCTATGATATGTGCTTAGCCAGCTGGTCCCTTTACATTTTTACGTTATCGTAGTCTTTTCTTCACATAGTGTACTTGACTGTTGCCCTTTTTAAAGCTCACTAAGCAACGTCTGATGGAAAATGACGAGGCCGAGAGAAAGGATTGGGAAATTAAGGCAGAAAATTTGTAAACAATAAGAGATTGGCTATTAAAGGAATACTCCACCCCAAAACTATATTTTGTATAAATGCTACTTACCCCATATGCTTTCTAGCTATAGTTGAGAAAAATGTAAAATCTCATGTTAATATGCAGAGCAAGAGAAAATATGTTCCATTACGTGATAAACTAATGGTTACCGATGCCAGACAACAGCAAACAACGTGAAAAACATCAATGGAAGAAACGAAAAAATTCTCATGTTACTCATGTCGCATAATCTGTATGTCTGTTACCCAGTCGAATGCTCAACATGGGCAAAAAGCAAGCATTTTCTACTAAATAATAATTAATATTAACACATGAGATTACATTTTTTTAGAAGAGAAAGGACTGGAAAATAAAGGCCAAAAGTTGTAAACAATTAGTGATTGGCCATTAAAAGAATACTCCACGCAAAAACAATATTTTCGTTAAATTTGCATAATAGTCATAGTCGAGAAAAATGTTTAATCTCACGTGTTCATTCAGAACGAAAGAAAATAGTTAATTATATTATAAAACCTATGTCTGTTATATAATGGAAATTCTACTAGAATATTACTAATGTTTACTTCTGGAGAAAGTATCATGCTTTCATAAACAGCATAATTCATTCCCTCAGTTCTGTGTGTTTGAATCAAAGACAGGGCTACTGACCAATGAACGAGGGGGAGTCTGGTTTTCAGTTCAAATGTTCTTTCAGGTCTGTTTCCACATTCACTTGTTCATGACAGTGTTTTCAGAAAATTGTTTCTTTAAAAGTATTTTAGTAAAAGTACATATTTGGGATGTGGTGAGCAAATGAATGGAAGCCTTGATGTGGATTATGCGACACAAGTAGCGTAAGATTTTGTTTCATGGACGTTTTGGTATTGTTTACTGTTGTCCCGCATTGATCACCTACTGTGACCGTTAAATCAAACTTTCTTACCTTCTTTCTGAATGAAAACATGAGATCACATATTTTTCTAAGCTGTCACTATAAAGCACATGGGGTAAGTAACATATAAACAAAATTTCATTTTTTGGGTGGAATATTAAATTAAGCAGGCTGTTGTCTGTTACCAAAAAAAGACTAGGAAACGCAAATTAACAAAGCCCAAAACATTACACAAATATCATACAAGAATCAATTCCTAACACCTACCAGTTTCCCTTCCCTGAAGTTGGAAGATTATTTTTTTAAGTTCAAGAATCCAAAACTTAGATGCCTGAAAGATCAGAGTATTATCTTAAATGGAGGTGACATCATGCGTCATGTTATGTACCGACAACAACATGGCCATGGCCATGAAGCACATCTATAAAACGGTAGTGTTTGCTAGAAATGTAACATATAAAATGGCCAACAATAAATTAACATCAAGGTCAAAAATAAAATCAGAATCAAAATGCAGTAACCCCTTGTGAAATGCATCTATGCATTATAACACACTGAGCCTTTAATTAAGTGCGATTTGTCACTTAGTCACGGTCAGTAATTTATCACATCAAAATGTTCCAGGATCTCCATCTAGTCCTTTGTCCTGGTTCCCCTGCCTGTGCCAGCTAATTGGATTGCTCATTAGTTTTTAAATTATGGCTGTCCAAGAAAAGCTCATTTGAAATAATTTAGAGTCTGACTGAGTGCAGTGGGTAGTGTAAAATTTTCAGGGAAGTTTAGCTACTGTTTGGCTTTGGTTGGTTAGGTTGGGTTAATTACCCATTTCTGAAAACGTCTGATTCAAGCTGTCAACACATTCTTAGATCGAGGACCGTGTGCAGATTGCTTCGAGGAAATGGGTTTGTCATCCTGCCTCTACTCATCTAGACTTGCTAATGTTCCTTTACTGAAGTGAATCCATGAGGGAAAACGTCTCATATCATTTCTTGACTCTTGTTCCCTCCTCTGTTAATCTCTCAGTCAATGACCTTATTAATTCTAATAGCCTTGAAACTCTCTTTGTTGTAGACACCTGGAACTCACAGTATGATAAGAATTCCATTCATTTTTCTATCCCCCTTGTCTGCTTTGAACTATTAAATCAAGAGCTGCTTTCATCTTTCAATCTCTAATCAATGTTGACGTCAGTATTACCTGTCTAAAGGAAACCCTAACACACTTTGCCACGCTTTCATCACCTCTTGTTTGGCTCTCTTTTCAATGGTATTCTGGTTTATACAAATCAAGCACATTACTGCTCAGTGGGCTCACCTACACAAGCTCTCAGTGTGAAATGAAGACATCTTCGAAATTCTTGTCAGACATGCCAGCATGAGGACTAATGATTCAGGTTGTTTCGGAAGGAGAAAATGTAATGCACCTTAATTACCGCAGATTTCATTTCCTCTAAATTGGAAGAGAAGCCACTGCAGGATGGCTGAGGTCACTTCCAATATGATCACCAGGATTACTGCCTCTTCTGGTCTTCAGGATATATAATCAATTCTACAACCAGAAGACGATATGAGACTTGGTCTAGTGGAGGACAGAGTAGAGTACACCTTAACGTCACAAATCTATGTTAGTTTTAAATTTCCAAATGGGTCAATAAGCA
>JANRMT010062820.1:26677482-26729641 GCA_026402145.1 Polypterus bichir lapradei
TATATATATATATATATATTAAAATGTACCAAGCAGTTATATGGAAATAATGTATTTTTTTCTTTCTAACAATATTTTCATCTTGATTTTCATTCTACTTTTCTAGGTGTTCTGATTGTTTAATTAATCCATTGTGTCTGGCGCTAAAGTAGTTGCAGCCTTTGATTATTCCGTGTTGTTTGCCCAGAGGGCTGAACTGCTTATTTTTAATTGTCATTAATAAAATACAACAAAGGGGGCAAACTGCACAGAGAAAGGACGAAATATAATGAAATTAACAAAAGAGAGTTAAGCATTTAAATTTAGAGCAAAAGCAGAAATATTTCTAAATGTCTTATAAATGTAAAAATCATGCTTTCTGAATGTAGAATAAAAGAAAAATAATACCAGCTAATTAAATGAGATCAGTGCTATCAGGTGTTGTCACTGATTAGGAACGTGATTGGAACAAAAACCTGCAGCCACAGGGGGTCCCCAGGACAGAGGGTGGGAAACACTGGGTTACATGAACATGAACTCCCAGTTCATCATTTTGTGTTTTTGTTCTGCTCACTGGGCATGCCAGTTTTTGTCTTTGTTCTTATCACAGGCTTTTGCTTTTGCCATTTTGTTTGGTCTTGTTATGGAACTGAGCATCTTGTCCCTTTTTCTTATATGAGATGGTTACACCCAGCCGATTAAATAGATGATTATCCTGAATGACTGAAAAAAACAAAGAAAATGGACAAGGAGACAAAGAGATGACGGAAAGAACAGTGGCAGGTGAGCAAGGAGCCTAAATCAGGAAGTTCAAAGAAAAAAAGTTTGTCAAGTTTAAAACGTTAAGCAAGAACCAAAACGTATGACGCAAAAAAATAAAAGAGTCCTGGCTGCTTCATCATACCTTCCCTTAATAAGCAAAAATGATTTTTTTTTAGTAAGAGATTTGTCTTAAAATCTCAAATTAAGCCTACCTCACTTCCTTGTCCTATGACACTTCAGTCCCCGCTGTCCCCGTGTGACATGCCACCTTTTCCTTCCATTTGTTTGGGGGCTGATCAGTGTAACATCGTTCACAACAGTTGTTACTCCCAACTCAACACATCAGAAGAGCGTAAATATCCTTTGAGCAGTCATGTCAATTTCTTTTCAATTTATCTCCACAAATTTGCTCTTAAAAAGCACACAGACATTAAATAAATGAAACTGGGTTGATCACTTGGATAATAATGTCAGTAACAGATGGCACTGGTTCATCTGCTCCTCCTATGCTGAACATATTGACTGTCATGCTTGCTTGTTTGGAGGACATGCGTTGTAAGACTTTTATTACTTGGCTTTCTGCTTATGGAGTCCAGCCTGGCCATATGGCAAGGCCAGATTAGTGCTAACGTGAGAGCTATGCAGAGAAGACTGGACGCGGCAACTGTTAATTTTAAAAACACAAAATGAAAACTTGAGCATTAAGGGCTGCCAGGCTATTCCGATTTTTTTAGACTCCTTTATTACATCAAATTATAGAACGTTAAACTTCTCTGCTTCATTAACTGTGTTAAAAAGTCTGAAATAGATGCGCTTAATGGACAAATGTATGTGGGCATCCCTCCCTATGACTGAGTTCAGGTGTTTTATTGTTAACAGAGGTTAAAAATTAAGCACAGAGCCACACGCAGGGCTGCCTTTACGTATGGGCAAAATGGGAACTGGCCAGGGGGCCCCAGGAGCTTAGGGACCCACAATGTTTCTGATGCCTATTTATGTCTCTGTTTTGCTATGAAAACAGCGGTCCCAGTACACTACTTTACCTGGGGGCCTATGATGTTCTTAAGATGGACCGGAGTCACGCAATCTGCACTGACAAACTTCTTCTTCTTTCGGCTGCTCCCGTGAGGGGTCGCCACAGCAGATCATCTTCTTCCATATCTTTGTGTCCTCCCATCACCTGCATGTCCTCTCTCACCACATCCATAAACCTTCTCTTAGGCCTTCCTCTTCTCTTCTTGCCTGGTAGCTCTATCCTCAGCATCCTTCTCTCATTATCCCCAGCATCTCTCCTCTGCACATGTCCAAACCAACACAATCTCAACTCTCTGACTTTGTCTCCCAACCGTCCAACCTGAGCTGACGCTCTAATGTCCTCATTTCTAATCCTACCCATCTTCGTCACACCCAATGTAAATCTTAACATCTTTAACTCTGCCACCTCCAGCTCTGTCTCCTGTGCCACCGTCTCCAGCCCATATAACACAGCTGGTCTCTCTACCGTCCTGTAGACCTTCCCTTTCACTCTTGCCGATACCCGTCTGTCACAAACCACTCCTGACACTCTTCTCCGCCCACTCCACCCTTTTTCACTTCTCTTCCACAATCCCCATTACTCTGTACTGTTGATCCCAAGTATTTAAACTCATCCACCTTTGCCATCTCTACTCCCTTCATCCTCACCATTCCACTGACCTCCCTCTCATTCACACACATGTATTCTGTCTTGGTGGTCCTACTGACCTTCATTCCTCTCCTCTCTACAGCATATCTCCATTCACTCTTAAAAATGCAAGTTCTTTGATGGTATTTTCTGGTTCTTTATTGGGTTATGTGGATCCTTGTAGAACCATTGCTTGACAAGGAACCATTGAATTCTGGGAAGGGTTCTTTGTATATGAAGTTGGTTCTTTGTACCTTCAAAAACTTCCTGGCGTTGGAATCCTTTCTTTTTTTGCCATCTTGCTGGTATTATTTTAATAAATTCTATTTTACTTTTGTTTTAGTTCATTCTATTTAAAACTTTACGTGATTGATATTTATGTGATCAAATTTTATTTATGATTGTACAGCACTTTGGTCAGCGTTGGCTGTTTTTTCAAACTTGAACTTCATCTTTGCAACATAATACTTTTGTGAAGTGAAGCAGAAATAATTGCAGAAAAAAACATTCCTATCACACACACACACAAATGCATTATTTTGCAAAAGGATCCACCTTACATAATAACATACAACACAAAGTCCATTAAATAAATATAAATGTGGCTTCCCTGCTCTTGACGACAAACATCATCTGTTAACTCTTTGAAGGCTGAGTATTTTTTCCAAAAAACTCACATTTTCTGAAAAGCACACAAAGCAATGGGTTCACACATAAATGCCTGATGTTGTGTGGTGTGGCTGCTTTCGGTGCCTGTTCGATGTCTCTGGCAGCAGCAGCTACTAATGGGGGCTGCTTGATGGCCAGCAGGAATACGTGGTGGGCCGACTGCTTGGTTGTCTTTGCGTGGCAGTTGCAGTGCAATGCAATCTGTTGTGAAAGCCAACCCTGACACAGACAGATGCAACAGGCACAAGGTCAAAGCACAGGTGTGTTTTTATTTTCTTCTCCCTTGTGGTAAACGCCTTCCCTCCCGTTTCCCACAGGCACAACATAGTCCAAATAGCACAAGCACACAATACACAAATCCTTTTTCCTTCTCTTTCTCTTTTCTCATCCCGGCAAGCTTCGTCCCCCTCCTCCGACTCTGGCTCTCCAAGTAGTGACTACTGGCACCTTTTATAAGGCACCCAGCAGTGTGCCAGGTGCTTGTTGACCTATTTCCAGCAACACTTCCAGGTGTGGTGGAAGTACTGCTCTCCAGGCCTCAGCAGCAGCTGCAGCACCCCGTGGCGGCTCCCATAGATCCCAACAGGGCTGCACCAAACTACAACTCCCATAAAGCCCTGCAAGAGTCCTAGGAACCACTGCAACCCAGTGAAGTAACGCACTGTCCACGCTTGCTCCCCTGGTCCTTCCAGTGTGGAGGCATCCCAGCCAGGCAAGGGTCCCGGCCATCCGCCACACTGTTTTGTATCTCTTGTCATCATAAGTGGTGGACCTACCAGGTGGACATTGCTGCAGGCACATCAACTGCACAAATGTGTCCAGTACTGCGATCAACTGGGGACTGGTCAGCTAATGCTGGTACCTTACTTTCATTTTTCATCTCCATCTCCAGATCACTTGCATCAAAATCGCCATCCGACAAGTCTGAGTCCGATTCAGCGAAAATACGCAAAATGTCATCCACGGAGTATTTTGCTTTGCGCACTTGCTTTGGTTTCTCACCAGGGGCCTCAAACATAACGGCGTGCATAGAATTCACACTAAAACATGTTGTACGCACAAAAAAATCCAGACGCATAAATCTGTGCATTCAGCAACTTCCACGTTCTTCCGCTACATAAATCACAGTCAGCGTGAAAAGTAACGCACGTGCACACTCCTGCTGCCACTCCGCAACTCCTCCCAGAATTATGCCTCTTTGAATATGCAAATCAATATAAATAGCCCTTAAGCTCAGTGTTCTGTGAAAAGGCAATGGCAAAAGCACAGGTGGAAAATAGAAGAATTTCAGCAAATACCAAGTGGAGGCAAAGAAAAAGTGCAATTTGTTGGTTTAAACAGTGGTATAAAGAACAAAAGGAAGTTGATCGCGTGACAGAGTGTCGCAGAAACTCGAAAGCTTAAGTTCACAAAGTCGCACAGTGCCCGAAATAAAAAAGAAGTTGTCAGATATCAAAGTTGCTGTGAATAGGCAAGTCGTAGCCCACCGTCTGAGTGTCATATGAAAGCTTATTAGGGTACAGAGAAAAAAAAAAAAATAGGGACACAGTGGGGAAAAAAGCATAAAGTGTCAACTTTAATCTCAAAATTTCCACTTCAATCACGTAGCTTATTTTGTCATTAAAGTAGAACATCATAAACTTCATCTTTAAACCGTTTAATTTACTAGTTTCTCAAATGCCATCGTACCTAAAGTAGCACGTTAAATGCTTTGTATTGTATTTGTTCTTCTATGTGCTCTATGTGTGTGAATCACTATGTGCTTCTTAAACCGGCTTTCTCTTCCTCTGACAGGACACAAAATCCATTACATTCGTGATATTACAGCTCTCTGAATAATTAAAATACTGAGATGTTTACTTGATATAATTTTCATTATGATAAGAGTTAAAGCACGTTATTAAACATGGGAACACGGTGGCGCAGTGATAGTGACGAGATGGCACCCCGTCCAGTGATTATTCCTGCCTCCCGCAAGATGCTTCAATGAAATAATTTATTGCAGCAGTACTGTCTCTTTCAAAACGTACAAACCCCAAATTCCTGTCCTTCCTTTTCTTTCTCCAAATACCCAGTCGCCACACAATCAGCTCAATAATAGAAGTTAAGCCATCTGTAAAGCTTAGAACGCTGATTCTTCAAAAGGAACATTGAAATATCTTGTAGTACATGTTTAATTATTCTATCCATCTATCCTTCCAGTGTCACGCCAGTCCCAGCAATAATGCAGCGTGAGGCAGGAACAATCCCTGAACAGGGCGTCAGATCGTTGCTAGCGCTGCAACACCATGACCTCACATGTTTAATTAACAATATAGATTATTTAAATGATGTTAACATTTTATCTGTATAATGTAATAAACATATTTTGCTTCATTTCATCTTAAAAATGATATTGTCATCATGTGTAAATACGCGCTTTATAAAGTGGCTCAGGTTGTGTAATATTATAACTGTATCACAAGTTTACAGTGAGATGATTGTACTTATAAGTACAAAGCATTCTACAAGGAGTACTTGATGGACTGATTGAGTGCGTTTATAGTTCTTGGGATGAAACTGTTTCTGAACCGCGAGGTCCATACAGGAAAGGCCCTGAAGCATTTGCCATATGGAAGAATTTCAAATAGACTGTGTGCATGGCTGAGGCAGTGTTCTAGATGCTGTATACCGATATTTGGAATAGTTGGGCCATTCCATGGACCATTATATTGTTACAGGTTAATTACTATCAGATACCTTAAACTAATAAACAAGATGTGGTTAATTTCAGTGTATTTGATAAAGCCGTCTCAGTGATGTGAATCTAAAAAAGAAAGGGAACCCACACTGGAACAAAAGCACTGTTTTGACGCTGGGTGCTGCCAGTTTGCAAAACCGAGTGGAGAACTTACATATGCCAAGCATTTAGCTGGCGTGAAAAGATGCGTGGCTTTACGTCAAGCTTAGGTTTTATACATCGTGATGTGAGCATGGAAACGGACTTACACAACATTTTTGTGCGTGCGCACCGCTTATACATGAGGCCCCAGATGTTGATGCCATTTTAGAGGCACGCAAAGGGAATCACAGTTAAATCAACGAAGCTCACTTTCCTTCTAGCAAAGAGAGTCAAACTAAAATGTTGCAGTTCACAAAGGATTACCATTCTCTACCCCTGAATTTTGACAAAAGTCGACATCCGCCCTGAAAAAGAGTTAAAGCAGGGAATGTCTTAAACTTCTGCCAGCGCTGTGAGCCTGCAGTTAGAATGCTATGTAAAACCGTGTGTCTCTGTGTTCTAATGAGAGTTGACCTCCTTTAAAGATCTCAGGTAACAAAAGCGAGATTCGTGTTAATATGCAAATCACGCTTTATCTTTGCATAAATGTCTATGTGACATTTTCACCTGCATTCTGTTTGACTTGTGCCGAAGGATCTTGTTAGCAGGACGAGAGAACATGGCTTGCTTGGTGCCTTCATATCTGCACAGCACTAGGAAATGTTAGATGGGTGTGATAAATGCAACTGCACATTTGTCCAAGGGCTAAACCACAGAAATGGGTTACTATTTTGAAGGTGCATCGTGACCCGTGTCCCTTATCAAGCTCAGAGTGGCACCTCCTGCGTAAACTGTATGGTTACGTACCTGTGTATGCTGTCAATCTACGACACAGCCATGGGCTTTAAACCTGACAACCTGCACAGATCGGCACAAAACAATAAAACCTCATGTTAAGGAAAATAAATACATAAATAAAAAAAGTTGTCATGGATCCCATCCTTTAGCTTCCACGCAAGCCTCTTGCTTCAGAGGAGATGCCCCACTCCTTTCAGCTTTTTAACAGATGATGCAATGCCGCTTTGTGTAGACGTCTCCTGGCCATACGAGATTTGTTGTCCTCAGGCAGTCTCTAACAGAATATGACTCATCTGTCTAAAAACAACTCTCAGCATCACACGCAGTACATTAAAGAAAGCAACTGGACGCCATTCACCCTTTCACTTGTACTCTATAAAGGGCTTTGGATGTGCCGAGACAGCTGCAGATTGAAATTATATATTTTTTTGTGTGTGTTTTCCTGGCGACTCTAGTTTTCTTTTTATTAATATTAAATAGCAGTACCTAAGACATTTTAAATTCAAATTGCATGAGTTATAGGATTTATTTCTGTATATTGTGCCCTGTAACCCTGTAAGGACTGGGATTAAAAGCAGTTTCAGGTAGTACAGGCCATAACTGAAGGTGCTTTGGCAGAGTTTTACCAGTGTAGGTGGGCAGTTGTCAACAGGGGCTGCTATGAGAACCCCAGATGTTTGCAGATTTAACGTGAGAGAATGAAGAAGATGGTGGACACTGGAATATGAAGCGGAGATTCGATCATTACAATAAGTGACAGCAGCAAGATCCGCTTCTGCATGTCCACTTCTGTATGGTCTCAGTGTTGATAGGTGTGACAAGTCATGTCATGGGGTGTTTCAATGGGTGAATTAATTAATGGATTTTATCGTTTTTTTTTAAGGCCTAATCACCACACAGAAGAAGCCCACGCGTGAAGGCGTTGGAACGCTCACGTTAATTGTGTAACGAGCGAAACATAATTAACGAGTGTCAGCTGGGGCTGCCTCAGTTCAAGTGCTACAGAAGGACAAGAAAGAAGAGTGTGATCAATCGAGAGGAGGACAGATGGTGGGATTTAGTCCTGTTTGAGATGCCATCAGTTCTTCTGAAGTGTGTAAGGGAGCAGCCCCGGTGGCTGTGGCAAGTTCCAGGTGGCAGCAGGATTGAAATGTGGTGATTGACCCAGAGCAGAAGGAGGAGAATGTGACGATGTGGGTTTGCTCCAGGCTCCCAATGTCCTTATGGGGGCCCTGAACCCAACACTGTCGATAATCTCACCGAGATGAGCTGATAAATGAGGACACATCTCACATTAAGCCATGGGATATATCCAAAAAGTGCCAAAGTGCTTTTATTACAACAACAGACAGTTTCCAAACAAAAGTGCAGTGCCTCAGGTTCAATAACAAAATCCATCAAAACGAGTGTCCGGGGGGATAAAAATCAAATAAATAAATCAGGTTAAAATGCAGTCTCTATCATCTCGATCTAGGCAATCCCCTTCTTTTTCCCCAGCTCACCCATAACTCGCAGCCGGTAGATACCTCACAGCCGTGAACTCCTTCAGCCAATCTCCATCTTGGCCTCGTTCCGGACGTCACTGCCAGACCGTCCAAGGTCGGCTCTCCTCCCTTCATCTTTTGCGCTCCCGCAGTCGCTCCTCTGATCCCCCGGGAGGACACCTGCACTGCTCACCCCACTCTCTTGAACTTTCAGTGGGGCGAACTAGCCCCTAGAGCGCCACCAACTAACGCTCCTTCGCAGGGCCCCAGCTCGTTCAGCTTCCTCTTTTAATGTGGCCAGATCCTCCGGCTAAGACTGCTCTTTACTGTTCATTAACCTCCTTTTTCTTTCTTCCTCTATCCATCTATATTCTTCCATCCACCGCCCAAATCCTGGTGTCGACCCGTATATATACACCCCTTCGTGTGCCTCCGTGGGCGCAGCATCTTAATCACACACGGCAGGAAGCCAATGAGGCAATCGAGAACAACCGCGCCCACAGGTGCGACTCGCTCCAACCACCTCATTAACTCCCCGCGGTCGTGCAATCGCACCCACGGAGAACGGCACAGCTATACGGATTTAAAACCCAGCCTTTTTTAATTGGAAGCCACGGACCTGCTATACTACAGAGAATAGTGGCAAATGGACGCAGGCACGGTGTGAGGGGCAGTGTCTAAAGTGTTACGGCATCGGTGAGGACACAGCTGGAAGAGGTTATTAAGGAGAGGAAAGGCGGTCATCTCACTCTAGCGGTTTCCGATGGAGATGCAAAAATCAGGATGCTGTGAACTGGCTGTAGGATTTGTTTATTTAAATATTATTATATTATTTATTTGATATTCTTTGCATCACTTTGTTCATATTGGATCTTTCTGATTATTTTGCTCCGATTTGTGGACTGGCTTGTGCTTGACACCCTTTGGCTCTTTTTTTTTTACAGTTCCTACTTTGAGTAGCTATTTTTTTTTTTTTTAATAATTTTCTAAGACCTTTATGCAATTACTTTTGAAACAGGAGTTTTTGACTTTCCTCTCTTACTGTTGAATATTTCTTGAGAATTGTGAAGGATTGTTTTAAGTCTAGGCTTTCCCCCTTGTGTGTCTTCTCATCTGGGTAAACGAATAAAGGCTAGAAGCACAAGGCATGACCTCATTTTGGAAATCTGTGCTACAGGCAGGAATGCCCAAAGCTCCAGTTTAGAGATGTCAACCTTGTTTTTGCAATTTGTTTTAATATATATATATTTTTTTTTTTTTTAAGGACATTAGAACAATTTAGATGAGAACAGGCCATTCAGCCCAACAAAGTTCACCAGTCTTATTCACTTAAATCTTCCAAAATAACATCAAGTAGAATTTTGAAGGTCCCTAAAGTCTTACTGTCTCCAACACAACTTGGTCACTTATTCCATGTGTCTGTGATGCTCTGTGTAAATAAAAACTTCCTAATGTTGGTGTGAAATTTCCCCTTAACAAGTTTCCAACTGTGGCCCGTGTTCTTGATAAACTCATTCTAAAGTCACCGTCTCGATCCACTGCACTAATTCCTTTACTAATTTTAAACATGTCTGCTCTTATTCTACTTTCACTTAAACTGTAAAGGCTCAGCTCTTTTAATCTTTCCTCATAACTCATCACCTGTAGCCCTGAATCAGCCTCGTCGCTCTTCTCTGGACCTTTTCTTGAGCCGTTATGTCCTTTTTGTAGTCTGGGGACCCAAACTGCACCCAGGACTCCAGATGAGGCCTCACCAGTGTGTTATAAAGCTTGAGCAGAACCTCCTGTGACTTGTACTCCACACATCAAGGCGCTATATAACCTGACATTCTGTTAGCCTTCTTAATGGCTTCTGAACATAGTCGGGAAGTCGATAGCTTAGAGTCCACTGAGACTCCTAAATCCTTCTTATAAGGTGTACTCTCGATTTTAAGACCTCCCATTGTGTATTCAAACCTCACATTTTTGATTAGTTGAGCCAGAAAACCACAACAGCAATCAGTTACCACAGTGAAATATCCAGACTGGGATGGATTGCAGCGCGATTCCACGACAAAACACTTGGTTTAGTTGCTGTGTTCTGGACAGGGTTCTTTCCCTGTATTAGTTTTTTGGTTTGTTTTAATTTTGTATACATTTTTTCACATGGGCTTCTGAAATTAAACAGCTATGATTATGAGGTTTATTTTTGGAAATTTCTACCATGTAAAAAAAGCTGCCTCATTTTTTGGATCATTTTTTCCGCTATTTTGTGTTTCAAATTATTGCTACTACCAGTAACAGTGCACTGCACAATAACGTGCAGCGAATGCACTTGACTCGAGTATTCCTATTTTTCATTCTCTTTCTCAGTACGTTTAGCATTTGTTTGCTCAGAGGTTGATGTGCTTGTTGATTCCTGAGCAGATCATCTTTTCTCCACCTCAGCGGCTCATTTCTTCTCTTCTTTCGTCGGCATCTTTTTGCGTTAAAACTGATAAAGTAAGTGTTTGTGTTGCAATTACTTAGTACGTTTTCTTTAATTTTTCACTTAAGCCGGTACTTAAGTCTTCAATCTGCCTCAAGAATGATTTAAGATATAAAGAGATAGGGGAAGTGACGGCGAAGGTGGTAGGAAATGAGAACGGCGCCTGTACATATGTGCCACACGGCTGCCCTACTGGCACTGCCGAGAGTTGGTTCTACAAAAAAAATAATAAAAATAAAAAAAGGAATAACCTTTCAGGTCAATCATCACCCCAAAAGTGGACAGTAGACGTCACGTAGTATAGTGTACCAAATTTCAGGTCAATCAGTCAAACGGTTTGCAAGCTACAGATGATTTAAAATCCTGGACACACAAACAGACAACCACGGTAGCGTATTATATTAAAAGATGATTTATTCCCGTAATCGGTACATTTCATGGTTTTATAGGGATGTGTCCTCAGAGGGGGTCATCTGTTAAATGAACTCCTTGTTGGAATTGCGGATACAAAAAACTCTCTCTCTTGGTGCTCTTTCTAATAGCCTTTGGTATTTTTTTTCATGATTCTGACTATTTTGCGATGTTTTTTTGGCCACCATTTTTGTCTCTTGTTTTCGCTTTGACAATCGTGTATTTGATCTCCTGGCTTTTCGGTTAATTATCATTACTCAGATCTTGCCAGTTTGAGGACATAACACCCTGGCTTATATTTATGTTCCTTTTCTTTGTTTTTTTCATTAATTTCATTCTTTCCTCAATATGAAATGTTTAGAATTGTTCTTTCTCTTAATATGGTTCTGTTCATTTATCAATTAGTCCAGATATTGATGTGTTATTGTTTTTGTTATGCTTAAAAATATTGATATACTGTTTCTTTAATTGTTCTTATATGCCCTGGTTCCCCAGGAGGCGCGGCCACCTCTCCATTACTCAGCCCCAAACTCTACAGTGGCTTATGGGTAATGCCAGTCCCTCACCATTCAATGACGCTGATCACAACAATATTCTGTCATCGTTTAACTAAGTTAGAATCACCATTAATTTTACTGAATCAGCCCGCAACCTCTGAGTTACAGTGGGATGCAAAAGTTTGGGCAACCTTGTTAATAGTCATTATTTTCCCGTATAAATCGTTGGTTGTTACGATAAAAAATGTCAGTTAAATATATCATATAGGAGACACACACAGTGATATTTGAGAAGTGAAATGAAGTTTATTGGATTTACAGAAAGTGTGCAATAATTGTTCAAACAAAATCAGGCAGGTGCATAAATTTGGGCACCGTTGTCATTTTATTGATTCCAAAACTTTTAGAACTAATTATTGGAACTCAAATTGGCTTGGTAAGCTCAGTGACCCCTGACCTACATACACAGGTGAATCCTATAATGAGAAAGAGTATTTAAGGGGGTCAATTGTAAGTTTCCCTCCTCCTTTAATTTTCTCTGAAGAGTAGCAACATGGGGGTCACAAAACAACTCTCAAATGACCTGAAGACAAAGATTGTTCACCATCATGGTTTAGGGGAAGGATACAGAAAGCTGTCCCAGAGATTTAAGCTGTCTGTTTCCACAGTTAGGAACATATTGAGGAAATGGAAGACCACAGGCTCAGTTCAAGTTAAGGCTCGAAGTGGCAGACCAAGAAAGATTTCGGATCGACAGAATCGACGAATGGTGAGAACAGTCAGAGTCAACCCACAGACCAGCACCAAAGACCTACAACATCATCTTGCAGCAGATGGAGTCACTGTGCATCGTTCAACCATTCGGCGCACTTTACACAAGGAGATGCTGTATGCGAGAGTGATGCAGAGGAAGCCTTTTCTCCGCCCACAGCACAAACAGAGCCGCTCGAGGTCTGCTCAAGCACATTTGGACAAGCCAGCTTCATTTTGGAATAAGGTGCTGTGGACTGATGAAACTAAAATTGAGTTATTTGGGCATAACAAGGGGCGTTATGCATGGAGGAAAAAGAACAGAGCATTCCAAGAAAAACACCTGCTACCTACAGTCAAATATGGTGGTGGTTCCATCATGCTGTGGGGCTGTGTGGCCAGTGCAGGGACTGGGAATCTTGTCAAAGTTGAGGGACGCATGGATTCCACTCAGTATCAGCAGATTCTGGAGACTAATGTCCAGGAATCAGTGACAAAGCTGAAGCTGCGCCGGGGCTGAATCTTTCAACAAGACAACGACCCGAAACACTGCTCAAAATCCACTAAGGCATTCATGCAGAGGAACAAGTACAACGTTCTGGAATGGCCATCTCAGTCCCCAGACCTGAATATAATTGAAAATCTGTGGTGTGAGTTAAAGAGAGCTGTCCATGCTCGGAAGCCATCAAACCTGAATGAACTAGAGATGTTTTGTAAAGAGGAATGGTCCAAAATACCCTCAACCACAATCCAGACTCTCATTGGAACCTACAGGAAGCGTTCAGAGGCTGTAATTTCTGCAAAAGGCGGATCTACTAAATATTGATTTCATTTCTTTTTTGTGGTGCCCAAATTTATGCACCTGCCTGATTTTGTTTGAACAATTATTGCACACTTTCTGTAAATCCAATAAACTTCATTTCACTTCTCAAATATCACTGTGTGTGTCTCCTATATGATATATTTAACTGACATTTTTTATCGTAACAACCAACGATTTATACAGGAAAATAATGACTATTAACAAGGTTGCCCAAACTTTTGCATCCCACTGTATCTTTGATTCTAGAATGTCATTTAAAGTGCACATTACAAAGTTGTCCAAATCCGGTTTCTTCCATCCATCCATCCATTTTCCAACCTGCTGAATCCGAACACAGGGTCATGGGGGTCTGCTGGAGCCAATCTCAGCCAACACAGGGCAGGAACCAATCTTGGGCAGGGTGCCAACCCACCGCAGGACACACACAAACACATCCACACACCAAGCACACACTAGGGCCAATTTAGAATCGCCAATCCACCTAACCTGCATGTCTTTGGACTGTGAGAGGAAACCGGAGTACCCGGAGGAAACCCACGCAGACATGGGGAGAACATGCAAACTCCACGCAGGGAGGACCCGGGAAGCCGCCCTCTGGTTTCTTCCATCTTAAAAATATTGGGAAATTAAGGCGCTTTGTAAATAAACAGGATTCTGAGAAATTCATTCATGCATTTATTTTTAGTAGTACTGCAATGCGGTGTTCACTGGAAATTCAAACTGATCTTTATATAGCCTCCAGTTAATCCAAAATGCTGCTGGAAGAATTATTAGAAGAAGAAGAAAATACAAACACATAACTCCAGTTTTTAAATCCGGTTAAGTTTAGGGCAGATTTCAAAATCCCCCTTTTAACATATAAAGCATTAAATGGCCAAGGTCTGTCTTACTTGTCTGAACTTATCATGACTTACAAACCAGAGCTCACATTAAGATCTCAAGACGCCGGTCTGCTTAGGATTCCAAGGATTACTACAATAACAGTGGGAGGTCGAGCTTTTAGTTACAGGGCCCCTAAACTGTGGAATGGTCTGCCTGTTACTATAAAGAAATACCCCTTCAGTCTCAGCTTTTAAATCCCGGCTGAAAACTAACTACTTCAGTTTAGCACACCCTGACTAGAGCTGCTGATTAACCGTACGGATTGCATCTCTGTTAGTCATTAGCACTAAAAATAAGTAACATGATTATTATAATTTGTTACTAACCTTCACCTATTCTGTTTCTCTTCTCGGTACTCAAATGTGGCACTTGGTGCCACGGCCCACCTGCCAAGCTGTTTTGCCTGCCTAAGGCAAAGTCATCCCTGATGGAGGATCGCAGGAATTGTGGGGTAGAGGGGTCCTTTCTTCGAATTAGCACTATTTCAGCTGTGGAATGGCCAAATTGACGAGGCAGCTTCATGAATGAGGTCTCCAGGACTCTAAACAAATCCAAATCATATTATGTGATATCATCTACTGTTAAAAATAAACATTTTTGAAGTACAGAGTAGAATTTATACTGTATTGAGGATTTGTTCTGTTGTGTTTGTTGTATTGTATTGACCCCCTTTTCTTTTTGACATCCACTGCCTACTTGAAAAGGGGTCTCTCTTTGAACTGCCTTTTCCGAGGTTTCTTCCATTTTTTCCCTAAAAGGGATTTTTTTTTTTTTTGGGAGTTTTTCCTTGTCTTCTTAGAGAGCCAAGGCTGGGGGGCTGTCAAGAGACAGGGCCTGTTAAAGCCCATTGCGGCCCTCCTTGTGCGATTTTGGGCTGTAGAAAAATTAATTGTATTGTATTGTATTCATTGAATGTGCTTTTGGATTGCCTTATTGGCAACTTCTTTTGCCTCCATGTTTTGCCATTGTAAGCATTCTTGTTATATTTTCTGACATTTGTGAGTAAAACTTCAATTTTAGACAGATTCTTGTGGACTTGTCTGTAGTTTTTATGGTTCTACCCTGGAGGGACATACTTTGAGCTTTTTGAGACTCTTTGCTATTATTTTTTAACTTTAAAAGCCTATTTATTTTCCATTTTGGGGCCTAGTCTGGCTTGAAGCCTACCTGTCACGTAGAATCAGGCTGGCCTGGGTGAAGCTTATACTGGGACTCGTAAGTCAGGTTTCTAGCCTGGTTTTTGTGGGTCTTTCTGAAGGCCTCATCTAGTTTTTGTTTTTTTTGTGGTGCCAAAATAACAACAAAATGCATGGCCATGTGCTGCATTACCCATAAATCTTTATAGGGCCTGGAGGAGTCCTTCATCTGTGACGGACAGGTGGTTCCACCTCTTTGGGGAACTGCCTACAAAATACAGGGAACATAAAGACTTTTAAAGAAATTGGTTTGTGAATATTTTTTAAACATAACAAAAGCTATCATACATCAACCTCCTTAGTGTTATGTTTAACTTTGGAAAAATGAGCCAAAATGGTTGAAATTGTTTCAACAACAAAAAGTGTTATTATGAAACATGTAAATACCAAATATATCATCATATCAAAGTTGGAAAAGCCTGTCTAGTGTCCACTGCTGTAGACGCTGTAGCCTGACACGTTCACGTGATTGGAGTCACCAGGCATATCATGGCGGTTCAGTCATACAGCAGCGTATGCATTCATTTTCCATTGGAGTAAAATCTCAATTTCAGGTGAGGTACAGAACCTGTCCATCATTATACAGTAAACACAGTGAAGCAAAGGGGCCACCAGTGACTGCACAGATGATGTAGTGACGCCACATTGACTGCACTTGCCATTCCACTTGGTGCGTCTACCAGATGTACCCAGAGCTTGATACGCAGAGCATGTAGAATTTGGCACCTGTACTCACAACAGACTTCCCTTGTAACCCATGAGACTTTTGTCACCTTCTGCATATTTCTGATGATACACCTCCCAAAATGTGTACAGCTTCAGTGGCGAGTGATTGGCTTCATCATCATCTTCATTATTAGAGAAGTGCAGGTGTTTATAAGAATAGGAAAATGACACTTACTCATTACTTCTCCGAAAATGGGTATCAGCGACAACCGGTTTGTCGACCAGTACTGTTTCTGCACTGGTTTACAAAGGACACCCTGCGTTATCAGGAGACCAAAAAATGTCCACATGTCATCTGTAGTGAAAGGTTGCCAGAGACTGAGATGAGGAAATGGTTTGCTTTGGTTTCTCTGACACCATTTGGAAGACTATCTTCTCCACCAGTCTATTATCAACAAACAGTCTAAAATTGTCCACATGATCATGATCTACAGGCACCCTTAGACAGGGGATACCCATAAATGTGAAATGGGGATTAGCAATACTATCAGTGATATAATCAAGCCAACACCAGACATGAATATCACTGAAACTTGGTACGATGGAATCTATCGAGCAGGTGTTATTTTCAATGTCAGTGTCAATGGCTGATGACCAATTCACATCATCCTCAGTATCACTCCATTCAAAGGCAATGACTCAATTAAATTTTTTTCTGAAACCGGCATTTCCCCTTTTCGCTTGCATGAGTCACCACAGAGTTACCACAAAGTGGCGGAATGCATAGAAATATCCATGACTAGCGACTTGGAGCCCGATCATATCACGCTACAAATTCTACGTTTGTGAAATCCATACTTTCTCTGCAAAGAATTATTTGTTTTGTTAAGTCCTTGAAACGATTTCTGCTTAAAATAGACATTTTCAGCCGATGTAATGAAGAGCTTCCTGTTTAAACGGGGCTGCGAGACGTGAACACAGCTCTTCGGTGCACCTCATTTGATTTTTTCCGGCAAACAAATTTTCAAAACAAACCGTATTATACAACTGTAATCAGAGTCGGAGTAATAATTATGCTGTCGTGGTCATTTTAGATCTGAGATCGGCTAAAATTTAAACAATGACCGTTGTTAATACCCAACCGTCATTACTCAGTTTGCCAATAGATGTCAGAAGGACAAATGCCAAAACCGAACTGCCCAAAGATAGATTTCGACGTACCAAGCAAATGGCGATACGTTCTAAATTACTTACGGTTCTGGAGGTGTCGAAGGGTTTAAGTCAGTCGGCGATGTTAATCCTGGAAAGTACGCCCCACCAAAGCAACATTCCAAACACTAACCGAGCTTACTGTTATCTGCTCGAACCAACACCGACTTACTAAACTCGGCTGTCCAGCGGCGTCACTGAAGCATTCGAACATTCCTAGCCAATCATGCAATACTGCTTCCGTGTTTGCCACATTATGTTCTAGATACAGAGGCAGAGTCCCATTGCATGGTTCTAACTTTTTATTGAGTCGAGGTATTGACGCGAACACCATACATACGGGGTATTGACGAGAACACCATACATATGGATAGTATCAAATTATATATAAGGATGTTTTTTGCAGCATGATGTTATTTCATCCACTAGATGGCAGCAGAATGCAGCCGTAAGAGTTATTCAGGCTGAACACTGTATAGTTGATTGTTATACATTACCCAATGTTTGACTCGAGCTTAAGCATAATAACGTAGAATTTCGAGTTTGAGTCAGGCATGGATGTTAAGTATATTGACTGAATGATAAATCAAAAGAGCTACATTAACATAAATAACCATATTAACAATAGAATCCCTGAAGCCTACAAAAAAAACTCATAATCCCGGGCCACCTTAAATTCCTTCGCACCTCTACTCATCAGTACTACAAATAGTTCTGAGAAGGCATCAGCCACAGCACCAACTTGTGAAAAGAATGGAGATAAATGGCATCAGCTCAGAGAGGGAGAGGCAAGTTCGTTGTACCAAGTGAACGTCACTGAGAGAATAAAACTGAATAACAAAAACACAAGCGCTAACTTTTACAAGTAGCCAAAATTTACACCGGGTGTTACAGACTCAAATCAAATGTATGTTTTTATTATAGTAATAATAATAATAGCAGCTCACTACTCAAAATGAGGAGCATCTGGACTCGAACCCGCAACCATTTGGCGATAAGGCAGCAGTTCTTATCTCTTCACCCGATCAGCTTTCTGTCGCTTGACATTTGAGCTTTGGTTTTTAGCTCATTGACAGCAACATGTAAATTAAATGATTTTTTTTTTCCTTTGGTTATATTCTTGAATTAGGAGTTTGCATGTTCTCCCCTTGTCTGCGTGGGTTTCCTCCGGATACTCCGGTTTCCTCCCACATTTCAAAGACATGCAGGTTAGGTGCATTGGCAATCCTAAATTGTCCCTAGTGTGTGCGCCCTGTGGTGGGCTGGTGCCCTGCTCAGGGTTTGTTTCCTGGCTTGCACCCTGTGTTGGCTGGGATTGGCTCCAGCAAACCCCCGTGACCCTGTAGTTGGGATATATTGGGTTGGATAATGGATGGATGGATATTCTTGAATTAAAGTGCACGTGTTTGATATTTTGACTAAAAAGTCTTCACATGTTATACACTTCACGTCATTATTAGTATAACATGGAAAAAGTTTCTGTTCTAGGTATGTGTTCAGCATTTCTTGCCTCACATTTCTTGTCATCCTACACTTACCCTGGCGGTTCTCAACCTGTGGGGCGTAACAAAAAAGGGGGAGCGAAGATGTGAAAAAAAGAAAACAAGAATCGAAAATCTGAAAAATACATCTATTGAAACCAAAACAAATTAACTTAAACGACATTCTGATACTAGAAAAATAAATATAGAGTTAGATAAATGTCGATAAAAGTTAAGTAGGTATAATAAAACTTGTAGTAGTGTATCGGCAGCAAAAAATATAGGAATACATTTTATTAGGGTTTCAAAAAAACGTTAGTGGGGTGTGATTAAAACTGTTATGAAAACTCGGGTCGCAAATACTTAAAGGTTGAGAAACGCTGACTTACCCAGATCATTGTAGACACAGAACACACATGACATGTATGTATTCCAAATAACGATATATTATTTACCCTATACAATTCCAGGCACTTCTCACACAGATAAACAAGACTGGGAGAAGTCTGTGACTGACTTCAGCTCTGTCTTGTGGGATAGCAGGTCGCTTGTGCTGATCGACACATTTACAAAACAAAAGTCGTTAATGGAGAGGTGCGAAGGAATTTAAGGTGGTCCGGGATTACGTGCTTTTTTGTAAGCTTCAGGGATTCTAGTGTTAAATAATTTTAACAGAAAATAATGAGTAAATTAAGACAAAAAAGGGACAT
Source organism: Polypterus bichir lapradei (assembly GCA_026402145.1). Taxonomy (NCBI): domain Eukaryota; kingdom Metazoa; phylum Chordata; class Cladistia; order Polypteriformes; family Polypteridae; genus Polypterus; species Polypterus bichir. Next base: position 26,696,751 of record JANRMT010062820.1, read on the forward strand.
AGCTGTAAATCAGGGAAGGAACTTGAGGCAAAACTTAAGAGTAGTCGGCAGGATTTGCACTGTGGGTGGCTGGAGTGCAGTGCAGTGGCACCACTACCCAGACGCGGTTGGCTTGTAGGCATAAGTTTAAAATGTCACTGGGCTCTGTGCAAAATATATCTTATAGAACCTGATTTTACTCATATGCGGTGCAGCAGACAGGTTAAGCACAGAAGCTGACACAGAGAACTGCCAGGCAAGCAACGTGACAAAAACATGGACCAGGACAAATGGAAATTGTGTGCAGTCAGACTGTGAGATGTTGTAACCGTATGCTATTACTGTCTGTTAAGTAAGGACAAAATTGTGTCCTTGTTTAGAGAGCATTGTTGCCTCGTTTGGAATTGCATGTTGGTCTGAGGGGGCCCTGGACATGGAGAAACAGTATAAAGCCTTGGAACATCACCTGGCCCACCTTTGACGCCAATGACTGGATGGAAGACATCGCCACCTGTTCCTGTGAGTGCCTTCTGAATTTGCATTGACGACACCGACAGACTCCACTCCTCAGGCCCCCCCACTCCAGGACCGGATCTCGTCACTGGCTTCATTCATCTGCAGTGTAAGCCAACATTAAATAAAGTTAAGTTATTTCTCCTATGTGATTTCTTAACGCCGTATCCCCAGGGACGGGTATCGTCTTTTATGGACCCTTGATATATGACCGGCCTGACATGCGAACAACTTGATTTACGACCAAAATTTTTGTTTTGATTTATGACCAACATCTTGCGTTACGACCCAAATGTGGTCACGTGTATCCGCTTGTGCGATTGTAAACAAACAGCCGAGAGCGTTCGTAAGCGTCAGTTGGAGCCCAGATACATGTGTTTGTGGACGTAATTTTGGTCAGTGCAGTGATTTATCTATATATATAATTCACTAAGACCATGGCAAGCAAGACGCATAATTGCTAAGGAAGGAAGAGTAGATAACAAAGGTAAAGAAAGCGATTGTTAAGGGATGTTAGCTAGCGGGCTGGCGCGGCACATGATGATGTCATCAGGCTGAGTCAGCACCGGCTTGCTTTGGAGTGCATTATTACAGCAGTTCACAACACGACCAGCTTTGAACTGAGTGCTCGACTACTGTCATTATTAACTTGAGAAACAGCGATCACAATCGAAACGAAGAAGGAAATTGTGCAGAAATATGAGAGTGGTATCCGTGTGACCAACATCGCTAATATGTACAGCATGTCGAAATCCACCATCTCGACAATTTTACAAAGAAAAGATTTGCATAAGGAGGCTCCTTCTAAACAATAACCACCTTCCGTTTCATTCTCCTCCTCCTCCCTTCCTGCAGCCCAAAGATGTCAAATTAAATGGTGAGTACAGTATATGAAATTGTTGTTTCTGGTAGGCTAGGCACTTTTTATAACTTTTTGGTTAGTACATTAGAAAAATTATTGGTGTTTTGGTAAATTATGCACATTATACAACCCTTTTTTATTATGAAAAGGTTAAGTAAGTGTTGCTGTGGGAGGTTCAGAGTGCATTATGGGTATTTCCATTATTTCTTATGGGAAAAATAGTCTTGACTTACAACCAACTTGAGTTACAACCAGCCCTCGCGAACGAATTGAGTTCGTAAGTCAAGGGTCCACTGTATAGCTCTATAGACTGGGGTTAAGTAACACGACGTAATCACAAGCGAACCGATTCCCAGCAAGCAGGCAGCCCTTGTAAAACACATGGCCAAGTGGCTGAGAGAGAGAGCTCAGCTGAGTGCCACCATGAAGGGCACTGCTTGCAGTGCTTAGAGAAGAAGTCAAGCGTAGGAGTCCTCCTATTGTGATTCCAACACAAAACACTGTCCTTGTAAAAGGAACCCGATTATGTACATCCTTTCAAAGTTTGCTCACTTCCATACAGTCCATTGTATTGTTTTGTGCACAACATGCCAAACACAATGTGATCAGTTACTTCTTGGAGAAAACAGCACATTTATTTTGTTTTATTTCTAATTTTAAATTAGCTTTCCTTTTCTTTTGTTTTTTCCTTTAATTGAGCTAGCACTTTTATGGATCACAGCCACACTTCAACAATGTGAGCACTTTTTTTTAAGTTAAGAAGCTCACTCAGGGTCATACATTTAGAAATGACAGTTGCATGGCAGCCAAATGGACATAAAGGGACAGTGACACACAGGCATTTGTTTTTTATTAAGGTGGATAAAAGCAGGGATCTTCACACATGATCCTGGAGGAATGCATTGCATTTTTCATTCCAACAAATGGCACATCACAAACACATACCAAATGACATGTAAGAGAGACCTAGAGATACACAGACACATGGTGTCCTGTTACTAAGGTGGATAAGCCAATTTCTGTCCATCCAGTAGTTTCTCTCTGCTGGACATATTCAACGTTAACATTTATAATGCACCATGTATTGGAGTATGTTTTTGTAATGTAATAACTTTCATACAGTCCATTGTATTGTCTTGTGCACAATATGCAAAATACAATATTAGCAGTTACTATTTAGAGAAAACGGAACATTTATTTTATTATCCTTCTAATTTTAAATTAGCTTTTTATTTTTTTTATTGAGCTACAGCTTTTATGGATCACAGCCACACTTCAACAATTTGAGCACTTTAAGTTAAGCAGCTCGTTCAGGGTCATACATTTAGTCAATAGTGGGACTTGAACCTGTGACCGGGTAAATCGCACAGTCATTGGGCTACAGAGTCGAAAACAAAGGCTACTTGGATCCATTTCAATTCATATTTAGTCATGTCTTTAAAGGAATCAGAGGTGTATTGTCTTTGAGGGTAGCTGTACAAAGAAGGCTATTGGAAATAGAAATGAAAAGGCTGTAAAAGCCTGCTAGAATAACGACATCAAAATGAAGAAAGACTTTTTTTCAAGAAAAGATGATTTAACGCATGGAAGATTAGTGTCCACAATCACAAAACTTGACGTTACAACCCCAATTTCAAAAACATCGGAACAGTAGGGAAAAAGATAATAAAAAAAAAAAACAAGAAGGAGTGATGTATAAAATTTACTTGGAATTGGTTTCATGCAGGGTGGCACGGTGGCGCAGTGGGTAGCGCTGCTGGATCGCAGTTAGGAGACCTGGGTTTGCTTTCCAGATCCTCCCTACATGGAGTTTGCATGTTCTCCCTGTGTCTGCGTGGGTTTCTTCCCACAGTCCAAAGACTTGCAGTTTAGGTGCATTGGTGATCCTAAATTGTCCCTAGTGTGTGTGTGCCCTCTGGTGGGCTGGTGCCCTGCCCAGGGTTTGTTTCCTGCCTTGCGCCCTGTGTTGGCTGGGATTGGCTCCAGCAGACCTCCGTGACCCTGTAGTTAGGCTATAGCGGGTTGGATAATGGATGGATGGATGGATGTTTTCATGCAACAAGAGTAGCATGAAGATGAGCAGTTTCACGTTTTACCTTATTGACTTGTTTTTTGAAGATACTAAGGGGCTCTGCCCATTACTTGTTTTGCTCGCCAACTCCCGGGCCAACGTTATGCGCTAGCCACTTTGCGGATCTGCCGCTCGCGTATGGGGAAGCGGATGTACAATTTAAACAGATTGTTATTTTCATGGAATTGTTACATATCCATAATAGAACTAACTAATTTACATTACAGCAAGTAATTAACCCTGGTAAAAAAAGAGTAAAACGTAATAAATTGAAAGAAAATTATGTTTCATGTTGCATTAGAGGTATTTGTTGTGTTATACATTTTCATTCTGTTTGGCTTTGAAATTAACACGCAGATACTTTTTAAACTTGCACTTTTACTGTAAAACTTCAATAAGAACAAATTTTTGAATTAACTTTTCATCAATATCGCATTGAATTTTGATTCAGTCTTAATGTTTGCACTGCATCATATACAGTATAAGAATGTATTTTGTAATGCATGTAGTAATAAAATGCAAAACATTTTTCATTCCAACAGATGGCACTTTACAAACATTAACACTGCTTTTACTAATCCCATACCAAAGAGAAACATAGCAGAGACATAGCAACTGAACAGACACACCAATACGCAGACACTTGTCCTTTTATTAAGGTGTATGAGCCGATTTCTGTCCACCAAATCTGTCTGTTGGATGTAGTCAATGTTAACATTTATAATGCACCGTGTATTAGAATATATTTTTGTAATGCATGTTATAATAAATTGGGTTGCATTCCACCAGATGGTAATTCACAAACATTAACACTGCTTTTACAGATCACATAAGAAATGGCATATAACTGAGACATAGCCCTGGACAGACACACAGGCACTTATCCTTTCATTAAGGCGGACAAGCTGATTTCTGTCCATCCAAGCAGTCACTCTGTTTTAGATATATTCAGCGTTAATGTTTGCAGTGCACCATATATATAGGAATGTATTTTGTAATGCATGTAGTAATAAAATGCAAAACATTTTTCATTCCAACAGATGGTACTTTACAAACATTAACACTGCTTTTACTAATCCCATACCAAAGAGAAACATAACAGAGACATAGCAACTGAACAGACATACCAATACTCAGACACATGATCTTTTATTAAGCTGGATAAGCTGATTTCTGTCTGTCCAAAAGTTACTCTCTGTTAGGCATATTCAGCATTAACATCTCCAGTGCACCATCTACTGCAGTGGTTCTCAACCTGTGGGGCGCAAAGTAACAAAAAGGGGGGCGCAAAGATGTGAAAAAAAGAAAACAAGGATCAAATATATGAAAAAAAACATCTGTTGAAACCAAAACAAATTAACTTAGACTACATTCTGATACTAGAACAATAAATATAAAGTTGATAAAAGTTAAGTAGGTATAATAAAATATGCATCTACATTTCAAAAAAATGTTGGGGGGGGCACGATTAAAACTGTTATAAAACTCGGGTCGCAAATACTTAAAAGGTTGAGAAACGCTGATCTACTATAATGGATTTTGCAATATATAGTATTAAAATGTATTGCATTTTTCAATTCCAACAACTGCCGCATTACAAATATTAGCACTGCTTTTACGGATCACATGGCATATGACAGAGACACAGATATGCAGACACACACACACACACACACACACACACTTGTCCTATTATGAAGGTGGATTCCAAAAAAGTTGGCAGAGGGTAGTTTAAGATAAATAATGATGCGACAAGTTCAAACAACAATGTGATGTGAAGTCAATCGTGTTTTAATATATAAGGAGGCATCACAAAATGCCTATTACTTTAAGAGCAGGGATAGGTTTAGGGTCAACAATCTGCCAACAGCCACATCAGCAAATAATCCATGTAGGACTTTGGGCATTTGAGGCTCCTTAATTAAAAGATTGGTCAAAAGTACCTGCATAAAGTGCAAAGCCGTAGCATTTCTGAACTTCTGAATGTGCGTGCCTTGCATTTTGTGTTTTTGGTGCTCAGGTTTCGCCTGCCTTTTTGTGTATTGGATGCTTGCCTGTCCACTGACTACTCACCAGACTTATCCTTAAAAGAAAGGCCACCATCTCAGGGTCATTTTGAAAGAAATGAAAAAAGAAAGTAATTCTGACTTGTTAACTTACATCACAACTATAAAAGAGCAAGGGGTCGAACATTGTTCTGACTTGTAGAGATATAAGAGCAAAGTGAAAAAGGAGACAAGAGGAAAAAAAAAATCTGGACATCAACATCAGTAGTCTTTGAGCACCAGGAACCAAATTACCCGAACTATTCTATAACATTTCAGTCATTATTTACTGCTCTGATGCTGATCTTTCTGATCATAAAATATGTCATTACGATAGCAATTGAAGGAAAAGAATTCATAATTAATTTTAGAATTACGGTATTTGAGGGTTCCTCTACAGCGCCTCTTTCTCTTGCTCAAAAACTAATCAGCACATTGTTATCTCATAACGGGCTTAAGTTTCAAGTTTGGTATTTTTCCCATCTTGCCTTTTTAGCTCTACACTGTCCTCAAGAAACTGTGATACACAGACAGACACACACCCATCATTGAGATATCGATGTTTTCATTGTCAGGGGACCCTAAAAGGTTGAGATCCATCGAAAAATCGCAGGTGAAATTTTTGACGAATCTGAAGGTTTCACTCCTCTCCCATATAAACAACTCCATCACCAAAACGAAAATGTCAACCAAATATCAAATACTTAGTCAGTCACAAAACCAAAGGTTCAAGAAGCACATGCTGATTTAAACTGTAAAGGAAATCCACAATCTTGGAAACTGGTAACAGCGTGGTGCTGGCCTTTAAGGAATACCTGTGACGATGCGGGTTCGCTGCATGCTCCCATCTTTCTTCAGGGAGCCCTGAACCCGATACCGGTGGTAGTGTTCCCGTTAAGCATGGCAGTGAGGCACAACGAAATAGAGCAAGGGGATGGTGCAAAAGTGCAAAGAGCTTTTATTTAAAACCAACAACAAAAAGAAACAGTTTTCAAATAAATAGTGGAGTGTTTCAAAAAGTCTTCATTAAATAAATAAACCATAAAAACAGAAGTGAAGTCAATCCGTTAAAACGAGGTTAAAACAATGCTGGAAGCAGTCCCTTTAAAATCCAAAGCCGGGTGTCTTCCTTTATATGGCGGCTTCCCTGCTTCTCCCATACGGGCTTCTCAACAGGGGAGTCGCCCTTCCTGCAGCTGACCTTACTACTGTCTGGTTGCCTTCCATTCCCTGGCTCCGTATGGCTACCTTACTGGACCGAGACTTGGGTTCCTCAACGGACAGGTCGCTCACGCTGAGGCTCACCTTCCCAAGACTCCACGACTCCCGCGACCAGCCGTCATTCATCTCCGGTCACTCCAGCTCCTTGTTCGCTCAGCTGGAGCGACCGCTTCCTTCTGCCCCACCGAGTGTCGGTCAAACACCCCTGCTAGGGCTCACTGTCTAGTTGCCTGCATGCCTTCGAGCACATGCTCGCTCTCGCTCGCTCACACCGGTTCTCTCAAAACTGCTTCCTGCTCTCCTGCAACCTCCGGCTCTTTTTCTTTTACTCTTCTTCCCCTTCCTAGCCGCCTCGCACTTCTATTTATGACGGGGACGTGATTCACCTGTGGTGATCAGCGGCTCCCGGGAACAATTACAGTTGAGGACGAGTCCTCACCTGTGCACTTAACTCTTTCAGGGCTGATGTTGACTTTTGTCAAAATTCAGGAGTAGAGGATGGTAATTGGCTGTAAACTAATAGAAAATTTGCCGTTACCTTTTAGTTCGACTCTCTTTGCTTGAAGGAAAGTTACGTAGCTTTGTTTGATTTGACCTTGATTCTCTGCGCGTGCAGGAGTAGTGAAGAGCAAACAGCCTTTAAAATGGCATCAACATCTGACGAGACTAAAGCAAATGTGCAAAGCAAAATACACCATGGACGTTTTACGTAATATCGCTGAATCAGACTGACTTTTCGGACTCTGAGTTTGATGCAAGTGATCTGGCGATGAATATCAAAAAAGAAAGTGAGGTACCAGTATCAGCCTATTGGTCCCCAGCTGATCGTGGTGCTGAACACGTTTGTGTAGCGGATACGCTTATAGCAGCGTTCGCCTAGGAGGACCACCACTTATGATGACGAGAGGTATAAACCATATTGCGTCACACTGCGACTGCCACCGCCGCCCACATGCTGTCCAAAGACAGAGAGGTAGCCAGCCCGCCGCACATTCCTGCTGTCCATCAAGCTGCCCCTGATACCGAACAGGTGCCAACAGCAGCCACAGCACGTAGCAACAGACGTTTTATGTTGATTTATGTGTGAAACTAGTGCATTGTGTGCTTTTCAGAAAACTGAGTTTTTTGGAAAAAATATTCAGCCCCCAAAGAGTTAAGTGAGACTCGCCCGCACCGCAAATTACCCCAGGAACCACTTCAGCCACACATCACCACGCCCCCTCGCTAAGCCGCGAGGGCAGTGATTATTCATTTTAAAAATGGCCCTTTGACGTGAGCTGTGGACCCGCTATACCACAATACCCCATACAAAAATGATTTTTTGTTTTTTTATAGATGTTACTTACCCTTCTGTAGTTTGTAGTGAAACACCAACTTGTGCTCTTGGCTCTTGAAGTGGATCCCTTAAAAAACGTATTGTTAGCAACTGCCCAAAGTCCCTTGCAGAAGGTTGCTGCTGCTTGTGGATCAACCTCATTCTCTGAGATAGTAGCTTTAGCCATTACCACCATCAAACACCACCACCAGAAGAAGATCATCTGCTTCGTCAAGGCTGGACAAAAGCTCCCCCATTGACCAAGACCAGCAGCAGGCCTCATCACCTCAGCGGCAGACTGAGCAGCACTTGAGTGTAGATTTGGGCAACCAGCTAAGGCTGGGGTGTCCAGCTCTGGGCTTGGTGGGCCACAGTGGCAGCAGGTTTTCTTAATCAGTGATCAGTTTTCACTGCTAATGAACTCCTTTTCCCTTCATTTTTATAGCCCTGTTTTTAAGGACTCAATCCTCTGAATTGATTTGTTTCTTCATTAAATGGCAGCCAACAGATGACCAGCTAAATTGGAACATCAAACTCCAGCCAGTTTCACTCCAACAAGTTTCTTAATGAGAAGCCGATTCTTGCTGTTATTGAAGATCAGGCCTTGTTGCTGCTACTCTCTTTCTTCCACAGCAGACTGTTGATTTTCTGTTTTTTCTAAGACCACTGTCAAGATGTACTGGTGACCTGAGCAGACCAACATGAGTGAGACCTTCACCTTTCTTTATTTTCAGGTTAACCTGGTCATGTGGTGGCTTGTTTTGTGTCTCATTAATGTTTGGCAGCTCAATAAGGAAAAAGAAACATCTAAGGGGTCTGAGTCACATCAATTAAGACGAAGGCAAAACAAGTTAATCAGCAGCAAAAACGGCTCGCTAATTAAGAAGATGGTTAGAATGGAAACCTGCAGCCACTGCGACCCACCAGGAGGGGAGTTGGACACCCCTGAGTTAAGGCTTCCTGAACATATGGTGATAACAACACTCCATCCAAACATGGTCATGTTCTTCAACTCCACCAAAACAGCTGATCATGTTAGAACTTGCCATATGGAGACAGAAAGCCCACCAAGTACCAGAAGCTGGTAGAGCAATGTGTGAGACAGGACTCTGGGAACACTCTCTATGAGTCAAAAGATGTAGGCTGTCAGGGCTTTGGAGGCCAATTGCAAATTGAAATGATGACCCATTGGGGTGTGGTGGGTCTGGCAAAGAAGAAGGCCATCAGGATAATCAGTATTGCTGCATAAAGAGCCACTTGATGGCGCATGCTAAAGAGGGAGACCCCCATGGATGACTGCTGCTGGGAGGGAAGCTGGAGATTGAGCACTCCTAGCTGGGTCACCTGGATGAGGGTCACACAGAGGACTTCCAAGTTACATCACCCAGGAGGGGTCCCAGTGCATCCAAGAGATGTATTGAAAAAGTAAGTTCAGAAATAAATGGGAGAGGACAAGGGAGGATCATGGAGTTCAAATCTGTTCCTGTCCATAAAATATATGGATACAGTTCTCAGACTCTACAATGAACCGTATATACTCATGTATAAGTAGGGTCTTGAAACCCCAAAAATCAAACATAAAATCAGACCCCAACTTATACGCCTCTTCAAAAATATGACACTTAATTGTTTTGTTTTTTTTTACATCTTCTTGCTTCCTCCAATCTCGCATAAGTTTCTCAGACACAGCGAATTTTGTTGCAGCAGCGCAGTTACCAATTTCTTTCACCCCTACAACAACTTTTAATTTTAAACCAGCTTCATATTTTCTTCTGATCGAACACTCCATCGTAGATAAGGGATGCTCTTACGATAAAGGTGTATGAGGGTGTGAGATACAAAAAACACAAAACAGTGCAAACGTCACTACTTCGGAATAGTCCGGGTATTACTGTGTGGTCACATAGGCACAATACATAGAAAAAAAAATGCCGTGTGCTCCGTGGTTAGCATATCATAATCTCTTGGACCAATAGCTTGAGTTTTCCGCATTTGACTTATACGACCGACATTATAAAATTCCAGAAATTATACGGTAAAATCAAGTCCTGACGTATCCGTGAGAGAACTTAAAAGCAAGTACAGTAATCCCTCGCTATATCGCACTTCGACTTTCGCGGCTTCACTCTATCGCGGATTTTATATGAAAGCATAACTAAATATATAATGCGGATTTTTCACTGCTTAGCGGGTTCTGCGGACAATGTGTCTTTTTTCTTCCTGTACATGCTTCCTCAGTTGGTTTGCCCAGTTGATTTCATACAAGGGACGCTATTGGCGGATGGCTGAGAAGCTAACCAATCAGAGCACGCAATTAAGTTCCTGCGTGCTGAATGCAGTGTTAACCAGGAAGTCTCGGCTCACTCATTCAGCATCAACGTGTTTCGCTGTGTAAAGAGTTGTGCTCTTTTGTGTTTATCTTTGTGCATAGTCAAGCCCTTCATTATGGCTCCAAAACGATCTGCTACTGCTTCAGGGGCCGTGCCCAAGCGCAAGAAGAAGATGTTAACGATTGCCAAAAAGGTAAACGTTTTGGATTTGTTGAAGGCTACGATTCTTTTTATTTAAAAAGTAGGAAGGGAATATAAGATCCACGGCCGCAGTGTCCTTTTAACCAGGGTGCAAAACGAGTTGTAAGTGGATGTAATAAGGCAGTAGTCTGGATGGAATCTGCTTTAGGGATTTGGATTGAAGACTGCCAGAAGAAGAACAACGGAAGTGCTACACAATCGCCTGAAGTGGCTCCTTTACAAGGGCTGTAACGCTCTCCTTTGTTGTGCAGTAAAATTAAACTCCTTGTTATCGGACAAGTCATCGTGTCATTGTTGGTGAGTAACCATAATTAATTTTCTTCTTACAGTGCTTAGTACATGTACGTACGTTTAGTGTCACTGTACACACATTTACTGTATACTATTTTTCTTGCATTGTACGTATTTATTGCTGGTGGCCTGTCTATTGTAATGGCTGTAACATACGTGATATCGGAGACACTCAATATCTTTAAAATAATATTTAGGTTTTACTGTATATAAACAGTGTGTTTATATACATAATTTCAATGAATCTTACCTAATATGTAAGAGAATACAAAGGGATTATGCTGTATAACTCTGCGGGGAATATTTATAAATAGTGTGGGAGAGTTTATAAGGGCTTAAAATATATAAAAATAACCATACAAACATATGGTTTCTACTTCGCGGATTTTCACCTATCACGGGGGGGTCTGGAACGCAACCCCCGCGATCGAGGAGGGATTACTGTATATACGGTAATTAAAATTTATCTTTACATAATTAAAGCACTAACAAGCAATATAGCTAAGTGCCAAGTTTCACTATTAGCAATTAGAAAATCAGCTGGGGGCGGCGCGGTGGTGCAGTGGGTAGCGCTGCTGCCTCACAGTTAGGAGACCTGGGTTCGCTTCCCAGGTCCTCCCTGTGTGGAGTTTGCATGTTCTCCCTGTGTCGGCGTGGGTTTCCTCCGGGTGCTCCGGTTTCATGCATGTTAGGTGGATTGGTGATTCTAAATTGGCCCTAGTGTGTGCTTGGTATGTGGGTGTGTTTGTGTGTGTCCTGCAGTGGGTTGGCACCCTGCCCAGGATTGGTTCCTGCCTTGTGCCCTGTGTTGGCTGGGATTGGCTCCAGCAGACCCCTGTGTTCGGATTCAGTGGGTTGGAAAATGGATGGATGGATGGAAATCAGCTGGGACAAAAACCTGAAAAACCCTGTGGTCCTCCAAGATCGTGACTAAAAATCCCTGCTTTTATCCCCGTAAATCTGTTTCCATCCACAAAACATATGGACGAAGTTCTCGGAAATGGAGACTCTACGATTATGAATAAAAATTTGTCTTGGATTAATTAAAGCGCTAACAAGCAATGCAGTTATGTACCAAGATTCATTATTAGCAAGGAGTGTCTTCTAATTAGGAAGCTAGTTGAAACAAACACCTGCAGCCACTGTGGTCCTCCAGAATTAAGAGTGAAAATCTCTGCTTTTATTCATTTTAATAAAAAGGCAAGTGTTGGTGTGTCGGTGTTTCTGTGTGTCCTTGTGGCTGCTATGCCTCTGTCGTTCCATGCTCAAGCTTTATAACACACGGTGAGGCCTCATCTGGAGTTATTGTGTGCAGTTTTGGTCTCCAAGCTACAAAAAGGACATAGCAGCACTAGAAAAGGTCCAGAGAATAGGGAATCCACTTGGGATTCCCGGACGTTTCCCATTCCCACTGCTGGAATTCTCCGCTGAACGGGAACGGCCAAGCTCACATATATAGTGTGTAAAAGTGATCAGACAAGAGCTTTGAACAGCAACTTGAAATTGCAATGCGTAGTCTGTTGCATCCGCATTATCTGTGCCAAGAAACTTGCCATCACAGAATGATGACAAGAAACTGGATGCATCAGTAAAAGCTGAAATGGCGGTGTTTCAGAGCAAGAACAAGTTTAGAACAAGTGTATCAGTATCTGATGACTGTGCCGCCTACTTCAGTGGAGGCAGAGCGTGCTTTCTCAGCGGCTGGCATACTCTGCAAGAAGGTGCGCTCTCACCTCGACGAATGCACGCTGGATACGTTGTGCTTTCTACGCTCTTATTACCACAACCAACTAAATACATGTACTTATATGACGGCATGAACTGCTTGTAGATAAGGTTAGTCTTTTATTGGTGTCAACATATTGCAGTAGTTTTATTAAAAATAAGTGTTGCTCGTTCTAAAACCGTTCACATGGGAGATGCCCGTGCACTGTGTCATTCCCAGGAGGCTGGGATTCCTGGGAATGATATGTGGGATTCCCAAATTCACGGGAATGGAAAAACCCATCCGGGAATGGATTCCTTACCAGGGAAGAGCGACTAGGCTGATTCAGGGCTACAGGGCATGTGTTTTGAGGAAAGATTAAAAGAGCTGAGCCTTTACAGTTTAAACAAAAGAAAATTAAGAGGAGACTTGATTGGATTGTTTAAAATATGAAGGGAATTAGTCCAGTGGATCGAGACCTCTTCTTCTTTCAGTTGCTCCCGTTAGGGGTCGCCACAGCAGATCATCTTGTTCCATATCTTCCTGTCCTTGTTATCTTGCTCTGTCACAGCCATCACCTGTATGTCCTCTCTCACCACATCCATAAACCTTCTCTTAGGTCATCCTCTTCTCCACTTACCTGGCAGCTCTATCCTTAGCATCCTTCTCCTAATATATCCAGCATCCTCTGCACATGTCCGAACCAATGCCATCTCGCTTCTCTGACTTTGTCTCCCACGTGTCCAACCCGAGCTGACCTCATTTCTAATCCTGTCCATCCTCATCACACCCAACACAAATCTTAACATCTTTAACTCTGCCACCTCCAGCTCTGTCTCCTGTGCCACCATCTCCAGCCCATATATCATAGCTGGTCTCACGACCTTCCCTGTCACTCTTGCTGATACCCATCTGTCACAAATCACTCCTGCCACTCTTTTCCATCCACTCCACCCTGCCTGCACTCTCTTCTTCACTTCTCTTCCATACTCTGTTACCCTGTAGTGTCGATCCCAAGTATTTAAACTCATCCACCTTCGCCAACTCTACTCCCTCATCCTCACCATTCCACTGACCTCCCTCTCATTCACACACATGTATTCTGTCTTGGTGGTCCTACTGACCTTCATTCCTCTTCTCTTTAGAGCATATCTCCACCTCTCCAGGGTCTCCTCAACCTTCTCCCTACTCTCACTACAGATCACAATGTCATCAGCAAACATCACAGTCCACGGGGACTCCTGCCTAATCTCGTCTGTCAACCTGTCCATCACCACTGCAAATAAGAAAGGGCTCAGAGCTGTGACATTTAAATGAGTTCATCAAGAACAGGGCGACACAGCTGGAAACATGTTAAGAGTAAATTTCGCACAAACATCAGAAAGTTTTTCTTCACACAGAGAGCCACAGACACTTAAGTGACCAAGTAGTGCGGTGGGGCAGTAGGACTTTATGCTCTTTCAGAACTTGACTTGGTGTTATTTTAGTAGAATTAAGTGGATAGGAATGGCAGGCTTTGTTGTGCTGTAATGTTCTAAATGTTGTAAATCTGAACGAGTCTGTTCTCTTAGAAAGGTCACATTCTCTGGTGGGTGTTTTTATTACTCTTGTTTTCGGTTATTCCTTACAATCACGACACGTCCTTTTTTTTCCCCCTTCCACAACTATTCCCGTATCTTACTGTAAGCTTCCTCTGTCTCTCTCTGTTTCTTTGTTCAGCCATAAATGTTCTTTATACCAAGGCCCCACTTGATTGTTCATCTATCATTCCATAGACTCTTTTCAATGGCTTCTATAAGGAAATCAAATGGCCAAGTAGGAGCCACTGTTTAAATTAATAAATCAAATACAGTGCAGCATACTGCAGGCACGCGGACCAGTCTTCCGATTCTCCTAAAAAATAAAAAAAGGTCTATATTAAAAAATGAGATTGCTTTTCTGAAGCCTTAAAATAAAAAATAAAAAATCGCTCACTCTGGTTTCCATATGACCTTGAAGCAATTTTTTCAACAAACTATTTCATTTTTTTTTCTCCCGCCGATTCGCTAATAGGCAATAACTTTGCTGTCTCCCAAAGAACACACTTAGATCACAGGCTACAAATATAAACTTATCTTACATAGGATTTTTAGTGATGTTTTACATCTGGCTCCGATAACATAAATAAAAGAGAATGCCGACGACTGTTCAAAGACCTAGACCTTCATTGTTATGAATTTTAAGATTCAGCGGCCCAAAGGTAAAATGCATGCGGTGACTCCCTGGGTATATGCTGATTTTTTTTTTTCCCATCTCACAGTCTGTACTGAGAAATTAAATGTTTACTTTGAATCATCCCTTCTAAAGTCCATCGCGGCTTCTATTAATGCTCAGTCTGTGTGGATATCAGGGCTCATCAAAAATAAAATGAGAACCGTACGGTAGAGCCGGATTGTTTGTGTCTGAAGGACAATTGGAAAAAAAAAACAAAAACAAAAACAAAACAAAACAATGCCCCCTTTGCCATCAGCTTTATCCAGTACAGACATGCTGGGAGCTGGAATGTATAAAGCGCTAACAAGCAATATAGTCATTATTAGCAAGGAGTGTCTTCTAATTAGGAAGCTAGTGGAAACAAAAACCTGCAGCCACCGCGGTCCTCCAGAATCTCTGCTTTTATTCATCAAGTGTTGGTGTACTTGTGTGTCCTTAGGTTGCTATGCCTCTTTCATTCCAACAGGTGGCGCATCACAGACATTTGAAGTAATAATATTCATTGCATTTGTTATTCCAACAGTTGGGCATCTTAAACATTTCTAGCGTTACATTTTATTACGACAAATGTGTGTGATGCGCCATCTGTTGGAGTGACAAACGCAATGAATGTTATTATTACATGCATTACAAAATACATTAAAAGAGATGGTGCACTGCAAACATTAATGCTGAGGTCCACGTTGATTATGAAGATTTCAACCCATGTTAGTGCTCAAAATCTTGCATGGTTAGACATCAAAATAAGTCGATTTACATAACATATGTGAGGTTGTACTCGTAGTGTCGAGTCATGAGACACTGGACAAAACAAATGAAATGATGTCAAACTGTTCATAAATAATTTTTAAAGACGCAAAACGCTTCCAGAGAGGAGCAAAACACCTTTCTTCTCGTGTCAATGGTACTTATTTGGGAGGAAACGAAACACAATTTATTTTGAGAATATTTTTGTGGCACAAAATACTGTGTTTAATAGCCAATTCAATTTGCGCAAATCATTTCACTTATCACTAGTTACCATGCATTTCTGACAATCTGCATTCTATTAAAAACAATCAGATAATCAATCTTAATTAAAGAATTTGTCTATGTGTCTGTCCAGTGGCTATGTCCCAGTCATTCCAACAGATGGTGCAATATAAACATTTCTAGTAATAAAATGCATTGCATTTGTTATTCCAACAGAAGGTGTATCGCAAACATTAACATTGCTTTTGCAAATCCCACACCAAATGGAATACAACAGAGACATATTCATCGCCTTTGCCATTCCAACAGATGCCACATCACAATTTTTTGTAGTAATGCATTTTAATGCTACACGATGTTGTGATGCTCCATCTGTTTTGATGATAAATACAATGAATTTTATTACTACATGCCTCACATTCCAATAAAGTCTATGTTGATCATTTACATTTCAAAATGTCTTGGATGGGCAGCGTGGCATCATATACAAGGTGTCACGCACGTGCGCTTAGGGGACAGCTTAAGGGCTCTAAAAATTGTAATTTGACGCCGCTCCAGGGTTGCCGTTGTGTCCTAATGCCTTTTGTTTTCCTCCCTCTGCAGGCTGAAATGATTGACTGCTATAACACCTCTGATGTCATTTCCTGTGCCTATCTGATCTGACCCGCATCTTCCTATCAGAGGGACTTAAGACTGGAAGATATGCCATCTCGAAACAGTTCATTTTGGAACCCGCATCTGGAGAGACAGTTTTCATAATTATTGTGCGTTTTCTTTTCTGTTGCTGTATTCTAACTATACGCAGTCACCAGGCTAATGCCCCCAACTCTTTATGTTGAAAGCATGGGTTCAGAACAGGGAGGACATGTTTTACTAATGTGAGGAAGCAACAAAAGGATATGATCAAAGTGGAACGTATGATATTATTTATCTGGACTTTCAGAAAGCATTTGATAAGGCGCCACATGAGAGGATGGGCATCAAACTAAAAGAAGTGCCAGTTCAGGGTGTGCAGAATTGGCTCAGACAAAGGAAGCAGAGGGTGATGGTGTGAGGGGCCTCTTAGAATTGACTGATGTTAAGAGTGGTGTTCCACAGGGTTCAGTGCTGGGCCGCTGCTATTTTTAATATACTGTATATAAATGATTTAGATAGGAATATAAATAACAAGCTGGTTAAGTTTGCAGATGATACCAAGATAGGTGGATAGGCAGATAATCTCAAACCTGTTGAATCATCACAGAGGTCACACACCAGTAACTGATCCACCCAACTGCCCATCTTTGGACTGCGGTAAGAAAACACAAGTCTTTAGATGATACTCCACAGCTAAACACTGAAAGAGCTTCAAATGGAAGCCCGCACTGATATCTCGCTGCCACACCCAGTCCAGAAGGGTACCATTTTTTGTATTGGTGCAGCACATGACTGGCACCCTGCCGGGAGTTTGTTGCCTGCCTTGCGCCCTGTGTTGGCTGGGATTGGCTCCAGCAGACCCCTGTAACCCTGTAGTTAGGATATAGCGGGTTGGATAATGGACGGATGGATGCAGCGCACAAGGGACGTTGGAGTGAAATGGTGGACAGAGTTATTTGTTATTTGCTTTTATACCATCAGTAGTGTCCAAAACCTGGTAAAGTCAAAACTTTAGTTGACTACATCACTGTAACTCACTCCTCTCAGGACTACCCAAAAAAAGACATCAATCGACTGCAACGAGTGCAGAATGCAGCTGCTAGAATCTGAACTAGGAAATGAAAATCTGAGCACATCACACCAGTCTGAGTGTCACTACACTGGTTACCTGTGCCATTTAGAATTGACTTTAAAATACTGCTTATTAGAACAATATAGACGAGAATAGGCCATTCAGCCCAACAAAGCTCGCCAGTCCTCTCCACTTATTTCTTCTAAAAAACATCAAGTCGAGTTTTGAAAGCCCCTAAAGTCTTACTCTCTACCACACTAGTTGGTCACTTATTCCAAGTGTCTTCCTAATATTTGTGCGAAATTTACTCTTAACAAGTTTCCAGCTGTGTCCCCCCGTTCTTGCTGAACTCATTTTATAGTCACCGTCTCGATCCACTGGACTAATTCCCTTCATATTTTTAAACACTTCACTCAGGTCACCTCTTAATCTTCTTTTCCTTAAACTGTAAAGGCTTAGCTCTTTTAATATTTCCTCATAACATCCCCTGTAGCCCTGGAATCAGCCCAGTTGCTCTTCTCTGGACCTTTTCTTGTGCTGCTATGTCTTTTTTATAGCCTGGAGACCAAAACTGCACACAGGACTCCAGATGAGGCCTCACCAGTGTGTTATAAAGCTTGAGCAGAACCTCCTGTGACTTGTACTCCACATGTCAAGCCGCTATATAACATGACATTCTGTTAGCCTTTTTAATGGCTTCTGAATACTGTCGGGAAGTTGATAGCTTACAGTCCACTACAACTCCTAAATCCTTCTCATAAGGTGGACTGTCGATTTTCCAACCGCCCATTGTGTATTCAAAACTCACAATTTTACTTCCTATGTGTAATTCTTTATATTTACTGATATTAAATTTCATCTGCCACAAATCTGCCCAAGCCTGTCTGCTATTCAAGTCCTTCAGTTATAATATAATGGATTCCAAATTATCTGCCAATCCACCTATCTTGGTATCATCTGCAAACTCAACCAGCTTGTTACTTATATTCCTATCTAAATCATTTATATCTATTAAAAATATCAGCAGCTCCAGCACTGACCACTGCTGGTCACCACTCTTAACATCAGCCAATTCTGATGAGGTTCCCCGCAGCATCACCCTCAGTCTACAAAGCATTAAATAATCTCACTCCATCCTATTGTATATCTCAGAATGCCTCTCACCTTACACTCCAAATCATAACCTTAGATCTTTAAATGAGTGTCTGCTTATAACTCCCAAGAGCTAATACTATGGAGCATTTTAAAAAAACAGCTAACAGCTTTCTCATGGCTTCATTTTAATGTAACCCTGATATTCTGTATATGCATTTCATTATCATTATCATTGTTTGTGGCTCCGAAATCCATACTAACCCCTACTTTCTCTGCTGTTCATTTTCCCTTTTTTTCTGTGGTGTTGATCTGCGCCACCACCACCTGATCAGGGCACCATGCAGTCCCTACATTGATGGATTGAAGGCCAGAGGTCCACATAACCAGCATCATCTAATTCTTCCATGTGAAGCCTGAAAGCCATGAGGACTGATTGAGATCATTGACGTTAGGTAGAATGCCCAGTGGGGGCTCGGTGGTCTCGCGGCCTAGGAACACCTGCAGATTTTTTTTTTTTTCTGTCCCCTTGGCCATCGGACCTTACT
Source organism: Polypterus bichir lapradei (assembly GCA_026402145.1). Taxonomy (NCBI): domain Eukaryota; kingdom Metazoa; phylum Chordata; class Cladistia; order Polypteriformes; family Polypteridae; genus Polypterus; species Polypterus bichir. The sequence continues at coordinate 26,715,857 of JANRMT010062820.1, forward strand.
TTATTCTTTGCTACTTAGTATTGCCTAATTTTCTTTTTTTCTTTCTTCATCTTGTAAAGAGTTGGCTGGGCAGTCTCATGATCTGGAACCCCTGCAGATTTTATTTTTTCTGCAGCCGTCTGGAGTTTTTTCTGTCCTCCCTGGCCATCGGACCTTTCTTTTATTCTATGTTACTGAGTTTTGTCTTATTTTTCTTATTTATTTATTCATGTAAAGGACTTTGAGCTAAATCATCCATCCATCCATCCATTTTCCAACCCGCTAATTCCAAACACAGGGTCACGGGGGTCTGCTGGAGCCAATCCCAGCTAACACAGGGCACAAGGCAGGAACCAATCCTGGGCAGGATGCCAACCCACCACAGGACACACACAAACACACCCACACACCAAGCACACACATTAGGGACAATTTAGAATCGCCAATCCACCTAACCTGCATGTCTGTGGACTGTGGGAGGAAACCGGAGCGCCGGAGGAAACCCACGCCTACACGGGGAGAACATGCAAACTCCACGCAGGGAGGACCCGGGAAACGAATCCGGGTCTCCTAACTGCGAGGCAGCAGCGCTACCACTGCACCACAGTGCTACCCTGAGCTAAATCATTTGAATGAAAACGTGCTCTAAAAATAAATGCTGTTGTTGATTCAGCAGTAGTGAATAATTTCAAATTGTCACTCCTCCTCACCTGCAAGTATCTGAAAGAATCCACATCATCTCTAGCATATAGTGAACCATTTATCTTCTGACTCTACATTTAGCACAGAGCAATCGCCATATGTGAGCCTAGGACTGAGTACTTTGCACCCAAGAGGGGGAGTACCACTCCATTACTTGGTACTATCACTCACACAGTGACAATTGCTCATGCCAGGTAAGTCTAAAGTCACCAGATAACCTAAAATGAATGTGGTGTGGTGGGTTGGAGAACATACACGATCCCACTTGACACACCAAAAAGTGAGAAGGTCAGGAATCAAATCGAGGAACTATAAAGCAGTGATACAAACTAATAAGTCCCCATGCTGCACTACATTTATTTAATTGTATGATTGGTTATTCATTTCATTTTTATTTTATTCATAGCCTATTATTATTTTTTTATCTCTGCATAAGAGAAATGTAAATTATGCGTTACATCACAGCTGGGAAGAGAAAATATTTTCTTCTGTGTTTTTCCAATCCACTGAAAAATACACAATGGCAGATGGCTTTATGAGGAAAATTCTATCAGGCGTAGAACAAGAAAACACTCACTTACAGTGAAAGAAAATGTTAAAGTATTTAAACAGAATATACATTTTACAGAAAAAAACGAATGTGCAAAAGATTGTAACCTTGAAAATATGATCTCTTATGAATACGATCGCGGAGATTAACCGTAAACCCCTATGCTTAAATCAGACTACCGCATTCAAAAGGACGTCTCCTCCCGTCGTGTGTCCTTCATAAGGCACCGTTTTGGATATTTCTCTTTAAGTCACTAAATGAGAGCACTAATGACAGAAAAGCTCTTAATGCAGAGCTTAAAATGCAAGATTTGAGGTTTTTCACCTTTGTAAGGATTCTTACTTAGAAGTCCTTCAGCTCTATCAATCTGGCTTTGATCGGAAAGTACAGAACATTATTTTGTCACCTCAGCAATCTTCAATCTACAAAACAAAAGTTTTATCCCAGCCTTGCATATTTCCTTCTGAAATCGTTGGTTATTTTTTTTTCTTTTAGTTGAATAAAGATACTTAGTGTCCCACGATGGACTGGAGTTCCTGCCTTCTACCCAGTGCCGTCAAGGTAGGCTTGCTGCTCTCCAGGACCCTGAACTGGATTAACTCTTTCAGGGCTGATTTTTTTTCCCTTCTCTCCCAGGATTCTGAATATTTTTCCAAAAAACTCAATTTTCTGAAAAGCATACAAAGCAATGGTGCAGTGGGTAGCGCTGCTGCCTCGCAGTTAGGAGATCTGGCTTTGCTCCCCGTGTGTGGAGTTTGCATGTTCTCCCCGTGTCTGCGTGGGTTTCCACCCACAGTCCAAAGACATGCAGGTTAGGTGCATGCCCTGTGGTGGGTTGGCGCCCTGCCCGGGGTTTGGTTCCTGCCTTGCGCCCTGTGTTAGCTGGGATTGGATCCAGCAGACCCCCGTGACCCTGTAGTTAGGATATAGCAGGTTGGATAATGGATGGCTGGATGGATGGATACTAAGCAATAGTTTTTTGCATATATCCATGTAAAACGTCTGTTGCTGCATGCAGTGCCGTATTTCAGTATGTTAGCCATCTCAGTGTCAGCAGGTGCATGGGGGTGGCGTTGGCAGATCAGCTGGGGAACCGATCAGCACAGCTGATGCCTGTACCTCACTTTCACTTTAGTTCTCGATCTCCAGATCATCTGCACCAAAACTGGAGTCCGACCAGTCAGAGTCCAATTCAAAATAATAAAACATACGTAAAATGTCATCCACTGAGTATTTTGCTTTTCGTATTTGCTTTGCTGTCTCACCAGATATTGATGCCATTCTAGGCATTGTTTACGCTGCTCACGCACATGCAGGGATTTGACATTCCTCCTAGCAAGGACGGCCTACCTATAAAGTAATGGTGAGTTTTGTCAACGTTTACAGATGATTATCACCCTCTACCCATGGATGTCGACTTTAGTCATCATCTGCCCTTAGCCCTGTTGTCAACAAAAGTCGACATCCACCCTAAAAGAGTTAAGTGGCGTTGAGGATGTGATGACATGTGGAAACTCATCTCATTCTTGCTGCTTTAGGCAACAAACCATAAGCAGTAAGTGGAAAATGCCCCTCATGAATTATATAGGAGATTCGATGGCCTCACTGGAGCCAGATCTGGGGTGACGCATGTCTCGTGGCTGGACTCACCACATAGAGACGTCAGCACAAACCCTCTGCCTGAAGTATATGGGCCAGAATCAATCCAGATAAAGTCACTCATTATTAGGACAGCTATTGGATTAAAAAATGTCATTGCGATTAATCGGGCGATTATAAATTTTAATTGAAATTAACTGCATATTGATTGCAGTTTATCTTACTATCCTCAAGCATATTAATATTTTTATGTAATGCAGAAATAACACAGTGAGTAATTTCTAATGACAAAAAGGGAGTAAAATAATCACTTGCCTCTTCTTCTTGTCCTTCTACTTCTTCAAAGTAAAGTAAAAGAAGGCCTAAAGGAAACGGGCTTGACTGGTGAGGAAGAGGAGAAGGAACACCTAGTTGTTAACTCCAAGCCTGTCTCTGGCTTAGAACTCTAAGTAAGAATGGTTAACCCCGAGTGTGACTCTGGGTAACCCTGAGTGTTACTCTATGATCTGATGTGCAGTGTTAGGCCCAAACAACACCCGGGACAGTATTATGATGCTATCATCATCATCATCATCTTCTTTAGGCTGCTCCCAATTAGGGGTCACAACAGTGGATCTTCCATCTCCATCTATCCCTGTCCATTACTTCATTTTCTGCCACACCGAATGCCTTCAAATCTTCCCTCACCACATCCAAAAAACTCCTCTTTGCCCTTCCTCTTCCTCACGCCTGGAGGTTCCATCCTCAACATTCTTTTCTCGATGTACCCCTCTTCTCTCCTCTGCCACATCCCCAAGCAATCTAGATTGTCTCTTACTTGGCGACCAAACTGTCGGACCTGTGTTGACCCTCTAATATACTCGTTCCTAATCCTGTCTACTCTCATTACTCCGAGTAAAAATTGTAGTATCTTCAACTCCGCCACTTCCAGCTCAGCCTCCTGTCTTTAAGTCAGTGCCAACATCTCCAAACCGTACAACATAGCTGGTCTCACTACCATTTTACAGCCCTTCCCTTCCACTCTTGCAGGTACTCCACCATCACAAATCACTCCTGACACTCTTCTCCACCCAGCTTGCACTCTCTGTTGCTTTTGACTGTTGAACCCAAGTATTTAAATTCGTCTCCTATCACCACCTCTGCTCCTTGCAGTCACACTCTTCCACCATTTTTTCTCTCATTCACACACATTACTCCTACTGACTTCCATTCCCCTTCTCTCCTCGCTTAACTATAGAAAATAATTTTTAAGTTAGTTTATTGAACAGTTTTGTGTAACAGAAACAAAGTCCAACAACCACCAAACAACCCCAGGCCCCTGGGGGTTGCTATGATTTTTGTTGAAAACCAATTCATATGGTTTGGACTGCTATGTTGCAAGACAAGCACTAACAATTACACAAACAATTAAATATAAAAAAAAAAAACAAAAACATCAGATCCTGGGTTTAGCTTCTGTGCACCAGTGTTGTGCATGAACTAGTTCAAAAGAGCGCCTTCATTGAACAAGCTCATTTTTCTACTTAACGTAACGCCCCCACCACCTGATCAGGGCACCGTGCAGTCCTTACAATGATGGTGTCACACATGTGTGCATGGGAGGCAGCTAAAGGTCTTGAATAAGGGCTTTTCCGAACCAGACCGGGATGTGGAAGAGTGCACCGATTCTTTTTCTCGCTGTTCTGTAGACCACTCACAGGAAATTCCACCTGGCCCTGTTGACGTCACTTCCGGGTCTGAACCTATGAATGAAGACCTTTCCAGTTCCGGCCCCTCTGATGTCATTTCCGGTCCCTAGCCTTTGGTTGAAGACCCTTCTGGTCCCGGCCCCTTGGACGTCACTTCCTGTACTGGCCTTTAAAACCCTCCACCTATCCCCTCAGTTCTGTTTTGGACTCTGATTTGTGCACACCAGTGCTATCACTTGTTTTCAGTTTTGCAGCCAGAAAATAATAAATGGGTGGCTGCCCCAAACCTTGCTATGGCTCTTGTTTGAGTTTGTGACAATGGATCGATGGGTCTGCTTATTTTTCCAAGAGCTAAACTTAAAAGAAGTGGTTAGACGGCCTTCTGCTGTTATGCACCTAAAATCTGGAATAGTTTACTGATAGAAATTCACCAGGCTAATACTATGGAGCATTTTAAAAAACAGCTAACAACTTTCTCATGGCTTCATTTGAATGTAACCCTGATATTAAATCCTTACACTGGCTCCCGGTTAAGTTTAGGGCAGATTTCAAAATCCTCCTTTTAACATATAAAGCATTAAATGGCCAAGGTCCGACTTACTTGTCTGAACTTATCATGACTTACAAACCTGAGCGCACATTAAGATCTCAAGATGCCGGTCTGCGTATTATTCCAAGGATTAATAAAATAACAGTGGGAGGTCGAGCTTTTAGTTACAGGGCCCCCCTAAACTGTGGAATGGTCTTCCTGCTTCTATAAGAGATGCCCCTTCGGTCTCAGCTTTTAAATCCCGGCTGAAGACTCACTACTTCAGTTTAGCACACCCTGACTAGAGCTGCTGATTAACTGTACAGACTGCATCTCTGTTGTTAGTCATTAGCACTAAAACATAAGTAACATGATTGTTAGAATTGAATACTAACCCTCACCTATTCTGTTTCTGTTCTCGGTACTCAAATGTGGCAATTGGTGCCACGGCCCACCTGCCAAGTTGTTTTGCCTGCCTAAGGTAAAGTCATCCCTGATGGAGGATCACAGGAATCATGGGAAAGAGGGGTCCTTCCATCGGATTGGCTGGCCCAGCACTGTTTCAGCTGTGGAATGGTCAAATGGGGGAGGCAGCTTGATGGATGAGGTCTACAGGACTCTAAAAATATCCAAATCTTATTATGTGATATCATCTACTGTTAAATTCTGCTCTGTACTTCTAAAATTTTTATTTTTATACAGTATTAAGGATTTGTTCTGTTCTGTGTATTGTATTGTATTGACACCCTTCTTTTGACACCCACTGCACGCCCAAACTACCTGGAAAGGGGTCTCTCTTTAAACTGCCTTTCCCAAGGTTTCTTCCATTTTTTCCCTACACGGTTTTTTTTGGGAGTTTTTCCTTGTCTTCTCAGAGAGTCAAGGCTGGGGGGCTGTCAAGAGGCAGGGCCTGTTAAAGCCCATTGCGGCACTTCCTGTGTGATTTTGGGCTATACAAAAATAAATTGTATTGTATTGTATTGTATTGTATATTCTGTTTATGCATTTCATTATCATTATCGTTCTTGGTGGCTCCGAAATCTGTACTAACCCCTACTTTCTCTGCTGTTCTTTTTCCATTTTTCTATGGTGCCGATCCCCGCCACTTCCACCTGATCAGGGCACCATGCAGTCTCTACATTGATGGAATGAAGGCCAGATGTTAACATGACCATCATCATCGTCTAATTCTTCCACATGAAAACCATAAGAACTGATTGAGATCATTGATGTTAGGTAGAATGCCCAGTGGGGGCCGGGTGGTCTTGTGGCCTTGGAACCCCTGCAGATTTAGTTTTTTTTTTAACTCCAGCCATCTTTTTTGTCTTCCCTTGGCATCAGACCTTACTTTATTTTTTGTTAATTAGTATTGCCTAATTTTCTTTTTATATTTTTTCTTTCTTCATCCTATAAAGCACTTTGAGCGACATCATTTGTAAGAAAATGTGCTATAGAAATAAATGGTGTTGTTGACTGATGCATCGCCATGGATCATATTAAAGGGTTTGAACTCCCCACATCGTAGCTTTACAAAAACAGGGTCCCCAAAAGAAATTCAGGCATAGTGCCCCCAAAAAACTAGAAACGGCCCTTATGACCATGATCAATTTGCACTGATTATTGCTTAATTTTATTGGTTCCAGTATAATATATATGTTAATGAAGGTTATAATGTAGGCTCTACAGTTTCTAATATACAATTAATTAATCAAGAACAACATACCAGGTCGGCTTTGGGGGGTATGTGTGAGTGAAGTGAAATGAATTGAGTGATAATACAAGGAGGTCCAGATCTAATTATACAGATCCAGATCGTCTGGATGACTTTGATTTATGCGGGGACGATTCCAGTTTGGTGCAAAGACGATTCTTCATGTCGTCAGTTCGCATACTTCTCGATGGTCCGGGATTTTTCGGGTGATTTTCTATGTAATAAACTTAATAAGTTATCGCGCAATGAAAATTGCATAATTAGATCTGGACCACCCTATACTCTGTGTCTTCTACTCTTCAGTTTCTCAGACATGGAAAGCATCTGCACTGTGCTGTTTTGGGTCAGAAGCCCCTCCATGGGTGACTGAAAAACCTCCATGGCAAACATGGAATATTCTTCATTGGCCAAGTCAATCAACTGTCCTCAACCCAACTGGACATGCATGTCACTTGCCGAAGACAAAACTGATGGTACAAAGTCCAAGGAACAAGCAGCACCTGACAACAGCACCAGTAAAGGCCTGGCGAAGCATCACTGGAGTGGAAACCCAACACTTGGAGATGGCTGTGGGTTCAGACTTCAGGCAGTCATTGACTGGAAAGGATTTTCAACCAAATATTGAAAACGATTGTTATATTTATGATTGTATTAGTGTCCAAACAGTTTTGAGTGCCTGAAAATGGAGGACCATATTTAAAAATGTTTGTCTTTTCTAAACGGCTCATGCAATGTTTTTCGTAAAACCTTTAAATTAAAGCTAAAAGTCTACACTTCAAACACATCTTGATTGCTTCCTTTCAAGCCCCACTGTAGTGGCGTACAGAACCAAAATTATGGAAATTATGTCACTGTCCAAATACTTACAGACCTGACTCTACTTCTGTGGTCATCATTTCTGCTCAGTTTTAATTTGTGTACGTTTCTCAAATCTTACACAAAAATTCATTAAATTATTATTTTTTTTTAAGTTTCAAAGGGGTTTGTTTGTGTTTGGAAAACGAAAAGAATTGCTTTCTAAAGCCTTACCGACAATTCTGTGTTTACCCGAGTTCTTTTCTGCAGCAGCTGCAATTTGCTTAGTTTTTTGAAACTAACACTCAATTTGTTTTGCAGAAACTCACGTTTTTGTTCTTTGTTTTCTTTTAATCAGAAAACAAAGGATACTGCTGAACAAAATGTGGCGATGCGGGTTCGCTGCATGCCCTTGAACCCTGCACCGTCGGTAATGTAACCGATGAGCACAGCAGTGAGGCACAACAAATACAGCAAGGGGATGGTGCAAAATGTGCAAAAGTGTTTTTTATTAAAATCAAGAACAACAAAACAAAGTCCAAATTAAATAAAATGCAGTGCTTCAAATCATTAAATAAATAATCCATAAAAACAGTTGTGAAGTGGAGGTTAAAAAAAAAACACAGAAGAAAAAACAATCCTTTAAAACGACGACGAGGTTAAAACAACACTGGAAGCAGTCCTTTAAAAAAAAACCCAAAAGCCCGGTGTCTTTTACCTGGCGGCTCCCCTGCTTCTCCCATCAGGCTTCTCAATCCGCAGCTGGCCTTCTCTCCACTCTACTGGTCTGGTGCCCTTCCGATCCCTGACTCTGGTTCAGCTCACCTAGACTGAGACTTGGCTTTTTACTCAACGGCCAGGACACTCACATTGGGGCTTCCCCTTCCAAGCCTCCCGACTCCTGCTGCCTTCTCGGCCTTACGCGGCCAGCCGTCCTTCTGCCGGTCACTCCAGTTCCTTTATAAAATGCTCAGCGGGAGCGACCACTTTCAGCTGCCCTAGGTGTCGGCCAGACACCCCTGCTAGGGCTCAACTGTCCAGCTGCCTGCCTGCCAGCGAGCGCTCGCTCGCTCACACCGGCTCTCTCTCCTCCTCGCTGCTTCCCGCTCTCCTGCAACTTCCGGCTCTTTTCTTTCTTTCCTTTTTTTTCCTCTCCCTTCCTAGCCACCTCGCACTTCTATTTATGATTCACCTGTGGCAACCAGCGGCTCCCGGGAACAATTACGGAAGCGGATGACTCCTCACCTGTGCACATCAGTGAGACTCGCCCGCACCGCAAATCACCCTAGGATCCACTTCAGCCACACATCACCATGCCCCCTCGCTAAGCCGCGAGTGCAGTGATTATTTATTTTAAAAATGGCCCTTTGACATGAGCTGTGGACCCGCTACACTACAGCAGCATCTTCCATAGGCAGACATCAAGACAAGTCAAACGGTATATTCTATGTGCGGTTTTCCTTGTAGTCAGGACTCAATGGACAAGAAAACCAAAAAAGCGATTTTGAAGCATTCCTAAATAATTCCTATGAACACCAAAAGCTTCCAAATATTAAGGAAACGCCTTTCCTCTTCTGTCAATGGCACAAATATTGGTTGAAGTGAAACAGAATTTATTTTGATAATGTATTGATGATGTTTTGTAGCATATTCAATTTTGCACTAGTTTCCATACATTTTTGACACTCTGACGTGTGCATTCTAGAAAATTCAGATTATCTATCTTAATAGAAAAATAAGTGTCTGTGCATCTGTGTGCCTGTCTGGTTGTCATTGCATTTGTTGTTCCAACAGATGGCAAATCACAAACATTTGCAGTAATGCATTTTGATACTGCAAATCTTTTGTGATACACCATCTGTTTTAATGATACATCTAATGTACTTTATTACTAGATGATAACAAAATACATTCTAACAGATGGTGCACTGAAAACGTTAACACCGAGGTCTGCGTTGATTACTTAGATCCCAACCCACCTTAGACTGGTAGCACAGCTAGTCATAAGATAAAATGACGTTTTCATACCTGCTTAATCAGGACCAGAGCCTATGTGACATCATCATGCATAAAGCAGAAACCATCATGGAAAATGTGACAGTCAATCACTGTTGTCCGTTCACACACACACACCCATATTTACACTGGGCCTATGGATGTGCGATGGAAAAAACGGGGTGCCTGTATGAAAATCAACGCAGACACAAAGAGAACATGCAAACTCCACACACTGCCCAGGACACTAGACATGTGAATCAGCACTAAGACCTTCAGCACCACGCCATCCAAACTGAAATCTTTTTACTTTGTCTTGTTAATAAAGATATTGCATTTTATAACAGGCAGGCATTTCAGGTGAGTATTTAAGCAGCAGATATTTCCCTGGAATACATTCGCATTAAGTAATACACATCTATAAATTTTTAACATCTGCATTTTCTTCAGAGCCTGAACTGATGCAAGCTACCCTCTCAAAATAAGTGACTTGGATATACGATTTGTTTTAAAATTTAATTTACTTTTACTTTCTACGTTATAACAGGTGTGACTAGAGCAAGCTATTCAGCTCGTCTATCTGATTCACGAAGATCGCCCAAAATAACATCAACTCAGGGTTTGAAGGACCATAAAGACCAAATCTTCACAACACTACTTTGTAGAAGTGCTACCAGGGAGTAAAAACTTAATCTCCCAGCAGTCCCTGCAGTGGTTCTGAAGGGACGCTTGCTAAGGGTGCAGGGGCTGCTGGGGCCCAGAAGGCCAGCACGAGTTTTTAAATGAAGCCTGTTATAAAGAGAGGGAAGGCTGTGTTGTGTCTAGAGTGACTTGTCTGTGTTGTCTTCCTATTCATTGCCTATGGATCGTTGTTCTTGTCCTGGATTATCTCCTGTTCGTGTGTATGAACTGTCTGGTGTCTGCCTGCTGCGTGAGGACCGAATTGGATTGTTCATCGAACTTCGGAGAAGGGGCGCTCCTGATCCCATCACTCATCATCATCAGGACATACCGGTAGGACTATTCTTTACATTTACCGTATGTACTCGCGAATAAGTCAGGTCTTGAAACCCGAAAAATCGATCTTAAAATCAGACCCCGACTTATACGCCTATTCAATAATACGACACTTAATTTTTTTTATTACATCTTCTTGCTTCCTCCAATCTCGCATCAGTTTCTCAGACACATCGAATTTTGTTGCAGCAGCACAGTTACCAGTTTCCTTCACCACTTCAACGACTTTTAATTTAAAACCAGTTTCATATTTTCTTCTGATCGAACTCTCCATCGTAGATAAGGGATGCTCTTATGATAAAGGTGTATGAGGGTGTGAGATACAAAAAACATACAACAGTACAAACTTTGCTTTGGAATAGTTTGGGTATTACCTTGTGGTCACGTAGGCACAATAGAAAAGAAAGGCTGTGTGCTCCGTGGTTACTCTCTCAGATGGGTGTTAGAATATCATAATCTCTTGGACCAATAGCGTGAGAGTTTTCCACATTCAACTTATACGACCAACATTATAAAATACCAGAACTTATACGGTAAAATCAAGCCCCGACTTATCTGCGGAAGAACTTAAACGCGAGTATATATGGTACTTACAACGAGCTGATCTCTGGATTATTCAGACTCCATCATTTCACTACATTGGTTGCCGATTCCTAGGGACTCTGTTACGGACTTCATCATGGGTGGTTTTTGTTAGTTGTTTGCTGTTTCTGAGTTTGTGTTTATTGTATATTGTCTATTCACCGGAATGGGAACTGGGGTGGGCTTGTTTTAGTGTGTGTAGTTAGATTTCATTTATTGTTATTTAATACATTCTTCAATTTCTGTTTAATTGCCGTTTGCTTCTTTGTCTCTGTGAGGGAGTGTGTGTGAGTCGGGCCAATGCTGGGTTCGTTCCTGGGGTCCCCGCCAAAAAAAAAAAAAATCACCGTCAACAGGCGATGTGAATCGTAGCTGGGTTTTTCAGTCTGCAATTTATTTTTTTTTGCATCTGTGTCTCTTTGCCTGAAGAAAAATCTTGTAACATTTGTGTGAAATCTGCTCTTCACAAGTATCCCAGCATTTCCCTTGGATTGCTTTGAAGAACATGTTTTAAAGTCACCGTCTTGATCTACCATACACATTCCCTTCATAATTTTAAACACTTCAAGACACGTCCCCTCTTAGTGTCAGCTCGCTTAAACAGAAATGTTTCTCTAATCATATCTCATACCTCTTTAGTCCCGGAATCAGCCTATGCGCTCTCCTCTCGACTTTCTGTCTTGCTGTATGAAGACTAAAAACTGAGCTCAGTGGTCCAGGTGAGGCCCAACTAGCCTTCCTTAACTTGCACTCTGTACATTGTGATGTTCACTCACTGAGGAACACCTGTGTACCCTGCTTATCCAGGGGGAGTAAGTATCATAGTTTGGTTATGGCACCAATTTATTTGTGCAAATCCGAGAGATACGCTGTGGGCCGAGGAGAGGGAGGTGGGACCTCAGGAGTAGGGAGCCAAGAGGAGCCCTCCTCACTCACGTGCCAGCCTCCATTCAAGTCACTCTACCTCTTGCCATGTGTTGGAGTGTACCTTGCCTCAGCTTAGCTAGCGATACCTGTTTGTTCAGCAGACATTATCATCTAGAGATTGTTAAGGAGTAACATTTGACGTTTTTGAGAGAGAGAGAGAGATCAGAGCTGCATGTGTTTTAGAGGGTAGTTGCTGACTGGCAGAGATATCACGGCCACGTGTTTTTCTCCCCATGTGAGGGATGCTCTCCCATCAGAGCTGAACACAGTCAGATACAGTGTCAACGTTTGACGTTAGAGCGTACCTACCTTCCTCTTGACCAGAGATTCCTTGGCAACTTTGTTACATTTTTGGCAAAGAGATCACAGCTACATTCTCATCCCTGATAACAAAACCAAAAGTATTATATATCAAGAGGCTCTCGGATATGAAAGCTATCAATATAAATTTTTCTCAATACAAATTACATTTATTTTTATTGATTTTTAAAGTTTGTCCTGTTTCACTACTATGCAGGCAGAGCAACGGGGGAGAGCTAGTACATATTAAAAATAGCAGAGGCCCTACCACCTGGAGGTAATTCCTCGACACTCCACAGGGTGGCACTGTATTCTAACTCCTTTTCTCTTCATCCATCTACACCACCTGTGACATCTAATGTGAGGCTCACATCCTTAGGGGTATTTTTTTGTCGAAAAGCTGCATTTATTTTGTTGCCTTTACAACACTTTATTGCCCCAAACCTTTAAATTTGTCTTTCTCCTCTTTTACAGACACACATTGGGGCTGAAGTGTTCCATTGACATCCAAGATGAGTACTTACTTGTAGTGCCTTTTAATAACTGAAGTTGTAATTGGAATCGGGTGTCTGTTTCATCAGTGTGGGGGTACTGATGTGGACTGATGTGCAATAATAATACAGGTGATTATCAAGTCCATAAAATACTTTAAAAAATTGCAATATTCCTATTTTTAAACCTTGAATAGAAAAAAAAAAAAACTCTTGACTCGACTCCTTTCCCATACACATCATGGAAACAAACAAGCAAGCCAGTTGAATTATTAAGGATTCCATAGCAACCGAATTGAGCACTCCGTGAAGGTTTGTACAGAAACGAAACAGCTGGTGGCACTTAAGCAAAGTTTGAGTCATGCTGCTATAGCCTGAGGAGGTTGATTCTGCTCAAATGAGCTTTGAAAATGTGACAGCCCCTGGTCCAACATAAGCGTCACTTCCCTTGTGGGATTATGCTGCTCCAGGTTTCAGCATTGGTCTCAGGGAGAGGAGGAGGTGATCAAGTGATATCTTTATTGTTTATCTTCATGTATTTGGATTTCCTGCCATCCCATTAAAGTAATTCTGAACTGAGTATTCATTCACAGGCTGTATTTCACAGTAGTACAGTAGATCCCCGCAAAGTCGCGGTTCAGAGTTTGTGGCCTCAGTCATTCACGGATTTTTCCTTAGAACCTAACTAATAATTGTTAGCGGAAACGGCAAATATCCTCCCCCAATTTTTATGGCTTTTTTCATGTCAATACTGTACTGTAGAGAGAACAGGAAACAGCTGTAGAGGAAAACCGTGACTTGGGATGGTGAAAGTAGCCAATAGAATTTGAAACTGCAATTCCCAGCAGTCCCTGCAGTGGCTCTGATTGGTCTTCTGCTGAGGGTGCTGGGGTTGTTGAGGTCAAAGGATGTCAGAGCGG
>JANRMT010062820.1:26729741-26743712 GCA_026402145.1 Polypterus bichir lapradei
GTTTCTGTCTGTCTGCCTTCTGTTGGGTTACCTGTACTTATTCATTTTCTCCTGGATCGTTTTGTGTGTCTGGATTGTCTGCCTGTGTACAGGAGGACTGTAAATGGATTCATGGCCATTCTGCAAAGAAAGGAGCGCTCCTGAACCCATCCACCCGTCTTCAACATTTCAGGAACTACCGGTAGGACTATCTGTACATTCCCATTCAACGTGCAGATCTCTGGACTATCTATTTTCATCATTACATTTCATCCGTTGCCGTTTTTCATGAACTTTTTCATGATTTACTTTTTGTGCTTTGTTGTATTTAATGTGTAATCGCCATAAGGGGAACAGGGGTGATATCGTTGTTTTCTTATTTCATTTGCTTTCATTACATTCTTTATTTGCTTTTTGATTACCGGTTTGCTTTGTTTTTGTCTCTGTTTGTGAGTGCGCGCATTGGGTCAAGGCTAGAATCTCCACCATAAAAAATAAATAAATCACCATCTTCTCGATTGCAGCTTCTTGTGCGCTGCTACGCTTACTTAAAAGCCTGAACCGTACCTGTCCTTTTTGGCTAATTGCTTTGTTTCTCTCTCCTCCTCCAGACATTCTCTGCTACTATGATGTTTGTCTTTTGTTTAAGCATATAACTAACTGCATACTGAGCTTGTTTTACTTCTGAAAGAAACATGTTTGTTTGAAGTGTTTGAATAAAGTTCCTGCCTCTACAATCTCCTGTGTTTCTGTGCAATTCTGTGACCCAAGCTGCTCTAAGACTAGCCTGCAAGCATCAGCGCTTACCTCTGTGTGCTTTCGTGCAGTCAGTTTAAGTGCAGTTGGCTCAGTGAGTTTCATCCATTGCATCAGTTGCACTTTGTACGTTTTGTTCCAGTAGTTTTTTAAATAGTTTTTACAGTTCATTAGCAGTGCATAAAATGATCAGTGTTGCAGTAATTGTGATGCTCTTTGCATGAAAAAAAATGTGTTCCATTAAAATTTCAATTTTTCTTTGTTAATTGTGACGTTTACTTAAAGTGCAGCAAAAAAGTATTTGGCGTCCAGGGATGCATTAACCCCCAAGTATGTGGCAGTTTAAGGGTTAAAGCCCTAAGATGCCGCCGAAACGAGCTGCATCGTCTAAGGCTTCTGGCAATGAAATTGTGCTTGCATGAATTACAGTACATATAGCAGTAACGTCGGTATTTTACATTCTAGCACTGTGGGAGACATAGCAGTACAGTATACAGGTTTACCTTTATACTCTTTATTTTTAGGTAATGTATTAAGCGGAGTTTGAAATTAAATGAAAGTGTTTTGGGGGCATATTTAGTGTTTAAACTATGAAAACAGGTGTTTTTTTAACCACATCCAAAATTTGCGGTTTTTCACAATTCGCGGGTGCTCTAGGAATGTAAACCCCGCGAATTCTGGGGGTGTACTGTATACAAAATAGAGGTCCTTCTGTCTCTCAACGAAAATCTTCAGTGGTGTAAGTTAGCATGTTTATATTTATTTGCTTAGCGGATCCTTTTATCCAAAGCAGCTTACAAATGAGGTCAACATAATTGAGTAAACAGTCTGGGAGACTACTTGGCAAAAAGTGTGACAAAACAAGGGGACAAAATTGATTACCATCAGTGAAAAGCTCAGAACAAAATACAGGGCGAGTCTAAATTATGTTAACACTAATGGTATTGCTATTTATATGTTACGGCCAAAACCCGAAGTTCAGCCAGTTCCAAAATTGGCCGGCCGTTTCACATTTTGGCCGCGAGGTGTGGCCAAAGTCCGAATTACTAGAAATGACCAGCATATATGCTACGTGAAGTGGCGAGAACTCCCTGACCAAAATCCGATGTGCTGATGTAAGACTGTCCACTCAAGGTGCGAAGATGCTCAAAACTTTCAGATGCAGATTCAGAAGTGAGTTTTCCATTCTGCATGAGAAACTGCTCAAGGCGGGTCTTGTTCAGAAAGCGGACGCCACTTGAGACGGCTTTCCCCTCGCCCAAACACTAACCTTAAGGTCAATAAAATACGTCCCTGATGTTAAATCACTATTTTAGGGCTAAAATGATAACAGAAACGTGAAACCTACTTATATACCTAATCTTAATTATTGTGAAACAACCAAGTGGCGTCCGCTTTCTGAACAAGAGCCGCCAAGGCTACTCTCGATGCAGCTGCACTACTAAGTGTGCAACAAATCGCTGATCATGCCTTTTTTCTTCCAACTTTGGCCGATCTCCATTTCGCAAACTGGCTGGCCAAATCCCGAAATCGAGGAAAAGATCGTGCATTGGCTGGTCAATTTACAGTGACATTGGCCATTTCCCGATTTGGCCGGACACCTTCCGTATTGGCCGATTTCGGGTTTTAACCAACACATATATACTTATATACAATTTATGTGCCACATATCGTACATGTGTTGAACATGATGGCGAACAGGTTGAGACATTCCTGTAAATCATCTGGCATATATGAAGTATGTTTTGTGAGTAAATTGTTTCCGCCATTCAAATGTTAACATAATTTTCACTCACCTTGTATAAATGAGTTGCAATTCTCTGATTTAGAAAATCCAACAGCTACCTCTTAGAGTCTTCAAATGCGTCTTGAACACATTGAGGGATCCTAAATGGAGGTGGGTGCCTTATTCTACCAGCCAGGAGCTACACATGAAGAACCTGGATTGAGATTTGATACCATGCTGAAGTGGTATCGCCAGATTCACTCATCAGCAGAACTGAATGGTCGAGAAGGAGCATAGGACCTCACAAGTGTCTCAATATATGGTAGCTCACGCGTGTTGGAGGATCTCATTACATTAGAACATTAGAACACTCTAGACAAGAACAGGCCATTCAGCCCAACAAAGCTCGCCAGTACACTTATTTCTTCCAAAAAAACATCAAGTCGAATTTTGAAAGTCCCTAAAGTCTTACTGTCTACCACACTACTTTTTTTGTTTATTCCAAGTGTTTATCGTTCTTTGTGTAAAGAAAAACATCCTAATGTTTGTGCGAAATGTATCCTTAACAAGTTTCCAACTGTGTCCCCGTGTTCTTTCTGAACTCATGTTAAAGTCACCATCTTGATCCACTAGACTAATTCCCGTCGTAATTTTGAGCACTTCAATCAGGTCTCCTCTTAATCTCCTTTTCCTTAAACTGTAAAGGCTCAGCTCTTTTAATCATAACTCATCCCCTGTAGCCCTGAATCAGCCTAGTCACTCTTCTCTGGACCTTTTCTAGCGCTGCTATGTCCTTTTTGTAGCCTGGAGACCAAAACTGCACACAGGACTCCAGATGAGGCCTCACCAGTGTGTTATAAAACTTCAGAAGAACCTCCTTGGACTTGAGTTTTAAAAGTCCCTCAAATCCTACTTTCTACCATACTACTTGGTCACTTATTCAATGTGTCTTTGGTTTTCTGTGTAAAGGTGAACTTCCTAGCAGTAGTGCAAAATTTACCCTTAACAAGTTTTCAACCGTGTCCCTTTGTTCTCGATGATCCAATTTTAAAGTCACGTCTCAATCCACTGGACTAATTCCCTTCATAATTTTTAACATTTCAGTCAGGTCTCCTCTTAATCTTCTTTTTCTTAAACTGTAAAGGCTCAGCTCTTTTAATCTTTCCTCATAACTCATCCCCTGTAGCCCTGGAATCAGCCTAGTCACTCTTCTCTGGACCTTTTCTTGTGCTGTTATGTCCTTTTTGTAGCCTGGAGACCACAACTGCACTCAGGACTCCAGATGAGGCCTCACTAGTGTATTATAAAGACTTGAGCAGAACCTCCTGTGACTTGCACTCCACACATCAAGGCGCTATATAACCTGATATTCTGTTGGCCTTCTTAATGGCTTCTGAACACTGTCTGGCAGTTGATAGCTTAGAGTCCACTACGACTCCTAAATCCTTCTCATAAGGCATCCTCTCGATTTTCAGACCTCCCACTGTGTATTCAAACCTAACATTTTTACTAAGTTGCAGTAGTCCAGCCATAACAAGACCAGAGCCTGGACCAGGAGCTGTGCTGCATACTTATCTTATGGACATTGTACAGCATGAGGAGACCTTAGCAATATGGTCCTTGAAGGACAACTGGTCATCAATCACGGCCCCAAGGTTTCATGCCAACTTGGCAGGTGTTAGTGATAATGAACCAAGATAAACAGAGAAGGGGTGCTAAATAGATGGACAAGCTGGGATAACAAGAAGGTCCATCTTTGCTAGGCTGAGCTGGACATAGTGTTCCTGTATTAGTGAGTCATGGGAGTTTCCAGCTGATACCTCCAGAGGGAATGATAGGTATAGCTGTGTATCCTCAGCATAACACTGATAGGAGAAACCAAGGGATTGGATGACAGGGCCTAGAGGTGTGTAGGCAGAAGAGTACAGAGCACAGCATCGATTCTTGGGGCACACCTGTGCTTGCTTGGTGCACCCTTGATATCTCTCCATGTCAAAAAACATGGTAAAATCTGCCCAGAAGATACAGTAGGACTCGAACCACCTATCCAATTGTGTCCCAACCTGCTATTACTGTGTCTCAAACATTATGGTGCCCTGAAAATTGAGGGGACCATGTAGAAATAGTGTTTCATCTCTGAAATGAATGCAATTCTCCTTAAATGAAAGTCAACAATGTGCAGAGGGGTAAATCAAGGAAAAACGGGTCTTTGTCCCAAGCATTATGATGGACGCCACTGTATCTCTTTGTCATGGCACATTGAACATGGAGTGAGAAGGAAAGAAGGAACAAAGTGCGGTCCCTGGGTCATTTCCAACCAAGTCCTCTAAACCACATGACTTTGTGCAACTGTGGCATCAGGTTAGAGCCCCATCCACAGTAATGGTTCTAGTGCAGGGGTCCCCAATTCCAGTCCTGGAGGGTCACAGTGGCTGCAGGTTTTCATTCTAACCCTTGTTTTTGCTGCTAATTCACTTCTTTTGAATTCATTTTATTTAACTTGCTCTTGAAGATTCAGACCCCTTAATTGTTTCTTTTTCCTTAATTAGCAGCCAAACTATAATGAGATATAAAACATGACCAGCAAACTGTGTCCATCATACAATATCTGAAAATAAAGAAAGCTGAAGGACTTAGGAATGTTGATCTGCTCAGGTCCACAAAACATTTTCCCAGAGCTCTTAAAAAAGAGAAAATCAACAATTTCGAAAATGTCTGCTATTGCACAAAGAGAGTAGCAACAAGCCAAGGAATTAAAGATCGGGTTTAATTAACAACAAGAATCGGTGCCTAATTAAGCAACTGGTTGGAGTGAAATTGGTTGGAGTTTGAAGCCCTGACTTAGCTGGTCTTCTGTTGGCTCTCTCACTTCACATTTCATTTCTGTTTGGGTGCCATTTAAAGAAAGAAATGAAGCAATTCAGAGAAATGGTTAAGAAATTCATAGGAAAAATCTTAAAAAAAAAAAGTCAACTAAAATTAATTCCAAAGAAGTTAATTAGCAGCAAAACCAGGTCACTAATTAAGAAAAGGGTTAGAATGAAAACCTGCAGCCACTGTGGTCCTCCAGGACTGGAGTTGGGGACCCCTGTTCTAGTGCAACTTCATTTCTTGGACAGTAGAGTTGGCACTGCTTGTTTTCTTTGTGTGACTTAGTGAGAAAAGAATCAGTAGGACGTCAACAGGCGAATCCAGTTATAATTACTTTAGTCCACTGCCTGGTGTAAAACAAATCCCATCTGAATAGGACTATTAACAGTGGGCCAGTAAATTGAAAGAGATCTTTCATATTTATTTTCACACTTCACATTGTATTTGTTTTCTGCGAATGTCTTAACCTGTCCTATCCTAAACTCCCAGCCCTTCATCCTGGTGTTTAAAGACCCTGCTCATTCAGATCTCTGATACATTGGTGCCCCTCCAGTTCAAATGTTTCTTGCCTTGCACCCAGTGCTGCTGGGGCATGCTCCTGCCACCCTTCAAGACTGTGATTAAGCTGATTTGAGAATATAATTATTCAAGTTGGTAACCCAATCAGTCGGCTAGTTCATGTTAGTTTTCCGTTTAAGCCCACAATTAAGTATTCCTCAAAATCAGCCATAAGGCAGATTGCACTGAAGTACACTCGGCGAACGTCTCCAGGATATTTTCTTTTAATTTTTCATTTTTGGCCAAAAAAAATGTGAGTGCAGCATAGATGACTGGCCGGCGATCACGACTGAGCTGGGGTGAAAGCAGGCCTGAAACATGCATTTCCACAGCAAGCGACCATCATACTAAAGATAAAAAAATGCAGTTATTCAGAGTTATTAAGGCTATGGCATTTACAAACACGGCTTTTACAACCTCTCTCGAACGGAGAGACCATCCAAATGGTACAAAGCATCAACAAGATATTGAAAGGCATCTTCAGTAAGATTTCAGATGGATACAGCATGACAGCGAGTGCCTTTAAAAAGGAAGGCCGATGGTTTATTAGCTTCAGAAATTACTTCCATCCAAGACTAGCAATTTCTTTCTCCATTTTATTTATTTATTTATTTACAGGCTACTTGAAGCTTTTTCAAGGAAGAGCTTTCACTCTGCAGTAATTTTAAGAAAATGGATTGAAACATTAATGCTGCCCTGCATTTTTAAATGGACATGTAATATTAGTTCCTCTATTCCAGTGCGTTCTTACCAATCATTTTTACAAATCCAGCATCCATTCATCATATCTCCTGACCCGCTTATCCAGAGCAGGGAGCTGGAGCCTATCCCAGCAAGCACAGGGCACAAGACAGAGTGCCAGTCCATCATATATATCTAAGCTATATATATCATACTTTCATATAGCGCTCTTCACTGAGGGCAGGCGCAGAAAACACCTATGAGGGTATACTTTGTGCAAGCTGCTTGAACATTGAAATCAGGTGAAAAATTTCTCTATATATAATCTTCATTTGGATCTTGATCTTTGTTTGTCCGTGAATGAATTAGAAGAAGAAGCACTAGATGGCAGTAGAGAGACAGCTAAAACATAGGCATTGCATTAAGAATCTCCTCCAGGCTTATACTACTGAAGACTGTAGTACGTCAGTCACACCTCAAAACACAGACATTCAAACTAAACAAATTGTTGTGCTTTAAATTAACTAAAGAGATCTTCATTTAGATCTTGATCTTTGTTTGTCCGCGAATTCCACGCATGCTTAGACCACCTTCCAGTTTAGTACGTTGTTGTTACTCACGGATGTCAACAATGTGCCGGAATAACGAAAGGGGTGGTGGACAGTGTCACGCTGGTTAGCTCCTGAGGCCTGGTTAGAGAATGAGATAGCCGAAGATAAAAGGTACGTGCCTACGTAACATATGAATGAAAGAAAGACAGTGAGTAAAATGAATGACAACGTAACAGCACGTTCCGGAAATTATTATTGTTACGTTGTAGCCGGCGAGTGCTGCGTGTCTCACAGTTGTACCGTGGCTTGCTCACATGTCAGTGAAGTGATCCCTATTTATGCTTTAAAGAGCCTGGATACCTATGTAGCAGTGCTACCATTAGTTAGAACTGCATCTCCCAGCAGTCCTTTCAGGGGCTGTTGGGGTCAAAGGTGGCCAGAGGGGTTTAAAAGGAGGACAGGGGTCGAAGAGGAAAAAAGTTTGTTTTGTTTGTTTGGTGCGTGTATTTATCTGTTGAACTGCCTGCCGTTTTTCTGCCATACATCTTTGGGTCCTGGATTGTATTGTTTGTTGGGGTCTCGAATCATTTGTCGACCTGTCTACTGTTTACTGAGGACGGTGTCTGGATTCATTGGCTTTCCCGGTAGAAGGATCGCTCCTGAACCATTCATCTATCATCATACTTAAGCAATTACCGGTAGGACTGTGTTTTTCCATTTCCCTCTCTTCAGGCAAATCGCTGGACTTAACTTCTCCTCTGCTCATTTCATCCATGGACTTTACTGCGTGTTTGTCGTGTTTATCTGTTAAATGTAATATCGCCGAAGGGATCAGGGGTGGTATTATTATTTTCATTTAGTTAGTTCAATTTCATTATACTTTTTTATCATTTAAATTCCCAGCGTGTTTTTCTTTGTTGTCTCTGTAGTGTGTGTGTGTCGTGCCAAGGCTGGGGTTGTCCCTGGTAATCCTCGATTAAAATAAATAAATCACCGTCACGCACGACGGTGTGAATCTTAGCGGCTTCTGACCGCTACAGATTTTGGCGAGCCGGGTAGGAGTCAGGGTTATTTACGTCCCCTTCTAGTGCGAATTCACTAACACCCTTTCAGAAGCATGTCTGTTGAAAGTGCAGTTCCTATCGAATCAATGTCCAAGGGTTTTCTTTTGTAATTTTGTTTCCCTTATAAAAAAATCATAATGCTGTCCGACGAAGGGCCCAGTTCACGACTGTCAGCCGCGTTTAAACAGGGAGCCCTTCACAGACAACTTTAACACGCGCAATGTAGTTGGGCGCACATGGCTAGTTTCCTATAATGTTCAACTAGCTGCATGTGGTCTTCGGGGCCAAAGACTCCCAAGCAGTTTTACTATATTGGTGAACTCGCAGAGTTGTCAGCTAAGTGGGCAGGGGCAGATCGTATCCTGTCCGAGACAGACATGTAGTCGAGTGCAGCTGTGGCACAAATTGAGTGGTCCAGGCAGGAAGCTGTTGTGTGAACGTATAACGTGAATGTGCCACAAAGCTGAGTTTGTCTGCTTAGGCTGAATGAGAAGTGAGGTGCATGCAAGCGCCGTCTCATCAAGTGCAAGTCACACTTGTATAAGCTTCTACATCTTGAATTCACACCAACGTCCATGGCAATGGTTGAGCATGAGCAGACCCACAAAACAAAATCGTATTATGTGATACCAGCAATGGCACACTGCATGCATACTTCATTTGACCATTTCTAGTTTTCATTCTCTCTCTCTGTACATTTATCATTCGTTAGCTCGGAGGTTGATGTGCTTGCTGCTTCCTGAGCAACTCTTGTTTTCTCCACCCTAGTGGCCCGCTTTTTCTCTTCTTTCATTGGCATCTTTTCGTGTTAAAACTGATTAAGTCCATTTTTGTGTTGCAATTACTTAATACGCTTTTCCCTAATTTTTCACTTAAGTCTTCAATCTGCCTCAAGAATGATTTAAGATATGAAGAGGTAGGGGGAAGTGAAGGCAAAGGTGGTAGGGATGAGAGCGGCACTCATATGCATGCCCTCTCACCCTGCTGCCCACTGCCAAGAGTGGATTCTACAATAAAATAAAATAAAAAGAGGAATAACCTTGGATGTCAATAATCACCCCAAAAGCAGATAGTAAATGTCATGTAGTATATGTGCACCAAATTTTAGGTCAATAATTCAAAGGTTTGCGAGCTACAGGTGATTTAAAATTCTGGACAGCCAAACAGACAGCCACAGAAGCATATTATATAAGAAGATCATCTACTATTGAATTCTGCTCTGTACTTGCAATACATCTATTGCACTATTATACTGTATTGAGGATGACTTGTGTTCTGTTCTGTGTTATGGTATTATTTTTCCCCCTTTTTTTGACACCCAATCTACCTGGAAAGGGGTCTCTCTTTGAACTGCCTTTCCAAAGGTTTCTTCCATTTTTTCCCTACAGTGGTTTTTTGGGAGTTTTCCTCGTCTTCTTAGAGAGTCAAGGCTGGGGGGCTGTCAAAAGGCCTGGCCTGTTAAAGCCAATTGTGGCACTTTTTGTGTGATTTTGGGCTATACAAAAATAAATTGTCATCGATTCTTTTCATAACTTTTATGGACAGAATTTCTAGGCGCAGCCAGTTTGTTGAAGGGGTCCGGTTTGGTGGACTCAGGATTGGGTCACTGCTTTTTGCAGATGATGTTGTCCTGTTTGCTTCATCAGGCCGTGATCTTCAGCTCTCTCTGGAGCAGTTCGCAGCTGAGTGTGAAGCAGCTGGGATGAGAATCAGCACCTCCAAATCCGAGACCATGGTCCTCAGCCGGAAAAGGGTGGAGTGCCCTCTAAGGGTTGGGAGCAAGGTCCTGCCCCAAGGTAAAAAGTTCAAGTATCTCGGGGTCTTGTTCACGAGTGAGGGAAGAATGGACCGTGAGATCGACAGGCGGATCGGTGTGGCATCCGCAGTGATGCGGGCTCTGCATCGGTCTGTCGTGGTGAAAAAGAGCTGAGACGTAAGGCAAAGCTCTCAATTTACTAGTCGATCTACGTTCCTACCCTCACCTATGGTCATGAGCTATGGGTAGTGACCGAAAGAACGAGATCGCGAACATAAGCGGCTGAAATGAGTTTCCTCCGCAGGGTGTCTGGGCTTTCCCTTAAAGATAGGGTGAGAAGCTTAGTCATCCGAGAGGGGCTCAGAGTAGAGACGCTGCTCCTCCGCATCGAGAGGAGTCAGATGAGGTGGCTTGGGCATCTGATCAGGATGCCTACTGGATGCCTCCCTGGTGAGATGTTCCGGGCACGTCCAACCGGGAGGAGGCCCCGGGGAAGACCCAGGACACGCTGGAGGGACTATGTCTCCCGGCTGGCCTGGGAACGCCTTGGGATTCTCCCGGAAGAGCTGGAAGAAGTGGCCGGGGAGAGGGAAGTCTGGGCCTCTCTGCTTAAGCTTCTACAACCGCGACCCGATCCCGGATAAGCGGAAGAGGATGGATGGATGGATGGATGGATGGACAAAAATAAATTGTATTGGATTTCGTAGTGAATGCAACCGTTGAAAAAATTCACAAGTGCATGCATGTGCCATCTAGTGGCTGTGGTTGTGCATGAGCAGAGTAGACTGCTCCATAAACACACACACATCTTTCATAGCGAAAAGTGAGGTGCATGCAAGCACTGAAAAAATTTAAAAGTGCATGCACGTGCCATCTAGTTGTTGTGGTTGAGCGTGAGAAGAGTGGACTGATCCACGCACACTCAGATCTTTCGTTTATATTTGTCTAATGTTGGTCTGGAAAATAGATGTCCACACAATACAGACAATCCAGTCTGTCAAATGTGGGTGTGACTCTCTCAAAACATCTGATCTGAAATTTTTATTACAATAGAATCCTCCAATTGTTTTTCCTCTACCCTGGCACTACAGCATGGCCCATAGTTTACTTTCACCATTGCTTTTTAGCAGAACTTATGACAAATGCAAACAATTTTTGGCCCTCTACATACAATATATATAGTGTCCACCATAATGTCTGGGACAAAGACACATTTTTCCTTGATTTACCCCTCTGCTCCAGAGTTTAAAATGACAAATTAAACCTTTCAAATGTGATTATAGTGCACATTGCAGACTTTCATTTAAGGGCTTTTGCATACATTTTGGTCGCACAACACTTTTTCTACACGCCCACATTTTCAGGGCCTAATAATATTTGGAATAGTCCCTCAGAGCAATCTAATTGGTTGGATTGGCTTCGGTATGATTGACCAGTTCAACTTTGGTGTGATTGGTTGGTTTGGTTTTGGTGACGCAACAGAACAGGAAAGTGCGAGCATGAGAGACACAAGAGGATGAATAAAGGCACACTCTGAGAGAATAACCTTCAATGATGGAAAGTATGAAACTGGGTATCAGGTGAGAAAGGGGCTTTCGAAAATAACGACAGAGTCTTAGAAGCCGGTTTTATGGGAACACGCTAGAGAAAGAAAGTGCCGGTGAAGTGACATTCAGACACATGTGAGTACAGAGGAAAGGAGCCGAGTGTACATGTAGGGTAAGAGATAGCAAATATGTTTAAACTGATCTATGTCCCGTCTTCAGCAGGTACAGTGCCTAGAATAAACAGAACTATCTTAATATAGGGCCCTCCATAAAGTTTGGGACAAAAACACATTTTTCCTGGATTTACCCCTCTGCTCCACAGTTTGAAGTTATAAATCAGACAATTCAAATATGACTACATTGCCAAGTTTCATTTGACAGTATTTGAATACATTTTGGTCACATAATGTAGAAATGACAGCACTTTTTCTACATAGCCTTTATAATGTTTGGGACAACCCAGGTGTTTGTGATTCCTCAGGTAGGTTTAATTTCTTCATAAGACACCTCAGCTTGCTTCTACCCTTTGGAATCTGTAGTTGCCATTGTTCAACATGAGGATAAGAGCTATTTCAATGAAAGTCAAAGTCAATGAAAATCTGCCAGTTCCCCTTCTTCTAATCTGTGAAAGTGCTACTTCTATGACCCATTTCTTCACAGATGCTGCTCAGATGGTTGAAGACTACATGACCAACGACTGTTGACTTAGGAACCCTTTTCATCTTTCTGCAGCCTTTATATTATTTTTTAAAGGTCCATCTACCCTTGAAGATATCCTTGGTCCACCCTTGTTTGCTACTTTGTCTATTCACATTTCATCAGAGGGTTGGGATGGGAGGACAGCAGAGTGCAGTGTTTTACCCTACCAATTTTTATTATTCCATGTCTTGTATTTATTGAGCTCAACAAAACTTATATATATATACATATTGTTCACTGTTCCTCCAGAATAGGAGGTGAAAAATGTTTAACGAGTGGTGACTATTAAGGGCTATGTTAGTTTAAAGAAATCTTTAGATTTAAACTAAATAACCTTTGATATAAGGTTTATTAGGGAAGGTACAATATGATCTTTGCAACAATAAAAAAGTTCTGAGACTCTACAAAGTTAAACAAGGCTCCCATACACAAGAATAACGTAAAGAGTATCCCTGGACGAGATTTTATTGACAATACTCCTGTGGTTCCTCACGACCATGAAACGGGAGAACTGAGTCTCAGAAAGTCATGTTATGAATGTAATTTCTGACATATTAGCTGACCTTAAATTCTTGATTCAACTTTTTATTATCATATGTTGTGTGTTATGATCTGTGATTTTCATAAATGATTTATGCCGTTGCCAAGTGTCATCCGGACAATCTGTATGTGTTATGAGTAAAACCAGAAATAGGATACACCTAATGTTATCCGGGTAAAGCTAGCATTACCCGAATTCAAATCGGGCTTTACCTAGGTTAAGTGTGAACTACCCAAGGGTTGTTATTCGAAATTCATCCTTAGCCATATTATTTTATTCAAGCTTTACCCAGGTCTTTTGGATAATGCAAACTTTAACCAGTTAATGCTAGGTTTATCCAATTTTAGGCCTTTAGCTGTAACATATAGGAAATCAGGGGTTTTGACACTCAAATTCTATTTGGTGAAACAAGTGTATTTAGAAAATAATCTGTTATGTTCTGTTTATGTTTTACAGCGTCGACATTTTGCTTCCACACTGCTCTAGAAGAGCTTTTGTATTTGCTGTCTCCATGTCAATGGTTCCCAGAATGATCTGCACCACACTTATTAATGACATCATCGTAGCAACGGCTTAAAGATCATCCCCAGCAATTTTCGGGTATACTGTACGAGTCTGATAGATTAAACCTGCTTCACTAGGCTTAAGAACTTTATTTTTGCTCTTTTCGGTTTCTGAATCTCTGCTCTTGGTTTTGCATTTGCATTTCTGGTTCTAATTTTGATGCTTAATAATGTTATCATCCAGTTTTGATCTTGGACCAACTATTTTTCTCCTGGTCACTTTTCATTTTTTCTTTTACGCTCTTTCACAAGTCAGTACATTCCGACCAGAAGGAGAAAATGGCACGTATTAAAGAATAAATTAGTCATGTAATAGCAGGAGATGACAAGGAGCAAACAATAGAGGGCCTTAATTTCGCACAGAGGGTGCTACATGGGATTCTATTAAATAAGTTTTTGACAAAGCAAAAAAAAAATAAAAGCCAAAAGCTCATAACAATCACTCAAAGCTCATTTTCTAACTAAAATAAAGCAAATGTGTGCTATTTACTGCAGAGATACAAAATTATGGAGCACGCTGTAGTAGACCACCCTTTTCTGAAACACTGATGTAATGACATCATGCACAGTGACATCAAAGTGCCATGTGTCAACAACACGAGTGCACCCATGAGTACAACACAGAAAACAAAGCAAAGAATGGCAACAAAAATGCCATTGTTATAAAGATAAAAATAAA
>JANRMT010062820.1:26775763-26786199 GCA_026402145.1 Polypterus bichir lapradei
AGATAGATAGATAGATAGATAGATAGATAGATAGATAGATAGATAGACAGTATGACAAATATGAAAGTTCCTGTATACAAGGCAGAGTGGTGGCTCTGAGGCTAATGGGCCATGTGGGTATATACTGTACAAGGTTGCCAAATTAAATCTCTATTACTGCTGGAAGGAATCCTACTCTGTTGGGCCCTTGAGCAAGGCTCTTAACCTGAAAATTGTATAGAACCCCTGGAACAATGGTGGACCCCACACTCTGACCGCCAAAAGTCATGGGGGAAAAAAGCCAAATTTTTCAAGTATACCAAATAATTTTATAATTGATATGACAGACATGGAAAGGAACCATATAACAGATAGAATACTAGGTGTGTACATCTTTATCAAATTGAACTGTATATGAGATATGCATGATAAATTGTAAATGTGTAAGAATATTTTATATGCTGTTTTGTTTTTGAACACTTTTTGCCTACCCATTGGAAAGTGTGGAATAGAAAAATAAAGTTGAATAGTTGAATTTCACAAATAGATTGGCAAGTGATAGATATTATATTTTGCCATTTTATATATAATGTACAAAATATACAAAGTATATTATACGCATGGTGATATTTTTACAGTGTATGGTATTCACTATTTTAATTGCATTTAATTCAGGATTGTTTTGGTACTGTCTTCCTGTCCAATAGTTAGTGTTCGATAGGAAAATAATATTGAACACCTGAATTTCATAAGTAGGTAGACAAGTGAGAGATTTTTTGTTTTGCCACTTCATGCATGCAGTACATACACAAAGTATTTTATATGCATGTTGATTTTTGTATATGGAATTTTCTATTTTAATTATATTATATTATATATTTTTTTTTTTTTCCTTCTCAGAATTGTTCTGGCTGGCACTTACTGCCTGTTGAATGAGAAGCATGATAGTATAGAAAAATAAAGCTGAATTACTGAATTACATAGATAGACAGACGTAGATATAAAAGGCACTGTATAACAAATACGAAAGCTACTGTGTAATTGATATTGAATACTAGGTGTGTATCTATCTATATATACATGACATATACAGCTTATTTGTAAGCATGTATTAAATGGGATTTTGTGTCTGGACACTTTTTGCCTACCCAAAGAAAAAGTGTACAATAGAAAAATAATGTTGAATAACTGAAATTTTAAGTAGATAGGCAAATGATAGATATTATGCTAAGCAATTTTAAATATAAGTAAATTATATGCATGGTGATTTTTTTAATTGGTATATTCTACTTAAATTACAGTTTATTTAAAACTGTTTTTGCACTTTTTACCTATCCATTTGGAAATGTGGAATAGAAAAATGGAATAACTTAATTAGATAGATGTCAATTATACATTTATACAGTAGCTTTCATACATGATGGACATGGAAGGCACCCTATAATGGACAGACTACTAGGCATGTATTTGTATATCTGATACACATGATAGACCGTAGAGTTCCAAGTGTATGTTAATGGTATTCTGTGCTTGGACACTTCTTGCTTAACCAATGGAAAGTTTGCCATAGAAATATAAAGCTGAGTAGCTGAATTTCATTGGTAGCTAGACAAGTGATAGATAATGTTTTTTGCCATTTTACATATACTGTAGGTATGCAAAGTATATTATATGCATAGTGATGTTTACAAGGCATTTTCTATTTTAAATGTAATTTTATTTTGAATTGTTTTGACAGGCAGGTAATGTTCAACTAAAGAATAAAATTTAATAAATGAATTGCATAGATAGATAGATATGTGGAGATACAGTTAGAATCGATGAGGCTACAGAATGAGGACGAGTAAATGTGTTTTGTACAGAATACAGATGACAACAATACAAGTCCAGAATACTTAAAGCAGCACTTTAAATCAAAGCCTACTCAAAAGATGACAAAATAAAAGAGCAGGATTTTAATAATATACTAAATTAAACATAAATCAACTGACTTTTTTTTTTTTTTATTAAGGTAATTTTGCCATTTTTTCCCTTGTGTTATTTAAACTGGCAAGGTTTGAGCGGCTGCCTTGAAAAAGTTGCCTTTTTAGCAGCTTCACAAGGTGTCCTTAATTTGAAAACGGCTGCTGTCAAGAAGGCAGAAGACATTCTGTTAAAAGCCAAGACACAAAATGGCAGTGTTGGAAGGAAACAGGCCTACACTTAGGCACATAAAACATATCCATCCTACACTGTAAATTATTTAACTTAAGAGTACAGTTTGCTTTCGAGGTGAAAGGCGTTAGGAGGCACTTTGACTGGAGTAAAAATAATATCTAACAATGTAAAAATCACACATTCTCCTGGGGCTGGTGGAGCTAACATTAACACACACACACATTTTATATATATATATATATATATATATATACACACACACACACACACATACACATACACACACACACACAGATTACCCAGTTGCTTCGCTCACTGAGTGGAAAGGAAAAAAATAAAATGCAGTATCTGGAGGTATTTGTGGCTCTCATCAGGCAATGGCATTAATGACCCAATTCTATGATTGGCTTGCCCCCGTATTTTAAATGTTGTCATAAAGCCAGATTCCTTGGTAGCAGCCATGGTGCCAAACGATGTCAATTGAAAATACGAATTGCATTTCCTACTGTTCTGTAGAAAATGAGTTGCACCAGAAATAAGAGACAACAACTGTTCAGGTGGATGGCTTAAAGGTGTTAATTTCACGATGCCGTCTGAACAACACATCCCATGTGATTCAAATTTAACCCTCTTTGCTTGGCAGTACTCACACACGATGTCCATTTCTCCTATTGTAACTTTTGGATGTAGGCAATAATCGTTTTCAAAGTTACAATTGAATCCCTCCATATACAGACCTTGACGCCTGTGTGATGTGGTAGCCTGTGAATACTGTATCTGTCGAATTCGATTCTGTTCAGCACGTTGTTTGGGTGTTTGTGAGGCCCTCAATTGTGATTGTTGTATACGTTGATTAACAATTAGCGTTGATCTGCTTCTGTCTCACGTTCTCTGTGTAACCTGACTCTTGTGGTCATACGTAATTTCCGTTTCAAACGCGAGTGCATTATAATATGTTCTGTGGTCATACATAATTTCCGTTTCAAACGTGAAAAGAATTTTATATATATCCCATTTTAACTACATTTCCCATTGGACAAGCACACAGTACCAAAACACAGTTTTGAATAAATATAATTAAACACAAAATAAAATACACAAGACTAAGTTTGCATATAACAATTTCTAATATATAAAGCATAACATGGAGGTGTATACTTGTTCTTTATACAATTTCAAGTCCTTGCCTTGGTTCAATCTCAGTAAAACTTGGCACGCATATCCTACTTGGTCAGGGAGAGACATTTAAACCCTGGGGTTACCTTTCAGGGGTTGCGGGGTGGTGTTATCCTTTTCAAGAACAGTACCTTTTCTTGGATTTTTGAGCCCTAAAATTAATTAATTTTAATTTCATTTGTGGCTGGGATGGCACACTTTAAGAAACACCATTTATAGACGATAGTTCTGCCTTAGAATTATTAACCCAAGCAATGCCAGGTGCTGCTGATAATATTATATTAGAAAGACACTACTGTTTTATTTATATTATACTGTATACAATTTTCACCATATTAGAAACTCTTGTATGTGATCTTCTTCACATGCCCCCCTTTAAAGTGCTGCTTTGAATCATTTCAGCTTAGCATTTATATATTTGTTGTCATCATCATCATCATCACCTTCTTTGAGTCTATGTCCACATAAAGTCCTTTTTTTTTTTTTTTTTTTTTTAGAAAGAAAGAAAGAAAGAAAGAAAGAAAGAAAGAAAGAACTACCAGTATTATAATGAACACCTCAAAGCCTGGCTGTGCCTCTTTCATTTCCATGTATGCACCTTTCCTGGTCTCTTTGACCCCAAGACCCCATTTACGTCTGCTGGTTTCGCCGTATCCCAGGTCCCCACACCCAAGTGACTCCTAACTACTAAAATACGACCTTTCAAAGTTTCTGTTTTTGTTCTACATTTTTCTTGTAGCATGCTAATGGAGTGTGCCTAAGGTATGCTTTATCTTGACTAAGACTGAACACAGTTGCTGATATCTTTTTTATTATTATGACGATCAAGTTATTTAACTTCTGAAGGTGCCGAAGAGGTTCTTTAGAGAAATGTTCATTTTGGGTTCCCAACAGAACCATCCATATCAAGGTTCCAGAAAGAACTTTGATTTATTTAGATCATAAATAGCCATAAATAGATAGCAACAGACTTGTGAAATGCCAGTGGGTTCCCGATTTTAGGTGGCCTCTTGCTGCGTACCATCACACAAGCTCAGGTTTTCTTGATGTGTTTTAACCTGCTAGGCAGCCTAATATACGTTAAAGCTTTCGGTTTTGTCCACGTATTAGGAACCTTTTCAAAGCCCAGAAAACCAATTTAATGTGCAAGGAACGCTTTACAGAATGAAACGCTTACTTTATCAAGCAAAGGGTCTAAAAGGAATCACACAACCCAGGAAAAGTGCCATTACAGAGAGCTGTTATTTTTATGGGTGGCAATATCCGAGCGCATGGCCGCGGGTCTAAAGATGACAGGGTGGCTACAAAACACTTCCTTTCACCTTCATTTTTGATTACTCCTCTAGTTAAATGAAACTGCAAAGCTGAAGACGCTGCCACACAACTTACAAAAAGGTACAAGAAACTGAGGCTAATCACTCAAAGGATCCATGGATACACAAACTGGGCACCGCAAAGGTGGGTTTGTTTCTGTTTTATAAAGGATTGAAAACTTATAGAAATGCATAAACCAGCAAGAATGTGATTACATTTAATAATCGGAATGTTATTTGAGATACAGAATTACTAGAAATGATCTTTCCTATGTTACAGATGTTTAAGAGCTCAGGATTGAAGCCGGCATTTAGAAGGCAGCAGCCAGAAGTCAGACGTTCTTGTGTGTTTTGGAGGGTGGTGGTTTGTTAGAGTCTTTAGATTTCCCTTCAGATTTTGTTTTAATCTCCCCTTGGGGACAAATAAAATTATTATTTATCAATCAATCATATGATAATAACATGCTGTTTGACTTGTATGCAGAGATAAACATGCCTATGATATACTGAGGCATGTTTATCATAGGCATGATAGGGTTAGGGTTTCATCAGAAAATAGCAATATCCCTTATCTATTTATCCCTCTAGCTATGAAATTCATCCATCCATCCATTATCCAACCCACTATATCCTAACTACAGGGTCACGGGGGTCTGCTGGAGCCAACACAGGGCAAGAAACAAACCCTGGGCAGGGTGCCAGCCCGCCACAGGCAGCACACACACACTAGGGACAATTTAGGACCGCCAAAGCACCTAACCTGCATGTCTCTGGACTGTGGGGGGAAACCCATGCAGGCACAGAGAGGACATGCAAAGTTCACACAGGGAGGACCTGGGAAGCGAACCCGGGTCTCGTAACTGCGAGGCAGCAGCGCTACCCACTGCGCCACCGTGCCGCCTGCTATGAAATTCAATTAACCAATTTTGTTTTTCCATACCACATTTCCCATTGGACAAACACACAGTACCAAAACACAGTTTTGAATAAATATAATTAAACACAAAATAAAATACACAAGACTAAGTTTGCATATAACAATTTCTAATATATAAAGCTTAACATGGAGGTGTCTGTTTGTTCTTTATACAATTTCAAGTCCTTGCCTTGGTCCAATCTCAGTAAAACTTGGCACGCATATCCTACTTGGTCAGGGAGAGACATTTAAATCCTGGGGGTACCTTTCATGGGTGGTGGGGGGCATCATTTTAAAGAACTGTACCATTTCCTGAATTTAGAGCCCTAAAAATGAATTAATTTCATTTGTGTCTAGGATGGTAACACTTTAAGAAACACCATTTATAGACGATAGATAGTTCTGCCTTAGAATTATTAACACAAGCAATGTTATATTAGAAAGACACTACTGCCTTATTTATATTATACTGTATACAGTATTCACCATATTAGAAAATCCTGTCTTATTTACTGTATGTAATCTTCTTCACGTGTACAGAGCTGCTTTGAATCATTTCAGCATAACATTTATATATTTGTCATCATCATCGTATAAAGCAGCTTCTTCTTATTCTTTGGCCTCTTTGAGTCTAACTTTATGTCCACATACATAATATTTTATCTATCCATCCATCCATCCATTATGTAGTGTCTTTCCTCTCTAACCTTATAAAACTTTCATCTTTGTCATCATCATCATCATTGTACAAAGCATCTTCTGCTTATTCTTTGGCCTTTTTGAGTCTAATGTTATGTCCACATACATATAATTTGATCTATCCATCCATTATATAGTATCTTTTCTCTCTAACCTTATAACTTTCATCGTTGTCATTATCACTGTTCAAAGTAGCTTCAATGTGTTTGCTTCATTTTATTCCTTGGCCTCCTTAATTCTAATTTTATGCCCACAAACATAGGACTATGTCTATCTAACTATCTATTATATAGTGTTTTTTCTATCTATATTTTCAACTTAGAATTAGTGTGGTTATCATCATCACTACACAAAGCAGCTTCAACGTGTTTGCTTTTTTTACTCCTTGGCCTCTTTAAATCTAATATTATGCCCAGATAGATAGGATAGCACAGATAGATCTATTTATATAATTAAGTTCTAAATAATAACTTAATAGGTATATAATAACACTGCCTGATCTGTACTACTTTTTTGCCTCAATTTTGCTATAGCAATCACTTTGAAAAGCACTATATAAAACTGAAGCCTAATATCAGCTGATAGATAGATAGCATTAGCATTATATGATAGGACTCCTATCTATACAGTATTTTCAACTTATAATTAGCATCGTTGTCATCATCACTACACAAAGCAGCTCCAACGTGTTTGCTTTTTCTTACTCCTTGGCCTCTTTAAATCTAATATTATGCCCAGATAGATAGAGATAGATAGAGTCCTATCATATAATGCTATCTATACAGTATTTTCGACTTATAATTAGCATCGTTGTCATCA
Source organism: Polypterus bichir lapradei (assembly GCA_026402145.1). Taxonomy (NCBI): domain Eukaryota; kingdom Metazoa; phylum Chordata; class Cladistia; order Polypteriformes; family Polypteridae; genus Polypterus; species Polypterus bichir. The sequence continues at coordinate 26,782,823 of JANRMT010062820.1, forward strand.
TCACTACACAAAGCAGCTCCAACGTGTTTTCTTTTTCTGACTCCTTGGCCTCTTCAACTCTAACTTTATGCCCACAAACATTGGACTCTTGTCTATCTATAAATTATATAGTGCCTTGTCTATCTATATTTTCAGCTTATAACTTGCACCCTTGTCATCATCATTGAGAAAGCGGCTTCAACACAGTTGCTTTTTCTCGTTCCTTTGCCTCACAGATCCTAACTTTACGTTCACATACACATTTATCTATTATATAGTGCCTTGCCTATCTATCGACCTAGACCTAAATAATTTCCATGCTGTTGTATTTAGGAAATCTATTGTATTTATAATTGACTGTTTTTACTCTCTGCAGTGGGCTGGCGCCCTGCCCAGGGTTTGGTTCCTGCCTTGTGCCCTGTGTTGGCTGGGATTGGCTCCAGCAGACTCTCGTGACCCTGTAGTTAGGATATAGCGGGTTGGATAATGGATGGATGGATGTTTTTACTCTTCTTTTTGTAACTTTTTAAGCTACTAATATTGTAAAGTATGTCGAGCTACTTTGATGTATTAAAATGTGCCACAAAAATTAAAACGTTAGTGTGATGTGGACAGTAGGGAGTGGAGGCAGTGCTGGGGTGGAGGCTCGGGTCACGTCTCTAGAGAGATGAGTAGAATGACGGGGATCAGGATTAATTAAGGGTGCTTGCAGAAAAAGGCAGTGTGGGTAGTCGGAAGAGGTAGTTTATGTTGGAGCGAGAGGAAGACAGCATCAGGGTGAGAAGGAAGTGAACAGTTAAAGGGGGGCAGGCAAGAGGTAGACAGGATGAAGGCGACTTGTTTTTATTACAGGGTGAGTCCAAATTATGTTAAACACTAATGGATTATTTTTATCTCAACCACACCTTTCCAGGTTCGATGGACAGGCCGTGGTGGACCATTGCCACGGCCTCCACACTCCCCTGATTTGACACCCTGTGATTTGTGGTTATGGGCTATGGTGAAGGTGTGTGAGTGTACAGCATTAAAGTTTGTGATATCAATGACCTGAAGGACAGAATACGGACTGTGGTATCATCAATTCCCCGTGAAACGTCTGTCTGGGCTTTAAATGGTACTGTTGCTCGTTGGTTTTTGTGTGTTGAACATGATGGCGAACACGTTGAGACATTCCTGTAAATCATCAAGCACATACAGTTAGTAGGTTTTGTGAATAAATTGTTTCCACCATTCAAATGTTAACATAATTTGGACTCACCCTGTACTTTGGACCCAAACAACGGGCGATGGTAAGGCACCGTTTATATTGGAGCATATCAAATAAAAAGCCAGTTGGCATTTGGAAGACAAGACAAGCAGCTCCTGAGTGTGTCTTATTCGAAAGGACATCACACTGTTAAACTTTTTTTATAAATGATTGCTGTAACAATACGCAAACTACACACTCATACTAGCTTGTTCATATTCAACTTATCGCATATGCCACCTTACACAAATCCTGACAGATTTTGGCAGGTAGTGCGGCCTTTATCCAGTCACGACTTTGTAGTTCAGACCCTGAGGCTGCAGGTTCAAATCCTGCCATGGCCACAAGTGCCAGAAATGGAGAGAAAAAAAAAATGAACTAGTTGTATCTGAAATGTTGTTAGTCAGTTGCCTTAAGGTGTCAGCCAAATAAGTAAGAACAGGTTTAGTGTAATAAAGATAACCCAATGATTTGGATAGCCTTACAGCTCATCACTTTCCAGCCTCTCTTCTTCCAGTCCTGGGTCTCACTGAGTCGGTAACCAGACATGTCACATTAATAAGAATAATAATAATAATAATACTACATGTTATTGAAATGGCACCTTTCCACAAACACTAGGAGCTCATCTGTCACGGCCAGTTTTGCAGAGTATCAGCTCCTCACACCCAAGTGACTCCTAACTGCTAAAATACTCCAATTTGGTTTTGCTTTTACATTTTTATAGAGACATGCAAATGGAGTGTAACTAAAGAAGATCTCAGCTCAGAGTTAACACCTTAGTTGGTGATGATGTTTATTTTTAATTATAACAAAGCACCGACCCCCCCTCCCAAACTGGCTCCTGTCCTTTCCTGGGCTCACCGCTCACACACCTCTCCTCGCCATTACACTCCACTGGGACTGCCAATCAATAATGCAAAGCACAGTAGAGTTACTTTCAGAGAGGAAACAGGATCTGCACAATAAGGCAAAAAAAAAAAACAAAGAAAAAGAGGAAACTTGGGGAAAAGAAGGCAGGACAGCAAAGGATCAGTTGGGAGGAGGCAAGCAACACTTTCTTAAAATGAAGACAGGATCAAATTGGCGATAGAAACATTGGCAGCTTCTACCGGTGTGACGAATCATCTGCGCTATCTGTATGTGTAGCTGCAAACGAGGGGATATCGAGACTTCATAGTCAACGTTTAGCCACGCTGTATACAATATAACCCATCTGTGAGCTCAGTGCTGCTGTGCCCATTTGCTACCATGTAATATTGATAATGTTTTCCTGAAGCTATTGACTTTATTCCAGATCAAGCTGTAACTAATTCAGTCGGTCAGTCCCAGTGACGCTGCTTAGGTTTGGATGGATGGATAATAATAATAATAATAATAATAATGAGTAGTGTACCAGTTATAGTAGAAGCATTAATAATAATAATATAAATAATAATACTACTTCTAGTGTTGTGCCAGTTATAGTAGGAGCATTAATAATAATAATAATATAAATAATAATATTACTACAAGTATTGTGCCAATTATGATAGGAGCATTAATAATAATAATACTACAAGTATTGTGCCAGTTATAGTAGGAAAATTAATAATATAAATAATAATATTACTACAAGTATTGTGCCAGTTATGGTAGGTGCATTAATTATAATAATATAAATACTACTACAAGTATTGTGCCAGTTATGGTAGGAGCATTAATAATAATAATAATAATAATATTACTACAAGTATTTTGCCAGTTATGGTAGGAGCATTAATAATAATAATAATATTACTACAAGTATTGTGCCAGTTATGGTAGGTGCATTAATTATAATAATATAAATACTACTACTACTACAAGTATTGTGCCAGTTATGGTAGGAGCATTAATAATAATAATAATAATAATACAAGTGTTGTGCCAGTTATGGTAGAAGCATTAATAATAATAATAATAATAATAATAATAATAATAATAATAATAATAATAATAATATTACTACAAGTATTGTGCCAATTATGATAGGAGCATTAATAATAATAATACTACAAGTATTGTGCCAGTTATGGTAGAAGCATTAATAATAATAATAATAATAATAATAATAATAATAATAATACTACAAGTATTGTGCCAATTATGATAGGAGCATTAATAATAATAA
>JANRMT010062820.1:26805823-26824619 GCA_026402145.1 Polypterus bichir lapradei
GGTAAACTACATTTTAAAGACGGTATAACAGAAGAGGTAAGTAGTACTAACAGCAGCTAAAATGTATATGGATCATCTCTCGGTAGTAGATCCCTTTTGAAAGGCGCTACACGACGGCTGTGGTATAGAAATTACATTTTCTATGTGAAAGTCCAAATTTCTGCCTCTAATAATGTGCCTTACCAGCAATTAAAGAAAATTAGTTTTGTGTCCTCTGCAGTGTTAAGAGAGAAAGGCTTTGGTTTGGGATAAAAGGAAAAAAGGTGTAAAGAAAGGAAAGTTGCGTTTTTCTTTTATATAGTATAGAGAGATGTGTTCGCTGACGATATGAGCGCCTTTTGGGGACAGTCGCGGTGGGTCTTGTGCAGACTGGTGAGACGTCCCAGCTATTAATCGGCTGTGATGGCACTGTCAGTCCTTCACTCCTGTGCGTGTCTTCATAAGAGCTGACGACCTCATAATCGTATACGTGCAAAAGAAAGTGCGAAGCGCCTTAATATTATTTTGCCGCAGAAGCGCAGTCAGCGTGTGAAAGGCCGGCACAGCTATGTGCGCGCGCCGGCTGCTCGACTTTTGCTGGGCAGGAGACGCCAGTTTTTGCAGACACGTTCACATGATCAAAAGTCTCCGCGCTCTTTGAAGGTCATTCATATACAAAATACCCGCGCCTCGCAGCGGAGAAGTAATGGGTTAAAGAAGTAATGAAAAAGAAAAGGAAACATTTTAATAATAACGTAACATGATTGTCATGAGTGTTGCTGTCATATATATGCCTGCCTAAATAAGTCACCCTTGCTTCGCTCTTACTTTTTTACCGTTCATTTAATCATGGCTAGTGGCGGAAAAATTATAAAATGGAAGGAGGATTACACTGAGTATGGCTTTACCAAAACAATTATTGATGGCGAATCGATTATTCATAAAGCTTGAATTGGTGATCTGTTTTTGTGTGTTAACCTCATATTTTTTCATACTTCTTCTCAAACCAAGGTGGTGCGAGGCTAAAATGAATTGGGATGCGCTGATCAATGTTATCGGTGTACCAGGAAATCATGCATTGACAAAAGTTCCCCTTTGATTGTAATGCAAAGTGTGATTAAATGCATTATTTTTTAACGCGTTATGGAGCACATGCATCGAAGCTTCTCAGCTGTGCTTGTGCTAAGAAAATTAAACATTTTAAAAATAACGTAACACGATTGTCAATGTAACCTTTTGTAAGTAGTGCCTGGAGGATTCAGTGTGGAGAAAGTCTAGAGACAGAGTGTGTATTAACTTGTGGATTTCTCTGTATTTGGTGGCAGTGTGACGAAGTTGCTTCGGAAGACGGCGTTAGCCGCGGAGCTCAGCTCAGAGCGAAATGAGGTAAATGGGAGGGGAGATGATGACGTGACTCCCCCACCCGCCTTAACTGTCAATCCCCCACAAACACAGTCTCTCGGAATTTGCATAAGCACACCCCTTCACCTGCAATTTTAACTTAGTTACAAAGTGATCAAAACTCTCGTTTATATCCTGCGTTCTCTCATTAAACTTGTATCCCGCATTACCCGTGGGCACGAAAAGCACCAGCGGCAGCCTGTCTATTAAGTTAATTTAAAGTTTAGGTTTATACCTCGCATTGTTTCCGAAGTAGCTGTACTGATGAATATGGTAGTATGTCACTCGCTCGCTTCTTAATGTTTCGCTGCCTTCTCAATTATATAATGCATGTTTTGTTCAGCGTATTTTGGAGCTCTTCCTGGTTTTCTACATAGTGCGTTGACAGTCAGTTCACGTGATTACGTGGGCGGCGTAATGATGTCACACGAAACTCCGCCCCCACGGCGGTCAAGCTCAACTCCATTACAGTAAATGGACAAAAATACCTTCCAGTTATGACCATTACGCGTAGAAATTCGAAATGAAACCTGCCCAACTTTTGTAAGGAAGCTGTAAGGAATAAGCCTGCCAAATTTCAGCCTTCTACCTACACGGGAAGTTGGAGAATTAGTGATGAGTCAGTCAGTCAGTCAGTGAGTGAGTGAGTGAGTGAGTGAGTGAGTGAGTGAGTGAGTCAGTGAGGGCTTTGCCTTTTATTAGTATAGATTACGAGTTCTTATACTTAAAATTAACAGTTGAGAAACAGAGTTACTTACCAGAAATCCTCCATTATAAAAGTCTGCTGCTGAAAATGACCAGACCTGGATAGCCACGTCCACTCCACTCGGGAAAGTGTTCTTCTTTTTTGGCAGTTGGAAAGCCAGCACGCTGGAAAGTTCGACCGGAAGAATATACAAACGACCCTCCAACACAACACACGAACAACCTAAAATATTAGGTTAACTGAAATAGGATTTTTATGTTTGTTCTCACCACCATAACTTACTTTGGTGCAAACATTTTCTTTTACTTTGATTGAGATCTGAAACCAAATATTTCAAGCTACATCACTAAATGACTAATCTTAAGTTGTTTGAAAGAGGAAATTTACGTTAAATGAACAACATCAATGTTATCCTTTTTTTCAGTGTATTTAAGCCATTTTTGCACCAAACTCTGGGCAGGAAATTACAGCCTTATAATAAAGAGAAAAAACAAAAGGTGTCTTCAGCAGAAATGATCAGAGGGGCTTAATGCAGTGCACACCCTAGGGATCAATGCCAAACGGGATACAAAAGATCAAAATTAGTCCTTTTCACAAAACCTCAAAAACTCAGGATCGGTTATACAGGCATGTAGAGTGTTGTTTTATGCTTTTTGGAGGTTACTGATTATGAATATTTTTGATATTTGTTTCTTTACAGGTGGTCCTAGCCTTCTCACAAAAAGTTAACAATGACAAATTTCAAAAATAAGCACGTGGGGTATCATTTTAGAATATTTAAGGTTAGTGATTATTAATGTGATATTATAATTAATTTTGGACCCTTTTACCTAGGGATCTAGCCCCCCCACAATCATGGCCAAAAGTTTTGAATGACACAAATATTAATTTTCACAAAGTTTGCTGCTTCAGTGTTTTTAGATCTTTCTGTCAAATGTTTCTCTGGTATACTGAAGTAGAATTACAAGCAGTTCAGAAGTTTCAAAGGCTTTTATTGACAATGACATGAAGTTTGTGCACAGAGTCCATATCTGCAGTGTTGGCACTCTTTCTTTTTCAAGATCTCTGCAATTCGCCCAGGCAGGCTGTCTGTCAATCAAGTTCTGGGCCAAATCCTGACTGATGGCCGCTGCCCATTCTTGCAGAATCAATGCTTGCCATTTGTCAGGATTGGTGGGTTATTGTTTGTCCACCTGACTCTTGAGGATTGACCACAAGTTCTCAATTGGGAGTTTCCTGGCCATGGACCCCAAATGTCGATGTTTTGTTCCCCGAGCCACTTACTTCTCACTTTTGCCTTATGGCCCAGTGCTCCATCATGCTGGAAAAGGCATTGTGGGTCACCAAACTGTTCTTGGAAGGTTGAGAAAAGTTGCTCTCAGAGGAGATTTTGGTCCCATTCCTTTGCAAGTCCTAAGTTATTAAAATGAATACATATTTAATGAATTACTAGAATTTTGTTATAATTTCCGGTATTTCTTATTGTTTTTTTGTGTCATTTCAGTGCAATTTTGGGAAATTTGACAACCACTATATTGTACTTGAGTTGCTAGGCAACTGACCTGAAGGTTACATTTTCACGTTTCTGTCTAAAGTTCTCCTCAGGTTGTCTGTTTGCACATTTAATAAAAAGAATTCAAAAAACCTGAAAATCCAGAGAAAACCAATACTTGTATAACTTCAACGACTACAATACTCAACTGCCGACTGGAATAAATAACCAGAAGGAGGAGCCAGCAGATGTGACATCATGGCAACCCCGCCTCCTGGGAGCTCCACCCTAAAAAACCACATGGAATGAAGAGACATTTAAGAGGACAGAACACAAATATCAAAAGATAAGTGAATCCAGCAGAAATACCATAAAAGCATGAGAAAAAGCAACTCAAAATGACCATAAACAACAATAATAAATAAAATATACATAAATTCAAATGAACATATAACATTTTTAATTAATATTATTAGCTAGATGGGGAATTTATTTCAGTTGCTTTTCTCCTTCCATATTGACAGTAATGTTTAGTCACAGACCCTCCACCACTACACACTTCAATCAATGCCATTTTCACATCACTTGAATTGGACTCTGCTGTGTAAGAAAACCATTGAGACGCCACAAGTCTATTTAAGCCACATTTTGAACTACAAAACATTGTAAAGAGCTCTAAATAAAAAAAAAAACAAAAAACATGCATTTAATGTAGTCTACCAATACAAGTATTTGCATTCTAGTATCACTATTATCAATTGTGAAAGATAGGGGGCGCTGTCGTCCCCTTGAACCCTCAGATCAAATGCCAGACACCAGAAAAATGTCCAATTCTTGACTTTATTACAATTATAATGTGCACAAAGCACCCTCCACTCCACTATACTCATAAATCCAATAAACACAATAATAAATCAATAATCACAATCAATACAATAATCCTCCTCTCCCAGACGCGTTGTTCCCTTCCTCCCAACTCAGCTTGTCCATCTGGGATCTCCCACAGTCTTTTATAGTCCAGGACCCGGAAGTGCTTCTGATCTCTCAGGTCATGTGATTACCCAGCACTTCCGGGTCAGGTGAAAACTCTTTTTCTTCGTTAGCCCGGAAGCACTTTATTTCTTCCATCCTCGTGACATGGAAGTACTTCCAGGCTATATGGAAAATAAACGTCTCTGAGTCTCCCTGCAGCGTCCCCTGGTGGCCCCGACGTTATCCAGCAGGGCTGTGCACTAAAACTACATAGTCCATGATGCCCTGCTGGGATTTGGGGCATCTCCATGTCGCAGGGGGGGCTCCCTTTGGTGGCCATGGGGTATTGGCCGGGATGGATGGCCGGCCATAATCCACACAATTTAGACGAAAACAGGCCATTCAGCCCAGAAAAGCCCACCAGTCCTATCTACTTAATTCTTCCAAAATAACATCAGATTTTAATAAAATCAAATTTTAAAGGTCCCCAAAGTCCTACTGTCCACCAAACTACCTGGTCACTTATTCCAAGTGTCTGTGGTTCTCGGTGTGAAGAAAAACTTCCTAAAGTTTGTACAAATTTTACCCTTAATAAGTTTCCAGCTACATCCCCATGTTCTTGATGAACTCATTTCAAAGTCACTAAGACACAAAGAGACTATTTTACTTTATATTTTGTATTAATCATTTTTATATGAATAGTTTTGGGTTGTGGAACAAATCATCTGAGTTTCCATTATTTCTTATGGGGAAATTCGCTTTGATATACGAGTGCTTTGGATTGCAAGCACGTTTCCGGAACGAATTATGCTCGCAAACCGAGGTTCCACTGTATTTATAAATTACTATTAAGGTTTTGTTTATTTATTTACTAGGGGGTTTCACCCCCTGCTTGCTTCGCTCGTCAACCCCTCCTTGCCTGCACTACGCACCAGCCACTTTGTGTCTCTGCCACTCGTGTTTGTGGATTTCACTTTCACCAAACAACAAATCTTTTAATTCTCATGGATAGGCCTCTTCATTGGGAAGAAACACTACTTTTCCCTGATGGCAACACAAATTAGATGATCTACAGGTCTCCGACTTAAAGTTTAAATCTAAACAAGATATTCAATCTCTTTTCCGCGGTTCCGTTATTTCACCAAGTAATAATTTCTGTTTGTTTGTGTTAATGCGATCTTTACTATCATTTTTTTGAGACTTTCGAATTTTCATACTTTCATTATCTTTAACTTGCTCTGCATGTGTATCGCGCCAACATTTTTGAATTCTTTACGATGTTCTACTTTGTCATCTACTCTTTGTCTTTTATTTCCGGCCCCAGGCGTGGTTAAATCTCTTGGCACAAAGTCTCATCTAGCAGGATGTGAAAGTATCTCTTTGAAAAAGTCATGTCTCATCCCAGGATTATTTTATTACCAGTAACAGCACACTGCATGATAACGTGCAGAAAATACACTTGACTTGAGCATTTGTAGTTTTCATCCTCTTTCTCTGTACGTTTAGCATTCGTTTGCTCAGAGCTTAATGCACTTGCTGCTTCCTGTGCAGCTCTTCTTTCGTCGGCACCTTTTTGCGTTAAAACCGATTAAGTCAGTGTTTCTGTTGCTATTACTTAGTATGTTTTTTACTTAAGCTGGCACTTAAGTCTTCAATCTGCCTTAAGAATAATTTAGGATATGAAGAGGTAGAGGAAGTGATGGCGAAGGTGGTAGGGAATGAGAACGGTGCCCGTACGCATGCGGCGCATGGCCGCCCTTCTGGCCGCTACCGATAGTTGATTCTACAATAAAGTAAAATAAAAATAATAAGGGGAATAACCTTGGATGTCAATCATCACCCCAAAAGCGAATAGTAGACTTCACGTAGTATATGTGTACCAAATTTCAGGTCAATAGTTCAAATGGTTTGTGACCTACAGGTGATTTAAAATCCTGGACAGACAAATGAACAACCACAGTAGCGTATTATATAAGAAGATAATAGAGAGATTTACATTATTTAAATTCTATTTTTTGCTACCTTTTAAATACCCTTGAAAAAACTTTTACACGTTCTATAACTATGTTTTAAACATCCTGAAAACTTTTATCATTTTAGCTTTGGGATTTAAAAATTATTTTTTTGGAACCTTTTAAACCTGTGTATTAATATTTATATTAAATTTTATATCAGCAATTATAAAGGAATTTTTAAAGTATAGGTTTGTAATTGTTTTAATCTATACTAATAAAATGCAAAGCCCTCACTGACTGACTGACTGACTGATTCATCACTAATTCTTCAACTTCCCGTGTAGGTAGAAGGCTGAAATTTGGCAGGCTCATTCCTTACAGCTTACTTACAAAAGTTGGGCAGGTTTCATTTCAAAATTCTACGCGTAACGGTCATAACTGGAACCTACTTATGTACATATATACCGGCCATAGCCTGCAGTTCGGTCACCGTGTGAGGCAGAGTTGCATCCCTCATCGTCACGCCTCCCACGTAATTGAGTGCCTGCCCATATAAGGCCGCCCGTCAGCATTACACAACTGAGAAGGCAGCAAAAGAATATGAAGCGAGTGACGCATACAAGCATATTCATAAGTGCAGCTACTGCGGAAACCTTAAGTTTAAATTAAGTTCATAGACACGCTGCCGCTGGTGTTTGTCATGCCCACGACGCATACGATATTTGCGAGATACAAGTTTAATGAGAAGACGCAGGGTATAAACGAGACTTTTGATCACTTTGTAACGGAGTTAAAATTGCTGGTGAAGGACTGTGCTTATGCAAACGAAGATGAGATGGTCAGGGATAGAATAGCGTTTGACACAAATACGGCCATAGCCTGCAGCTTGGTCGCCGTGTGAGGCGGAGTTGCGTCCCTCATCGTCACGCCTCCCACGTAATTGAGTGCCTGCCCATATAAGGTCGTCCGTCAACATTACGCCATTGAGAAGGCAGAAAAAGAATATGAAGCGAGTGACGCATACAAGCATATTCATAAGTGCAGCTACTGCAGAAACAAAGCACGGTGTAAACCTTAAGTAAGATCACACGAGATAGCACAGCCACAGCTGAGAACCATCGACGCATGTACTCTGAGTGGCTCACGTGAACTGACTGTGAACGCAGTACGCACACAAAAAGCAAGAGCTCCAAAGAGCACTGAGCAAAAAACGCATTACACAATTGAGAAGGCAGCAAAAGAATATGAAGCGTGTGACACATACAAGCATATTCATAAGTGCAGGTACTGCGGAAACAAAGCACACGGTGGAAAAAGTCAATGTCCAGCTAAAGGAAGACAGTGTAAAAAATGTGGTAAGTTGAACCACTGCGCTAAAGTTTGCAGGACTGTGAAAGGTGAACCCGTGCATGCAGTGTGTGATGTCTCAGATAAAGAGGAAGACAAGCTGTTTATTGATGCAGTAAGAGAGGAACAACCCTCTGAATCTGAACAAGCCTTTGTAGACATATCAATAGGAAAGCAAGGTGTGAAGCTTAAGTTTAAATTAAGTTCATAGACACGCTGCTGCTAAATATTCGCAAGCAAATCCACAACTTAATACCGGGAATGCCTGTTAAACATCTTAGATTCACGAGTACCGATTTGGGTAGTGAACACTTCGATGAATGAAACCTCTTATCTTTACAACAGTTGACAAACACGGAATATAACTTGAACACAACACATCCTCCAAATACGAACCTGATTGAAAGAAATAATGATAATCAAATCCTTGATGACAGCAACACTCATAACAGTCACAAAACAATTACATTGACAATCATGTTACGTTATTTTTAAAATGTTTCCTTTTCTTTTTCATAACTTCTTTAACACACTACTTCTCCACTGCGAAGCGCGGGTATTTTGCTAGTTAGTATTATATTTCTTGGGTGGAGGAACCAAATAGAATTTTTTATATGTAGATGAGTGTGCCCATGCCATGCTGTCCTTATTGGGACAAATCTCCACTACCCTAACCTAACCAGATCAAAGCGGTAATGACTTCATGAAGAACCCTGGTACAGACCTCCTCTAGCTGAGATTTCGTCTGTTACCCCAAAACCACTTAATCCGAGTCCTCACTCCCTCATACATATACTGGACAAACCTCACACACTGTTCTGGGCCTCCCTTCTCTCTCATGACACCTCCAGACCTCTTGACATGACACTCTATCGTAAACCTTCTCCAAATCAATAAACGCCATTTACAGACCTTTCTGTTTTTCTTAATGATTCTCTAACAGCTGTCTCAATGCAAAGACTGCATCAGTTGTTCCTCTGAGTCCTCACTCCCTCATACATATCCTGGTGAATCCTCACAGATTTTCTGGTAATCCACTGGCATAAAACCAACTGCTCTTCCTCAATGGTGGTCTTGTCCCTAAGCCTGCTCTCTATAATCCTTTCCCAGATTTTCATTGTGTGTGACATCACCTTTATCCCTCTATAGTTTCTACAATCCTGAATGTCGACCGTCTCCTTATAAATGGGTACAATTCCACTGTCCCTCCACTCCTCTGGTATTCTGTCCTGTTCTTAGACCTTCTGCATTAGATCTCACAAAACATCTACTCCCTCTCCTCCTAAGCTTTTTCACACTTCTGTTGGTATTTCATCTGGTCCTGTTGCCTTTTCATTCTTCATTCTTTTCTTTGCATCCTTTACTTCCTCCCTCCTTATTCCTGGTACTCTCCCTTCATTGGGGACTCCATCTGCAAATAAAGAATGGAGTCCACAAAATCAAAAGAGTTTGGGAATAGCCCCGTATAATGTCCAGCGGACGTTATAGAATTAATAATGAAAATGATCAAAGACCAAAGCATTTGACATCAGGCAGTTGGAAAATGGCGATATTTATACAGAAAAAATGGTGGTCAGAAATGATGTGGCAGGAAATGACATCAAAGCTGTTGGACGGAAGTGACATAATTCTGAAGGAACCTGAAGTGATGGAAGTGATGTCATCATCAGGAGCCGGAAGTGACATCACTGAGAAAAGGAATCGGAAGTGATGCCATTAACAGAATGCAGAAGTGATGTTGGGGAGCCATTTTGTGAATCCGGAAGTATTGCAGGTGAGTTATTTTTCTTCTTTGGGTCTTATGACAAAGAGAGAGAGATGTTAGTACCATAAATCAACCATTTATCTCGCGATATTTCGCTCACCTCGTGGCTTGTTGACTGCCTCCTAAGCGCACATGTGTGACATACCCTTGCCACACCAACCGCACAATGAAACAGCTCGGGATCCTGGTTGGCAACCTCCAGATCTCTTGACGTAGCCCTCTATCATAGGCCTTCACCAAATCAATCAACGCCATATACAAACCTTTCTATTTTTTTGATGCTGATCCCATGAGTTGCTCGATCTTTGCTTTAATTATTGCTTCCATTAATTTACTGTACCTGTGCTACTTTTGAGCATGACTCATTGTTAAAAAATGCTTAATACACAAAATTGTGATAAGTGACTCTTGGATGAAGTAACTAATAAAATGTGACATGCCCCAACTTTCATATCATTTGACTTACTCCACAAGTGCACCTGAATGTTACGCCATTCTCTAGCTTTGATTTCAATTGCGGCATGATGGCAGCACTTTGTTTCTCTTCAGACGACATCACTTTTAAACCCAGTATTAAAGTTGGCATCACACGTAAGTGTGGGGATCTGAAGGAAATGAGATAAAGCCTTTGAGAAAGGAGGTGTTAGAAATGTCATGACACTGGGTGATATGTTTTGGGCCTGCACCAAATTAACATAATTTTGGACCAAAATCTTTGACATCCTAGGTGTCACAATCTCTCCTAATCCACTAACAGCTGTGTTTGGTGTACTTCCACATTGGCTTAAAGTGAAGAAGGACACCTCACCTTCCTCACCTCTCACCTACCTCTATGCCGGAAAAAATATTGATCAGTCTTGAGGACTCAGACTGCATTTCCGTAATACAGTAATCCCTCCTCGATCGCGGGGGTTGCGTTCCAGACCCCCCCGCGATAGGTGAAAATCCGCGAAGTAGAAACCATATGTTTGTATGGTTATTTTTATATATTTTAAGCCCTTATAAACTCTCCCGCACTGTTTATAAATATTCCCAGCAGAGTTAAACAGCATAATCCCTTTGTATTCTCTTAGATATTAGGTAAGATTCATTGAAATTATGTATATAAACACACTGTTTATATACAGTAAAGCCTAAATATTATTTTAAAGATATTGAGTGTCTCCGATATCACATATGTTACAGCCATTACGATAGACAGGCCACCAGCAATAAATACGTACAATGCAAGAAAAATAGTATACAGTAAATGTGTGTACAGTGACACTAAACGTACGTACATGTACTAAGCACTGTAAGAAGAAAATTAATTATGGTTACTCACCAACAATGACACGATGACTTGTCCGATAACAATGAGTTTAATTTTACTGCACAACAAAGGAGAGCGTTACAGCCCTTCTAAAGGAGCCACTTCAGGCGATTGTGTAGCACTGCCGTTGTTCTTCTGGCAGTCTTCAATCCAAATCCCTAAAGCAGATTCCATCCAGACTACTGCCTTATTACATCCACTTACAACTCGTTTTGCACCCTGGTTAAAAGGACACTGCAGCCGTAGATCTTATATTCCTTTCCTACTTTTTAAATAAAAAGAATCGTAGCCTTCAACAAATCCAAAACATTTACCTTTTCAGCAATCGTTAACATCTTCTTCTTGCGCTTGGGCACGGCCCCTGAAGCAGTAGCAGATTGTTTTGGAGCCATAATGAAGGGCTTGACTATGCACAAAGATAAACACTAAAGAGCACAACTCTTTACACAGCGAAACACGTTGATACTGAATGAGTGAGACGAGACTTCCTGGTTAACACTGCATTCAGCACGCAGGAGCTCAACTGCGTGCTCTGATTGGTTAGCTTCTCAGTCAGGAGAACTTAACTGAGTGCTCTGATTGGTTAGCTTCTCAGCCATCCGCCAATAGCGTCCCTTGTATGAAATCAACTGGGCAAACCAACTGAGGAAGCATATACAGGAAGTAAAAAGACACATTGTCCGCAGAACCCGCGAAGCAGCGAAAAATCCGCATTATATATTTAGTTATGCTTTCATATAAAATCCGCGATAGAGTGAAGCCGCGAAAGTCGAAGCGCGATATAGCGAGGGATTACTGTATATAAAACTATTTTACTGTCCCTTCCTTTCAAAGATCCAAGAGGACAGTGGATCGCTCACTTAATATCTCAGAAAAGGAGTGGAAAGTAGCAATGCACAAAATTCACTCGAGTTCCATATGTCCAAAACATAGAATTATTCAAATCAAAATTATATATTGAGCGCATCTCTCTCATTTAAAATTGTCCAAAATGTTTCCAACCTGCGAACGTTGCAATCGAGCTCCAGCCTCACTGGGCCACATGTTTTGGGCCTGCACCAAATTAACATCACTCTGGACCAAAGTCTTTAAATGCCTTTCAGACAGCCTTGGGGTCACAAGCCCTCCTAATCCACTAACAGCTGTGTTTGGTGGGCTCACAGAGGGGCTTAAAGTGGAGAAGGACATACAAACTGTAATGGCCTTTACTTCACTATTAGCACGTAGACTTGTCTTGCTTGACTGGAAGAATCCTAACTCACCTCTTGTAAGTCAGTAGGTAACTGATGTTATATATTATTTGAAATTGGAAAACATCAAATTCTCACTTAGAGGATCTGTGCAAATCTTTTTCAAAACCTGGCAGGATCTGATTGATAACATGTTAGAATAAGCTTTTAAATTGAAGTAGCAGGTTGTCTCTCCTCTTTTACTCCATTTATCGTTATTCATTTATGAATTTATCTATTCACTTATCTTTACTAGCATAAAGGTTTACACTGTTGGCCTAGCTCTCTTTCTCAGGGGTGGGGGTTGATTTCTTTTTTCTTTTTTTGTAAAACTTAAGTTATGAGTATGGAATGTTATTTGATTTTAATAAAATCAATACAATTATAAAAAAAATAAATAAATGAAGTGGAGAAGAACAAACAAACTGTAATTGCCTTTACTTCACTATTGGCACGTAGACTTATCTCGCTCAACTTAAAGAATCCTAACTCACCTCTTTTCAGTCAGTGAGTAACCGATGTTATATACTACTTGAAATTGGAAAAAATTAAATACTCACTTTGAGAATCTGTGCAAAACTTTGTTAAAACCTGGCAGGATCTAATTAATAACATTTTAGAATAAGCATTTAAATTGAGGAGGCGGATTCTCTTCCCCTTTTTATTCTATTTATTTACTTACTTTTATCTTTTCTACTGTTAAAAGTTTCCCTATGTTGTCCCAGCTCTCTTTTTCCTGGGTGGGGGTTGACTTGATTTGAACCTAGTTTTGGAAAATCTGACTTGCTTGTATGGAATGTTGTTTGTTTTTAATAAATTCAATAAAATGTTAAAAAAAAAAAAAAAAGAAATGTCATGTCAGGTAACGGTGGCGTGTAGACTTTTATGAAAAACATCACAAACGATTGCTAGTAAAGGAATTTCATCAGAAACAGAGTCGCTGCAGGTGACAGTCTCTCTTTGGGTCTTGTAGATGGTGTCTTTGTGCACAAAATAATCCATCGGCCTCAAAGATGAGCCAACTCCTCTCCCCCCACCCGCTTCCACCCTCGGCTTTCATTCTCCCCCTGAATTGAATGCCAGAGCATGGCATATTCTGTTAATCTCCGTCATGGTGCACAACTCCTTTTATTCTACCTCATTATTTGTGAATGATATTCTCTTTTTTTTTATATGAACAAAATGCTGTCTGATGTTGCTCATGTTTTTGATTTATTCATTTCATTTGAATAATATGAAACCACTTTGCCAGGCCACAAAGCAAGTCATCCCGGCTCCTACTCATTTCTCAGTGTGTTGCTTCTGAGATTTCTCTCTCTGAAAGCACTTCTTCTCCCGCACTCTCTGTCTCGCTCATAGGTGTTGATATGTACCCCTCACAAAAATGTAATTATCACCACCAAATACTTTGTCATTTTTTATGAATCATATAACATCATGTATTCTGTGTGCGGTGGCAGCTTTGTGCTAAAATCATTCAGGTTCATTTTTCCCTACATAAAACAACACTCAACACCACAGAATGGAAAAGTGATACAAGTTCAAGAATATATGTGTGGCATAAAGTTCAGGTGCGTTCGAGGGCAGTGCAGACACTGCAGCCTTCAATGGATTGAGTTCAGTAGGTCAGCTCTGCCACCTTTTCTGCCAATCCCATAGAAATGAAAAATCAGAAAAGAGATCTCCTTTATATGTTTTTGGTTTCTCCTCGACACCAATGAGCTCAGAAAGAAATAAAATGGAGACTTTTTTGTCTCGTGCTCATCAGATTTTTCTCCTCAGACAAAATCTCACAGGGGTCTCCCTCTTGAGTTTCAGTGGAGATCTCAGCAAAGTCACACACTAGGCTCAGGTCTTCCAAATAGTGTCTTCACATTTTTTTTTTTTTTTTTTGCATTTTGAAATTATTTCAATTGTGTGCTTAATAATATATGAGTAGTAATAATAAAACACTTTACTATGATAACAAAACTGTAGTCCTTGCTTCAAAATTATACTACTATTTGTTCCACTTTATATTGCTGTGCTCCAGTCAGATCCTATTCATTCTAAAACAAAAAGGCAGGCAGCGTGCCATAGTGGTTCAGACTTTGAATTTTAAATCCTGAAGTTGTGGGTTGAAATCCCACCGCTGACACCAGTGTGTGACCCATGAGAAAGTCATTTCATCGGCCTATGCTCCAGTTGGGAAAACAAAAAATCAGGAGTGGTCTTCCCTTAGACTTTGTCATATACTCAGATATAGGGATGGATATTTGAGGAGTAAGCCGCAAGACAATGATTATATTTTTATATTATGTACATTAAAGAACTATCAACAACAAATCAAATTAAATTAATAATATTTTGAACAATTACTATAAAAGTAAATTTGAACAAATCAGACTCTGCAGCTGCATGAATAAAAGGTAAAGTACCATTTCCAGTTAGCAGAAATTGCTCAAAACATAATAGAAATCTATGTTTTGTATCTAATACTTATATGCAAAATTCGGTTGACCTAAGTGAAAGCATACCCAAGTTATCATGTTCACATACGCACACGTACACACACATACACACACACATACATAATTCCAAAAATGGTATTTTTCAGACTCAGGGAGGTCTAAAACATTGAGATTCATCAAAATCTCGACATCAAATCTTTGGGCAATTAAAATACTTTCCCTATACTTCATATACAAGAAAGTCCGGGAGGTCTAAAATCTTTGGACGGTTACAATACTTTCCCTATACTTCGTATACAAGAACGTCATGGAGGTCTAAAATATCGAGATTCATCAAAATCAAGAAATCGAATTCCAAAAATGGTATTTTTCAGACTCAGGGAGGTCTAAAACTTTGAGATTCATCAAAATCTCGACATCAAATCTTTGGGCGTTCAAAATACTTTCACTATACTTCATATACAAGAAAGTCCGGGAGGTCTAAAATCTTTGGATGGTTACAATACTTTCCCAATACTTCGTATACGAGAAAGTTAGGGAGGTCTAAAACATTGAGATTCATTAAAATGACAAAAATCAAATTTTTGGAGGATTACAATTCTTTCCATATACTTTGTATACAAGAAAATCAGGGAGGTCTAAAATGTCTAAATTCATCAAAATCTCGACATTGAATCTTTGGACGATTACAATTCATTCCCTATACTTCGTATACAAAAAAGTCAGGGAGGTCTAAAATATCGAGATTCATCAAAATCAAGAAATCGAAATCTTGGAGGATTACAATACTTTCCCTTTACTTCATATACAAGAAAGTCAGGGAGGTCTAAAACGTCAAGAATCATCAAATTCTCGACATCGAATCTTTGGATGATTACAAAACTTTCCCTATACTTCGTATACGAGAAAGTAATGAAGTCTAAAACATCGAGATTAATCAAAATCTCGAAATCTAATTTTTGGAGGATTACAATACTTTTACTATACTTTGTATATGTGAAAGTAAAAATGCAACCAATCATATTGCAAATGTTGTAAGACCCCTTGGATAAAGGCATCAGTCCAATAATAAATAAAAAAAATATAAAGCCTTGAAAGAGATCTCACAAAATATGCCACGCTTTTTCAAACCAAATTCTCATTTTTTATTTTTGTCTCTTTTTTGTCAAAAGCTTTGCCTCATAAGGAATTTTAGGAGAAACATCCGTGACAATGTTGATTCTTAAATGAAACATAAATGAGAATCTCTGTGTAATCCTATGAGACAACAAAGATCAACCTTTGAGAAGTTAAATTTTCCTACGGGATTTCAGGTGTTATGGGGGCAAAGGATATCTCACCAGGTGTGGGCAAAAAGCTGAAAAGACCCCTGGATAAGACTCTAGTCAGTCACAAGGACCACCGTCTCTTACACACACACACACACACCCCTTATATTCAAACACAGTGACAATTAACATAACCATATAAAATAAACTAAATCAAAATGTGGTGGTCCGGTTTGGCAGCAGCTGCCAAGCCCCTGTTGCACCCAGACTATTGATGATCATAAACTGAGATGATCCTGGGCAATGAGGACCTCTGTAATTAATTCCTCATTTGCTTGAGCATGTCTGATTTTAGTTATTTCCAAGAAGTGAGTGACCATTAAAGATATCAGGTGAATGTGGCACTCTGATAGTAAATTATAGGGTGTCCAGATTTTCAAGGTCTTAAACCAGGACGCTTGTATAGCAAGTAAGCCCATGTATAAAGCTCATCATCATTTGTTTAATGGCTGCTTTATCTCATTCTCGACACTGGGGATTCAGGGCAGGTACAAAACAAAAATCAAGGACCACTTCACAAAAGATCACATGCTGTAGGATTCCACACAATGAATGAAATGGAAACAAATAAATGACAGTACTACCTGTTTTCTTTGTCATCTTGGAAATGCTGTTCAAATTATACACAAGTTCTTAATCAGGCTTTTACTGTCAGAGTTTTGACCATGCTGTTATACATATATTATATCGAAATGGGGTACAAGGTGTGGGTATTGTCCTCTGTTGTCCCCTTGGAGCTTTGTACATTCTGTCCTACATATATTGTGACTTTACTGATTTTAACGGGGCAATGTTATATTAGGTGGGGAGCCGGTTAAGACTGGGGATTTTGATATTCTTCAGTTACTTATCGGGACGCTTTGCCTGAAAATTGGGACCACCCTAGTAAATTGTGCCACCCTAGTAAATTATAGTGACAGTATAATGTGCAGATAATGGAGCTGTGAACTTGGTTTAGTGTAAGGAAAATAGTACTGACTAAATATTAGTCTGATCGGTGTACACCGGCTTACACACCACAGAGCACTTCATGCTTATGTAGATAACACTTTGTTTTCCTTGCTTGCATTTTATACCTTTATGGTTAGTAAGATCATTAAGCTTTCCTGTTAGTAACTAAAGCATCAGGAGGATGAAGATGCATGAAGCGGTTTCTGCACGCGCCACACTGGGCTTGCTGTTAAGTGGATTGCCACCCTGTGCACGCACACAAGCAAGGGGTAGTGAATGCAACTTGGTACCCCATACATGCAGTCTGCTGGGTTTTCATCAACTTGTGTTGGGGAACTGTTTGCCATCAGCAGCATCTGTCGTAAGTGAAAAGGTAGGAAATATACAAAATACGCAAGTTGCTATAACCACTCTCAAGGTAAAACTGAATCTTAGTTGAGGTTTCACAGAATCTTTGCTCTGTTTTAAATAAGATGACTTTGTAAATTCGCCAATACTTTTCAATGGGAGAGACTGTAGTGAGAAGTCAAGCAAAATGACACCTTTTATTGGCTAACTAAAAAGATTACAATATGCAAACTTTTGAGGCTTACATCTTATCTGAAGAAGGGGCCTGAGTTTGCACATTGTAATCTTTTTAGTTAGCCAATAAAAGGTGTCATTTTGCTTGACTTCACACTACTTTCAAAATGGCTAACACGGTACAACACCCTACTACTGTGGGAGAGACTGAAATTTTAAAACTATGTAGGATGTGATCTGTTCAAGACATGTCAACGGAAGCTGAATTGCCCTGACAAATTTACTTGAAGAATAAGTGTGCCACAATTCAATAAAATTGGTCCATGGGGCAGGATTGTTTCATGCAGACAGACAGATATGGCAATTACAGTAGGTGCTTTGCGCAATATACGTGAATGTGCCTAGGAAGGATTTTAACAAATCATTCAGCACAAGTGTGTGAAGAAACATGACTGGGGCTCCTTTATCAATGGCAATATGCTTGTTTAGCGCCTCACTGGGAGTGGGAATGCCAAGTCAAAAGTTTTCTTTCTTTTATATATATATTTACAGTATGTGTATATATAGTGTGACAGACGACCGAGGACCTTGCCCCAAGGACCGGGAGAGAAGCAATACCTTCCCGGGGACACGACAGGGCAGCACCCTGGTTTGCATCGGGGCCAAGGGACTGGAGCTTGGAAGCTCAATCCTGTTGGTGACCGTGGCCACCGCCAGGGGGTGCTTGGACAATCCTTGAGCCTTGGACTGCAGCACTTCCACCACTCCAGGAAGTGCTGCAGGAAAATCATCAGGGTGCACCTGGAGCTCATCCGGGTGCCACATAAAAGGGGCCACCTCACTCCATTCAGGGAGCCAAAGTCGGGAGGCAGAGAACAGAGCTTGCAGGAGAGGAGTGGAGATGGCTAAGGAAAAGAGAGGAAAAGGAAAAGAAAGGACTGAGCAGAGAGTTATTTATTGGTGATTTGTGCATTGTGTGTAATTGAAGGAAGAACTGTAAATAAAAGCGTGTGTTTTTTGGGACCTCTGAGTCTGCATGTCTGTCTGTGTTCCGGGCGTCTTCCACTGTATGTACAGTAGAGTCTCGCTTATCCGACATAAACGGGCCGGCAGAACGTCGAATAAGCGAAAATGTCGGATAATGGGAGGTGTTAAGAAAAAGCCTATTAAAAGTCAAACTATGTTATAATTTTACACATTTCGAACCTAATACTATCGCTCGGTTCACGAACATCTCTGAACACGTACAAATCGAGTTTTGACCAAAAAATTTGCCAAACTTTTGCCTCTGTTCACGACCACACACTCGATATAGGAACAAGCCAGTTTCCCTTTCTGTTTGTGCGCGCCAATGATTTCCACATGTGTTCAGTCTCTCCCTGTACAT
>JANRMT010062820.1:26840626-26860473 GCA_026402145.1 Polypterus bichir lapradei
TATCTATCTATCTATCTATCTATCTATCTATCTATCATATAGTGCCTATCTATCTATCTATCTATCTATCTATCTATCTATCTATCTATCTATCTATCTATCTATCTATCTAGAGTTAAACACCAAGTTTCTGTTATCAGTAAGGACTAATTGGGAAATTGGCTGGAATGAAAACCTGTAGTCACTGTGGCCCTCCAGGACCGTGATTGAGAACCCCTGCCCTAGAGGATGAATAAAGATATGAGGATAAATCAATAATCAGCCACACTTTGGTGATAATTTTTTTTTTGGGTTGTATGTATAGATTTCCCCATACACATGTGGAGGCATGGTGTGTCTCTGGTCACCTTGATCAGGTTCTCTTGGTGCCAGGCATTCCAAATGGGGTGGAGGAAGAGTTCCTACCCGGCCAGGAAACTGTAATGGATCGAGTACATGAATGGAGCCGTAACCCAACTGGGATGGGTCACGGTTTCTGTACCAGTCCGGATGCCCAGATAATGGATGGATGAGATACAAATTGATTTTTTGAATGGTTCATCGCCTGGCACGAGAGGTGGCAGTGATCTTGCAGCTCAGAGCACAGTCTGGACACCTGCAGGGTTGCCTGGGAATTGTAGTACAGAAGGGTGTACCCTGTCAGGGTCCTTGGGTGCAGCAGTGGGGACCTGTGAATAACAACAGCATTTCTTTCTATAGCATGTTTTCATACACACAATGTAGGTCAAAGTGCTTCACAAAGAGAAAGTTAGAAGAAAAGAAAAAATAAATAAGGTTAGGTAAGAAAATTAATAAATAATTAACAAATTAAAAGCAAACAAACCTATACAATCTTATAAAATATTAACATTGTGGCGGACCAGGGGAGAGAGTACTTCCAGGACAGTTTCTCCTCCGGACTAACAGAGGGCAGCCCCCTTGGTCTTCAGCATGGAAGCTCAACTCTACTGGGGCCCGTGGCCAACTGGCAGGGTGCACCTGGACTTTTACAGGACCCTATTTGGCAGCACTTCCACAACACCCAGAAGTGCTGCTGGAAGAAGCTGGTTTGACACCTGGACTCCTTCCCGGTGCCCTATAAAAGGAGCCAGTCACCACCACTCAATGATCTGAGTCGGGAGGAAGTGGACAAAGCTCTTTAGGAGGAGTGGAGGTGGAAGGACTGGCAGCAAAGGGACTGTGTTGTGCTTTTCCCTGTGAGCATTGTGTGCTGAACTGTAAATAAACCAAGTGCTGTGTGTCAAAATCGTGTTCTGTCTGTGTCGGAGAGAGGGCAGCTGTACACGCACCTGGGCTTCACAACATGTAATTGGTAGGAAGGTGGCATACACAATATCATCCATCCATCCATCATCCAACCCGCTATATCCTAACTAAAGGGTCACGGGGGTCTGCTGGAGCCAATCACAGCCAACAGAGGGCACAAGGCAGGAAACAAACCACAGGGCACACACACACACACCCACACCAAGCACACACTAGTGACAATTTAGGATCGCCAATGCACCTAACCTGCATGTCTTTGGATTGTGGGAGGAAACCCACACAGACACAGGGAGAACATGCAAACTCCACGCATGGAGGACCTGGGAAGCGAACCCCGGTCACCAACCCAGGGCTGCCACTGCGCCACCATGCTGCCCTACACAATACATACACAATACAATTCAGTTTATTTTTGTATAGCTCAAAATCACACAAGGAGTGTCGCAATGGGCTTTAACAGGCCTTGTCTTTTGACAGCCCCCAGCCTTGACTCTCTAAGAAGACAAGAAAATATTCCCAGAAAAAAAAAAACCCCTGGAAGAAAAAAAAAAATGGAAGAGACCTTGGGAAAGGCCATTCAAAGAAAAACCCATTGGGCATGCAGTGGGTGTCAGAAAAGGGGTAAATACAATGCAATACGCAGAACAGAACACAAGTAATCCTCAATACAATATAATAGTACAATAGTAATATTACAAGTACAGAGCAGAATTCAACAGTAGATGATATCACATAACAGGATTTGGATTTGTTCAGAGTCCTGAAGACCTCGGCCATCAAGCTGCCTTCCCCCTACTGGCCATTCCACGGCTGAGTTGGTGCAGGGCCTGCCAATCTGATGAAATATCATAATGTAAGTCTCTAAAGTTGAGTCAGACAATAAGGTCAGGACAAAAAAACGGTCCTCCCTATTTTGGCGAGCTTCATTATGACCCAGAAATGCTTCCAGCATGCAATGCCACGACACTAGAAGTGTTCCAAGGTCTGACACAAAAGGAGGCGCCTTGTCTCACGCGGGAGGAAGCTGGACGACATTCACAGAGGTTGTTTATTGCCTACTGGTATAGTGCTGAACTGATTTGTTATTATAATAAGGTATTGTTATCAAATAAATAATAATTTATATCATTTTATCTTGAACTGTGTCTGGTGTTTGGGCTCTGGACACGCCCTAGGGTTAAACATGGCCTCTCCATTCTCCGACCAGCTAGCAGTGATCCAGTTTTTATGGGCTGAAGGTGTAGGAGGGGCCGATATCCTCGTTGGTTTGTTATAATCAGGCCATGGACTTGTTAAATGATGCCATCGGTAGTGGACGTGGATGGGCCTTCCTGCTCCTTCTTTGTGCTTAGTGCTTGTCCGACTATTTTTGAAACTTCTCAGACCATTCCATGGTAAAGCCCTGTCACCATAATGTGCATTAAGGAAAATTATCAGCAAATTACTGCACACTGTTCCTCTTTGAGAAAAGAGCAGATAAGAGTGGCCGTGTTTACTTCTAGAAAACAATAAGAGGACCTGAGTGACTAAAGTCGAAACTTTACCACTGTGACCACAGACACATCATGTTTCCAAATGAGCATGGGTAAAGCTGTACTGCCAGCTAAAACAAAATTATCACAAAAGTACAGATAATTATTGACTTACCCTTTTAGTAGAAATATTAAGTAGAGGATGGGAAGAGAAATAAGTGAGACGAGGCAATAAAAAGCGTACAGAGAATAACATCAAGGGTCAGCATGGAGACCTGTAGTCCAGCACTTATGACCAGTAAGATATAATCTATGAAGAGAAAATTGATGTTGGGAAGGAGGAAATTGTGCCAGGCAGAATCCCAGCATAGTTCACTATTGAGCAAAGAAAGGTGAAAGTAGAATTAGAAAGAGATTTATAGGATGGCTTCCAGAGAAATAAATAAATGGAGAAAGGTAGCTCTGAATACATAAACTGTGGAAGCATTAGATAACAAGAGCACAGCTACCAATCGAGAAGGAAAGATTACAACGATTGGCATTTGAGTTGTTACTGTAAGACTCAAGCAATTACGTGTCAGGCACTAAACCTCAATGGATTATAATTCATGAGGAAACAAGGTTATGAGACTGAAAGAGACAAAAAAATCAGCTTTACTTTCAAGAAAAGACTAAGAAAATATACATTAAATATTGTCAAGCATGAGTGCATGGGAGGCAGCTTAAGGGCTCTGGTGATGGTAATTACCCTCCGAACCAGGGGTTGGCACTGTGGACTGATGCCTTCTCTCTCTTCCTCCAAGACTGGCAGCCACTCCACCGTTGATATCACTCCCATTATCCGCCCTCCTGGGCCCACCCATATAAACCTGGTACCATCCATCTTGCTCCAGTTCAATTGGGAGCTCCCGTGTGAAAAGTCGTACTCTGCAATTTGTTGCATGCTTTATTACTTTCAACTTTTTTAATTATACAGGGGTCACCAAGGTGATACCCCAAATCTTTTATGTAGTCATGTCTCCTTTTTTACAAGATGTACAGTCATATGAAAAAGTTTGGGAACCCCTCTCAGCCTGCATAATAATTTACTCTACTTTCAACAAAAAAAGATAACAGTGGTGTGTCTTTCAGTTCCTAGGAACATCTGAGCACTGGGGTGTTTTCCGAACAAAGATTTTTAGTGAAGCAGTATTTAGTTTGAAATGTGAAAAACTGGCTGTGCAAAAATGTGGGTCCCCTTGTCATTGTGCTGATTTGAATGCCTGTCACTGCTCAATGCTGATTACTTGCAACACCAAATTGGTTGGATGAGCTCGTTAAGCCTTGAACTTCATAGACAGGTGTGTCCAATCATGAGTGGTAAAAGGTATTTAAGGTGGTCAACTGCAAGTTGTGCTTCCTTCCCTTTGACTCTCCTCTGAAGAGTGGCAGACAGCATGGGATCCTCAAAGAAACTCTCCAAAGATGTGAAAACAAAGATTGTTGAGCTTCATTGTTTAGGGGAAGGCTACAAAAAGACATCTCAGAGGTTTAAACTGTCAGTTTCAACTGTAAGGAATGGAATCAGGAAATGGAAGGCCACAGGCACAGTTGCTGTTAAACCAACCCAGCAGGTCTGGCAGGCCAAAAAAAATACAGGAACGGCATATGTGCAGGATTGTGAGAATGGTTAGAGGCAACCCACAGATCACCTCCAAAGACCTGCAAAAACATCTCGCTGCAGATGGTGTATCTGTACATCGTTCTACAATTCAGTGCAATTTGCACAAAGAACATCTGTATGGCAGGGTGATGAGAAAGAAGCCCTTTCTGCACGTGCGACACAAACAGAGTCGCTTGTTGTATGCAAATGCTCATTTAGACAGGCCAGATTCATTTTGGAACAAAGTGCTTTGGACTGATGAGACAAAAATTGAGTTATTTGGTCCTAACAAAAAGCGCTTTGCATGGCGGAAGAAAAACACCACATTCCAAGAAAAACACCTGCTACCTACTGTTAAATTTGGTGGAGGTTCCATCATGCTGTGGGGCTGTGTGGTTAGTTCAGGGACTGGGGCCCTTTTTAAAGTCGAGGGTCAAATGAATTCAACCCAATACCAACATATTCTTCAGGATAATGTTCAAGCATCAGTCACAAAGTTGAAGTTACGCAGGGATTGGATATTCCAACAAGACAATGACCCAAAACACAGTTTGAAATCTACAAAGGTATTCATGCAGAGGGAGAAGTACAATGTTCTGGAATGGCTATCATAGTCCCCTGACTTGAATGTCATTGAAAATCTATGTGATGATTTGAAGCAGGCTGTCCATGCTCAGCAGCCATCAAATTTAACTGAACTGGAGAGATTTCGTATGGAAGAAGGTCAAAAATACTTCCATCCAGAATCCAGACACTCATCAAAGGCTATAGGAGGACAGCGTTTAGAGGCGGTTATATTTACAAAAGGAGGCTCCACTAAGTATTGATGTCATATCTCGGTTGAGGTGCCCACATTTATGCACCTGTCTAATTTTGTTATGATGCATATTGCATATTTTCATGTTAATCCAATAAACTTAATGTCACTGCTGAAATACTACTGTTTCCATAAGGCATGTCAGATATTAAAAGGAAGTTGCTACTTTGAACGCTCAGCCAATGAGAAACAAAAATCCAAAGAATTAAAAGGGGTTCCCAAACTTTTTCATATGATTGCTGTATATTAACACTTTTTTTAGAGTGATGTGGCTAAATTAAATGCCCCGATTCTGATTGGTCAGAATGAATCACCTGACTGGGTGTGGTTTCTTTTATCTATTTCTCATTCTCACTCCTCTCCTGCTTTCATTTCCCCTCAGACAGTTGCAGACTCCTCTGTGTTCTGCATGGACATTGTGATGTATAGGTTGTTTCATTCGCTTAATATCTTTACGTAATGTCTCCTGTTTCTTCTAACATCTTTTGCACTGAGTTCTTACCCTTTTCATCTCTTCCTGCATGTAGCCTCGGGCTTTTCAGTCAAATACTATTTACAGCCTTTCCAATCATGGGCTTCAGCTGCATTCCGTTTACCTTGAAAATCAGATCTTGGAGCTGGGAATGACTTCACACACAAGTTAACTCGGCGAAAAGACAAGTCGCGAAAGACAACTCTGCGAAAGACAACTTGGCGAAGAAACAACTTGGCAAAATACAACTCGTGACATCCTTTACCAGTTAGGTAATAGTTAGGTTCAAAGAGATTTTTTTAATTATATTTAACTGACAACGTGATTTAAAATGTTGAAAATAAATTTATATAATTGACTAATGAACTTTATTCTGTAGATGGAACAAACTCTATCTTACATTATCTTCTGCCACCAATCCTTTATATATATTGTATTGATTGTAATCGCATGATAACGTTATTTAGAATACAAAAGGTGACCTGCGAATGCGGCTTAAGGAATATTTTTACTCTCAACGTATTGGGACTCTCATAAAGCAGGTGATTCTGTGGATTTTCCAGTGCCCTACGTTGTCATTTAAATATCATTAAAAAATGTCTTTGAACCTAACTATTACCAAACTGGTAAAGGATGTCACAGAGTTGTCTTTTTGCCTAGTTGATTTTTCACTGAATTGTTTGTCGCCGAGTTGTCTTTCACCGAGTTGTCTTTTCGCCGAGTTATCTGTCGCCCAATTGTCTTTTCACTGAGTTGCCTTTCGCTAAGTTGTCTGTCGCCGAATTGTCTTTTCGCTGAGTTGTCTGTCGCCGAGTTGTCTTTTCACTGAGTTGCCTTTCGCCAAGTTGTCTTTTCGCCGAGTTGTCTTTCACCGAGTTGTCTTGTCGCCGAGTTATCTGTCGCCCAATTGTCTTTTCACTGAATTGCTTTTCGCCAAGTTGTCTTTTCGCCGAGTTATCTGTCACCGAGTTGTCTTTTCGCCGAGTTGTCTGTCGCCCAGTTGCCCATGAACGATATTATTCACTGTATTTTACTTGGTTTCTTTTACTCTTTGTTTTTCTATTTCTTTTCACTATTTGTAGACTACTTAGCTGTGTTTTTTTTTTTGCTTATATTCTTGATTCATTGTTAGTAAGCAGGTTAACCTCGACATATTGTTTGAATTACAGGTTGATTGGGCTGTATTGGGTATAATGCACAATCCCACTTAATTGTCATGCAGGTCCATGATGGTTACATAACACACTCATTCAGCTTTAAATATTTCATGATGAACTCCACACCAGCAAACAGAAGGACATTAAAAACTGAAAGATCTTGAATTGAAATCCACTCTCCTGGAATTGGGATGCAGCTGCGCTAACCACTTTGCCATCAGGCTCATCTAACACTGAATGGTGTTGTCTAAATTGGTTTGCTGATTATAAAAATAATCCCACAGTTCCATCCTTCAAGAAGCAGGGCAATATGTGGGAAATCCAGTATACGAAAGGATCAAACAAAATATGTTTGATGTAACATACATGTGTGACCTACTTTAGAAAATAGGAAATCTAGTCATATGAGTAATATGTAGGCAAGCAATGAAAGGGCTTGATGTTTAAGGTACAATGAAGTCACCCACTCATCGTATTAAGATGCGATATGGGCACAGTGGTGAGCGTAATTAACAATGACAGTGTTGGCCAGATGGATTGTGTTCAGTGCCCTGGAATTAGAAGCAGCATACGCACTGCAGGCCTCATAAGCCGCAGACCAGGAGGCCGCGTTACTTCTGAATTATTCTTAGTGCTTTTCTTGTACACGCTGTAGTCTTCAATTCCTTTCTTCACACTGGCTAATTTAGCTGTTTTGAATTTTCACTAAAATATGTTTTTTGAAACATACCTGATATTAAATGGCTGTGCCCTAACTTATCACTAATACTAATCAGGTCCCTAGCAAGAATAAAGTGTGCTGAGTCTAGTGCCATCCATTTCATGGGCATCAGCTACAGTGCCCTCCATAATGTCTGGGATAAAGACAAATTGTAGCAGGTGCCGCATGTCCTATTGTCCCTTTGTCAGTTTGAGTCTCTTTAGGGTGTACATCAGGAAATGGGTTGCTAAGGCGTTCCCCGAAAATGGGGAACAGCACCTTTAAGGAAAAGGCACAGCGTGGACAGGACAGTTGGGCTGAAGACAATTTAACCGTAAAGGAACTGAGAAAAAGAGAGACCTCGGGCGGTGGAGCAAGGAGAAGCAACAAGTTAGCGCCACCTGCTGGAATAGGGTTCTATTTTACTCTGGGATACAAGGGAGATCTGCATCTCTGAAGATGAACTTTTTCATGGTTTCACCAGAGAGATCGACCTTTGAGACTAGTAGGACAGAACATTTTTGTTGTTGGCATCTGCTAATGGCGTACTCCGTAGGGATTCCAGCAATTCACCGTGCTCATGAACTGTAAGGACAGTGATCCAATTTGGGGAAACTGAGTGAGAACATCTCATGCCCTAATCTGTAAAAGTTTGTCTTTGATTTTTGTTATATACATGTTTTTTTGGGGAATTACATAAACTGTCTTGTCTGTTAATATGTAAATATAGCCTCTTTTTTTTCTTTGCTTTAATGCTTGTTATCTTATGCTGATCTGGGGAGTGTGGTGAGTGAGGCAAAATTAGGATGAGCGTTGGTCACGTTACCCTGAAAGATTTTAATAATGAACTACTTTTCTCTAGCAGTATTCTGATCGTGCAGTGGCCCTAAGCTTAGTTGATCTCCCGGGGTGGAGGTACAACGTTTTCCTTGATTATCCTCTCTGCTCCACAATTTAAAATTACAAATCACATAGTTCAGCCATTGTGATTAAAGTGCACATTGCAGACTTTCATTTAAGGGGAATTGCGCACATTTCGGTAACACAACACTTTTTCTGCACTGTCCCCCCATTTCAGGGCACCATAATGTCTGGGAAATAACAGCGGCAGGTCTATTAAAGCTGTCATATTTAGCACTTTGTCACTTATCCCTCACATGCAATGACTGCTTGAAGTCTGCCATTCATAGATATCAGTAGGTGCTGAGGGACTTCTCTGGTGATGCTCTGCCAAGCCTCTAATGCAGCCATCTTCAGCTCCTGCTTGTTTCGGGGGGCTTGCCCCCTTAGGTTTTCTCTTCAGCATATGGAAGGCCTGCTCATTTGGATTCAAATCAGGTGGATGGCTTGGCCATTCAAGAATTTTTTGGCTTTGGTAAAGTCCTGTGTTGCCTCAGCAGTGTGTTTGTCTCATTATCTTTTTGAAGAATGAAGTGCCATCCAGTTAGTGTGGAGACATTGATTGGAATTTGAGCAGATCAGATGTTTCTACACACCTTAGAATTCATTGTGCCACTACCATCAGCAGTTCTATCATCAATGAAGAGAAGTGGCAGCCATACATTCCCAAGTCATAACACCCCCATCACCGCCATGTTTAACAGATGAGGTGGTCTGATTTAGATCTTGGGAAGTTCCTCTTCATCTCCACACTATGCTCTCACCATAACTCTGATCAGGTTCATCTTTGTCTCATTGGTCCACAAGACCTTTTCCCAGAATTCTGCAGGCTCTTTGAAGTCCTTTTTCACGAACTGTAATCTGGCCATCCTGTTTTTGTGACTAGCTAGTGGTTTCCATCCTGCAGTTTGGCCTCATGAAGTCTTCTGCAGATAGTCATCTGTGACACACACACGTCTGCATCCTGAAAACTGTTAATGATCTGTCAGACAAGCTTTGGGGGCTTCTTCTTGACCATAGTGAGGATTCTTCTGTCATCAGCAGTGGCCTTCCACTCCTTTTCTGATTATTGATCTCACCAGTGTGTTCTTTCTTCCTCATGATATTCCAGACAGTTGATTTAGGTCAACCTTTGATTTAACAGTGTCCCTGGTGGTTTCATTCTTGATTTTCAGCCTTATAATGGCTTCTTTGACTTTCATTGGCACTGCTCTTGTCCTCATTTTGAACAATGGCAACTACAGACCCCAAAGGGTAGAAGCAAGCTGAGGTATCTTATGAAGCCACTAGACATTAAGCCCATTACAATAACGGGCGCTAGAACAGTAGTGCATAAACATTAGTAGGAACAGTCTATATTAAATGGCAAGGGACCTTGTATGTGCTGTAATATACGTCACTGTATTGTGTGCCTTTAATTTTCTATCTCAGTAATACTGGTTTGTATTTCCGTAAAATGCCTGTAATTTTGTCTGACAGTAATACAGTGGAACCTCGGTTCACGACCATAATTCGTTCCAAAACTCTGGTTCTAACCCGATTTGGTCGTGACCCGAAGTAATTTCCCCCATAGGACTGTATGTAAATACAATTAATCCATTCCAGACTGTATGAACTGTATGTAAATATATATTTTATTAAGTTTTTAAGCACCAATATAGTTAATTATACCATTGAATGCACAGCGTAATAGTAAACTAAATGTAAAAACATTGAATAAGACTGAGAAAACCTTGAACAATAGAGAAAACTAACACTGCAATAGTTTGCGCAATAGCCTTACGACCCGCTCGCTAAAAACACACAGTTTTAACCACAGGGAAAAATATGAACATTTGAAAAATCCGTAATTTAATAAACAATCAAGAAAAGTAACATTGCAACAATGCACGCATGCGCCTGTGTGTGTGTCTCTCTCTCTCACGTGTGTGTGTGTGTCTCTCTCTTGAGTGTGTGTGTCTCTCTTAAGCGCGCGCCTCTGTGTCTGTGTGTGTGTGTGTCTGTCTGTCTCTCTCTCGCGCGCGCCTGTGTGTGTGTGTGTCTCTCTCACGCTTGTGTGTGTGTCTGTCTCGCGCGCGCCTGCGTGTGTGTGTGTGTGTCTCGTGCACCTGTGTGTGTGTGTGTGTCTCGTGCGCGCCTGTGTGTGTGTGTCTCACGCGTGCCTGTGTGTGTGTGTGTCTGTCGCGCACCTGTGTGTGTGTCTTTCTCGCGCGCGCATGTGTGTGTGTCTGTCTCTCTCTCTTCACACACAGGGAATGCACAGGAAGAGACTGAACAGGTGCCGTGTGGCCCCGCGCATGCGCACTTCACCAGAAGACACACACACACGGACACCTGGACGCACACAGGGGTTTTATTAAAGAGGATGAAACCCTCTTGAGGAATCACAAACATCTGGGATGCCAATTGTCCTAAACATTATGGTGCCCTGAAATGTGAGGACCGTATAGAAAAATGTGCTGTGTGACTGAAATGTCTGCAAATCCTGTTATGAAAGTCAGCAGTGTGAACTTTAATGATGTCTGAATTGTTTGATTTGTAATTTTAAACTGTGGAGCAGAGGGAGAAATTAAGGAAAAATGTAACCTTGTCCCAAACATTATGGAGGGCACTGTATGTAATTGTATTTGGTGTTTTGTCTTGGTAGAGTATTATATTCCTGTATTTTCCCCTTTTGTATTATTAATGTGTAGCCTTTGTCAGAATGCCTCAAATGTCACAGACTTACCGCTGTTTCTAAGGTATTATACTTTATAACTTCCCCCCGCCTTCCCTTTTACATTTATCACCTCAGGTAAGTAGGTGTAGTAAAAGACAAGCAGGAGTTAACTTACACTTTAAATAATGTATTATTGATAAAGTTCATAACTAGGGGGCTTCACCCCCTGCTTTCTTTGCTCGCTAACCCCTTCACCCCCCCGTCAGCACTACTCGTCGTTGTGAAGAGGGGGTCTGAATGCACCCCAAGGAGATGCAGTCGCCCCTCCAAAACCCCTCTTAAACTGTGATACAATGGGAAACAAATACATTGTTTTTTTAACCTCCTCTTTGATCGATCAGCTACTGGCTTGAGCTTTTGCCGTGCCGTGTGAGCTGCATTTCGTGCGGCACTATGATAGTTTCAAAGTCTGTACAGCACCTTGTTGTCCCCCAGACATCTTCAAACACTATGCAACCTCTTTTTGCTGTTATGTTATTTCGCCGAGTAATATTTTCCATTTGTTTGTGCTAATGCAATCTTTACTCTCATTTTTTTGAGACTTTCGAATTTTCCTGCTTCCATTATCTCTAACCTGCCCTGCATGTGTATCGCTGGACTTGCTTCCAAAGGTTGTATAACATGACTTGTCCGTCTCGCGGGATCTGAATGTGTCTCTGTATCTTTTCCAAAGATCACGTCTCATCGCAAGATTTTTTTTTAGAATAGAGAGATAATAAAAATATGCAAAGTACATTTGACTATTGGCAATCATACAACCTGATAAATGCTGATGTGTAGTTTGAGACGCCACACAGACTTGTTTGTTACTTTAAACGTCTCTAGTTAAATCCTCATTTGTGGTCAGCTTTCATCAGATCAGGCCGCATGCCTGTCTCAATATGGCTGCCGAGTTGTGCTCTTCATTGATAGATAGATAGATAGATAGCTAGATAGATAGATAGATACTTTATTAATCCCAAGGGGAAATTCACATAAACTAGCAGCAGTATTCTGATACAAAAACAATATTAAATTAAAGAGTAATAAAAATACATGTAAAAACAGACAATAACTTTGAATAATGTTAGCGTTTACCCCCCCAGGGTGGAATTGAAGAGGCGCATAGTGTGGGGTCTCCTCAGTCTGTCAGTGGAGCAGGACGGTGACAGCAGTCTGTCGCTGAAGCTGCTACTCTGTCTGGAGATGATCCTGTTCAGTGGATGCAGTGGATTCTTCATGATTGGCAGGAGCCTGCTTAGTGCATGTCGATCTGCCACGGATGTTAAACTGTCCAGCTTCATAGCTTCATTCCTAGACTAGAGCCTGCCTTCCTAACAAGTTTGTCCAGGTGTGAGGCGTCCTTCATCCTTATGCTGCCTCCCCAGCACACCACCGCGTAGAAGAGGGTGCTCACCACAACCATCTGATAGAACATCTGCAGCATCTTATTGCAGATGTTGAAGGACGCCAGCCTTCTAAGGAGGTATAGTCGGCTCTGTCCTCTCTTACACAGAGCATCAGTGTTGGCAGACCAGTACAATTTATCATCCAGCTGCACTCCCAGGTATTTATAGGTCTGCACCCTCTGCACACAGTCACCTCTGATGATCACGGGGTCCATGAGGGGCCTGGGCCTCCTAAAATCCACTACCAGTTCTTTGTCCTTTTCAGTTCATGGTGTGTAAGATGGTCTTTCATCATTCAGTAAGAGAGAGAGAGTGGTAAAATAAGCAAATTTATAGATTATCTGTCCACACCCTACAGCCAATAGGGTGTCATGGTCCTTAAAGGCTTCTGATACAAGCCAATTCTAAACAGCCATACTTCAGACCAATAGGGGCACAGAATACCTTCAAACCTGCCCCCAAAACCATTTGTTGAGGTGAAGCTTGCCAGCTAGGCAGTCTGGCTTTCCTGTGGGGGTTGACTGAGAGAGTCCTGCAGAGAAACATTTGCCAAACTTGTTTGGGGCGCTTCCCCTGACCCTGCTGGAAAATTCACTTTCCTGACTTAGTCCTAGGGGGGTTAAACATGAAAGCTTCTCACTAATGTAACACTAACATTTTGTTGCTTTGCCTAAGTTACAAATAAAGACATATGCAATATTTATCAACTTGTATGCAAAATATCACACCACAAGAGCTGGTGAAAGAGTTGTAATCATTGACATTCCCTTCAATAGGAAAATCAAACATAACCTAACATTCTCAAGCCCCCTTAATCCAAAGCAGGGTCACGAGGGACAGACTATTTAGACAGCATTGGCTACATGGTGCAGTCTAACCCAGAATAAGGCACCAGTCCTATATAATCTAAAATTAATAAAAGAACATATTTTTGGAGGCTGCGGTGGGTTGGCGCCCTGCCTGGAGTTTGTTTCCTGCCTTGTGCCCTGTGTTGGTTGGGATTGGCTCCAGCAGACCCCCCACCCCCCCGTGACCCTGTAGTTAGGCTATAGCGGGTTTGATAATGGATGGATAGATATTTTTGGGGGATGTAGGGGGATAAAATCCCAAAGAGGTATAGAAACTCCACAGACAAACCCGGAACCAGTGAAGCTGCAGAATTAATAAGTGTGCCATGAGCAAAACAAATCAACAATTATTTAAGGGTCTGAAGCACTTTACTCATTTTGTGTATTCATGTACAAAAAAAGCAGGATAAGTAATGGGAAACCCCTTTGGAAAAAAATGACTTATAAGAACGAACCTTCACCTTTAAGAGAAACTCAAAACATGCGCATGAAGGCCATTTGAAAGTTAGTGAAGTGACAGGCTGGTGTTTTATTTTGCGATTGCCAGCTTGATCAAAGTCTGAACAAATGACTTTGCATCATGGGTAATGTTCCAGAAAAAAAGGCCTGACAGCTCCATTTATAAAGCTAGAATTTACACCCGCAATATTTGGAATTAAAGAAGATTGCTGCAAAAGCTACAAACTACCTGCATAGTGTGGAGAGCAGAACAGCTGAGCAACTGAACTTTAAACTGTGAAAGCTCTGGTTCGAAAACCAGACCCAGACACTGAGCCTGAGGACTTGGCTGAAAAAGTGTGTGTTCAGATTATAAACGCACGCATGGTGTATGTGAAATCATCTGATCCCCATTAAAGATAAAATGTTCATTAGAGAATGGCTGGTTAATCTTGATGGTCGTGGGCTGATCAAGTCAAGTGAAGTGGCTGTGATGGTGTGGGTCCTGCTCCGTGTTCCCTCTTCCAATTTTGGGAGCTTCTTGAACCCAGCACCGTCGGTAATGTAACCGGATGAGCTGTGCAATGAGGAGGACAAATCACACTGGGAGCAAGGAAATGGTGAAAATGGTGTTTAGTGCTTTTATTAAAAATACTCAAGCAAAACCAACACAGTGTCCATAGTACAGTGCTCAAAGTTCATAAATAATCCATAAAAACGGGTGCAATAAGTTGGAGGTTAAAAATCAATAAATGATATAAAATAATTTAAAATCAGAGGGCTGGAGGCAGTCCCTTTTTTAAAAAAAAGCCTGATGCCTTCTCCATTCAACTGGTGGCTCCCCTGCTTCTCCCATACAGCCCCTACAACGGGGGAGTTACCTATGGCTAAAAGTGCTCCAAGAGAAAGTCACCTGCAGGGGATGGAGGTCATTTTCCAAGATGACATCCAATATTTCCACCCTCCTCTTTTCCACAACAACTTCCATTGTGCCCAGGGTTTGCCCTGTGATGGAGCAGGCCTTCCTGATAAGTTTGTTCAGGTGTTGTGCTTTTTTTGAGCTCAGCTTGCTTCCCTAGGAAACCAGAGCGTAGAACACCACAGTGGCTACTATGGACTGGTGGAACATTTTAGTAATCCAGGGTTTGTTGTTTGTAGAGCAGCACCCTGTCTTTGAGGGTATTACAGTGTGTCACACATGTGCGCATGGGAGGCAACTGAAAGGCTCAAAAAGGGATAATTCCATGCCGGACCTGCGGGGTGGCAGAGTGCACTGATCCTTTCCTTTTCATCTGCAGACCAACCACAGGAAATCCCACCTGGACTTAATGACGTCACTTCCGGTCTGCGGCCCTGATGACATCACCTCTGGCTCCAGGCCCAATGACATCGCTTCCGGTTCCTGCCAGAATGACGTCATTTCCCCAGCCCGACTTTCATACCGCCATGTTTGTCTATCTGACCTGTTCTGTTTTTGGATTGAAGTCTGTCAAGACCTTCTCATTTTGAACCAAACCATCATATTTGGCGGCCTATTTCAAGTATATGGGAGTCTGCCCCCAAACTTTTTCCTGTGTTGCTTGAATCATTTCACAACTGTCAACACAAAAGTTAATATAGTCTGTGAGATGCAGTTACTGAGCCCCTCAACATCATCTCCAGGTGACTCAAACATCATTTCCCATCATATGGCACTGCAGAGGATTTTTCATTAAATTTACATGTACTTATTGGGCTGATGCCTTTAATTCTGAGACATGGATGCCATCTAGTGTCCTGAGGTGAAGACTGGACTCCTTTGGTACTGTGTCTCTTTGGAGTACTGCTGGTTTGACTTTGTTGCTACTAGCGCATAATTTAGTTGCCAGAATCTTAACTAGGAAAAGAAAACCCAAGCACATCACACCAGTCTGAGCGTCACTACACTGGTTACCCGTGCCATTTAGAATTGACTTTAAAATACAGCTTATTGCTTACAAAGCCTTAAATAATCTGCTCCGTCCTATATCTTGGAATGCCTCCCACCTTACACTTCACATCGTAACCTTAGATCTTCAAATGAGTGTCTGCTTATAATTCCAAAAGCTAAACTTAAATGAAATGGTGAGGTGACCTTCTGCTGTTATGCACCTAAAATCCAGAGCAGCTTAGAGATAGAATTTCGTCAGGCCAATACAGTGGAACATTTTAAAAAACTGTTTAAAACTCATTATGTTAACAAGCTTTCTCATAGCTTCATTTTAGTGTAACCCTGATATTCTGTATATGCATTTAATTATAATTTTTATCATGGCTCCACAATCCATACTAACCGTTACTTTCTCTGCTGTTCTTTTTCTTGTTTTCTGTGTTGTTGTGATCTGCGCCCCCATCACCTAATCAGGGCATCATGCAGTCCTTACATTGATGGATTGAAAGCCAGAAGTCTACATGACCATCATCATCTAATTCTTCCACGTGAAGTCTGAAAACCATGAGCACTGATTGAGATCATTGATGTTAGGTAGAATGCCTAATTGGGGCTGGGTGGTCTCGTGGCCATGGAACCCCTGCAGATTTTGTTTTTTTCTCCATCGTCTGGAGTTTTATTTTGTATTTTTTGTTCTCCCTGGCCATCAGACCTTACTTTATTCTTTGGTAATTATCCATCCACCTATCCATTCATTATCCAACTTGCTATATCCTAACTACAGGGTCACGGGGGTCTTCTGGAGCCAATTCCAGCCAACACAGGGCACAAGGCAGGAAACAAACCCTGGGCAGGGCGCCACCCACCACAAGGCGCACACACACACACACCAAGCACACACTAGGGACAATTTAGGATCGTCAATCCACGTAACCTGCATGTCTTTGGATTGTGGGAGGAAACCGGAGTACTTGGAGGAAACCCACACAGACAAGGGGAGAACATGCAAACTCCACGCAGGGAGGACCCGGGAAGTGAACCCGGGTCTCCTAACTGCGCCACCGTGCCGCCCTCTTTGTTAATTAGTATTGCCTAATTTTATTTTTTTTATTTTTTTCTTTCTTGTTTTTCTTCATCTTGTAAAGCAGTTTGAGCTACATCATTTGTATGAAAACGTACTCTAGAAATAAATGTTGTTGTTGTGTCGAATGAGCGGTTGCTCATGGAGTCCCGAATGAGGCACATTACCTGCATTGTAAGGGAGTGTCAGTTATGGCTTTACGGCACTGTGGCACGATTTCCCGAAGGTGATCCACCTCACAGGATCCTCATTGGACCACTTTCTGCTGATGTTCAGCTAAACTTTCTCTCATTCAGCCCCCACTTTTTACGCAGCATTGCCACTACATTCCACCCATCCATAAGGTGAATCTTACCGACTACACTACTTGTTTTGTCATGGAATCACACCATGGTCTGTTCCAGTTCAGACCTTTGCTCAGTGGTAACTGCAAGTGGACAGCTGAAAACCTCCAATGTCTGAAAAGTAAGTCCCTCGGAAGCAGCTCCATTTTCTACACTGGACCACTTTCTGGCGATGTTCAGCTAAACTTTCTCTCATTCAGTCCCCACTTTTTACACAGCATTGCCCCTACACTCCACCCTTCCAAAGAGAAAATCCTGTCAACTACAACAATTGTTTTGTTATTTAGTCACACCATAATCTGCCCCAGTTCAGACATTTGCACTCTGGTAACTGCAGGTAGTTAGGTGCAGACCTGTGATGTTGAATTTTGAAAAGGCCCACAGAGGCAGCTTCATTTTATATATCGGACCACTTCCTTGAGTTGTTAGGCTAAGCTCTCATTCAGCTCCCACATTTTACGAAGCATCGCCAAATCACTCCCCCCTTCCACAAAGTGAATTCTGCCGACTACACCAATATTGTTTTGTCATGGAATCATAAAATGGTCGGTCCCAGTTCAGACCCTTCACTGTGGTAACTGCAGGTAGTTAGGTGCAGACCATAGATGTTTAATTGTTCAAAGGCCCTCAGAAGCAGCTCCATTTTCTATATCGGACCCCTTCCTTGAGATGTTTGGTTAAGCTCTCTCTCATTCAGCTCCCTCATTATACACAGCATCGCCACTACATTCTACCCACCCACAACTTGAATCTTGCCGACTACACCAATTGTTTTGTCATGGAATCATACCATGATCTGTTCCAGTTCAGACGTATGCTCCATGGTTACTGCAAGTGGCAAGCTGCAAATCTCCAATGTCTGAAGAACAAAAGCCCTCAGAAGCAGCTTCATTTCCGACACTGCATGCAACTGGAGATCAACTAAGTCTCAGTTTCATTAGCCTGCTTCATGCATTATCCCTCAGGTCTGGTTCCTGTCTTGATTTCATTGTTATCAGGATTGACTATGAGTTTCCTTTGTCAATGTCCACTTCAAAATTGGATTAATGGATGGATTAGTTTTTGTTTCCCCTGAAATGAACTTGCATCTCATCCAGGGCTGATAATATTTGACTGCTACTAGGATAAAACTTTGGAAATGGATTTTCTTTCTAAATTTATATGGTTGTTATTATCATGTATACAGAGTACAGTGAAATTCTTATTTACGTGTGCTATTCAACATGCAACATGTCACCACACTCAGACAAGTTCTTTATAATTACCTTACCTCAACTCATGCCGTGTAGATTCATTAAGATCATTAAGGTTGTGTTCTTAAATAGCTAGATACCACCAATTCATCAGTTTTTTATAGATTATTTGAAACTGAACCATGATCAGTCATTCACTTGATAAAGACCACCCATTAAAACAGTTTCTATACAACCATCATGTTGTTTAAGTAGTAAATCCCTTGCACAATTCATTCAATCAATCACATTTCACAGGGCACTTCATTACAAGCAGCTTCATGAAGCAAACAGCAGGACCAATTTGATTCAGTTACAAGTTAGTTAAGCTAATGTCTGCAAATTAGTCCTACCAGTGGATGCTTTTGTTGAGTGATTTGGATTTTAATCAATAACCATTAGAGTTCCTGTAGTAGGATGTGATGGTGGAGCTTTCCCTTGGTCACTACAAGAGGAAAATTGGGAAGAGATTTTAAACACAGGTCGATGATGCCAGCTCATACTGTAGCAAAGTAATTAAAGAAAAATGCTTCAAAACTCTCCGTTCACACTCTTGTGG
The DNA here is from genome assembly GCA_026402145.1 of Polypterus bichir lapradei. Taxonomy (NCBI): domain Eukaryota; kingdom Metazoa; phylum Chordata; class Cladistia; order Polypteriformes; family Polypteridae; genus Polypterus; species Polypterus bichir. Next base: position 26,859,571 of record JANRMT010062820.1, read on the forward strand.
TGAGATTTAGTGAAAGAGACTCTGGAATGTGAAGGAAAACATGCAGACTCAAACACAGCATTGGATTCGCATTTGATCTTGTGGAAAATGCTCCAATGTGGATCATTTACAAAACTGGATTTGAGTGTGAAACATTCATATGGCATGGAAACATGCATATGGCAAATATATATAACAACAACAACATTTATTTATATAGCACATTTTCATACAAACAGTAGCTCAAAGTGCATTACATAATAAAGAATAGAAAAATAAAAGACACAATAAGAAAACAAAATAAATCAGCATTAATTAACATCGAATAAGAGTAAGGTCCAATGGCCAGGGGGGACAGAAAAAACAAAAAAAAACTCCAGACGGCTGGAGAAAAAAAAATAAAATCTGTAGGGATTCCAGACCACGAGACCGCCCAGTCCCCTCTGGGCATTCTACCTAACATAAATGAAACAGTCCTCTTTGGATTTAGGGTTCTCACGGAAAGGCTTGATGATGATGGTCACGTAGAATTCTGCCTTTTAATCCATCCATCATTGTTGGGGCATCATGATGCTTTGAGTAGGTGGAGGTGGCGCAGGCCGTCACCACAAAGAAACCGGAAAAAGAAACAGAAAAGAGAGTAGGAGTCAGTACGGATTTTAGAGCCACCTTGATTAGTTATTATGAGGAAATTGAACATATAGAGTATCAGGATTAAGTTAAATTAAGTTAAATTGAAGTTATAGAAAGGCCATGTTAAAGTAATATGTTTTAAAGTGCTCTACTGGCAAATTTCTATTGGCAGGCTATTCCAGATTTTAGGTGCATAGCAGCAGAAGGCCGCCTCACCACTTTTAAGTTTCGTTCTTGGAATTCTAAGGAGACACTCATTTGAGGATCTGAGGTTACGATTTGGAATATAAG
>JANRMT010062820.1:26865473-26881878 GCA_026402145.1 Polypterus bichir lapradei
CAATTACTTTTTCACACAGGGCCATGTAGGTTTGGATTTTTTTTTCTTCCTAAATAATAAAAACCATCATTTAAAAACTGCATTTTGTGTTTACTTGTGTTAAATTTGACCAATGGTTAAATGTGTTTGAGGATCAGAAACATTTTGTGTGACAAACATGCAAAAGAATAAGAAATCAGGAAGGGGGCAAATAGTTTTTCACACCACTGTATGTGTGAAACCACTGCTTTGTTTGCTTTTCAGAAAACTGGAAAAAATATTCAGCCCTCAAAGAGTTAAATAATTGCACAATCTATCGATCTTGGAAGTGGATAAAGACGATAATAACGAAATGCCTCTTACGGATAAAAACAAAAAGCATTTCTCTTTTCCAAGGTCAGACTTTGCCCTCCGGAATCCCTGTACCCTATCGTCCTTTAAGCAGAGCTGAATGATCTTTTCTTGGAATGGTTTCAGCAGATGCTCAGGAAAAACTGTGCACAGAGGGCTGGAGTTTGACTTCTTTTTCTATAAACGCTCCACTACAGTATATTTGATGGGTTCTGGCAGTCTCTGTCGCCATTGCCCCCACCCGCTTTCCTGCTGTGCGTGTTGTTCAGATGTCCTTCATAGTCAGCAGCCTTCAGCTTAAGGGATTAGTTTTTAAAGTCTTGTTTATTTATTTCTTTCACCATAGTGCGAGGATGTACTCGTTTCACCGCGTCCTTCTGTCCTCCTCATTTGCACACGTCAAGCACCTCGGCTCTGGGTGGGCCAAAGCTGATGAAATTACGTACAAGAAGACATCGATCAAATCCAATTTGGATGTAAATTGCACAAACCCAGCCACCACTTTATAGCCTGTAAAGCGTACCCAGCGCTCCAACTTCAGGAACACCTCATTTTTTTTTTTTCATCTATCAACTTCTTTATTGACTTCGAGGTGTGCTTGCTATACCAGCAGCGCAGTAATTTCAAATGAAAAAACACACACTGGTCAATATTTTTAGCAGTTGAGAACTTAACCGTATTTATCTGTAATATGTTTTCTTATCCTGAGATGCTGGTGATGGAGGTCAAATATCTTTCCACAGAGGACAATTTAGAAAAAAAACGCTGTACATCAAAGGAATGAAACATGTGGAAATCAGAATCGAGAGACTGTGCTTCCAATTTTGTTTTATCTGCAGCAGATGTCCCCAGTACGGCAGCGTAAATCTGGTGACTGAATATCTCGACTTTCACCTGCTGTCTCGTTCAGATAAGAACGTAACTATTCCTGACTTGACGTGAGGCTCAGTGTTCAAATGAGACTTGTGGGAGTTACAGGTAAAACACCCAGGAAGGTGGAATCAAGTCCTTATGGTGCTGGCCCTAAGGTGCTCGAGGAGGGGTGACATTCAAATGCATTGCATGGGTGTCTTCAGTATATACAGTGAGCTCAGAAAGTATTCATGGCCGTTTCACTTTTTCACACCTTTCATTATGCTGCTGGTCTGTGCTAAAAAAATTTAAATTCATATGTTTCCCGCATTGAGCAACAACCTATAATGACAAAGCGAAAACAAGACATTTTTACAAAATTATTAAAAACCAGTAACAGTGAACGATAACATGCAGTGAATACACTTGACTTGAGCATTCCTAGTTTTCATCCTCTTTCTCTGTACGTTTATCATTCATTTGCTCAGATGTTGATGCGCTTGCTGCTTCCTGAGCAGCTCTCCTTTTCTCCACCCTAGCGGCTCGCTTCTTCTCTTCTTCTGTCACCATCTTTTTGCGTTAAAACTGATTAAGTCTGCGTTTGTGTTGCAGTTACTTAGTACGTTTTCCTTAATGTTTCACTTAAGTCTTCAATCTGCCTCAGGAATGATTTAAGATATGAAGAGGTAGGGGAAATGACGGCGAAGGTGGTAGGGATGAGAACGGAGCCCGTACACATGCGTCGCATGGCCGCCCCTTCTGGCCGCTGCAGAGAGTAGATTCTACAATAAAATAAAATAAAAATAAAAAGAGGAATAACCTTGGAGGTCAGTTATCACTAAGAAAGTGGATAGTAGAGGCCACGTAGTATACGAGTATGTGTTCCAAATTTCAGGTCAATAGTTCAAGTGGTTTGTGAGCTTCAGGTGATTTAAAATCCTGGACAGACAAACGAACAGCCACAGTAGAGTATTATATCGGAAGACTAGCTTCGCCCATGTAGTAGTGTAACAGGACAGCGAGGAGGGCCCTGCCCGGCTCCCTACTCCTGACATCACACTTCCCCCTCCACTCAGCCCGCAGCCTCTGTCTCAGATTTGCGTGAATATATCGCGCCTGCAAGTGAACTATGATACATAGCGCGATGGGAGAATGTTCCTGTAGGAGGTGATAGCTCCCTAGTTGGAATAAGTTCTTTTGTAATTGCGGCGTTTTAAGAAACCGAAAACTTTATAGATATGATATTAAAAGGTCGATACCTCTCCCATAGTGATATTGTGGTAAAAATCACATAAGAGAAAATAACTTAGCTTTCTTTAATGACGATTTACGTGGCATTACAGATGGAAAGTCATAGCAAGACAATACCAAGGTGGGATCTTGATCTATACAGTCTGCCATTTTTCGTCACTGCGCTGGAAGGGTTTTCAGGACGGATGACGTTATCACCTATCCGTCCGTCGGCTTCAAAGTATTTGGCTGTTGTCCAAGTCTTTTATACTGGTTCCTCCACGTGCAGGCCCCCATGTCGGCAAACAGTCCATTTCCAAACAAGGAAAGAAGATTTTATGCTGACTTTTAAAAGAGGACAAATTAATATACACCTGTCTTTAGGCTGACTATACATTCTTCCAGCTGTCTTTGTCCATCTTATGCTTGGCCCAGCAATTCTAAATGCTGAGAGCCCCTGTGTGCTAACTTTGGCCTGGCCAGTACATGTGAGTGGATTTATAAAATAATTTTTGTACAGAGCACAGTCACATTAAACTTATATTCTGATTACAGAGAAGTCACAAAATCAACCGGAATGTTTAACCAAATTATTGAAAAAAAAAAGATCTAAATCCATTAAGTAGTTCTCTCATTCGCTAGCTAAGCTGATGTAAGATATACCCCAAGGCTGGCATGTGAGTGAGGAGGGCCTCTCGCCCCTCTCTTTGACCCGCTGAGTGTCTTTCAGATTTAGGCAAATAAATCGTAAGCCAACTATAATACATAGTGCAATGAGAGAAGTCGCAAAATCAATCAGAATGTTCAAGCAAATTATAGAAAAAATACCCGCACTAAATCCGTTAAGTAGTTCTCTCGTGAAAAACGGACAGACTTACAGACAAACAGGCAGACATTAGATTTTATATAGAGAGCGATAAGTTTAAAAAAATTAAATCTCACGTTGGCACATAAATTCAGACGTTTTACTCTGTTGAAGCCCCCTTGTCAATGATTCCACCTTGGAATCTTCTTGGGGCTGATGTGACAAGGCTAGATTATGTGTTTTCTGCCATTGTTTCTCTGTTGATCCTCTGAAGCTCTCTCAGGTTGGATAGAGACTGTCGGTGGCCAGCTGTTTTCAGGGCCCTCTAGAGATGTTCAGTTGGGTTCAAGTTCATGCTCTGGCTGGACCACTCAAGGTCATTCACAGGATTAGGATATTAGAACACTCTAGATGAGATCAGGCCATTCAGCCCAACAAAACTTGCCAGTGCTATCCACTTAACACTAGCTAGAATTACCAGAGCTTATGAAAAAACTCATAGATCCGTCCCACCTTAAATCGCTTCTCACCCCTCCGTCAGCGTCTTTTGTCCTTTAAATGTATTGATAAGCAGCAAGCAGTCTGCTATCACATCCCCCCACAGTTTTCTCAGCTCAAGTCTGTTTACCTGCGAGTCAGTTGCTTCGAGTTGTATAGAGTGAGAAGTAAAGCAAAATGACACCTTTTATAAATACTATATCGTTATTTGAAACACATGCATTTCATGTGTGTTCCGTGTCTACAACGATCTATGTAAACACATCGTTAAAAAAGAAACGTTTTTCATGTTTTAGTAATAATTGACAAAATGTAGACATGACGTTTATAATGTGTGAAGCTCTAGTGTTAACTCTAATGTGTGAAGCTCTAGTGTTACCTCTTCTGAAAGGACATCAAGACAAGTTTTGAAGGTTCATAAAGTCCTACTGTCACTTATTCCATGTACTGTGCCTATGGTTCTCAGTGTGAAGGAAATCGTCCTAATGTTTGTGCAAAATTTACTCTCAGCAAGTCTCCAACTATAATAATCCCTGTGTTCTTCAGTAATTCATTTTAAATTTACATCTCAATCCACTGGACTAATTTCCTTCACTTCAGTTGTGTCTCCTCTTAATCTTCTTTTGCTTAAACTATAAAGACTCAGCTCTTTTAATCTTTCCTCATAACTCATCCGCTGTAGTCCAGGACTCAGCCTTGTCGCTCTTCTATGGACCTTTTCCAGCACTGCTATGTCCTTTTTGTAGCCTGGAGACCAGCACTACACCTAGGACTCCAGATGAGGTCTCACTGGTGCATTATGAAGCTTCACCAAAACCTCCTTCGATTTGTACTCTACACACCAGAGCGCTATATAACATGACATTTGAGGTGTAAGGCCGGGAAGCCTCCATGTTGGTAGGACCGGAGGAGGGAGCATATCCAGGGCATTACTGCCCCCGGAGTGCTAGGTGGCAGCCCTCCTGGGTTGCAGCAGTGACTCGGACTCTCACAGGACTCCATGAGAGCTGGAGTTTGGTGCTGCCCTGTTGGGTTCTGTGGGTGCTGCTAGGGGGTGCTGCAGCTGCTGTTGAGCCCTTATTTGCAGCTCTTCCACCACGCCTGGAAGTGCTGCCAGAAGTGGGTCAATGAGCATCTAAAGCACTTCCTGAGTGACTTATAAAAGGAGCCAGCAGCCACTAATCTGAGCGCCAAAGTCAGGAGGATGTAGACGAAGCTTGCCCGGTGGACTGGAGAAAAGAGAAGGACAAAAAGAAAGAAGAAGAGATTTGTATTGTGCTGTGCTGTTAACTGTGTTATACTTGTGGGAAACGGGGGAAGATGTTTCCCACGAGGGAAAATGAAAAAATAAAAAATGTGTGTGTACATAACTTGTGTCCTGCATCTGTCCATGTCAGGTTTGGGTGGCAGGAGCTCACTTTGCAGGCCACACGTTCTATTAGCCTTTTAAATGGTTTCTGAACACTGTCTGGCAGTTGATAGCGTAGAGTCCACTATGACTCCTAAATCCTTCTCATAAGGGGTACTTTTGATTTTCAGAACTCACATTGTAAGTTTGCCCTGTGGTGGACTGGTGCCCTGCCCTGGGTTTGTCTCCTGCCTTGCTCCCTGTGTTGGCTAGGATTGGCTCCAGCAGACCCCCCGTGACCCTGTAGTTAGGATATAGCGGGTTGGATAATGGATGGATGGACATTGTATGTTTGCAGATGATACCAAACTAAGTGGATTGGCAGATAACCTTGAATCTGTTGAATTGTTACAGAGGCTACTTGGACAGCATACAGGCTTGTGCAGATTTGTGGCAGATGAAGCAGAATTTCAGTAAATGCAAAGTATTACATAGAGGAAGTCAAAATGTGAGGTTTGAATACACAATGGGCAGTCGGAAAACCGAAAGTACACCTTATGAGAAGGATTTAGTAGTTGTAGTAGACTCATCACTATCAAGTAGCAGTCAGTGTTCAGAAGCCATTAGGTTGGCTAACAGAATGTCAGGTTATATGGCACCCTAATGTGTGTTGGGTTCAAGTCCCAGGAGGTTCTGCTCAAGCTTTATAAGACACTGGTGAGGCCTCATCTGGAGTCCTGTTTGGAACAACTGTGATTCTTCCTAGAGCTGGAGGTCAGGCCAAACTGTGTAAGGGAGGGAGAAGGGTCTTGTTAAGAGATATGAATGAGCACCTGATGGTCACTCCTGATGGACTTCAGAGAACCTGTGTGCAGATGGGAGAAACTTCTAGAAGTTCAGCCATCGCTGGAGCTTTAAAACGCACTGGTGAGGCCTCATCTGGAGATTCCAGGGCTACAGGGGTTAAATTATGAAGAAAGATTAAAGGAGCTGAGTCTTTACAGTTTAAGCAAAAGAAGATTAAGAGGAGACATGACTGAAGTGTTAACATTTATAAAGGAAATTAGTCCAGTGGATTGAGACGTGACTTTAAAATGAATTTATCAAGAACACATGGAATAAGTGACCAAGTAGTGTGGTAGACAGTAGGACTTTATGTACCTTCGAAATTCACCTTGAGGTCGAAACTCGTCTTGATGTCATTTTGAAAGAATTAAGTGGATACGACTGGCGAGTTTTGCTGGGACGGATGGCCTGATCTTCTCTACATTGTCCTAATGTTGTAAATAAACTGCTCAAAAAAATTAAACGAACACTTTAAAGCACATCAGATCTCAATGGGGGAAAAAAAATCCTGCTGGCTATCTCTACTGATATGCACTGGTATGGTGATGTGTTAGGAACGAGCGGATGCCACATCGTTTGATGGAAATGAAAATGATCAACCTACAGAGGGCTGAATTCAAAGACACCCTGAAAATCAAAGTGAAAAAATAATGCGATGGGCAGGTGAGTCCATTTTGCCAAAATTTCATTGCAGCAACTCCAAATCATACTCAGTAGTTTGTTTGCCCCCCACACCTGCTTGTATGCATGCCTGACAACGTTGGGGTGGGGGGGGGGCATGCTCCTAATAAGACGACAGATGGTGTCCTGGGGAATCTCCTCCCAGAGATGGGCCAGGGCATCACTGAGCTCCTGGACAGTCTGAGGTGCAACCTGGCAGTGTTGGATAAGTCCAAACATAATGTCCTAGTGGTGTTCTATTGGATTGAGGTCAGGTGAGCAGAGCATGGGGGCCAGTCAATGGTATCACTTCCTTCATCTTCCAGGAACTGCCTGCATACTCTCGCCACATGAGGTCGGGCATTGTCGTGCACCCACTGCACCAACATTGGGTCTGACAATGGATCCAAGAATTTCATCCCGATACCTAATGGCAGTCAAGGTGTCATTGTCTAGCCTGTAGAGGTCTGTGCGTCCCTCCATGGATATGCCTCCCCAGACCATCACTGACTCATCATCTAACCGCTCATGCTGAACGATGTTACAGGCAGCATAACTTTCTCCACGGCTTCTCCAGAGCCTTTCACGTCTGTCACATGTGCTCAGGGTAAACCTGCTCTCATCTGTGAAAAGCACAGGGCAGCAGTGGTGGACCTGCCAATTCTGGTATTCTATGGCAAATGCCAATCGAGCTCCATGGTGCCACGTGGGCAATGAGCACAGCGCCCACTAGAGGACATTGGGCCCTCATGCCACCCTCATTAAGTCTGTTTCTGATTGTTTGGTCAGAGACATTCACACCAGTGGCCTGTCTGCTGGAGGTCATTTTGTAGGCTCTGGCAGTGCTCATCCTGTTCCTCCTTGCCCAAAGGAGCAGATACTGGTGGGTCCTGCTGATGGGTTAGGGACCTTCTATGAGGGGCCCTGTCCAGCTCTCCTAGAGTAACTGTCTGTCTCCTGGAATCTCCTCCATGCCCTTGAGACTGTGCTGGGAGACACAGCAAACCTACTGGCAATGCCTCGTATTGATATGCCTGCCATCCTGGAGACGTTGGACTACCTGTGCCAGCTCTGGAGGGTCCAGTTATGGTCTCATGCTACCAGTAGTGACACTGATTGTAGCCAAATGCAAAACTAGTGAGAAAACAGATGAGGAGGGAAAAATGTTAGTGGCCTCCCTCCACCTGTTAAACCATTCATTCCTGTTTTAGGGGTCGTCTCATTGTTGCCCCTCTAATGCACCAAAGCAGCTGAAACTGATGAACAAGCCCCTCTGCTACCGAACTGACTGGATCAATAGCCCACAAGTTTCATTGACTTGATGCTGTACTCTCATTAAAAAGGGTTCCCTTCATTTTTTTGAGCAGTAATATTAGATCTTACGCATTAATTACTTTTGATCATAATATAATTACATTGATGTTATCTTGTTCAGACCTTGACTTATTTAGCTTCGTAGTACACTTTATTTAGGACACATTGTAGTTAAATAAAATGGTTGATCATTTTCTAATCTTCTTCATCTACAACATTCTTTATTTTAGTTTGGCTCGGGCACAACATTAACAGGACTCCACTTTGCGCCTCTAACCTTTGTCATTAAACTCTATTTTATTACACATCAATTAAATTGTATCAGTGATCCTAAATCTCCGAGCTGACAAATTAAAATAATGAATTTGAAAGAGGAAGCCATGAATTAAGTTACAGGATAGAAATTGCTGAGAACTGCTTACGCTTGCATGTCATGTTACTTTTTAGCCGCCAGCCTCTCGTACATCTATGTGTTTTATTGTCTACCAGCAACAAAATCTATAAAAGCAAGCATCACTCAAAAGACAATACTTGTAAGCCAAATACTGAGAGGAGTTTACTTTGATTTGATTTGTTAACCATTAAAAGTCTGCATTCTGCTTTGGATTGATAGAGTGCGGCATTAAAATTAAAATACAGGAATAAATAATGTGAAAGGAATAATCTCTGACCTCTTTCAGCACAAGGACAATTCTGAGTTATGTCTAATGTGATTACCGTATTTTGAATGCTTATTACATTTTGCACAACAATCATTTACGATTTCTACCATTTGACTTACATTTATGGTTGGGAATTTTATGTTCAACTGTGAATTCCGTCTGTTTGCATTTTGATTTTTGTGCCTGCTTTATAATTTCTCATTTCAGTGTAGTTTTGGTTCATTGTTTTAGTTTAATGTTTTGCATTTGTTGAGTGTTTTGCTCCCTGTTTGTCAACAGTGTAATTAGGTGTTGTTGTGCTGATTAGATAATTATCCTCAGGTTCTGTTTTCAGGTCGTGCTCCACAAGCTGAGGGTTAAAAAAATCTTTTCTCATTTGCCACTCTTTAAATGGAGTGGCGTTAGTTAGGCCTGTCTTTGCTTCTCTTTGTGTTTGTTTTTTTTTCTTTCATTAAAAAATAATCAATATACAGTGATCCCCTGCCTATCGTGGAAGTTACCTTCCAGACCCATCAGCGATAGGTGAAAATCCACGATATAGAAAGGCCATTTTTTTATAATTTAAGCCTTAAAATACCCCTCCCACACGATTTAAACACACGTACACTTGTAATGGCGAACGACTTCCGCATAACGTTTTCCTTCGCCGAAGCATATCCAGGAGTTTTACCTTCTCCTGAATGGTCAAGGTCTTCCTGTGGTGCTTAGGCTCACTACTACCAGAAGGCTTAGAAGATGCAGGATGCTTGGGAGCCACTGTAGGGCTTAAAACAAAATGAAAAGTTCACAAAAAGTTTGCTCACAACAATCAGACCACAAGCAAGGTACGCGATACGCAGAGAACTGAGATGCGTCGAGGATCGACGCTCGCTGTTCTTGTGCAATTACACCACGTTGGCAGCAGCCAATCAGAGCCCAAGAGAATGAAAATCCCACTCTGATTGGTTGAGTCTCCTCTTTCAGACAATAATTGTAAGAAATCATCTGGGTACTGTAGCGCAAAACTCTGTCTACCGTAGTGTACAATGTGCGTATATTTAATGATTTACTGTCCTGTATTGCTTAAATGTTCATTATTTTATATACATATTGACTTTTTGCTGCATTTTAGTCAATATTTACAGTAATTTTATAGTTATTTTTCTGCTTCACTCCGCGCTGTCTGTGCAATGCGGCCGCAGAGAGCTTAAACATCTCGGCACATCCACATTAAAAACGACAAGGGGTAAGCGAGCTTTCTTGAAGGCTTTTACTGGACGTATTTCATTGTAAACTGAAATATATACAAAAGAAACATACAGATTACAATCAAAGACAATAAAGAATGATTTACAAAGCAATACACAGCAGACAGTATATACTGTATTAAACAATAAAGCTTTAAAAGACACTTACAAGGCGAGTGATTTCCACAGGTGGATCAAGACAAAGAGAAGCGTGCAGACAGAGGTTCAAATTGCTGTATACCACAACTAACCAGACCCAGGGGTTTATATACCCTAAGGATACGTTTTGGACGTGACCGAAACAAGAGATAAAGGGGTGCCTACGTGAGAGACATGGGGTGTATTGTATTCAAATGTTTATTATGGGACCTACGTGCTTTACGTGAGTTTCATAGACTTTTATAGCACCACTGTGATTGTGGGACGTGACTGACTGGTGTGTTAATAAATGACAAGATGATGGGGGAGCACAGTTAAGCAAATAAGTCTTAACTAACAAGATGTGGGGCAGAACAGTTATTATAAATTATAATACGTATTGCTCTAACGAACTCTTGTCTAGGACGCGTAGTGACAATGAAAAGCGTATGCTTTATTATGAACTGGGTGCGAAGTACACTACAGGTAGGACGTACTTATTGAATTTTTACTTCATTTTTATTTATATACAGTACAGGTATATATCTCTTTATTATAAAAAAAAAATCTTGGTTGAAGGGAGACCAGGGAGACAAGAGATGCTCTTCTCGGAAGACACTTTAAAGACCCGCGAGATGAAAAAGATTGGCCACGGAGCGTCTTGCGGGGACCTTAATCATGAGACTTGGTGCCAAGAGATTGCAATTTGACGTCCCACGAAAGACACTTTAATGTCACGCGAGACAAGGCAGTGAGACAACATTTAAAACAAGTTCACGGACATCTAACCAAGCAGTTGTTGGAATGCTTTTGGCAGACAGACATCATGTGCTTCCAATTCTTAAAACAACGACAAGCAACAAGGAAAACACGCAGCTCACCAGACGCAGCAGCAAAAAGCCAGCAGATGATCCGACTGCAACTCCTTAGCGTGCGTTCAGCTCCCCCTTCACAACATGAGCAGTGTTATATGTCCTGTGAGAAAGAGACGTAACCACGCCCGGGGCCGGAAATAAAGGACAAGTATTGTTTTTACAAAAAGTTTTAAAGTAAAAGTGAAAATAATGCAAATGTAACAATTCCCATGAAAATAACAATGTCTGAAAATTGTATATCTGGTAAACCAAACCTGGGGGTGGGCAAGTGAAGCGAGCAGGGGGCAGAGCCCCCTAGTATGTTATAATTACAGTAATACATTGTTGTCATTAATAGTTTAGCATAGAAAAATGCTTATTTCAAAGTAAAAAAGTTGTCAGAAACCCATAAAAAATTATCACTAAAAAACTGCAGATTTCCGCAGAAATATCTGCGATATAGCGGGGGCGCGATAGCTGAAACGCGATAGCTGAACCGCGATATAGCGGGGGATCACTGTACCTGAATAAAAATAAATCAACATGTGAAAAAAACTCTCAATTATGAGTATCTCTCCAACTGCTGCCCCATGTCCTGAGCCATACAACCGGGAAAAACGGCAATGACAACTGGCCAATCTGTTATACAGGTGAGATGTTACCTCCTCTAACCTGGACATTTCTGCCAGCTACACCTCCGCTGGTGCCATTGGGTCAACTGCAGCTGGAGGCCACCATTCACAGATGTTTTGCCCTCCCCACTCGAGTACCCCCCCGACAGTATCACATTTCAGACCCCCTACAGTAGTGATATTCCAAAGTGTCTCTTCTCCAAAAGCTGACTTTCGCTGTCTTCTCTCCCAGCTCTTTTACTACTCTCACTAGGTTTGATTCCATCGTGCCAGCAACCGTGGAGAAACTGAACCGTTGTTTCACCCTACACCCAACTTCAATGGGGCAGACACCCCACCTCGCATCTTGGCATTCCGCTGCCAGCTTGGTGCACTTGAGGCTCTTCCTCTCATTAGTTGCGGTAATGCCTTCTTCTCAGGTGTGAAAGAATAAACACACAGAAACTCAGCTTAAGAGCTGAGGATCCTCCCCGTATACTGGGTGTAGCGTCCAGTACAGAATAAGGGTCAATATCAAAGCAAAATATTTGCTCTGTTTCTTATATACAAACAAAAAACGAAGTGCAATTAATGGAGAGGAGGTGCAGGGGAGGCTGAAGCTGACGTCAAACATAGATGACGTCAGGAGTGTGGTTGATGGACTGTAGTCATCGGGGCCGTCCAGAAACATGGCGACCCCACAGAGTCAGCCAAGGAGTCTTTTGTGGGAATGGAACGTGATGACCGGTATGGCCGTTTTATTCTGTTGTCTTTCTGTGGATTTAAGGATAGTAAAGCATTAGTACCTCGTCTTATCCCCCTGTCTTTCGTTGTTTCACGTGCGTGTGTGACACAGGGGATGGTAAGTTCTACGATGAGGACCCTTTAATCTGCTGCAGACCACATTGAAATGCCTGGCCAGACAGTAATTACTATTATCTCACTCAGGAAGACCAACTGTCTCCTCAGGTCCACCCACATCTGCTACCCATTTCCAGGGGATGGTAAGATCTACGATGAGGACTCTTTACTCTGCCACGGACCACATTAGGATGTCTGACCCGAGAGTAGTTACTATCAGCAACATTTATTTTTATAGTACATTTTCATACAAATGATGTAGCTCAACGTACTTTACAAGATGAAGAAAGAAAAGTTTATAAAAAAATAAAAATGTAAAAACAAGATTAGGCAATGCTAAGGCAACACTAAGTAGCAAAGTATAAAGTAAGGTCCAATGGCTAGGAGGACAGAAAAAACAAAACAAAAAAAAAACTCCAGAGGGCTTGAGAAAAAAAAAAATCTGCAGGGGTTCGAAGGCCAGGAGACCGTCCAGCCAGCCCCCACTGGGCATTCTACCTAACATCAATGATCTCAATCAGTCCTCAGGGTTTTAAGGCTTCACGTGGAAGAAATTAGATCATGATGGTCTTGTGGACCTCTGGTCTTCAATCCATCAATGTAGAAACTGCATGGTGCCCTGATCAGGTGGGGGGGGGGGGGCACAGATCGCCATCACAGAAAACCGGAAAAAGAACAGCAAAAAAAGTAGGGGCCATGATAAAAATGATAATTCAGTGCAAATACACAATATCAGGGTTACACTAAAATGAAGCTATAAGAAAGTCACGTTAACATTATGGGTTTTAAACAGTTTTTTAAAATGTTCCACCGTATTAGACTGGCAAATTTCTATTGGTCAGCTATTTCAGATTTTTGGTGCATAACAGCAGAAGGCCGCCTCACCACTTCTGTTCAGCTCTTGGAATTCTAATCAGACCCTCATTTGAAGATCTAAGGTTACGATTTGGAGTGTAAGGTGAGAGGCATTCTGAGATATAGGATGGAGCGAGATTATTGTAGGCTTAGTAAACTATCAGCAGTATTTTAAAGTGTATTCTAAATGGCACGGGAAACCAGTATAGTGACATCAGGATTGGTGTGATGTGCTCGGATTTTCTTTTCCTAGTTAAGATTCTGGCATCTGCTTTCTGCACTCATTGCAATCGATTGATCTTTCTTGGGGGGTCCTGAGAGGAGTGCGTTACAGCAATCTTCTTCTTCTTTCGGCTGCTCCCATTATGGGTTGCCACAGCAGATCATCTTCTTCCATATCTTCCTGTCCTCTGCATCTTGCTCTGCTACACCCATCACCTGCATGTCCTCTCTCACCACATCCATAGGCCTTCCTCTTTTCCTCTTCCCTGGCAGCTCTATCCTTAGCATCCTTCTCCCAATATACCCAGCATCTCTCCTCTGCATATGTCCAAACCAACTCAATCTCGTCTCTTTGACTTTGTCTCCCAACCGTCCAACATGAGCTGACCCTCTAATGTACTAATTTCTAATCCTGTCCATCCTCGTCACACCCAGTGCAAATCTTAGCATCTTTAACTCTGCCACCTCCAGCTCTGTCTCCTGTGCCACCGTCTCAAGCCCATATAACATAGCTGGTCTCACTATCGTCCTGTAGACCTTCCCTTTTACTCTTGCTGTTACCCGTCTGTCACAAATCACTCCTGACACTCTTCTCCGCCCATTCCACCCTGCCTGCCACTCTCTTTTTCACTTCTCTTCCACAATCTTCATTACTCTGTACTGTTGATCCCAAGTGTTTAAACTCATCCAACTTTGCCAACTCTACTCCTCTCATCCTCACCATTTCACTGACCTCCCTCTCATTCACACACATGTATTCTGTCTTGGTTGTCCTACTGACCTTCATTCCTCTCCTCTCGTATCTCCACCTCTCTCCTCGACCTGCTCCCTACTATCACTACAGATCACAATGTCATCAGCAAACATCACAGTCCACGGGGACTCCTGTCTAATCTCATCTGTCAACCTGTCCATCACTATTGTAAATAAGAAAGGGCTCAGAGCTGATCCCTCATGTAATCCCACCTCTAACTTGAGTTACAGTAATCTAGTCGACTAAAAACAAAAGCGTCAAATTATGTTTCAGCATCTTGCAAAGTTATAAGAGCTCCCCTAGTCATCCCCTGTCCCTTATTGGCTAACTCTCTCTCTCACCCTTTCACCACCCGATAGCTAATGTGTGGTAAGTGTACTCGTACAAAATGGCTGCTGTTGCATCAACCAAGGTGGATGCTGCACGTTGGTGGTGGATGAAGTCACCACGGCAACCCCCCCCCCCGTGTGCCTTGAAAAGTGCTATATGACTGCAATGTCTTCTTCTTTGATGTTTTTTTTAAATAACTGCAGAATAAAGATTCAAGATTTGTTCGACTTTAGTATAAGAAAGTGTAACAACATAATTAAAAAATGTGAATCATATACGAAATGTGATTTTTAACCTTATTATATGATATATAATTCTAAAATTAGAAAAGGCAGTATGGCATTACCACAAGGTAGAGTTCTCTTACATCCTTGTGCCCAGGAGGTGGATCAGTGCAAGGGGGCACCAACAGGCGGAATTAAAAATCAAATTTAAATAAGGCAGTAGAATTAACAAGAGTGCAATCTCTTGAAGTCAGACGAAAAGGGCAGAATCTGTGTCAGTGCTGCTGAAATGTTGTAAGACCCTTATCTTACTTGTTACATGTACTTTAACTGCATTACAGAATCGAATAGCTAAAGCCAGTAACAAGGCTGAATATTACAGCGTGCATTATTCTTATCTAACCTTTTATTATTGTTTTTGGCTTTTTGATTTAATGCATAAAATAAAATGTATTAAAATCAATTTGGTTGCAGAGGTTTCAATCTAGGGGTTTCATCGAAAGATTATGCAGGGAGGACAGGGGCCTCAAGCCTTCCTCAGGAAACCAAACCCTTTCAATCCTTATCACCAGGAAGTAGCACCAGGGGTCTAGAACTTCAGGAAGAACATTCAGGGCCCTTAAGTCAAAATATTCCCCACACCGTTACACCACCACCACTACCAGCCTGGACTGCCAGCACAAGGCAGGTTGGGTGCATGGTTTCACGCTGTTGGTGACCCAAATTTTGATCCTACCACGTCATGTGCCTCAGATTCACAAGACCAGGTTATGTTTTTCCAGTGTTCAACTGTCCAGTTTTGGTGAGCCTGTGCCCACTACAGCCTCAGCATTCAGTTCTTGGCTGACGTGATCTTCTGCTTTTGTAACGCAAATTTTGATCTCTCAAAATTTTGATTTTAACTGTCTCTCAAGCAAACGCCCATCCCATACACACAAACACTCCCTTAAAACACACCAAATTCTTACTTTTGGTTACAAAGAATGGCCAGTCCTAATAAACCCCACATATATATACATAAATAAACACAAAACTCTCAATGCGACTTAAAGAAACAAAAGACATCCCTGTTCAGGTGAGCCACATATATACTCGCCAAACCCCCCCAGCCTGCGCTATGCGCCAGCCGCTTCTTGTCTGTGCCACTCGCATTGTGAAGAGGGGGGCTGAACGCACCCCAAGGAGATATGGTCGCTCCTCCGAAACGCCCTCTTAAACCGTGATACAATGGAAACTAGCTTTTTTTTTTTTAACCTCCTCTTTGCTCGATCAGCTGCTGGCTTACTGCTGCACCCGTACCGCGTGATCTGCATCTCATGAGGTGCTTTGAACTTTTAAAAGCCTGTACAGCAGCTGTCCTACTCTTTGTCTTTTATTTCCGGCCCCGGGCCTGGTTAAATCTCTCGGCACCAATTCTCGACTCGCGGGACGTAAGTTCTTAATATTTTTTAGGTTATAATTTAAAAACAGATTATCAGAGGCGACTGTGTGCAGAGGGAACAGACCTAAAAATACCTGGGAGTGCAGCTGGATGACAAATTGGACTGGACTGCCAATACTGATGCTCTGTGCAAGAGAGGACAGAGCCGACTACACTTCCTTAGAAGGCTGGCGTCCTTCAACATCTGCAATAAGATGCTGCAGATGTTCTATCAGGCGGGTGTGGTGAGTGCCCTCTTCTACACGGTGGTGTGCTGGGGTGGCATGTTAACATTATACAAAGTTATTGTCTGTTATACCTGCATTTTTATCACTCTTTAATTTAATATTGTTTTTTATCAGTAT
>JANRMT010062820.1:26882278-26909530 GCA_026402145.1 Polypterus bichir lapradei
GCTCTTCTCTGGACCTTTTCTAGTGCTGCTATGTCCTTTTTGTAGGCTGGAGACCAAAACTGCACTCAGGACTCCAGATGAGGCCTCACGAGTGTGATGATGAATAATTATTTCTACATCTAATTGTTTTTTAATTACAATTTTAATAAAATATTTTGGAATAAGAAGCACAAATAATTTTGGATGCTCATCTGCAGCAATTTAGAGAAAAACTCCAAAATTGGAGAAGACATCTGCTGCACTATGAAATCATGGAGCTAGCAATAAGCTCTTAAGAAATGACAACATTAAATCTGAAATGCCCTAAATGATGACGCCTTGTCTCAATACGCTCTTTTATCTCATTCCCTCAGTAAATAACTTAACACATTCTATGTGTAGAGATTGATATATTTTTTATGAATTTATCTCTACACATCTCCCTTGAACACAAAGCCACACACACCAGTTAACAAGTCTTTTTTTATTTTCTAAGTCACATCAAGTGCAAAGCAGTGAACTTTACGTACAGGAGACCTCCAGCTGCTCGCCACAAATCCTGCTCGATAAAAATCTTTTGGTTGCAGTTTATTTCAAGCAGACTTAGAGAGGGAGCCGAGGACATGAAACATTTCTGAATGGAGATTAAACTGAAAAGAATTTGAATCGGCTACATCTGTATCATTTTCAAATGAAAGCTGGGAGTGGATGTGAATGTGAAAAGGCTTTCATTTATATTCAGTCTGACTAGAAGTCACAATAGTAAATACAGTAATGGGACATAAATCAAATGCTTTTTTTTTCTGCAAAGTAACATATTTTAAGTTCATTTCTATATCTGTAAAAGCATTCACTCTTGTTGTATGGAATTAGAAAACATCGCCTGGAATGGAACAAAAGCTGCCGTCTATTAAGAACGCCTGAGCTGAAAATCCCCTCTTTTCAGTGGATGCTTGACCATTCATTTCTTTCTATTTACAAAGACTATATTTTTAATACCGGCACAGCCACAAAGCATTTCATTTTGCTAGATATGTCTCTTTCCTGGTTTCTCAGGTTTCACCACAAAACATGACAAATCTCATTTTTTTCCAGTTTATTAGTATTTGCTCTGATTCTTTACATTGTTGTGTTTCAGCTATTGTTCTTATTAGCCTAGTAGCTGTCCTTTAGACTGTGTCTTCTTTTGTCAGCCACACAATACACACCAAATAGAAATTGTATGAAGTAAAATTAAACTTTTATTACCTTGACTCCGGAATGTTAATGCTAATCCAAGTGATACTGGTTTCACAAAAGTCTGCTCAGGATAAATTGAAATACTTAATACACATTAGACTTGAGTTAGAAGGTTCCCATGTTCTGGCCATATAGGAAACCAGCTTTAATAACAACAACAACATTTATTTCTATAGCACATTTTCATATGAATAATGTAGCTCAAAGTGCTTTACATGATGAAGAAAAGAGAAAAATAAGACAAAGTAAGAATTAAAATAAGACAACATTAATTAACATAGAATAAGAGTAAGGTCTGATGGCCAGGGAGGACAGAAAAAACAAACAAAAACTCCAGACGGCTGGAGAGAAAAAATAAAATCTGCAGGGGTTCATAGGCCACAAGACCACCCAGCCCTCTCTGGGCATTCTACCTGACATAAATGAAACAGTCCTCTTTGTATTTAGGGTTCTCATGGAAGGACTTGATGATGGTGGTCATGTAGACTTCTGGCCTTTAATCCATCAATGTAAGAACATCATGATGCTTTGATTAGGTGGTGGTGGCGCAGGTCGCCACCACAGAAAACTGGGAAAAGAAACAGAAGAGAGAGTAGGGGTTAGTACAGATTTTAGAGCCACCGTGTATAGTTATGATAATAAATTGAATATACAGAGTATCAGGATTAAATTAAAATGAAGTTATGAGAAGGCCATGTTAAAACAATGAGTTTTTAGCAGTTTTTTAAAGTGCACCATCATATTAGCCTGGCAAATTCCTATTCTATTCCAGATTTTAGGTGCATAGCAGCAGAAGGCCGCCTCACCACTTCTTTTAAGTTTAGCTCTTGGAATCCTGAGCAGACACTCATTTGAGGATCTAAGGTTACGATTTGGAATATAAGGTGTCAGACATTCCAATATATAAGATGGAGCGAGATGATTTTAACAGCGCATCCTATCCCTAACCCTAATTGAATGGGTGCTCAGTGCAAAAGGGATAAAGCAGCCACACCACATGCACTTCAGAGCAGGTCACCCACCTGAAGCTAATCATGTTCGGGCCTAGTCAATACTTGGATGGGAGACCAACCAGGAAAATTTTGGAAGATGTGTTGGTGAGACCAGCAGGGGGCGCTTACCCTGTGATGTGTATGTGTTTTCCAATGCCCTCTGCATAATAATGGGGACACCGTGCTGTAAATATGGTGTCGTCCTTCAGATGAGATGTAAAACTGAGGTCTCGACTCTCTGTGGTCATTAAAGATCTCTGGGTATCCTTTGTGAAGAGTAGGGTGTAATCCTAATATTGTGGCTAAATTGCCCACCACAATCTAGTCATTATGGACCCTTTAATGATCCCCTGTCTCTAATTGGCTTTCTCTCTCATCACTTCACCAGCTAAGAGCTACTGTGTGGTGAGTGCACTGATGCAAAAATGGCTGCCATTGCATCATCCACATGGATGGCGCACATTAGTGGTGGCTCAAGTGGCTCCCCCCTCAATGTGTAAAGCATTTTCAGTAGTGAGAAAAGCATTATATAAATGTAAAGAATTATCCATCCATTATTCAACCCGCTATATCCTAACTACAGGGTCTCAGGGGGTCTGCTGGAACCAATCCCAGCCAACACAGGGCGCAAGGCAGGAAACAAACCCCAGGCAGGGCGCCAGCCCACTGCATGGCACACACACACACACATACCAAGCACACAATATGGACAAATTCGAATCGCCAATGCACCAAACCTGCATGTCTTTGGACTGTGGGAGGAAACCCACACAGACACGGGGAGAACATGCAAACTCCAAGCAGGGAGGACCGGGAAGCAAACCCAGGTCTCCTAACTGTGAGGCAGCAGCACTACCACCATGCCGCCCGTTTATTAATACAATTAACAGTACTTAAATGTGAAAATGTGTACAGTTAGAGGTTAAGCTTGCTTGCTGTCTTATTGCTGCTTTCTTATGTACCAAGAATTCAAACCCATCCACTTAGCTGTATTACATTTAAGCTTCCCGGTGAGTTAACATAATTATTTTTGAATAGAAATGTTATTTCCGAGCCACATAAAAATACGTTCTTCTGCTTACCTGTCGTGTATAACTATTTGGAGCCTAAATTTACATGCAATTATTTGGCTGACACCTTTATCTAAAGTGACTTATAACATCCATCCATCCATCCATTATCCAACCCACTATATCCTAACTACAGGGTCTCAGGGGGTCTGCTGGAACCAATCCCAGCCAACACAGGGCACAAGGCAGGAAACAAACCCCGGGCAGGGTGCCAGCCCACCGCAGGGCGCACACACACACACACACACATACCAAGCACACACTATGGACAATTTAGAATCACCAATGCACCTAACCTGCATGTCTTTGGACTGTGGGAGGAAACCCATGCAGACATGGGGAGAACATGAAAACTCCACGCAGGGAGGACCCGGGAAGTGAACCCTGGGCAGACATTAATGCAGTAAACCTAAATAACTTGACAGCGCCCAGACTTTGGAATGACCTGTCGAAAAGAATGAGATCAGCTGACTCCATTCATTCTTTTAAAAAACAACGGAAAACTCATCTGCTCAGGAAGGCCTTTAACTTAACCTGACATTCTACCTCTTCTCTCACTTTACCTCTCTATTCAGATGCTCAGTATAATGTGTGTACAGTATATACAGTACAGGCCAAAAGTTTGGCCACACCTCCTCATTCAATGTGTTTTCTTTTTTTTCATGACCATTTACAGCACTCCATCACTCTCCTTCTTGGTCAAATAGCCCTTACACAGCCTGGAGGTGTGTTTGGGGTCATTGTCCTGTTGAAAAAGAAATGATCGTCCAACTAACCTGACTTCTGCACAACACAACTGCTGGTCCCAACCCCATTGATAAAGCAAGAAATTCCACTAAATAACCCTGATAAGGCACACCTGTGAAGTGAAAACCATTTCAGGTGACTACCTGTTGAAGCTCATCGAGAGAATGCCAAGAGTGTGCAAAGCAGTAATCAGAGCAAAGGGTGGCTATTTTGAAGAAACTAGAATAGAAAACATGTTTTCAGTTATTTCACCTTTTTTTGTTAAGTACATAACTCCACATGTGTTCATTCATAGTTTTGATGCCTTCAATCATGAAAATAAAGAAAACACATTGAATGAGGAGGTGTGTCCAAAGTTTTGGCCTGTACTGTGTGTATATGTGTTATATAACAAATGATTTGCTAGACTTTCCATTTAGTGTTATATCTAGTATTTTACTCTGGTTTATTGTCTTTTATTCTGTTTAATGCTTTGTCTATCCTGTATCTATCTGCTTTTAATGTTAACTCTATCCAATGTCACATATACCTGCTGTTTCTTTATGAGACTCTATGAGGTGCCTTGAGCATGGAAAAGGTGCTATATAAATACAATTTAATATTGTTATTTTTATTAAGCTTATTATTATTCCAGGTGAAAAGAGGTGTGTCCAGTAGGACAGACAACAGACGTGACGTCAGAGGTGGAATGACTGTCAATTCTGCAGAGGGCGGAAGAGAGAAGGCATTAGCAAACAGGGCCAACCCCTGGTTCTGCGAGCAGCTACCATCACTAGAGCCCTACAGCTGTCTCCTAAGCAGACGTGTGTGACATCAGAACATCAACCCATGGAGAATCAGCAGTTATTGAGGCAAGAACTACAAACATGAAGTTTTCATGCAAATTAAGATATAATATTTCTGTCGATACTAAAGGAACATTGATATGGACTAAACATGGTAAATGTTTGGGTCAGACAAATTGTTAGTACTGAAAAATGAAATAATACACCGCCGAGCACTGAGAAGCACAAGATATTCAGCATGTTATCCTGAAAAGAAAGCTACAGATTCACATAAAATCAAGATTTGTAAATTGTGTTTTTAATTAAAATGCTTCCTACTTTGTTTATTCTGTTGATGGCTTCACCCAAAGAGTCTCCAAAGTCACAATTGTACACTTTTTGTTTTCCATATTTCTGCATTTGAAGTACTGGCCACTTAAATGAATCATTCAGGGCCACTCGACAAGTTGCTGAATAGGATGCAAATTGCAAATTCTGGGTTATGTCTTTGGTTATATAAACTGGATATATGACATATGTTGCAATTCTATTATTTCAAAGTGTACTTCTGCTCACAAGGGTTCTTTATTTGGAATTATTATTATTATTATTATTTTTTTCCTAATACATTGAGATACAGTTATTTGTGTGTGATTTCTCTCACTTTGTACAGCCAGGTCTGGGGGGGACAGCCAGGTTATCTTTCTCAGTCTAAGGGGTGAGAGATTTGGAGGTCATGGGGGCCATGAAGCCCCTCAGGTTCATCTTGCTGCCCCAGCAGGACTTCTGGTTCTAGTGCCAGGTGATGAGGCTTGAACAGGTTTGGCTATCTGCTGCACCCCCTGACATGCTAGAGTTCACATTCCTAATCCTGCTTTTAACCCTGCAATGAAACACCTAAGTTGATACAATGCAAAATTAAGCATCCTTGACTATTAACAGTATAACACTATGGATCAAACCAATATTAAAAATCTTTATGTTACAGACATAGGCAAATGTGCTGCTACCCCTCCACGAAAAAAGAAGACCCCACAATTGTCTCAGAAAAAACTTGAAACTGACCACAGTAACTGGCACTCATCATTTTTTTTTCCGTATTTAACACAAATGAGACTTTGCTTTAGAGTTTTGATTCAACAGAATATTTCAAACAATGAAAATGGCATGGACAAAAGTGATGGGACCCTAGATTTCATTAACTAATATGAACTTACTCAGATCTGCAAGGTGGGACCCCGCCCCCCCCCCCCACACTCAGATCTGCAAGGTGGGACAACCCCCATCCCACCCCACCCCTACCCTTCAATGTCACAATCAAATTTTAACTCACGTGGATATTCAAGGGGGTCACCCTCTCCCCCATGCCCCTCGATTTCATATACTAACATGAACATGCTCATGCTCAGATCTCCAAAGAGGAGCATACACCCATCACAGTCTGGGGGGGTTCATGTCCCCTTGAGCCAGAACTGGTCACAACGGCACATGCATTACATGCCTTGCTCTCAGGTAGCAAACAGACTTACAAAATGGCAGTGCTCATGCATACAACCACACAAATGGTGGTGTCCTTTGAAAACAAAAACACAAAATGGTGACACGATGATGTCACCATAATCACAATGAAAATATAAAGAGGTCAAAAATGTATGACATTCCCAAAACAAAACATTAAGAAACAGTCCACATCCTTGCACCTTTCCTGGGAAAATAAAATTTGAAAATATTCAGGAAACGAAATGGAATGAAGAAAGCGGAATCCTAACACATTCCTAACAGGCATTCATTAGGATGGCTGCCAGTAACTGCTTGGCATCCCTCACAGCATCTGGTCAGATTTCAAGTATAGACTCCCTGTGGAGTCATTGGCTGGTGTCAGATAACCTTCAGCAATGACTTTTGCTTCTTCAATGAGATTGATGCCCACTGGATGGACAGCACTGAAGATAATGCCAGCAAGTGTCATGGAGAGGGGTACGTATTCTCTCTTGTGATAATACATCACTTGTGTTGCTAGGTATGGGCACTTTGACAGTGCAAAAATATTTTGAATGGATCCGATAGCTTTCCATCTGAACTTTTTTGTCAGACCTGCCATGGGCCATGGTGTTATTTTCCAGCAGAGCAATGCCAGACCACACATGTGACTGTAGTTCTTGAGAATACCCACAGAACAACAACTCCAACTGTATCTCAACTGTAACTTGTAAGAAGGATTTAGGAGTTGTAGTGGACTTGACAATATCAACTGCCAGATAGTGTTCAGAAGCCATTAAGAAGGCTAAGAGAATGTCAGGTTATATAGCGCCTTGATGTATGGAGTACAAGTCACAGGAGGTTTTGCTGAAGTTTTATAATGCATTGGTGAGGCCTCATCTGGAGTCCTGTGTGCAGTTTTGGTCTCTAGGCTATAAAAAGGACATAGCAGCACAAGAGAAGGTCCAGAGAAGAGCAATGAGGCTGAGTTCAGGGCTACAGGGGATGAGATATGAGGAAAGATTAAAAGAGCTGAGCCTGTTAACTATTTAATGTCAGTAAATGTAAAGTATTACACGTAGGTGATTACACAATAGAAGGTCTGAAAATCGAGAGTACACCTCATGAGAAGGATTTAGGAGTCGTAGTGGACTCTAAGCTATCAACTTCCCGACAGTGTTCAGAAGCCATTAAGAAGGCACACAGAATGTCAGGTTATATAGCGCCTTAATTTGTGGAGTACAAGTCACAGGAGGTTCTGCTCAAGCTTTATAACACACTGGTGAGGCCTCATCTGGAGTCCTGTGTGCAGTTTTGGTCTCCAGGCTACAAAAAGGACATAGCAGCACAAGAAAAGGTCCAGAGAAGAGCGACTGGGCTGATTCAGGGGCTACAGGGGATGAGTTATTAGAAAGTTTTTCTTTACACAGAGATCCACAGACACTTGGAATAAGTGGCCGAGTGGTGTGGTAGACAGTAGGACTTTAGGGACTTTCAAAACTCGACTTGATGTTATTTTAGGAGAATTAAATGGATAGGACGGATTCACTTTGTTGGGCTGAATGGCCTGTTCTCGTCCTAATGTCCTAATTTAATTTTTGCTGTTTATTGGTTTTATTAAAATCAAATAACATTCCATACAAGCTAGTCAAGTTTAACAAAGCTCGGTTCAATACACATCAATCCCCACCCATGAGAAAGAGAGCTAGGCCAGCAGAGTAAAACTTTAAACTAGTAAAAATAAGTAAATAGATAAATTAATAAATGAATAAAAATAAATAGAATAAAAAAGTGTGGAGAGAATCTGCTTCTTCAATTTAAATGCTTATTCTAAAAATGTTATTGATTAGATCCTGATTTTGAAAAAGGTTTTGTACAGATCCTCAGAGAGAATTAGATTTTTTCCACTTTCAAACAGTATATAATATCAGTTACCCACTGACTTAAAATGGATGAGTTTGGATTCTTCCAGTTGAGCAAGATAAGTGTACGTGTCAATAGTGAAGTAAAGCCCATCACAGCTTGTTTTTCCTTCTCCACTTTAAACCCATCTGGGAGTCCACCAAACACAGCTGTTAGTGGATTAGGAGGGATTGTGACACCAAGGGTGTCTGAAAGGCATTTAAAGATTTTGGCCCATTGTGATGTTAATTTAGTGCACACCGAAAACATGTGGCCCAGTGAGGCTGGAGCTCGATTGCAACGTTTGCAGGTTGGCTCTTGCCCTGGAAACATTTTGGACAATTTTAAACGAGAAAGAGGAGCTCGATAAAAGATTTTAAGTTGAATAATTGTATGCTTTGCTCATATGGAGCTCGAGTGAATTCTGTGCATTGCAGCCTTCCACTCCTTTTCTGAGATGTTGCGTGAGAGATCCTTTTCACTCTATACTCTTGGATCTTTGAAAGGGAGGGACTTGTCACAGGTGGCTTGGGGTGGTACCCAGCCGGGACGTCCCAGAGGACCGGAGGAGGGCTTACGCATCCTCCAGACCACGTGGGGGCGACTGTCCTGGTGGCTTTGGGGACCACGGGAACTGAGCTTGGAAGCTCAACCCTAAAGGGGCCTGTGGTTACCGCCAGGGAGCGCCCCTATGCCTTTGGAGCCCTGGCCCTCAGCATGCCACACCCGGAAGTGTTGGGGGGAAGAAGACCAGGGACACCCAGAGTGCTTCCGGGTGTGCAGCCAGTACTTCCACCACACTGGGGAGTGCCGGCGGAAGCTAATCGGGAGGCACCTGGAGCACGTCCGGGTGGGGATAAAAGGGGCCGCCTCCCTCCATTCGAGGGCTGGAGTCGGGAATGCAGAGGACAAGATCTTGGGGGAGAGGAGTGGAGGTAGAGTGAAAGAGGCATTGTGAGGCCTGGACTTTGGGGGCTGTGTGGCACTTTTGTAAATATTAGTTGTGTAAATAAACGTGTGGTGGTGCTTTCAACATGTCTACCTGTCTGTGTCCGGGCCGGCTTCCATAGACTGTAAAATGTTTTAATATATTACGGAGATGTTGTCTGTGTCCTCAAGACTCATCAATATTTTTTCCGGCATAGAGGTAGGTGGGAGTGAGGAAAATTGGGCAGGTTTTGTTTAGCAAAGTTTCTAATTTGTAGGTAGTAAAACAAATGTGTTACTGGAAAGTTAAATTTGGATTATAATTGTTCGTAGCTAATCTCTGTTTCTAAAAGATAATGTGTTAGACATCCCGTGACACTCATCCTGTTGTATCCTTAGTAGATCGGATCTGCCTCATGGCACAATTTTGAATCTGTATGACTCCCATAAGGATGGTGTAATGATATAATGTTAAACATATGTACTTAGAAAAAAAGTATTCTGTAAAAACCAGTTGTTGTACTTACGACAGGTTGTGGTAGATTGCAAAACTGAATTTCGTTAATGGTAAGAGTCAAAATATGTTTGCCTAATACTAAAATCTAAAAGTGAACAAATTCAAAGAATCAAAAGCCAGAAGCAGTACAATAATTCAAAAGCAGGGCTGAAAATTAGGACATGCTGCCCAATAACACGAGAAAAGATTAAGCCACAAGTGAGGAAAACAATCTTAATAGCAAAGCAACCACATTAATGGATGCTTTTTATTAAATCCCATTTGGAGTGGACCCACAGCGCCAGCATTTGTTTGACCTCTACGAATAGCCCAACTCGAAACTCACAACTGATAAGCTCTGACTAGTCCGACAGTATATGATTGCAGCATTTGCTAGGAGAAAGAGAGATTTTAGGTAGGACACAATGGGTAAAATTCCCTCCTGATAGATTCAGGTTAACACGTGTGGTAATATAGCGCCAAGAGGTTGTGAGAAGTGCCAGTAGGAAAGAGTGACCATACTCTGAGAAGAACAAAGAAGAAATCCTGGAACTGCATACTAGTGAGTACTGGCTTACTTCATTCACTGCTGGTATGTAGGAAAAACTGCCAGTACTCCAAACAGCACAATGTAGACGTTCCAGTGGGAAGTACACCCCCTTTGTTCAGTTTGAGGTCAAACATCTTCCTGTCAAATCTGACCAAAGACAATGACAGAAATTTGAAGGAGAAGAATCTAGTTTTGAGGAAGTCACCTCCAGAATGTCCCCATATTTGCAGCTCAAGAGGCAGACTCCTCAGTCATCTTAGAACTTGATTGGCTTCATACTCATTTTGAGTGACTACCGACAAGTGATGAGTACCAGCCCATTTTAAGTGTTGGTTATATAACATATGCCACCCTAACTGTGCCAGCCTAGGACTTAAGTCTCAATTTGATCTTCCGTTGAAAAAACCCATTGAAGTTTATCATCTATAAATTTCATGCGGCCATTGTCTAACGTGATCTTTTATATTAACTCAAGTTCATTTCTAAGCAGCCTGTGAACCAGGGCTCAACAAATCAATCAACCAACTCAGCTGACATTTTAAGATTGCTTTCTCATTCCCTTTGGTTGACATCGCAGGCTAATTAGCTCAACCTGTCTTCATTAACATTCACCGGTTATTGATCAAATATTTGCGTTAGCCCAATAAATGTTGCCTGATTGCAAAGTAGCTATTGAGGTCCTCACAAAAGCTGAAAGCTGCTAAAGAAATGCATAATGTTTAGTGAGAACAGCAACTTGAATCTGTTCACCTCAACTAGTTCAGCAGTGTCTACTCTAAAGCCGACAATTCCTTATAAATGGAATTGCATATATAAAGCTCTTTTGTTGCTGTAGGCGGGAAAAAGTAGATTTAAAATTTAGATGAACTCGATACATCAATGTCAAAAACAAGCAATACCTATTTTTTTAAACACTGTTGATTCTCCCTTTAATAAACTAACTGCCAATGGATAATATTATATAGTGCCTTTATTATTACAAAGCTCTTTACATGGCTTGTGAAACACTTTTTTTTGTCTCCTGGCTCCACATGCCTGGGATTTTTATTTTATATGTAGAATTTGTAAATTCTTCTTATGGCTTTGTTTATTTGTTTTTTCTGAATACTCTTGTTTTCATCCCACATCTCAATGATGCACACAAGCACCTTGATCATGGAAAAAGTGCTATTTAAATAAAATGTATCATTATTATTATTATTACGATTATTACTAGGGGGCTTTGCCCCCAACTAGCTTCACAAGCCCAAAACCCCAGGGCGCTCTACGCACCAGCCACTTCGCATCTCTGCCACTCGTGTTGTGAATGGGGTGGCTGAACTCATGCTTTGGAGATGCGGATGGATCACCTGCTTGTTTACTGCTCCTCCTGCCGTGCTGTGTGTTCTACTTCTCGCACTGCACGTCGATCATTTCAAAGCCTGTACAGCAGCTGTCCTTGCTTCGCTCGACTACCCCCTCCCCCAAGCCCACCAACCCAAAGGGCGCGCTAAGCGCCTGCCACTTCGCATCTCTGCTGTTTGCGTTGTTAAAGATGTGGGGGCTGAATGCACGCTAAGGAGAAGCGGTCTGATCAGCTGTTGTCTTTCTGCTGCTGCTGCCAAACTGCGTGTTCTGCTTTTTGCTGTACATGTCAATCATTTAAAAGCCTGTAAAGCAGCTGTCCTTTTGTCTCACTGCTTTGTTTTGTGGGATGTTAAAGTGTCTCTCGCGGTACATCCAGGCTGATTATTACTTTCCTTATTTTCTGAATTTGCACATAGATTATTATTAGATTGTTATTGCTCTCTTGTGCGTCCTTTTTTGCCTACTTTTCTCTCCAACGGTTTCGTGTATCTTTTCAACATGCTGCTCTTTCTTCTTCGCTTAGTTGTTCACATGCCATCTAGAACGTATAACATTTTTAAGAGCTGGGAGCACATGAGGTGTGTCTGCCAAAAGCATTTCAACAACTGCGAGGTTAGATGTCCATGAACTTGTTTTAAATTGTTTGTAAGTAGGGCATGACGTGCAAAAGTCACCGTCTCACAGGTCTTGCTTCCTAAGGACGTCAAAGTGTCTCTCCGAGATGATCACGTCTCAACCCGAGATTTTTTTATATAATGGATATATTATTATTATTATTATTATTATTATTATTATTATTATTATTATTATTATTATTATTATTATTATTATGTTAGATTATTAGATGTCTCTATCCCGAATGAGTATAAGTCAAGTCACTTTAATATGACATCAGTTAACACAAATGTCTGCGGTGGGCTGGCACCCTGCCCGGGATTGCTTCCTGCCTTGTGCCCTGTGTTGGCTGGGATTGGCTCCAGCAGACCCCCGTGACCCTGTGTTCGGATTCAGCGGGTTGGAAAATGGATGGATGGATGGATTAACACAAATGTACGGATGAGGAAAATCTTCTGGGTAAGGTCCACGGCACTACAGCAATATTAATTGAAGTGCAAATTTTTCCAATAAAATGTACACAAAGTAAATACACTTAAATATCAACACAACAGTCACATTCTATAAAGTAAACTTATCACATAAGTAAATACTTAGAGATTCCCTCAATGTGTCCACCATACAATGCGTAACAATAAAACAAAATATTTGGGGTGCAAAGGAATCTAGGAATAAAGCAACAG
The DNA here is from genome assembly GCA_026402145.1 of Polypterus bichir lapradei. Taxonomy (NCBI): domain Eukaryota; kingdom Metazoa; phylum Chordata; class Cladistia; order Polypteriformes; family Polypteridae; genus Polypterus; species Polypterus bichir. Next base: position 26,895,069 of record JANRMT010062820.1, read on the forward strand.
TAACATGATTGTGATGAAGGGGTGGAGTGTTAAAGAGTTAAATTTGAACCCTGGTCCAATGTGCACTTAGCATGTGTCTGAGTCTCATATCCTTCTGAGCTGATGCTTAAAAGCTGATGCTGCTATTTTATTATTCACTATGAAAGATGTGTTTTTGTTATTTTATATAACCCTTTATGGTATAATTATTGTTCTATATTTTGCTTAGTACCAAGTTTCCTGTTGATGTACCCATCTGGATTATAAATTAGACCATTGTTCTTGAATACATAAGAAAGCAGGATGAACATGCAAAAAAACTCACATCTCTTAAAATAAGAATTCAAATAATACATTTAAAAAGTCACATACGCCCTAAGATAGCAGGACTATCAATCAAACTAGTGGATGGGGTTAAATTGTGGTCATTTAAGGTATCAAGGTTTATCATGTCCCTCTGCGGAAGCAGAGAGCGGATCAGCGAGCGGAAGCAGAGAGCGGATCAGCGAGCGGAAGCAGAGAACAGCGGCGTCTCCCACAGGCACGTAGCCCTTCGCAAGCACCAAAGCAAGTTCATCTGAGGTAAAGCCGGCAGCTGACCAGTAGAAATAACCGGCAGTGAAAAATTAAAGTCGATCGCTCAGCGGGTGGTGGAAACTTAAAGCGACGGTGATTCAGCTGAACACGGAAAGCGCCGAAGCACTTATAAAAACGGCAAAGATGACTTCGATATTCAATGTAAGTTCTATCTGCTCTCTGCCCGTCGAGGGCGCATTTATATGTTGTGTGTCCTGCAGTATGTACAGCTCAGGTTTTCCGGCCGACAGTAAAGATAGCTTCACCTGCCAAAAATGTTTAGTTAATTTAGAGTTGGTCGGGAAAATACGCGAATTGGAGGACCGCGTTAGGAATCTGATAGCGATTAGGCAAACCGAAAATTGGATCGACTCGGTTTGTTTAGACAATTCGGCAACTTCTGATTCGGCCTTAGTCTCTCCAGGTCCCACTGTAGTCAGTGCGCGGCCGAAATCAGCAGCACCAATTCAGCCACAGGGCGAGTGGGTAACAGTAAGACGGGGGTCTAAGAATCCAAAATTTAGTCCCCCAGCACCCAGGTCACCAATTCGGACCCAGAACAGATTCTCAGCTCTCCGCAGCGCGCCTGTGGAAACTGAGAATAATAAAGTGCTCATAATTGGCGATTCCATAGTGCGGAATGTTAGAATTCCAAACTATTTTAAACCAGCAGTTAATGTTAAGTGCCTCGCAGGGGTCAAGATTTCTGGCATAGAGGCCGCATTGGACCGTGTCGCCGACGATGAAGTATCTACCTTATTGCTGCATGTCGGCACTAATGATATTTATTTACAGCAATCTGAGGTATTAAAGCGGAACTTCATCTCTCTATGCACCAAAGCTAAAACAAAATGTCGGAATTTAATTGTATCTGGTCCCTTACCAAGATTATATAGAGGGGATGTAATTTATAGCAGATTGCATTCCTTTCACTGCTGGCTAGAAACCTGGTGTGCAAATAAAAGCATAGCATTTGTGAACAATTGGGATGATTTTTGGGAAAGGCCTGGATTTTTCAGAAGAGATGGTCTTCATCCTAACTGGAGGGGATCTTATGTATTATCCCAAAATATGGCAGCAAAACTGCCTGGTTGACTGATTAGAGCACCATCCAGGCCGCAGTCGTGTGATCTTAAATCACAGGCTGTTGTTTATCCCACCTGTTATTTTACTGAAGCTGTTATCCATAATCCCTGTTGTGGGGCATCCAGTAAATTTAGTCTTGATACAAACCTTAAATTAATTGATAACCAAAAAATAAGGTGTATAATTAGACCAAGGGATAAAACCAGACCCTCCACCAGGGGCATCTGTAATAGAAATTTACTTCAAATTAAAACAAAAAATATATCGCCAGTTCAGAAAAAAACATGCAGTTTTAAATGCTGTTTATTGAACATTCGCTCTCTTGGCACTAAAGCTGTTTTGGTAAATGATATTATATTAAGTACAAAATCTGATCTGTGTCTTCTTACTGAAACCTGGCTTAGTAAATGTGACACTGTTCCCTTAGCAGAGGCGTCACCAGATGGATACTCGTTCCTTCATAAGTCTAGAGATTCTGGTCGAGGAGGAGGCCTTGGAATAATTCATTGTAATAAAATGCAAATCACGTCTAAAAATTTAGGCAACTTTACATCCTTCGAGGTATTCGTTTTAAATATTAAAACAGATTCCAACACAATTATAGTGCTAGTCTACAGACCACCAGGGCCATATTCATTGTTCATGACTGAATTTAGCAACCTTCTGTCTGATTTGGCTATAAATTATGATCACGTAGTTCTGATGGGGGATTTTAATGTACACATTGATGTGGAAACTGACACTTTTAGCAAATGTTTTACTTATTTGTTAAATTCAGTAGGATTTTGTCAGATTGTCAAAGGTCCAACTCATAATCATAACCACACATTAGATTTAATTATAACTTACAAAGTTGAAATTAAAAATTTAAATATTACTCCATTAAATGTAGTTATTTCTGATCACTTCTTAATTACATTTGATTTAGTTCTGCCCATGCCAACGCAATCACAGATTAAAACAAAGACAGTGCGACATCTAGATTGTAATTCTGCTTCAAAATTTATACACACCTTGAGTAAGTCGAGTGTAATTGTGGAAAACCAATTAGATCAGCTAACATCAAATGTAAACATGGAAAACAATTTAGATCAGCTAATATCACATTATAATGTGACCTTGAGAGATGCTCTGGACACAGTGGCTCCCCTTAAAACAAAAGTGATCAAAGCACATAGAAACTCTCCCTGGTTTAATGAAAATACTCGAGCTCTTAAATTAGAGTGTCGAAAACTGGAGCGTAGATGGAGAACAACAAAGCTACATGTCTTTCAAATTGCATGGACAGAGAGTGTTAATAAATATAAAAAAGCCCTCTTTAAAGCTCGCTCAGAATACTATTCTACATTAATAGATAGCAATAATAAAAATCCTCAGGTACTGTTTAGAACAGTGGCTAAATTAACAAATGGGAATTCAGATCAACAGTGCAAAATACCAACAGATATTAGCAGTACAGACTTCATGAACTTCTTCAATGAGAAAATTAAAAATATAAGATCCCAGATCTCAGCATCACAGTACAAACCAAATACTAGCTTAGCAGACCCTGCTGCACATTGCATTCAGCACTTTAGTAATTTTAATCCTGTAACTGAGCAGGAAGTCTTAACTTTAATTACTAAAATGAAGCCCTCTACTTGTTCCCTAGATCCAGTGCCAACAAAACTAGTAAAAAGTGCAATGGATGTTCTTGCAGCACCTATTCTAACCGTTATCAATAGTTCATTACTGCATGGCACAGTACCTGATGCACTAAAAGTGTCAGTCATTAAACCTTTACTTAAAAAGTCAGACCTAGACCCACACATACTAAATAATTATAGGCCTATTTCAAATTTACCATTTCTCTCTAAAATACTAGAAAAAGTAGTCGCCAGTCAGCTTCAATCACACCTTATGCATTACAATTTATTTGAGAAATTCCAGTCTGGTTTTCGCACTGATCATAGTACAGAAACTGCACTAACACGGGTTGTAAATGACATTCTGATATCCTCTGATGAAGGAAACTCCACTGTAATTATGTTATTAGACTTAAGTGCAGCATTTGACACCATTGACCATTCTATTTACTGCACAGGCTAGAAAATGATGTTGGGCTTACAGGCCCCGTGCTCGCTTGGTTTAGTTCTTATTTATCAAATCGATTCCAATATGTACGGAAATGTGCTGACAGTACTCCATCATTATACACAGAAGTTCAATATGGTGTCCCACAGGGCTCAGTACTGGGACCTTTACTGTTTTCACTTTACATGCTTCCACTGGGATCTCTCATTAGGAAACATAATGTTAATTTTCACTCGTATGCAGATGACACCCAGTTATACCTTTCATTTAAATCAAATGAAGTTTCTCCGATGTTGTCTTTAATTAGTTGTGTTAGTGAATTAAAGGAATGGATGAATGAGAACTACTTGTCTTTAAATACAGATAAAACAGAGATGTTAATTGTTGGAGGGAATGACGCTGATCACAGCAATATTTTGTCGACATTTAACTCAGTTGGAATCCCAATTAATTTTACTGAATCAGCCCGCAATCTAGGAGTTATCTTTGATTCTAGCATGTCATTTAAAGCACATATTACAAAGTTGTCCAAAACATGTTTCTTCCATCTTAAAAATGTTAGGAAATTAAGGTGCTTTCTAAATAAACAGGATTGTGAGAAATTAATTCATGCATTTATCTCTAGTAGGATTGACTACTGTAATGCGGTGTTCACTGGCTGTTCAAACTGTTCTTTATACAGCCTCCAGTTAATCCAAAATGCGGCTGCAAGAATTATTACAAGAACAAGAAAATATGAACACATAACTCCAGTTCTTAAATCCTTACACTGGCTCCCGGTTAAGTTTAGGGCAGATTTCAAAATCCTCCTTTTAACATATAAAGCATTAAATGGCCAAGGTCCGGCTTACTTGTCTGAACTTATCATGACTTACAAACCTGAGCGCACATTAAGATCTCAAGATGCCGGTCTGCTTATGATTCCAAGGATTAATAAAATAACAGTGGGAGGTCGAGCTTTTAGTTACAGGGCCCCTAAACTGTGGAATGGTCTTCCTGCTTCTATAAGAGATGCCCCTTCGGTCCCAGCCTTTAAATCTCGGCTGAAGACTCACTACTTCAGTTTAGCATATCCTGACTAGAGCTGCTGATTAACTGTACATACTGCATCTCTGTTGTTAGTCATTAGCACTAAAACATAAGTAACATGATAAGTATAATTGAATACTAACCCTCACCTATTCTGTTTCTGTTCTCGGTACTCAAATGTGGCAATTGGTGCCACGGCCCACCTGCCAAGTTGTTTGCCTGCCTATGGTAAAGTCATCCCTGGTGGAGGATCACAGGAATCATGGGAAAGAGGGGCCCTTTCATCGGATTGGCTGGCCGAGCAACGTTTCAGCCGTGGAATGGCCAAATGGGGAGGCAGCTTGACGGATGAGGTCTCCAGGACTCTAAAAATATCAAAATCTTATTATATGAAATCATCTACTGTTAAATTCTGCTCTGTACTTCTAAAATTTTTATTATTATGCTTTATTAAGGATTTGTTCTGTTCTGTGTATTGTATTGTATTGAACCCCTTCTTTTGACACCCACTGCACGCCCAACCTACCTGGAAAGGGGTCTCTCTTTGAACTGCCTTTCCCGAGGTTTCTTCCATTTTTTCCTACAAGGTTTTTTTTTGGGAGTTTTTCCATGTCTTCTTAGAGAGTCAAGGCTGGGGGGTTGTCAAGAGGCAGGGCCTGTTAAAGCCCATTGTGGCACTTCCTGTGTGATTTTGGGCTATACAAAAATAAACTGTATTGTATTGTATTGTATTGTATTAGCAAATGAGTTAAACGTTTTCTGATTATGTCATGAATTCCTTTTTTTGAGTAGTGATCTAATCAATGAATTGTATAAATATTGTATAAACTGTATAAATATAGAGCAACTCTTGCTAATACGCGAAGCTGTTGTCTCTTGCAAGATTTCCATAAAGAATAATGATTGATGCTTTCTCCTGTCTGTGTTTTCTTGCTTAAAATGTTTAAAACATTTTCATCCACAGTGTTGATAAACGTTATTAGATGTCATTATTAGTGATGAATGTACCCCGCTGTATTTGCTTTTGTGAGTCTGGTGAAGTCATGGAGATGAGAACTTCACTGAAGTCATTAAGTCAATGGGGAAGGAGAAACTGAACTAGATTACATTAGATTAGATTAGATTAGATAAACTTTATTGTTCCAGGGCAAAATTTAGAAGTATACAGCAGCACAAAGATACAAACTCACATGACAAATAATACAGCCAATCAATCAATAATTAAATGTACATTGTGAAGAAATGACAAAATGACCATAAAGAAGCATTGAATTGCCTTATAGGAGAAGCGCTTCTTAACACACTGTGGTGGAATGAGCCTGTAGATAAAAGTTCTCCAAGAGAGCGACTCCTGGAGAGGATGGAGTGGATTTTTCATACTGGCATCCAACTTTGCCCCCACTCTCTCTTCCACAACAGCTTCTAGTGTGTCCATGTTTTCTTGATATGTTTGTTCAGGCATCTTTTGTGCATCTTTTGAGTTTAAAGCATCCGCTAACTATGCTGGACCAATTATTGTGGATGAAAATGTGATCTGTGGTGCGAGGCAGCAGTGCTGACATCTCTGCCACCATGCCTCAAACTATAAAAAAACACAGATGGAGTAAATACCACAGACAAAAAAATAACAACAAATGGGCACAAAATAGCAATACGTAAATAAAATATACAGCATTTTTCTCATCACACTTCCCCCTTGGGGGCACAGCTAACTTTTTCTCAATCCTTCTTCTCCAGACGTTTTGCGTCTGAATTCTTTAAATGCATCCCAGTCTCTTTTTTTATTTCACAATAGACCTTCCTAGCTTCACTTTGCTTGGTCCTCAAGGTGGTACACTGAGGCAGCAGGTTCCCTTGAGACAGAAATGCAGTTTAGGCTATTCCTGCTCTTTTAGATTTTTTTGTAAAGAAAATGTACAACCTGAGGATGCCTACATTTTGAAACAGTCAAAACCAGAGAAGTAGCTTCAGTCTGGAAGTCATTGCTAAAAGAAAAGAGAACAATCAAAGAAGAAAGTTTAAAGAGAACCAACTCACTGCCTGCAGCTTGCCCGCTTCGCTCCTTCTGCTTTCTCTTACAACACCTGTGCTTCTGTTTCATGTGCCCACTGATAAAAAAAAGGTCACGTACCAGATGAATGACAAGATGTCACTGCTAAACACCGCTTTTATAAAACCCTTCCCATTGATGTACTCACTTATGGAAGGATGACAAATACAAAGGTAAGAGGTACAAATTTGTTTTTTATGCTTCGTAAATCTCCTTTAGATTTTAAAAACCAACTCATGAGCACAGAGCCAGGGGTCCTTTGTTTTATGTCTTCTTTGTTTATTTTTGGTTCTTTTGTTTGTAATCATTTTATTTATGTTTATTTGCATTTTTCTTTGAATTTTGTCTGTGTATCAATAGCATTGTCATGTGCCTTGTGTTTTGTGGGTGGTCCCCTAAGAGGTGGGACCACCTTGTCCATCACCGCCAGGGACTGCGCTTAGCCCTATAAAGCTGAGGTTTCATTCAAATACACTTGAGAGTTGGTGAGTGTTTTTGTGCTCGACTGTGCTTTATTGAATTTTCGGGATTTTTGACCCTTTATTCTTTTTGCTCTGTTTTCGGACCATTCTTTGAATTCTGCATTAGTTGCTTTTGGGTTGGGTTAAGGTTAGTTACCTCTTGAGGAATTGTATGCTGTAAGAACAAGACAAACAAGGTTAGATTGTGCACCTTTCAGGAATCCCTGTATAAATGAATGATCGTTTAAATGAAAATAAACACATGTAAAATGCAAAAAAACAAGTCTTTTCAGACTCAAGTCACTTTTGACATCCATCTAAGATGGCGGTTCTTCAGTTATGATGTAATCAGGAAGGAAGAGGCGGGCCAAGATGGGCAGGCCCTGGAAGTGACATCAAGGGAGAAGTGTCTAGAGAAGGAAGAAAAGAAAGACCGTTATCACACAGCGCCAACCCCTGGATCTGCGGAGAATTACCATCACCAAAGCCCTTAAACTGTGCACATGCATGACATTACCTTTTATGCTCTTTGGAGCTTCACATTGTAACAGAGATTTCCATCCATCCATCCATTTTCCAACCTGTTGAATCCAAACACAGGGTCACGGGGGTCTGCTGGAGCCAATCCCAGCCAACACAGGGCACAAGGCAGGAACCAATCCCAGGCAAGCTGCCAACCCACCGCAGGACACACACAAACACACCCACACATCAAGCACACACTAGGGCCAATTTAGAATCGTCAATCCACCTAACTTGCATGTCTTTGGACTGTGGGAGGAAACCCATGCAGGCACGGGGAGAACATGCAAACTCCATGCAGGGAGGACCCGGGAAGCGAACCCAGGTCTCCTAACTGTGAGGCAGCAGCGCTACCCACTGCGCCACCGTGCCACCCAACAGAGGTTTTTGTGGGGTAAATGTTTAATTTCTCCCCTTAGCTCTAGCTGGGGTGTGATGGTAAACCCCCCCAGTGTTTCCGAGAATTTGTTTATACTCTCTTGTGCTTTTACTCAGTTCGAAACAATGATAACTTGCACTTCCATCTATCCATCGATTATCCAACCCGCTATATCAACAACAACAACAACATTTATTTATATAGCACATTTTCATACAAAAAAATGTAGCTCAAAGTGCTTTACATAATGAAGAATAGAAAAATAAGAGACACATTAAGAAAATAAAATAAGTCAACATTAATTAACATAGAATAAGTGTAAGGTCCAATGGCCAGGGGGGACAGAAAAAACAAAAAAAAAACTCCAGACGGCCGGAGAAAAAAAATAAAATCTGCAGGGATTCCAGGCCATGAGACCGCCCAGTCCCCTCTGGGCAATCTACCTAACATAAATGAAACAGTCCTCTTTGTATTTATGGTTTTCACGGAAGGACTTGATGATGATCACGTGGACTTCTGGCTTTTAGTCCATCAATGCTGGGACATCGTGTCTAACTACAGGGTCACGGGGGTCTGCTGGAGCCAATCCCAGCCAACACAGGGCATAAAGCAGGAAAGAAACCCCAGGCAGTGCGCCAGCCCACCGCAGAACTTGCACTTTCTTTACTCATATTGAATGAAATTAGTGATTTCTATTAGTATCTTGTCTTTCCTTTAGGTTTATAATCACACACAATACAGTATATTTTAAAAGTATATTATACTACTTGTCCAGGAGTGGAAAATCTTTTCTAATTATGATTATCCATCCATTTATTATCCAACCCGCTATATCCTAACTACAGGGTCACGGGGGTCTGCTGGAGCCAATCCCAGCCAACACAGGGCGCAAGGCAGGAAACAAACCCCAGACAGGATGCCAGTCCACCACAGTAATTATGATTATTTTCAGTTTAATTATTTTGCTCAAATGAAGCAGGATGAACTGAAACTTTACTTATAGACATCCTTTCTTATACATTCTTCCTGTAACGTACTAGTCCGTGTTAAATGGTTTGAAACTTAATGGTGGAGAGAAAAGAAGGCAAGTACATGCCACAGAGGCAGATTTTTTAAGAATTTTGAATGAATTTTATTTGTAGAAAATAACATTACGTAATTCGAACTTATACAACAACTGATTTCACAGTCAAAGCAGAAAAAAAAAATCAGAAAGTTAAAAAAGAAAGCAGGAATGAAAAAGAAAGACAAAACCTAACAGAATTCAAGCACTGAGAAAAAGAGAGGAGAGCCAAGGGCAGAAGTTAAAAAAGGGAAGCATCCTTTTCCTCTTATATGAATGCCAATTGTATTAGCCTCCTTACTGTTATATTTTTTCTCAATAAAAAAAATTTAAAAAGCATTGCATTATCTGGGTTGAAAAATGACATTTTTATTCAGTCTCATCTTTCTACTGTAAAAGGTGCAAAACACTATATGTACAATACAATACAATACAATACAATACAATACAATTTATTTTGTATAGCCCAAAATCACACAAGAAGTGCCACAATGGGCTTTAACAGGCCCTGCCTCTTGACAGCCCCCAGCCTTGACTCTCTAAGAAGACAAGGAAAAACTCCCAAAAAAATCCTTATGGGGAAAAAATGGAAGAAACCTCGGGAAAGGCAGTTCAAAGAGAGACCCCTTTCCAGGTAGGTTGGGTGTGCAGTGGGTGTCAGAAAAAGGGTGTCAATGCAAAACAATACACAGAACAGAACACAAGTAATCCTCAATACATCGCAATAGTAAAATAAAAATTTTACAAGTACAGAGCAGAATTCAAGAGGAGGACTCGCTCTCTATGTCAATACAAAGTGGTGCAACTCAGGACATGTAAACGTTAAAATCTCCAATTGCTGCAGGGACATCGAACTGTTGGCCGTAAGTCTGAGTCCCTATTACTTGCCCAGAGAGTTTGGACACGTGATTGCTGTCATTGTTTACATCCCCCCTCAAGCGAACGCGGAGATAGCGAGTGACATCATCCATTCCGCAGTTGCTAAGTTACAAACGCAGCACCCTGAGGCACTTGTGCTAATCGCTGGAGACTTTAACCATGTAACGCTGGACAAAACATTACCTGCCTTCTCCCAGTATGTGGATTGTAACACCAGGGGAAACAGGACTATCGACCTACTGTATGCAAACGTTAAAGACGCATACAGCGCCACCCCGCTGCCTGCGCTTGGGAAAGCAGATCATAACCTGGTTCTGCTACAGCCTCAATACAAACCAAGAGTGAGGGCGCTACCTACAACCACACGCTCATTCAGGAAGTGGTCCCCTGAGGCAGAGCAGGCTCTGAGAGACTGCTTTGGAACTACAGACTGGGATATATTCCTGGGGTCACATAGTGAGAACATTGAAGAGGCTGTTGAATGCACAACTGATTACATCAACTTCTGTATGGACATTGTAGTTCCAGTAAGAACAGTACGCTGCTATGCTAACAACAAGCCATGGGTTACAAGTGACATCAAGGGCCTTTTGAACCAGAAGAAAAGGGCTTTTAAAGGTGGTGATCAGCATGAGCTCAAGCGCGTGCAGAAGGAACTCCGAGTCCAACTCAGGGCGGCGAAAGAGCAGTACAGGAGAAAGCTGGAGCAGAAGTTGCAGAACAACAGCATGAAGGAAGTGTGGGATGGGATGAAGATTATCACTGGCTGCAGCTCGAAGCGGGGTGCCGCCATCGAGACAGACGTGGAGAGAGCAAACCAAATGAACAACTTCTTTAATAGGTTTGATCACCCTAACCCACTATCACCTCGTAGTACTGCATCCTCCAACCATCCTTCTGCTGGTACCAGCATAGGTGAGACATCCCCACCCACAATTACAGCAGCCCATGTGAGCAGAGAGTTGAAAAGACTTCGTGCCAGCAAAGCAGCGGGTCCAGATGGTGTATCGCCACGACTACTGAAGGCCTGTGCGTTGGAACTGGGGAGTCCTCTACAGCGCATCTTCAACCTGAGCCTGGATCAGGGGAGAGTCCCAAGGCTTTGGAAAACATCTTGTATCACCCCTGTCCCAAAGGTATCACGACCTAGTGAGCTGAATGACTTCCGGCCTGTTGCTCTGACGTCACATCTGATGAAGACCATGGAGCGGCTGCTGCTTCACCACCTGAGGCCACAGGTCCGCCACGCCCTCGACCCTCTGCAGTTCGCATACCAGGAGAAGGTGGGAGCGGAGGATGCCATCATCTATATGCTACACCGATCCCTCTCCCACCTGGACAGAGGCAGTGGTGCTGTAAGAATTATGTTTTTGGACTTCTCTAGCGCCTTCAACACCATCCAACCTCTGCTCCTTAGAGACAAGCTGACTGAGATGGGAGTAGACTCACACCTGGTGGCATGGATTGTGGACTATCTTACAGACAGACCTCAATATGTGCGTCTTGGGAACTGCAGGTCTGACATTGTGTTCAGCAATACAGGGGCACCGCAGGGGACTGTACTTTCTCCGGTCCTGTTCAATCTATATACATCAGACTTCCAATATGACTCAGAGTCCTGTCACGTGCAAAAGTTCGCTGATGACACTGCTATTGTGGGCTGCATCAGGAGTGGGCAGGAGGAGGAGTACAGGAAGCTAATCAAAGACTTTGTTAAATGGTGCGACTCAAACCACTTACATCTTAACACCAGCAAAACCAAGGAACTGGTGGTGGATTTTAGGAGGCCCAGGCCCCTCATGGACCCTGTGATCATCAGAGGTGACTGTGTGCAGAGGGTGCAGACCTATAAATATCTGGGAGTGCAGCTGGATGACAAATTGGACTGGACTGCCAATACTGATGCTCTATGTAAGAAAGGTCAGAGCAGACTATACTTTCTGAGAAGGTTGGCATCGTTCAACATCTGCAGTAAGATGCTGCAGATGTTCTACCAGACGGTTGTGGTGAGTGCCCTCTTCTACGCGGTGGTGTGCTGGGGTGGCAGCATAAAGATGAAAGACGCCTCACGCCTGGACAAACTTGTTAAGAAGGCAGGCTCTATTGTAGGAGTAAAGTTGGACAGTTTAACATCTGTGGCAGAGCAACGGGCACTAAGCAAACTCCTGTCAATCATGAATAATCCACTGCATCCACTGAACAGTGTCATCTCCAGGCAGAGGAGTAGCTTCAGTGACAGACTTTTGTCACTGTCCTGCTCCACTGACAGACTGAGGAGATCGTTCCTCCCCCACACTATGCGACTCTTCAATTCCACCCGGGGGAGTAAATGCTAACTTTTTTTTCATTTTTATTACTATTTAATTTAATATTGTTTCTTTGTATCAGTATACTGCTGCTGGATTATGTGAATTTCCCCTTGGGATTAATAAAGTATCTATCTATCTATCTATCTATCTATCTATCTATCTATCTATCTATCTATCTATCTACCTTAGGCAGGCAAAACAACTTGGCAGGTGAGCTGTGGCACCAAGTGCCACATTTGAAAACTGAGAAAAGAAACAGAATAGGTGAGGGTTAGTAACAAATTATAACTATCATATTACTAATGTTTTAGTGCTAAAGACTAACAACAGAGATGCAGTCTGTACAGTTAATCAGCAGCTCTAGGCAGGGTGTGCTAAACTGAAGTAGTGAGTCTTCAGCCGGGATTTGAAAGCTGAGAATGAAGTGATGTCACTTATAGTAGTAGGCAGACCAATGAACAGTTTAGGGACCTTGTAACTTAAAGTTCAACCTTCCACTGTTATTTTATTAATTCTTGGAATCATAAGCAGACCGACATCTTGAGATTTTAATGTGCACTCTGGTTTGTAAGTCAAAATACAATGTCAGAAGTGTAAAAATTATAGTAATGGTACAAATAATAATAATAAATGTATTATGTAGAAACTATTGAAATCGTCAGAAAAAAATTGAAATGTAGAAATGTCAGCTAATTGAAAGGAACTACTCTGTGCATCTCTCTCCTAGGAGGATTTGTTTTGCCGATGTGCTTGCATCATTTATGCATTAGTGGCAGGAGGAAAAGTAAAAGGGATACCTGTTTGCCGATGTTAGCGGCTAAGAGACTTTGTCTTTCTTCTGAGGTTTAGTTATGCTGACTTGCTGGCCTCACTTGTGATATTAGTGGCTAAGCAAGTTTTCTGTTTCCTTGGAGGCGGAGCTCTTACCCTGACTCCACCTCTTTTTTCCGGCCAGACAGACAAACACACACTTCCACGCATAGACTTTTATATATAAGATAATATGAAATGAATAATAATAATGATGGTAATACAGCATATACTGTCAAAATATGTCTTTTGTGTGGTGTATCTTTGAACATAAAAACTGGTTAGGTGTACAACCGGTCATTTAGGGATCTAATGCTAGGGAAGTTAATTAAATCTTGCTATATTTTTAATAGTTTTGAACAGATCCCTAAAGCGAAAATTTGATTTTTTTCCAAGATCAAATAGTATAGAACATCAATTACCCACCTACTTATAAATGATGGGTTTGGGATTCTTCCAGTTAAGCAAGATTAGTCTACGTGCTGTTAGTGTGGTGTCACCAATTAAAATCATTTTGTCCTTTTCCTCTTAAAGTCCTTCTCTCAATGGAAGGGGAGTGATTGGGACACCAAGGCTGTCAGATAAACTTTCAAAGATTTTTATCCAAAATTATATAAATTCCCAAAAAATGTGACCCAGTGATGTTGGAGCTAGCTGAGCAAACCTTACAGGCCTGGATCTTACCTTGGATACATTTTGGAAAATTTTAAATGAGATAAATGGGATTGATAAAATATTTGAAGTTAAATGACTTAATGCTTTGCGCATATGGAGTTGGAATATATTCTATGCATGGCTGCCTTCCACTCCGTTTTAGAGTTATTGATGGAAAGATCCTTTCCCCATCATTCCCTAGGATTTTTGAAAAGAAAAGGTGTTTTTAAATTTTGCTGAAATACTGTTTGAGTCTTTAAGACAGATCTATATTTCTTCTGGCACAGAAATGGGTTGGAGGTGTGGAAAACTGGGTAGGTTTCTTTAGAAAAAATTCTGATTTGAAAGTATTGGAAAATTTGTCTTGCTGGTAAAGTAGATTTGAAGTGTAATTGTTCATAAGATGCAAAAGGTGAGGGGGAGTTGGGACCTCAGGATTAGGGAGCTGGGCTGGGCCATCTTCACTCACGCGCCAGGCCCTGTTCGAGTCGCTCTACCTCTCGCCATGTGTTGGAGCGTACCTTGCCTCCGCTTAGCTAGCGATACCTGTTTGTTCAAGAGATTCTTAAGGAGTAACTATATATATATATAT
>JANRMT010062820.1:26914530-26929220 GCA_026402145.1 Polypterus bichir lapradei
GTATATGTCACTCGCTCGCTTCTTATTGTTTCGCTGCCTTCTCAATTATATAATGCATGTTTTCTTCAGCGTATTTTGGAGCTCTTCCTGGTTTTCTACATAGTGCGTTGACAGTCAGTTCACGTGATTACGTGGGCGGCGTGATCATGTCAGACGAAACTCCGCCCCCACGGGTTTCAAGCTCATCTCCATTACAGTAAATGGAGAAAAACAGCTTCCAGTTATGACCATTACGCGTAGAATTTCGAAATGAAACCTGCCCAACTTTTGTAAGGAAGCTGTAAGGAATAAGCCTGCCAAATTTCAGCCTTCTACCTACACGGGAAGTTGGAGAATTAGTGATGAGTCAGTCAGTGAGTGAGTGAGTGAGTGAGTGAGTGAGTGAGTGAGTCAGTGAGTGAGTGAGTGAGGGCTTTGCCGTTTATTAGTATAGATATATAAATATAAAGATTAGTTTAGCAAAGCAATGATGAGATTTTTTCATCAAGCTCAGACACATAAGGACTAATGTATGTGATCTTTATACTGTCAGAAAAACAGGAAAACAAGAAAAAATGAGACCCCAGCTTTGTCTAATTCAAAGGAGTACACTGGGAAATTTCAATATTATTAAGTCATAATGTGAAGTAAAAATGTTTTACGAGAAAAATGGACTCAAATATCATTGAAAACAACCTTCTACAGTAATTGAGAGCTACTAGTGTGTGCAACTGCAAAGAGCTATGAAGTTTCATTTGAAGCACCAAAAATCTTTTTTTTTTTTTAAAGTGTAAGATAAAAGATAAAGCAGCCAATGATGGCAGATGGGTTATCATTTCCACACGGCTCGCCAGTTAATCAGAGTAATGTAAAGAGTAGAGTGCTGTGATTGATGCCGTTCAAGAAAATTATGCTGAAAAATATAAATTGGCTCAATTCAGGATCTACAGAATTGGCTGGAAAGACGCATGACTAATCACAAATGTTATGAAAATAATTGGTTACTTAGCTGCTATTGCAAGTGTGAGCTGCATAGGCAAGAAATGCCATCAGCCAGGTGAAGAGGTATTTTTCTGATATTTTTAGTGACAAATGAAAAATAATCTGCATCTAAAATTAAGGATTATGCAGTTTGAAATTTGGGCACAGTTAATTAAGTAGGAATTTAGGATGCAACGTGTTGCATGATTTTACCTTCTTTGACATTTACTTTGAACTGGTAATTGACCTGAACAGCATAGCGGCAAACTGGTTTATGTCCTGGTCCTCCTTGCATGGATGTTCCTCTTGTGTCTTTGTGGGTTTTATCTGGGTGCTCCAGTTTCCTCCCATAGTCCAAAGACAGTTTAGGTGAATTGATGATCCTAAATTGGCCCTAGAGTGTGACTGGGGTGTGTGTGTGTGTGTGTGTGTGATGGACTGGTGCCCTGTCCAGGGCTTTTTTCTGCCTTGCACCCTATGGTAGCTGGGATAGGCTCCAGAAGATTCCTGCAACTCTGTTAGGTATAAGCTGGTAAGAAAATGACTGACTGTATTATTGACATTCACCACACCAATGAGCCTGTCAAAGTTTTCTACTCCTACAAGTACTTGGGGGTCCACATGAATGTCAGGTTGACCCATCTCAAAACACAGAAGAACTATAGAAGAAAGGGCAGTTGGCATTTCTTTAATGTGGGAAGTGATGTTCTTCACATCTTCTACAACTCTGTGATGGCCAGTGTGGTGTGCTGGGTTGGTCATCTCACTTCAGAAGAGGCCCACAGAACCAGAAAGCTAACTAACAGGACAGGCTCAGTTAGGGGATGCACTCTGGACCCCCATGGAGGTCATAGAGGAGTAGAGAATTAAAACAAAACTGAGTGACATTTTGAACAACACTGCACATCCTTTCTCTGAAACACCAACATTGAGGACTTTCAGCCAACAAATTATTTAGCAGAAGCATGTCAAGAAACACAACTGGAGCTTGGGACTGGGACTGCCAATTCAGATGTTTTTTGTCTTTTTAAAATTTTCTTCCCTTTTAGTCATTCAAAGGTGCAAAGTCTTTTAGAGTCCTGGTGGTTCCTGTCTTGCTATATGGTTGCGAGACATGGACGCTATTCAGTGACCTGAGACGAATACTGGACTCCTTCGGTACTGTGTCCCTTTGGAGAATCCTTGTTTACCGCTGGTTTGACTTTGTGTTGGTCACACAGTCCCGAATGAGGCATATTACCTGTATTGTGAGGGAGCGTCAGTTACGACACTATGGCCCGTGGGTGATCCGGCTCGCAGGACCCTCATTGTTGAGGACCCGAATGGCTGGACCAGGCCAAGAGGATGCCCACATATAACCTGGGTGCAGCAGACAGAGGGTCATTTCCAGAGGGTGGAACTGGACCACATGTCTGCTTGGGGGGGTTACCAACCAGGATCTTGAGCTGTTTCATTGTGTGATGGGTGCGGCAATGCGCTGTACCAGTGCATGCTCCTCAACCTAACCTGATCTGACCTTTTAGACATTCTGGTGTGTATTCAGACCATAGTGTACATTTATTTATTTATTTAAAGATCTTCTGTAAAAAGCCAAATTTTCCCATGGGGACAAATAAAGTTCTATCTAATCTAATTCACTGTGGGTATATGGATGACTGTAGTCTTCTCTCCTCTGTTTGTACTGTGGTATATAATAGTTGGAAGGTTACCAGTAACAGTAGCCAAGTGTCATTTCCCAGTGAAACTCTGCTGTTTTCCCCCCTGCTGTGAAAAGCACAAGGAGTCAAATTGTCTTTAGAGATGTTCTTTAACTTGACTGGATTAGAGTTTGTTTTTCAGAAAGGGTGATAGGGCAGCTTCAAGTAACTATAGGTCAGTAAGCTTAACGTGCATCCCAGGAAAATTAATAGTAGGGATTATTAAGGATACGATTGAGCATCACATGGTTTTACTGAACAATGTTTAGAAGAAGGAGGTCATGTTTTCCCAACATGCTTGAATTCTATAAGAAAGCAATAAAAGTATATGAACAAAGTGGAGCAGATGATATTATTGATCTGGACTTTTAGAAAGCATTTGATAAGGTGCCACATGAGAGGCTGGGCATCAAACTACAAGAAGTGGGAGTTCAGGGTGTGGAGTGTAGATGAGTACAAAATTGGTTCAGACACAGGAAGCAAAGGGTGATGGTGACAGGAAATTGCTCCCTCTTATTTATCCAAATTGTGTGCTTTACACCAGCCATCTAGAGTGCTTAGATCTTCTGGTCAGTTGTCTCTATTTGAGTGAGTCACTGTCTTGCCTCCTGAAAGATGAGGCTCAGTCGCAGGCTTCAGAACAACCAACTTTATTAATCAACTTAAAAGAAGAACATTGACGCGAGAGCTACCACTCCAGGACACACAGGCACAGCATACAAGTGGTGACTTCATTAGTCATTCTGGCTCGGCTCCCTCCTTCGGTTCAGGCATTGATAATCCACCTCATCAGGGTGTGCGTCCACGACTGGGATTGGATCATCCTGGAGGAAAGGGGACAAAGGAAAAGTGGGGCAGGTCATTGGCCAAATTAAAGTACCCCTTGAATTGGCGATCAATCTGTGGCCAAAATGCGCATTGTGCAGTGGGGCTGCAAACTCGTCTTTGAGGCTGGACGCATTGCAGTAGGTTGAGGTAGTGAGCCCGCCACTATCTAGCGTGGGCACGTCACAAGATGATTTTGACATTTCCTCCTGTCCTCCATTAATTAAAGATCCTAACAGGTCAGTCAGTACGTTTTGTGTAAGGTGGTCTGATAACACGATAAAACATCAGAAAATTCAATATTTGTGGAGATGATTCATTAAAATATCCAATTAAATGTAAGTTTTTCACAGGTAAGACTGTGGACCAGCTCCTTCTCCGAGACCTAAACATAAACTGTACAGCCCTTACAGATCTCATTTCTTATGATTTGCTCAAAATACACACTCACTTTCATAAGCTTTATAAGAAATCCATCTGATTATGTTTCCTCACTAGTTTCTCTTAGTCACCCTGTGACTGATAGATGAAGGCTCATTAGTCTAGGTCGGCCATAGCTTCATGGAGGCGAAGAACAGAGAGAGAGAAACACATCTAATGCGCACATACATTCATTAAAGGTGCAGTTGTGATGGAATGTCCTAGATACATATAAAGCGACATAAATGTGCAGCCTGCTTTTTGTCAGCTGTATTGTACGTCTTCTAATTTCAAATGTCTTAGTAACAATATCCTAAAACATATAATGATCATCAAGATTGTCTTTAGTAATATTTTGAAACATGTAAACAATTAGTACCTTATCCTGATGTTTTTAGATGGGTGCAGAATTGGCTCAGATCGAGGAAGCAGACGGTGATGGTGCGAGGAACCTCATCAGAATTGGTTGAAGTTAAGAGTGGTGACCAGCAGTGGGCAGTGCTGGGGCTGCTGCTGTTTTTAATAGATATAAATGATTTAGATAGTAATATAAGTAACAAGCTGGTTAAGTTTACAGATGATACCAAGACAGGTGGATTAGCAGATAATTTGGAATCCGTTTTATCATTACAGAAGGACTTGGATAGCATACAGGCTTGGGCAGATTTGTGGCAGATTAAATTTGACATCAGTAAATGTAAAGAATTACACATAGGAAGTAAAAATGTTAGGTTTGAATACACAATGGGCGGTCAGAAAATCGAGAGTCCACCTTATGAGAAGGATTAGGAGTCATAGTGGAGTCTAAGCTATCGACTTCCCGACAGAGTTCAGAAGCCATTAAGAAGGCTAACAGAATGTCAGGTTACATAGCGCCTTGATGTGTGGAGTACAAGTCACAGGAGGTTCTGCTCAACCTTTATAACACACTGGTGAGGCCTCATCTGGAGTCCTGTGTGCAGATTTTGGTCTCCAGGCTACAAAAAGGACATAGCAGAACAAGAAAAGGTCCAGAGAAGAGCAACTAGGCTGATTCCAGGGCTACAGGGGATGAGTTATAAGGAAAGATTGAAAGAGCTGAGCCTTTACAGTTTAAGAAAAAGAAAATTAAGAGGTGACATGATTGAAGTGTTTAAAACTCTGAAGGGAATTAGTCCAGTGGATCGAGACTGTTATTTTAAAATGAATTCATCAAGAATATGGGGACACAGTTGGAAACTTGTTAAAGGTAAATTTTGCACAATCATTAGGAACTTTTTCTTTACACAAAGAAACACTTGGAATAAGTGACCAAGTAGTGTGGTAGACAGTAAGACTTTAGGGATTTTCAAAACTCGACTTGATGTTTTTTTGGAAGAAATAAGTGGACAGGACTGCCGAGCTTTGTAGGGCTGAATGGCCTGTTCTCATCCAGAATGTTCTTTTTTTTTTCTTTTTTTTTTCCAGGATGTTCTAATGTTCTAACATAAGAATACATAAGAGATTTGACAAACGAGAGGAGACCATTCAGTTTATCAAACCCGCTTGTGTAGCTAATAGCTGAGCTGTTCCGATGTCTCATTCAGATTCTTCTTAAAGGTTGTTGAGGTTTCTGCTTCAGTGGCCAAGCTAGTGCTAGACCACAGAATGGGGTCATGTTATACATCAGTGTTATAACGCTATAGTGGCAATCGTCTCATTCTACACATGACTAGTCACACTGTCCTAATGATAAATACACTGCATTCAGAAAGTAGTAATAATCATTCATTACATTTAAATAGCACTTTTCTCACTAGTCAAAGTGCTTAGACAGAGGGGAACCACTTCAACCACCACCAATGTGTAGCACCCACCTGGATGATGTGATGGCAGCCATTTTTGTGCCAGTAAGCTCAGCACACATTAGCTGTTCGGTGGTGAAAGGGGTGAGGGAGAGAGACAATTAGAGACAGGAGATGATTAGGGGGCCAGAAATGATGTGGCCGTGATGGACAGTTTAGCCAGGACATTGGGATATACCCTACACTTTTCAAAAGATGTCCAGGGATCTTTAATGACCACAGAGAGTCAGGAACTCGGTTTTACGTCTCATCCAAAGGGTGGTGCCATTTTTGCCACACAGTGTCTCTGTCACTGAACTGGGCAATTAGGATCCACGCACGGACAACAGGGTAAGCACCCCCTGCTGGCCTCACCAACACCTCTTCCAGCAGCAACCCAAGTGTTTCCTAGTTGGTCTCCCATCCAAGTACTTGCCAGGCCGAATATGCTTAGCTTCAGGTGGGTGACCTCCTCTGAAGCACATGTGGTATGGTCCCTTCATTTTCTGCACATTTTATAATGTTAAAGATTCGATTTTAGATGGATACATTTGCCACTTTGCCCACCAAGCTACACTCAATAACCCATAATGACAGAGTGAAAACATGATTGCAAATTTATTAAAAATCAAAAACTGAAATCTCTCATCCAAAGAAGTTTTCGGTCTCTTTGCTGTGTCACTTCAAATTGTGCTCAGGTGCCTCCTGTTTGCTTTAATTCTCCTTGAGATGTTTTTACAGAACTTGATTGGAGTCCCACTATGGCAAACTGAAGTGATTGGGCATCAGTTAGGAAGGCACACGTGTCCCTGTATACGGAAGGTCCCACAATTCACACTACACGTCAGGACACAAACCAAGCCCTGAAGTCCAGGGAACTCCCTGTAGACCTCTGTGGGAAATATATCCCACTCTCTCCTCATGTTTGTCCTTTCAGCCCTGAATTTTTAATATTGTACAATATTATGTTATGTGGTGTGGCATAGACCAGGGGTTTAAACAAATTCTAAACGCTTTGAGCAATCCTCAACAATTATGATCCTGCGAACCGGATCAGTCTCAGGGAATTATGCCACACGGCCATAGTGCAGTAACTGACGCTCCCTCACAATGCAGGTAATGTGCCTCATTTGGGAATCAGTGAGCAACACAAAGTCAAACCAGCAGTACCCAAGTATTCTCCAAAGAGACACAGTGCCAAAGGAGTCCAGTCTTCGTCTCAGGACACTGGATAGCATCCATGTCTCACAAACAGAAAGCACCAGGACTCTAAAGACTTGGACCTTCATCCTTTTGCAGAGATATCAGGAGTGCCACACACTCCTGTCTAGCGACCACATGACCCTCATGCTCTCCCAATCTGTCTACTGACTTCATAGAAGAGTCACCAGAGACATGTGGTCAGTAAGGAATATATCCTACTCTCTTCTTCATATTTGTCCTTTCAGCCCTGAATTTATAATATCATGTTATATTATTTTCTGAGAATTAGACCACGACCAGGGTTTAGGAGAAGAAGAAGTTTGGAACCACCAGGACTCTTCCTAGAGTTGGCCGTCCAGCTTAACTGAGTAACAGGACAAGAAGAGCTTTGGTTATGGAAGTGAGTGAAAATATAACAATCTTCACACTAAGAGAGCCCCTTAAGTCTTTTGCCTGAGATGGAAGAACCTGTCCAAAGAATGGCCAACCCAGTAGCACCCCATCAATCAAAATAGTGAGATGGAAGCAACTCTGGAGTAAAAGGCCATTGACCGTCCACTTGGACAGATTACTGTTTCTCTAATGTATGCACAGCTCTAAGTCTGGGTAGCCACATTCTTCACATTTCCTTTTGGCAACAGGCAATTCAGGGGCCAAAGGTGGGCCGTAACTATGCTGCCATCCAAAAGATCCTCTTTGGATATTCATGACTGGCGTGACAGTTGTTTTTTATGTTTTGTAATGCAGGTCGACTACCGCTAATCTGGTCACTGGTAATCAGGTTCCACCACTAATCCGGATACAATTTCTTTTCAAATTTCCTAGGGAGGCCTTCCGCTACTGTTTTGATGCTCATTGGTTTCAGCACCAGCTGTTGGTGCAAACTCATTAAAAATACTGGCAAGCCATTCCTACTTGCTTTTTCTGCATTTATTATTATAACCTTCTCACATTTAGCTTCAGCCACGGTCCAAAATGCATTAAGAAAGCGTTTTGCTGTGGTGTAAAGCACAAACACTGTACAGTCATGGCCAGAAGTTTTGAGAATGACACAAATATTAATTTTGCTGTCTTAGTTTTTATGATGGCAATTTGCATCTACAGTGATCCCTCCTCAATCGCGGGGGTTGCGTTCCAGAACCCCCCGCGAAAGGTGAAAATCAGCGAAGTAAAAACCATACGTTTATATTGTTATTTTTCTATTGTCACGCTTGGGTCACAGATTTGCACAGAAACACAGGAGATTGTAGAGACAGGGACTTTAAAACACTGCAAACAAACATTTGTCTCTTTTTCAAAAGTTGAAACTGTACTCCATGACAAAACAGAGATGACAGTTCCGTCTCACAATTAAAAGAATGCAAACATATGTTCCTCTTCAAAGGAGTGCGCGTCAGGAGCAGAGAATGTCAGTGAGAGAGACAGAGAAAAGCAAACAATCAAAAATCAATACGGGCTGTTCGGACTTTTAAGTATGCAAGCACCGCCCGACAAAGCAGCTGCAAGAAAGGGAGCAATGTGAAGGTAGTCTTTCAGCATTTTTTAAAGGAGCGTCCGTATCCTCTAGGCCAGTGTGCAAACAGCCCCTCTGCTCACACCCCCTCCGTCAGGAGCAGAGAATGTCACAGAGAGAGAGAGAAAAGCAAACAATCAAAAATCAATAGGTGCTATTTGGGCTTTTAAGTATGCGAAGGACCACGCGGGAAGCATATCGTATATCATTGAGGAGTTTAATTTAATACATAATACGTGCTCTGATTGGGTAGCTTCTCAGCCATCCACCAATAGTGTCCCTTGTATGAAATCAACTGGGCAAACCAACTGAGGAAGCATGTACCAAAAATTAAAAGACCCATTGTCCACAGAAATCCGCGAACCAGAATCACCAAAAATATGTGATATATATTTAGATATGCTTACATATAAAATCCGCGATGGAGTGAAGCCGCGAAACCCGAAGCGCGATATAGCATGGGATCACTGTACTCCAGAATGTTATGAAGAGGATCAGATGAATTGCAATGAATTGCAAAATTCCTATTTGCCATGAAAATGAACGTCATCCCAAAAAAACAACATTTCCACTGCTGTTGTGAAGAAGGCTTCATGGCACCCAAAAAAGTCCAGCTTGCGCCAGGACCATCTCCTAAAGTTGATTCAGCTGTGGGCACCTCCAGTGCAGAGCTTGCTCAGGAATGGCGGCAGTCAGGTGTGAGTGAAGTGAAGACTTTTGGAGGATGGCCTGGTGTCAAGAAGGGAACAAGAGAAGCCAAAGAAAGACATCAGGGACAGACTGATATTCTGCAAAAGGTACAGGGATTTGGACTGCTGAGGTAAAGTCATTTTCTCTGATGAATCCCCTTTCCAATTGTTTGGGGCATCAAGTGAGCACTACCATCAGTTCTGTGTCATGCCAACAGTAAAGTATCCTGAGACCATTCATGTGTGGAGTTGCTTCTCAGCCAAGGCAGTGGACTCACTCACTCCGAATAAAGAATGGGACCAAAACATCCTCTGAGAGCAACTTCTCCCAACCATCCAAGAACAGTTTGGTTACCAACAATGCCTCTTCCAGCATGATGGAGCACTGGGCCATAAGGCAAAAGTGAGAACTGAGTGGCTTGGGGAACAAAACGTCAAAATTTGGGGTCCACGGCCAGAAACTCCCCAGACCTTAGTCCCATTGAGAACTTGTGGTCAATCCTCAAGAGGTGGGTGGACAAACAAAAACCCACCGATTCTGACAAACTGCAAGCATTGGTTATGCAAGAATGGGCTGCCATCAGTCAGGATTGGGCCCAGAAGTTGATTGACAGTCAGCATGCCAGGGCGAATTGAAAAAGAAAGAAGGGCTAACACTGCAAATATTGAATCTTTACAAAAATGTAAAATAATTACCAATAAAAGCCTTTGAATCTTATGAAATGCTTGTAATTCTACTTCAGTATACCATAGAAACATCTGACAAAAAGATCTAAAAACACTGAAGCAGCAAACTTTGTGAAAACCAATACTTGGGTCATTCTCAAAACCTTTGGCCACGACTGTACATTGTCCACAACAGATAAAGCAGAACTTCTGAAAAGACTCAACAGCATTGGGCGCAGGTGTATTGTCAGATTGTGATGTGCGCCATTCTCTGAATGTTTTCTATTACCAAATGCTTTCCAATAGATGCCTTGGCAGTTCATTGTAATGCTGCTTAATAACAGGACAGCCTGTTCATGGGGAAACTCATTATCAACAAGTCTGTTAATGTCAAAAAACACAACCATCATTGTGTTGATGTTCGATTTGACCCGATGTGCTTTCTTTTTGCTTGTCAAAAAAAAAACCACCCAAGCGAGTCAACAGGCTTTAATTAAAACGTCTTCTACGAGTGCTAAAGACAAAGGCTCATGGTTAACAGCTACACCTGTAAGGGCATAAGGCGTTCTATATAATCAGTAGATAATCAAGTAGTGAAAGTGATATGTATCAGTAGAAATTAACTTTCACGCCTAATAACTTCGAAATAATATCATTTTAGGATCTGAAGGTCCCTAAAGTCCTGCTCTCTACCACACTACTTGGTAGATTTTAACATTTGCCTATAGTTCTTTATGTAAAGAAAAACTTTCTAACATTTGTGCAGAATCTGCCCTTAGCACATTTCCAATTATGTGCTCGTGTTCTTGTTGGAGAATTTATTTTAAATTAATAGCCTGGATCTGATATACCAGTTCCTTTCATAATTTTAAACACTTCAATCATGCCTCCTCTTACAGATTTTCTCGATCGCTTTGATGCAGTTCTCACATTAGGAACGTCATTCTCAGCACTCCTAATGCAGTTCGCAGAACAGTTCAGGCATTTCTCGTAACACAGAGGCACTAAAACAATCAATCCCTTTTTCACGCGCGTCCACACATGCAAAGTCAATCGATCACTTCAGCACTGTGACCAACGAATGAAAACCTTTCAACACTGTTTTAAGACTTTGAAACCACATGTTTTTATACTTTTATCGAAACATTACTGACTTTATTGAAAAGAGTACTGCAAAAAATATAGGCCTAATGTAGAGTAAAAAATGTTCAGAAATAAAAATAAAATTTGAAGGATTTATTCGAAAACTTTACACAATATAACTGCTGAAACTCAGAAAAGCAAAATGATACTCGTGAAACTATATCATCAGGAAATGGATAAAGAAAAAATACACAAACTTAGAAGACAGCATCAACTACTGTATAGTACAGTAAAGTCACACTACATAGACGTCCGAGATTCGGTCCCTGCAAGGGGAAGCAACCCTAACCTGATGAGCCCTAATTAGGGCGAAACGTCTCCTGTACTCTTTGTATTGACAGGAATTTTATGGTATGATCTGAATGGCGGATGTTTGGTGACTGGCCGACCAAGCACAAGTGTTACCTGGTAGGTGACTATCCAAATAATCAGATTGTGATCAGACCTATGGATTTAATACTCAGATCTTCACACTGTCAAGTAAGCGATCCAGCCACCATGGCCTAACGTCTGATGTTGTGCTTCAAGTGCTGATGTGCGAGGTACGATCCCTAAAAGGGGAAACAAAGGTGTGTACACCTGATGAGCCCCAATTAGGGTGAAACATGTGTCTTGTCCTTTTTGTAATATGTGGTATGTCTATGATCTGCTTCTCGCAAATGAGATGACGCGGTGGATGTTTGACGACTGAAAAGCGTTACCGGGAAGGTGTCAACCCAAATAATCAGATTGCGATCAGACCTATGGATGTAATACTCCAATCTTCACTCTGTCAAGTAAGCAATCCATCCTCCGTGGTGCAACGTCTTATGTTCTGCTTCAGGCGCTGATGTCTGAGGTCCGATACCTGCAAGCAGAAGCAAAGGTGTGTCCACCTGATGAGCCCCAATTAGGGCAAAACGTGTCCTGTCCTCTTTGTATTGTTGACAGGTATTTTATGGTATGTCTATGATCTGAGTGGCGGATGTTTGCTGACTGGCAGACCAACCACAAGTGTTACCTGGTAGGTGACTACCCAAATGATCAGATTGCGATCAGACCTATGGATGTAATACTCCGCTCTTCATCTTGTCAAGTAAGCGATCCAGCCACCGTGGCGCAACGTCTGATGTTCTGCTTCAGGTGCTGACATGCAAAGTATGGTCCCTGTAAGGGAAAGCAAGTGTGTGTACACCTGGTGGGCCCTAATTAGGGCCAAACATGCCCTATCCTTTTTGTATTGTTGACAGGCATTGTATGGTATGTCTATGATCTGCTTCTCACAACTGAGATGATGTGGTGGCTGTTTGCTGACTGACAAGCGTTACCTGGTAGGTGTCAACCCAAATAATCAGATTGCGATCAGATCTATGGATGTAATACTCCATTCTTCACCCTGTCACGTAAGTGATCCAGCTGCTGTGGTTGCAACATATGAAGTTCTGCTTCAGGTGCTGACATCTGAGATCCGACCAAACCACAAGCGTTACCTGGTAGGTGACTACCCAAATAATCAGATTGAGATCAGACCTATGGATGTAATACTCCGATCTTCACCTTGTCAAGTAAGCGATCCAGCCACCGTGGCACAACATCTGAAATTCTGCTTCAGGCACTGACGCCTGAGGTTTGATCCCTACAAGGGGAAGTAAAGGTGTGTACACCTGATGAGCCCTAATCAGGGCAAAACATTTGTTGTGTACTCTTTGTCTTGTTTGACAGGTATTGTATGGTATCTATGAATGTATATATGCATATAAATCTAAAATTACTATAAACTGCAAAATATGAAATGTCTTGAGGGACAACCTGTCTCTCATCTCTATTGGGCCACATCATTATGTCTGCATCACACCTGATGTCTTCAATTGGGAGACACAGAGGGTAAAAACTTTTTGCATGCCGCACTCAGCCTGGACAAGCCTCAGGTGTGATGTCCTCAAGCCAGCATCCATTTCTTCCAATAGGGAAATCTGATTATGAGGCTGTTCATCATACACCTTGCACCTACAAGCAGAAAATAATTTCTCAATTGGGTTGAGGAATGGTGAATACATTTGCAGGAACACCATTATTATTTGTTGGTGGGTTTCAAACCATTCCCTCTCATGGTTGGAGTGGTGAGAATTTACATTGTCCCAGATTACCACATGAAGTGGCACACTGGCTCTCATAATCACCCTTATTTTTTTGGGAATGAGGGCATAACACCTGGTTGCAGCAGATAGATGGTCATTTCCAGGAGGTGGACATGGACAGTATGTCTGTCTGGGAGGTTGCCAGCTAGGATCCCGAGCCTTTTCATCGTGTGGTGGGTGCAGCAACACATTGTACTAGTGCATGCTCCCCAACCTGACCTGACCTGACTACCAAGTTTGGTATCATCTGCAAACTTAAACACTTTCTTCTTTATGTTCATATCCAGATCATTTATATACTGTATATTAAATAGAGCAGAAAACCATAGCATTGACCTCTGATGGACACCACTTT
This sequence comes from Polypterus bichir lapradei, assembly GCA_026402145.1. Taxonomy (NCBI): domain Eukaryota; kingdom Metazoa; phylum Chordata; class Cladistia; order Polypteriformes; family Polypteridae; genus Polypterus; species Polypterus bichir. The sequence continues at coordinate 26,927,921 of JANRMT010062820.1, forward strand.
TAACATCAGCTAATTCTGATAGGGTTCCTCTCCCCATAAGCCATTGTTCCTGGCATTTTAGCCAATTTTGTCCTCACTGATACAGTCTGCCTTTTCTTCCCCATCTTCTTTTAGTTTGATCACTAGCCTTCCATGTGGGACCTTATCAACAACCTTCTAAAATCAAGATAAATAACATCATAAAGCACTTCTCTGATCGCTTGCTTTTGTTGCTTCCTCATAAAATTTCAGAATATTAATGAAACACAACCTAATATGAACCAATGCCGACTATTCGTTCATGCTTGATTTTGTCATCTGATGCTCCCTACTTTCCTTAATATCCTTATGCATCATTTTACAGATGAGGGAGTTAAATCAATTCATACTTATGGCTGTGGAACACAGGGGAACAATAGGGTAATAATGTTCAAGAAATTGTCAAAACACAAGTCACCATAATACAGTAAATTCTTTCTTCTTCTTCTTCTTCTTCTTCTTCTTATTATTATTATTATTATTATTATTATTATTATTATTATTTCACTGGATCTCAAAAGGCCCTTTAAGTTTTATTTTGATTGGTGTCACTCCACATGGCTAATTCTTATGCTTTTGGCCTGCACTGCCTTCCTTACTCCAGTGTTTCTGAACCTTTGTTGTCCTGTTAAAATATGCCCTCCAGTGACCAACACCAGACCCACAGAGCCTCAACTGTAATGGCCAGTATACTTTGCAACCAACATAGGGGCAATCTGTCATACAACCAAATGGCCTGTCCCAAATACAGACTTAGTCAGCATATGACTGTAACTGTTTCTATTTGAAGCTCACTGGCGTACGGTTACTTGAACTAACCCAATGCACTTTTAATTTAATGGGATAAAATCTGCCAGATTTTAGTCTTTAAGAATTTCCCCAGTGTGCCATGATATTTGAAAAATAGGTGTTAAGGGTTTATATCTGTAATCACCAACCTCTTAAATGAGGTAAGTAAGCGAATCCTAATTGGCATCATTAGGATACAATTAAAGGTGCAAACTCCACATAAAGAGGCAAATTAATAAGAAAACAATAACATAGAGTTAAGTATTCAAGGTGATGTTTAAAATACAAATATTTATCATTTTAATGCAGATCTCCCACTTCTGCACCTTTCTGAATACAGTGTTAATAGAAGAGTAAAAAAAAAAAAAAACAATTAAACAACAAGGTCAGCAGGAGATAAAATGACTCAGTGACTGTAAAACAAGATGGAGCAAAAACTACCACTGCAGCAGACCTCCAGGCTTAACCTGAGACTCAGTTGTACTGTACCTAC
>JANRMT010062820.1:26930476-26948964 GCA_026402145.1 Polypterus bichir lapradei
ATAGATAGATAGATAGATAGATAGATAGATAGATAGATAGATAGATACTGTATCCATCTAAAATTACAAAACTTCCTTTGTTAAATTTGTAATTTATGGAAAAGACTTTGTGATTTTAATCTTGATTTTTATCTACTTCTTCTTCCTCCTCTTCATCTTTTACCACTTCTATGCTGAGTGATTTGCTTGATCAAACATCTCCACACAGCTTGGTCTTGTATCTCCTCTCCAGTCAGACCCTTTTCCTTCAGATCTTCTTTTACTTTATCCATCCATCTCCTCTACTTTGGCCTTCCTCACTTTCTCTTCTCCTGGACTTCAGTTCCTATCACTCTTTTTCCCACGTATTCATTGTCTCTCCTCATCACACGTCCAAACCTTCTCAGCCTACTTTCTTGCCCTTTCATAGATATTCTCTCCCACTTTAGTTGTACCTCTGATTGACTCATTTCTTATTCTGTCCATTTTTGTAACTCCACACTTCCATCTCAACCTTAGGTTTCCCATCTGACTATAGCTAAGGTATTGAACATGAGATAGCCAGGCTTGCATCTTGCTAAGGTATTAAAGCTGAGGTAGCCAACCTCAGATCTTGCTAAGCTGATTGCGCTGAGGCAGCCAGCCTCAAACCTTGCTAATGTGTTAAAGCTCAGGTAGCCAGTCTCGGATTTTGCTAAGTTATTAAAGCTGAGGTAATTGGCCTTGGACCTTACTAACTTAATTGCCCTGACGCAGCCAGCCTTGGATCTTGCTAAGGTATTAAAGCTGAGGTAGCCAGCCTCCAACCTTCTTAAGGTAATGACGTTGAGGTAGCCAGCCTCTGACCTTGCCGTCTGTGAGAAGAATGAGTAATGGGTGAATATGAAACAGGAATGACCTGCAGGGTGTACAGGTAAAATAAGGCTAACACTTTGGGCACTTCCAGTATTAACGTGTGAATCAATGCAAAACGGATATTAATTTTGAGGTAGCCAGTCTCAGACCTTGCCAAGGTAATTGTGCTGAGATAGCCAACATTCGATATTGCTATTTGAGAAGAATTAGGAATGAGTGAATATCAAACAAGAAAGTACTGCGGGATGTACAGGTAAAATAAGGCTAATAATTTGGGCACATCCAGCATTAACGTGTGCACCAATATAAAAAGAACCTTAGAGATTAAAGTACCTTCTAAGAACATTTTTACACGATTGGGTTAAAAAATGGATGGAAGGATGGGATTATTCTACAGGTCACCATATTACAATATTCAATTACATCTATCCTTTTAAGCAATGAGAATTTTTTTAATTTCTCCAATATATAAAAATGACTCATTGTATTACACTCTCCTACATTCTAATGAATAAGGTTATTCATTATGACTCTAAGCAAAGGGTGGCAATTAATTTAGTTTCTATAGGAAAAAAAATCCATTTAGTAATTCACTTTCCTGCTTTTTTCATGCGTTTAAATATCTCCAGTTCTACTGCAGCAATTAACAGTATTGGATTGTCAGTATCACTATTGTTCTAATTGTCATAATACAAATTGACTAAAAGAAAACCTTAATTATTTCATCTATGAGCGTTAACTATAATGAATTATAGGAATTTAAAACCTAGTTTTAACCAAACTTGATTGGCGAACACAAAGGACTCAATACTGATGAAACATTTCATTTTGTTCAATTTCTGCAAAGAATTAGGTCACTACTAGAGAAGTGGATATTTGAGGTCTTTAGCTTATCCCTTTCCGCTAAAAGGTTGAATCATTTCCCAGGAGAAGCTATTCTGCTTCTTTTCATCCATGAGATTAAGTCACTATAATTCTAATTAAAATGCAGGCTCGATTTTGCTTGTATTAACATGTAAAACTGACATATCATGTTTCTATTATTACAGCGCTGTTAAGTGAATACCAAGTATGCTAAAGGCTTTTTCACATTCTATAGTTTGGTTGCAATTTTTATTCCCTAGCACATAAAATTATAAAGATCTTTTTGTGCAATATATCAGATTAATAAAACTGTGCATGCTTCTTAGAAATTATTTAATGTGTCTAGTACTTTTTATAACATGCTGAAAGCCAGCTAAAATAATTTAATATTTATATAAAACAAAAGGTCTGAACATAGTGTAAGCACAAGGGGGCACCACTGAGTCCTAAACCACAGACACAATAATTCCAGATTCAATAAAAAGGATTTTTTCACCTCTAGCACCTTCCACAATACACAAATATAAATTCTCACCTTCCACCTCTCGTTGTGTGTTGCCCCCTGCCTCCTGACTCAGTCAAGTGAAGCAGGGGGCTCTCTTTTGACTCTGAACCAGGAACTGCTTCCTGTGTCACAGACAGGTCGTCCAGAGTACTTCTGGGTCACGTGGAAACCAGTGCAGTCCTCCCCTGGTAGATCCTGACAGGTACTGTGTTTCTGGACTCCAACTCCCATGCCTCGATGCAAGTGTCCTAATCGGGTTCAGCCCTGAGGAACACTGCCAACTGTTGTGTGGGGGAATGAACTTCTCCCAGTATACCCGTTTGCTCAGTACATCCATTATGGTCTACTGGCTGGGCAAGAATTCATCCTCCTTCCCAGGTAGGATGCCTGCCTTTCATCCATGGCACCTACAATAGCTTAAAAAGAGGAGTTAAAGTGGCATGTATAAGAATCCATCTAGTAGGGTGTACCAGTGATCCCTAATTATAGGTTTATTATATTGGCCGATTTCAGTCCCAATGGATCATGTATTTACGCCACTATTTGTGCATCGTCTGCCATGGCTGTGTAGTCCTATGTGGGAGTCACATGTCATGCGACAAAATGTAGCTGCATCTTGCTTGGGTTGGTCTTGTCTGTTGGTTTTCTTCTCCTTCATTTGCTGAGCCAGGCTGAGCTCATATTTCTTTAGCTTTGTCATTCAATCATTTCTGAGTCAAGTGATTGGTATGTGCTGGTGTTGTGATGCCCTGTGCTCCTTGAACCCCAGCACAAATACACCCTGGGAATCTTGTAGCTCATCTCTTAGGGCTGTGATACCCCGTGTAGTGTGAATAGGGCACAAAACTACACTTTGGATATCTTGTAGTTCATGGACTGAACAGGAGCAGAGGGAGAGATAAGGCACAGACAAAACATTGAGCAAAAACAATGGTGCTATCTTAACGGCATGTTGCCTGTTTACAGAGCCCCCTGCTCACTTTGCTTGCCAACACCAATGCAGGCGCTATGCACCAGCCACTTTGCGTCTCTGTCGCCTGCGTATGTGGATTTCTCTTTCACCACACAACAAATCTTTTAATTCTCGTGGATACACCTCTTCATTGAGAAGAAAAACTTAATTTGTCCTTAACTCAATTTTTCTTTTTGTAAAAACTTGATTGATTTGTATGGATTGCAATAAAATTAATAAAAAGGAAAAAAAGAAAAACTACTTTTCCCTGATGGCAACACGAATTAGACGATCTACAAGTCTCCGACTTAAAGTTTAAAGCCAAACAATATCTACATACTTCTGTCAAATCACCTGTGTCCATATATTCAATCTCTTTTTGCAGTTCCATTATTTCACTGAGTAGTAATTTCCATTTGTTAGTGCTAATGTGATCCTTACTATCAGGTTTTTGAGACTTTTGAATTTTAGTACTTTCGTTATCTCTAACCTGCTCTGCATGTGTATCGCACCGTTTTTGAACCTCTTTGCAATGTTCTACTTTGTCTTCTACCCTTTGTCTTTTATTTCCGACCCCGTTTGGAGCTGAGAGCACAGGAATTGTGTCTGACAAAAACATTCACACGAATGAGAAGTGAGTGGATGTTGGGCGTGGCTGTAAATGTTTGAGATGAGGGTGGGACTTGTCAAAATCTCTTGTCAAAAAGTCTCGTCTCGTGGGACCTTAAATTATCTCTCGCAGGAGTTGAAATTATCTTCGAGAAAGTCTCATTTGAAGATTTCCTTTAAGAATAGAGAGATGTACAACAAATCAAATCAAATGAATAATATATTGAACAATTATTATAAAAGTAAAGTTGAATAAATTGGACTCTACAGCTGCATGAACAAAAAAGTACCACTTCCGGTTAGCGGAAATAACTCAAAAGTTGATAGAAATCTACATTTTGTACGTAATACTTGCATGCAAAATTTGGTTGACCTAAATGAAAGCGTACTCAAGTTATCGTGTTTACAGACACTCACACACACACACAGACACACAGACATAATTCCAGAAATGGTATTTTCGGACACAGGGAGGTCTAAAACGTCGAGATTCATCAAAATCTTGAAATCGAATTTTTGTACGATTACAATTCCATCCCTGTACTTCGTATATGAGAAAGTAAAAACAAAAACAAATCCCGAAATACAGGGGTGGGCAAAAGTAGATTTACAGTTGGAAAAAGATATGCAGGTAAGGATTATTACAATAGCTTTATTAACTCAGTAGCTTTAATAACTTTGCAGTATTAATGCAAAAGAATGTCACAATGACACATTGCTGGTTTTCATTATTTACACATTCGTGCGGTTTACTTGCTACACTGGAACACATTTTAATAATAACAGGAAGAACATAAATAGCACAAATAAATAATACAATAATTAATACATAAATAATAATATAAAAATAACCTCTATGTTTGGGATCCTCACAACTGTAAACCTACTTTTGCCCACCCCGTATATATATATTGTTATGCGTGCACACCTGAGGATCACCATGCAAGCTCTTTCCAAGTATGTGATACCGCCCAAGGCCGGGCCGAGAGGGGATGCTGCCACTAACTCTCTTGTCCTCTTCTTCCTCCACAGTAAAGAGGAACCGCCAAGTGAGGGCAACTGACCCCACCCATTCCGGTCCCGGGACTTCAGAGCTTTGACCGCACGGAAGGAGGCATCGCTGATCACAGAGAAGACTTGACAGAAGGAGTTTCAATAGCTGAGCTGATTTAACAAGAAGCCACCCGTTTTATGTAGTGATTGCTAATTGTTGCTATGTTTACGCCATAATGCGTTCTTTTTCTTTAAAAACTGCAAGTAAATGGGGAAGGATACAGTATGTGGTACCCCAAAAATTTTTTAGTTGTCATGACCATCTATCACTCAGATGACCACAAAATATAAACATATAGTATACCGTAGAAATGACAGCGAAGCCCTTCTCTCCTGATTGCTCAGTTTGGCTGTGGAAAAGTCGTAGGTGTTCCAACCCTTTTTCCATTTAAGAACTACAGAGGTCACTGTGCTTCTGGGAACCTTCAATGTTGTAGAAATGTTTCTCGTGGCCTCCTCCAGATCTTTGCCTTGACACACTCCTGTCTCTAAGCTCTCCTTCAACCTCATGGCTTGATTTTTGCTCAACTGTGAGCCCTTCTGCAGATAGGTGTGTGGGCCTCTTGTAATTACGTGTAATCAATTGCATTGAAAACAGCGAAAAAATATCAAAACCAAACAAAAGAGTGGAATGCACCTTAACTATATCTCAGGTGTCATAGCCAAGGATCTGAATGTTGTGTCAATGTGATATTTCAGTTTTTCATTTTTAAAACATCCATCCATCCATTATCCAACCCACTATATCCCAACTACAGGGTCACGGGGGTCTTCTGGAGCCAATCCCAGCCAAAACAGGGCGCAAGGCAGGAAACAAATCCCGGGCAGGGTGCCAGCCCACAACAGGGCACACACACACACCAGGGACAATTTAGGATCGCCAATGCACCTAACCTGCATGTCTTTGGACTGTGGGAGGAAACCCAAGCAGACACGGGGAGAACATGCAAACTCCACGTAGGAAGGACCCGGGAAGCAAACCCAGGTCTTCTTACTGTAAGGCAGCAGTGCTACCCACTGCGCCACCATGCCGCCCCTTTTTTAAAATATTTTGCAAAAATTACTAAAGTTCTTTTTTAGTTTTGTCATTCTGGAGTATTGAATGTTGCTTGACAAGGAAAAAAATGAATTGAAATCATTTTAGCATAAGGCTGCCATGTAACAATATGTAAAAAAGTGAAGGGGTCCGAATACTTTCTAAACACACTAAAACCTCTGACAGATTGTTAGAAAATGTAGACTGTCAATTAAAATACTTATCGCAGGAATATGCGTTTGTATCTTTTAAAATCCAGAGCATGGTCATAATTTCCAAGGGGACTGAACATTTGGAATGGAACTGTAGATTTGTCCTGCTTAAATGAGAAATCCATGTTTAAAAATGCAAGATTTTTTTTTTTTTTTTGCTTTTTTTACAGTGAGCATTAAATGAAGCTATCTTGATCCATAAATCATGAATATTTAAACCGACTCAGAATGTGCACTGAAACGGAAAGCTCAGAGCAACCCTTAAAAATGACCCAGGCATACTTGGCATGCACAAGTCATCTTCGTGTTTTATTATTGTGTGTATTCGACAGAATTCCAACACATCCCTGTGCTACATGCAACAATGTCGTTATCCAGATGGCTGCGACTTTATTGCTTCGATGGTGTGGCTGTCAATATCCCAATTTAGTGGTGGTGAGAACTCTCCACTGACTTCATTAATAAATTCAAAGAAAAATCAGTTATTTCTGTGAGCCAATGGTTAGCATCTTTACAATAAATACCATATACTTTAGCTATTAAATCTAACAGGACTTACTAAAGCTAAAATACATAACAAATTAATGGAGTTGAAAATCTTTTGTTGAAATACAGTATAATTTTATATGCTTTTAGTGTTAGGAATAGTTTCCTATAAAAGTATGATAATAATAAATTAAGGCACATTCAAGCATGGGTAGCACAGTGGCACTGTGATACACAAGTAGGCATAATGCCTCGCTGTGACTGGGACAGCCAAATCACAAGTTTTCTTTCTTTTTAATTTTCCTGCTTTTTAGTCATTCTGGTGTGTGTTCAAACCATAGTAAGTGTATATCTATCTATTTATATACTGTATATATATATCTATCTATCTATATATATTGTGAACTTGAACCCGGACACAGACAGACGGACATCGTTGGTTCCACCACACACTGTTTATTTACAATATTTACAATTTGTTTTATGTGCACACCCAGTGCCTCCAGCACCGATCCCCCAAAGTCCAGGCCTCACAGTCACAATGCCTCTCTCTCCTGGCCGCCTCCAGTCCTCTCTCCAGCTCTGTCTCTCTTCCACCCGACTTCCGCCATCGACTGAAGGGAGGAGGAAGTGCTGGGCTCCAGGGATATTCAGGCACCGGGGCGCCGCCTGGCGGTGGCCACGGGTCCCTACAGGGCTGGGCTTCTAAGCCTTTTACCCGTGGCCCCCAACATAACCAGGGCGGACGCCCCCTCGCGGTCTGGAGGAGGCACAAGCCCTCCTCCGGTCCACCTGGGCGTCCCGGCCGGGCTCCAGCCCCGGCCGGATACCACAATATATATATATATATATATATATATATATGTATATATATATATATATGTATATATATAGATATATATAGTCACACATGTGCGCATGGGAGTCAACTGAAGGACTCAAAAGGGGATAATTCCATGCTGGACAAGGGGGTGACAGAGTGTACTGATCCTTTCTCTTTTTCATCTGCAGATCAACCACGGGAAATTCCACCTGGACTTGATAACGTCACTTCTGGTTCTGGGCCCCGATGAAATCGCTTCCAGTTCCGGGCCCAACGACATCGCTTCAGGTTCCTGCCAGAATGATGTCATTTCCCCTGCCCGACATTAAAACCAACAAGTTTGTCTGTCTCAACTGTTCTGCTTTGGATTGAAGTCTGTGAAGACCTTTTCATTTTGAACCAAACCGTCATATTTGGCAGCCTATTTCAAGTATGCAGGCGGCTGCTCCAAAACCTTTTCCTTTGCAGCTAAAGGGCTCGAATGATTGCAATTGCATGCCAAACCCGGGGTTGGCAGTGTTCACTAACTCTTTCTCTCATTCCTAGTCAAAAAAACACTGCTATCATGGGCTGTATCAAGAGTGGGAAGGAGGAGGGGTATAGGAACCTAATCAAGGACTTTGTTAAATGGTGCGACTCAAACCACCTACAACTGAACACCAGCAAGACCAAGGAGCTGGTGGTGGATTTTAGGAGACCAGGCCCCTCATGGACCCCGTGATCATCAGAGGTGACTGTGTGCAGAGGGTACAGACCTATAAATACCTGGGAGTCCAGCTGGATGATAAACTGGACTGGACTGCCAATACTGATGCTCTGTGCAAGAGAGGACAGAGTCAACTATACTTCCTCCTTCCTACTGGCCTCCTTCAACATCTGCAATAAGATGCTGCAGATGTTCTATCAGACGGTTGTGGCGAGCACCCTCTTCTACACGGTGGTGTGCTGGGGAGGCAACATAAAGAAGAGGGACGCCTCACGCCTGGACAAACTGGTGAGGAAGGTAGGCTCTATTGTAGACACGGAGCTGGACAATTTAACATCTGTGGCAGAGCGACGGGCGCTGAGCAGGCTCCTGTCAATCATGGAGAATCCACTGCATCCACTGAACAGGATCATCTCCAGACAGAGGAGCGGCTTCAGTGACAGACTGCTGTCACCGTCCTGCTCCACTGACAGACTGAGGAGACCCCACACTATGCGACTCTTCAATTCCACCTGGGGGGGTAAACGTTAACGCTACACAAGATTATAGACTGTTATACCTGCCTTGCACTCTCCACCTTGCATTTTTTAACGTGCACTGCTTTTTTATTGCTCTTTAATTAATATTGTTTTTATCAGTATGCTGCTGCAGGAGTATGCACAATTTTCCTTGGGGATTAACAAAGTATCTATCTATCTATCTATCTAAAGAAAATCCTGTCTGAGTCTAAGGACATTACTTCCGATTCTGTCCATTCTGACATCATTTCCTCCAGTTCACATATATAACCACCATTTTGTATCAGCTTTACTCAGTTCTATGTTCGACTCGAGTCTGTAAAGACATTTTTCTTTGCTCTGCCTGCATTTTTAAATATATGGAGTGGCTACCGCAAACTTTTTTTCTCTTTTTTGTGTTCTTTATATATTATCTATCCATCTAATTATTTAAAGAGGTTCTCTATAAAGCCAAATATCCCACTGGGGACAAATAAGGTTCTATCTATCTATCTATCTATCTATCTATCTATCTATCTATCTATCTATCTATCTATCTATGTCAATTTATTTATATAGCACATTTAAAACAACATAGTAATGCTGTGGCCAAAGTGCTTTACAATAATAGAATAAAAGAAAAACAAAAACAATTAACATAAAACATAAATAGTATTAAAATATATGAACATAAAATAAGATACATAATAAATTGAAATAATGTTATATAATCATAAAGAGGAAACCATCTCAATTTGGGTTCACATCCTGCGGGGAGTTTGTATGTTCTCCCCATGTCTGCCTCTGGTTTCTTCCCCTTATTCAAAGATATGCAGGTTAAGTGAACTGGTGATGCTAAATTCACCCTACATGTGTCCACCTGTATTTCAGAAGAGGTCATCAACCATCAATTGGAGAACATTTAGGAAAAGCTTGGGTTGCTGCTGGAAGAGGTGTTGAAGATGCCAGCAGGGAGCACTTACCCTGCGGTCTGAATGTGGATCCCAATGCAGTGACAGGGACACAGTGCTGGAAATATTGTGGTCGCTGAAAGTCGGGAACAACAAAGAAACGGACACCAATATAAAATAAATATAAAGTCTTTATTCTTGGTGAGTTAGAGTGACTGCAGCTCCCCCGCCATGCCTCCGAAGAGACATTCTGGTTATATCTACTGGAGGTGCTGGCGGTTACCATCCTGTTTCTTGGGGGTTCACCAACAAAACACATAAATCATAACACAGACTAAGAAAATACAGCAGACAGTTAACAAAAGTAACATTAACATAAATAAATGGCTAAATGAGCAATGAAAACATGATGAAAACATGAAAATGGAGTATTCTCCGCTTATCTGTACTCTTTGTCTCCTGCCAACTGTTAGCCAACTCAAATTCCAGTTTTCAGCATAATTTGGTACACATATCCTACTTTGTCAGGAAAAAATACTAGGCTACTTTTGAACCCTACATTTAAACCATGTGGGTCTAAGGGTAAGGGTCTGTGGGTATAAATATATATACAGGGTGTCCCAAAAAGAATATTGGAGTTTTAAAGAGCTGTAGATTGGCGCCCATTCATCGGAGACTGCAGAGCAACCATGTTGCATCTTGAGGAATTAATCTAGTTTCATTTTGTATATAAAAAAAGAATATCGGAGTTTCAAAGAGCTATATTTGTTGAATTATACAAGCATATACAAAAACTGTTATATTCACGTGTTTCCCACATTGTCTATAAATGTTCTTTGCGCCTCCCACGAGTAACTGTAACAATGTCGAGGTGGTATTCAAATTCCTGCCAAACTCTCTCTAACATATCGAGATTGACGCTCTGAATAGCAGCCATTATCTTCAACTTCATTTCATCCAAAGTTGTAGGCATTGATTGTTGGAACACTAATCCTTTGATGTATTTTCAAAGGAAAAAGTCACATGGGGTGATATCTGGGGATCTTGGAGGCCAATGGTGGAGTGACAAATCTTGATTCCCAGATCTTTCTATCCAACGTTGGGGATAGGTCTCATTTAGGAAATGCCGCACTGGAAGAGACCAGTGAGGTGGGGCCCCATGCTGTTGAAGAATGATATAGGCTGGTTCTTGATCTTCCAATTGAGGAAACAGCCAATGTTGCAGCATTTGCAGGTACACAGCCCCTGTTACTGTGGTTCCTTAAAAAAAGTAAGGCCCGTAAACTTTCGACTTGGAAATCGCTCAAAAACGTCTTGGGGGAGTCTCATTCATGTTCGATAACTGCATGAGGGTTTTCTTCACCCCAAATGCATACATTATGATGATTTACCTTCCCACTAATGTGAAACGAGGCCTCATCACTGAAGATAATCAAGGAACATAAATCTTCATTTGTCTCCAAATTTTGTTGGATGAAAGTTGAAAACTCAACTCGACAACGTCTTATCCCCTCGTCCAAGGGCCTGAACCAACTGCAGATGATACGGTTTTTATAACCAACCGGCGTCGGAGAATTCTCCATAAACTTTACTTTGGTATCTGTAACTCAACACTTGCTCGTCGAACTGATTTCAATGGGCTCCGAGTGAACGCAGTTTGCACTCGGGCGACATTCTCAGCAGAGTAGAAAGTTCGAGCTCGCCCGGTGCTTTTATCTTTGCAGATACACCCAGTATCCCGAAATTGCCGGTACCATCAACGGATGTTATTGTCATATTTTTGATGAAATGCCCGCTGCACAGTAACAACAGATTGAGTTCTGGCAAATTCGCAATTGCAAAAAGCTTTTTGTTGTGGCACAGCCATAACTGCAAACATAACTAATCGAAACAACATACTGTTAGCTTTTTGATAAGCACTAGCACCATCTACCGGCAACAGAATGAAACTAGATTAATTCCTCAAGACGCCACTAGTTTGCTCTCTCCAATGAATGGGCGCCAAGCTACAGCTCTTTAAAACTCCGATATTTTTTTTGGGGCACCTGGTATATATATATATACTGTATATACTGTATATATATATATATGTATACTAGATAGCCGATGCCCGCCGTAGCATACAGTGGTGTAAGAATAGGAACGGAAAACGGTGCATTGCCTTCGTGAACCATTTGTGTCAAGAAATAACCCACTGATAGGAACAGGCAGTTGCCGGATCCCGGAATACACATGACATTGTACAAAAACCCGTTGACAGAGAAGATACTGTCGTTCATTTTATAACAAAGGCTTGGGAAACAACCGTCACAGTATAACAAAAATAGCATGGTGTGTGGGAGGCTGCAGGCAGCGTGGGGAAGTGTTTGGAAGAGGACGAATAGGAATCGAGAAATGTCGTGTCGGCTGCATGTGGGTGGGACCTGTTTTGAAGTGGAAGCAGGACGAACCAGAAGAGAAATATATATAAGAGATATATATAGTGCTTGGCTGGCCAATTACTCATTAACACCCTGGTACCACTCTGCCATACTTTTGCTCACATCTACACCTCTCCCAAATCTGGGCACACCATTTATTTATTTAGAAAGCCACTAAACACTTCAGACCCTAACTTGCATCGCCACACTATTATTTTATACATTTAACAATAGTCATTTATGGTCATTATTTGAATTGCATATTTCATGAGCTTTTAAACTACAGCTTGTCATACCATCTGACCAATGACAGAAAAAGAGTGTGGTTCTCTTAATCTGACTCCAATTTACTATTCATATTTCAAGATTACTTTTATTGTAAGATATGAACTGATTATAAGTTAATGCAATGTTTGAGTTAGCATTGACTTAATATTGTTTGCAAAGCTATAGGTTGTATACCCTTAGATAGAATATAACTGTGGCTAATATTCACCTTTTATATGTACTCTTAGAGGTTAAGCGCCATTTACTAGCACGTGCTTTATAAGTAGCTCTCTTACTGTAGCATGTGCAACATCAATAATAGTTAACATGCAACCTCAGATGTTAAGCAGTATCTCTAAGCACGTATTTCAGAATGAAACCTCAGAGGCTAAGCAGCTTAACTTAACATGTGTTACATTTAAGTGTAACAATAAACAAAATACAGGTCAAATCCCATTACAGCGAATACTGAAGTAACACAATTTTCAGAATAGCCAATAATTTTTGTAGGCCTGGACAAATGTTCATACAACACCATGTTGGACAAATTTCATTTTAACGAAATGCAAATTTCAGAATAATGAATGTTTTTTCAACCAAAAATGACCATCAAAGATAATAATGCGATGCAAAAAATACTTAATGCCGGCACCTACACTTTCTGCACCGAGTCTTGGGAACCCTGCAACAGGCTGTCTCAAAGAAAGAGACAGTTTGTTGCGAAATTTCCAGTGTTGGGCATTATCAGCTCGGCAAGAGTGTACGCATGACATCATTCAAGAATAGCTCTACGTAGCATCCGTATCGGTAGTTGTATTGTGTGCGGATACCTTACTGTTCGAGTTTCATATCGCTTCTAAGTTTTCTTTGAGATGAACAAAAAAGTGAGAAACGATATCAGTTTATGCTGAAATAAAAATGAACAATCCTACTAAATGTTAATTCCAGAGTGAAGAAAAATGATGTGGCGAAAGCATTCAGAATCGCACCTTCATCTTCATCTAATGCCTCGTTTTCATTCTGTGTTCATACCTGTACTTCTATTTTTAAAAAGTTGCATCTAATGTCTTGTTTTCATTCTATATTTTCATACCTGTATTTCTATAAAAAAAGAAGTTCCATCTAATATCTTATTTTCAAATAAAATGTTTTTTGTAGTTTAAGCTATTTTTTATACAGGTATTGTCAAGCTTTGGTCACAGAGTTGCACAAGAGGCAGGAAGGCGAGTCCAGGTTTTCAGGTAAAATATTGGTACTTTATTACTGTATAGAGAAGGCAGGTACAGTCTCAATACTTCAGTCGAAATGGGAACTATAAGGAGCCACGACACAGGCAACTGTCCTGCTTTAACTCCCATTTCAGATTATAACAGCGTTTCTCAACCTTTAAGTATTTGCGACCCGAGTTTTCATAACAGTTTTAATCGCGCCCCCCCCCAACATTTTTTTGAAATGTAGATGCATATTTTATTATACCTACTTAACTTTTATCGACATTTATCTAACTCTATATTTATTGTTCTAGTATCAGAAAGTAGTTTAAGTTAATTTGTTTTGATTTCAACAGATGTTTTTTCATATTTTTGATTATTGTTTTCTTTTTTTCACATCTTCGCGCCCCCCTTTTTGTTACTTCGCACCCCCCTAGGGGGGCCCGCCCCACAGGTTGAGAACCACTGGATTATAAAAACCCAAGTGGCTCGGAATCACCACTGAAGAAATTCAGGGAAATATATCTTAAAAAAAACAAGTCAATTAAAATTAATTCAAATGAAGTTCATTCGATGCAAAAACAGGTCACTAATTAAGAAAATGGTTGGAACGAAAACCTGCAGCCACTGTGGCCCTTCAGGACTGGAGTTTGAGAGCCCTAATGTAGGTGAAATACACATATTAAATTTACAAAACATATTTTTATTATACATATTGAACTTACTTTTAACGGCTGTCTCAGAAAATGAATTACTTAAATCAACAAACAAGAAATTGTTTCCTAAATGTTAAGTCTTTAAATCATGCACAAAACAAGAATGCTCTAGACAGGCAAAAAACAAAGTGATGGTAAAAATTGAAGTCAATAAAATTGAAGTGCAAAGATTAATTTTATAAAGTCCATGATTGGAGGCTGACTATCCTGCACATATGATGTCAGACGTTAGAACCCAGAAAGCACTGCAGGACCGCTGATCTCTGTGTCTTTGTCCAATCCTGCTCTGCATATTTCTTGCTACTCTTTGTGTCAGTCAGTCAGTCATTTTCCACCCCGCTATATCCTAGCTGCAGGGTCACGTGGCCAACACAGGGCACAAGGCAGGAACAAAGCCCGGGCAGGGTGCCAGCCCACCGCAGGGCACACACACACACACACCAAGCACACACTAGGCACAATTTAGGATTGCCAATGCACCTAACCTGCATGTCTTTGGACTGTGGGAGGAAACCCACGCAGACACGGGGAGAACATGCAAACTCCACGCATGGAGGACCCAGGAAGCAAACCCGGGGTCTCCTAACTGCGAGGCGGCAGCTCTACCATTGTGCCACCGTGCCGCCCTACTCTTTGTGTTTTTCGGGGGTTATGATTACACCTCCAAGTGTTTCCTAAACATGTAAAAAGTCTTGTCCTACACCGACTGCTTCACATCATTTCACATGCAATCAAGAGACAGAGAATATTATTATTTAAACACATGCTGTATTGCGCAGTATGCAAACCCTAGTATAAAATATAGTAAATGATTCCAACATTCCCCTCTGATGCATAACCACCCGCACCATCCATATGTGTTTGACAGGATATCACAGGTTACAGTATATTTGTCTTCAGAGCTGAGTGCTGTCCAAACCATATGGTTTTAGTGCTCAAACTCCAACCATCATGTTATTCTATTATGGGGTAACCTTTGAGCAGAAGAGTACCAGCAGAGCCTCTGCCATGTAGCTTTCCATTTTAATGACTCATTACCTCATAATTGGCTGGGATTATGGCAGACTGTATGCTGGAAAACAAGCAGGTTCTCTCTCCTCTCATAACTAATGCTGACATGTAAAATAGATAAAACAAATGCTGCTGGTGTCGAAACCAAATAAACTGCAGATGGGCCTTTTTTTGCACAACACATTGCTATGCTAAGAAGAGTTTATCAAAAAAAAAAATTTAGATTGAAACTGAAAGAAGACACCTAGTCAATACATGAGAAATGTTCTGAGGCATCCAAATGAATAATCCATCATGACAAAATAAGTCTATACTATACTTACAGGCAATGCATTATTTAATTTATACAATTTTATATTTATTATTGCCATTAATGTTTTTAGGGCGGCACGGTGGCGCAGTGGGTAGCGCTGCTGCCTCGGAGTTAGGAGACCCAGGTTTGCTTCCCGGGTCCTCCCTGCGTGTTCTCGCCGTGTCTGAGTGGGTTTCCTCCTGGTGCTCCGGTTTCCTCCCACAGTCCAAAGACATGCAGGTTAGGTGCATTGGCGATTCTAAATTGTGCTTGGTGTGTGTGCATGCCCTGCGGTGGGCTGGCACCCTGCCCGGGCTTTGTTTCCTGCCTTGCGCCCTGTTTTGTCTGGGATTGGCTCCAGCAGACCCCCGTGACCCTGTAGTTAGGATAGAGCAGGTTGGATAATGGATGGGTGGATTAATGTTTTTAATGAAGCAAATGACAACACAAATGGAAAGATAACAAATTTAAACATATATGTGCTATGATAAAATAAACAGACAGAAAGCACAGATTAAGGGTTGGGGGAATTCCCCGTATAATGTGTGATGATCCGAGTAGTCTATTGAGACTAAGAT
Organism: Polypterus bichir lapradei; assembly: GCA_026402145.1. Lineage (NCBI taxonomy): Eukaryota > Metazoa > Chordata > Cladistia > Polypteriformes > Polypteridae > Polypterus > Polypterus bichir. The sequence continues at coordinate 26,946,460 of JANRMT010062820.1, forward strand.
CAAGGTCAAAATGAGTAAAGTGGATATTTGACAAACAAACAAAGTTCCGCAGGATTTTTATGTTGTCACACACGTGAGCATGGAGGACAGCTAAAGGGTCTAATTGAGAGTTATTCAACGCCAGACCAGGAGGTGGCGGAGGGCACTGACCTTTTTTCTCACTTTCCGTTCACAAGAAATTCCGCCTGGCCCTGGTGACATCATTTCCGTTTCCGACATTGATGACGCCACTTCCGGTTCCGGGCTCATAGATGATGTCACTTCCAGTGAAGAACCCACGACCAAAGAGACTTTCGGTTCTGGCCCTTTTGATGACCTCACGTCCGGGTCTGAACTTATGGAAGAGGACCCCTCCGCTTCTGCCCTTGATGACTTCACTTCCTTTTCTGGCTTTTAAAGCCGTCATATTTGACTATCCTAGTCAGTTCTGTTTTGGACTTCGCTCTGAGCACATCAGTGCTAACAATTTACCCATTTGCAGCCAGGCTGCCCCAAACCTTTTCATGACTCTGGTGTCTATTTATTGTGATAATGGATACATGGAAGGAAGTGAAGTAAGCAGAGGAAACGGGAATGACGTTGATGGTGAGGGACGGAGATGATGACATAATCAGAAGCCGTAAATGAGGTCATCGGTAATGAACCGGGAGTGAAGTCATCAATTTGGGATGGAAGTGGCATCGGTTGAAAGGGACCCTGAAGTGGAATTGTCTAAGAGAGCCGGAATGGGCGTTACCCTGGTGGACCTCCGTAAGGTGCGCTCTTTAGTCTTCATTTTGTCTACCAAAGAAGGGAGAAAGGCATTAGTACTTCATTCCAATCCCCCACCTTTTGTTCTTTCGCACTCCCTCTGGCCCATTGGCTGCCTCCTTGTCGCGCATGTGTGACAGTGCCTAAAAAACATCATGTAGATGAAATCCACATATTACATTTACAAAACATATTTTGAACTTACTTTTAACTGCTGTCGCACAAAATGAATTACACTTGTCAACATGAATTTCGCTACTGACATTCTTTCGCCTGTGCTTTAACAAACTTCACTTGCTGACTCTAAATCTGAAGAACGTTTTTCATCTAACACGATCCGTTTTTTAGTTATAGTGTTCCAGGTCTTGGACAACTATGGTGACTAGACAGTAAAGGCGGATAACCATTTTGATAAATACCAGTAATTCCACTAGGGATGCCATTGAGATAAACAAATTCACTACACTTTACTAACAGCTGTGAGTAGTTTACCTTGTCATTATTAATTTTATTTAAAAACTAGCTGTCCCCTGTGGCTACACCCACGTAGTGAGTGAAACAGGACAAACTTTAAAAATCAATTAAAAAAAAAAATCAAATTCTGCCAAGCGGAAGGTAGGTACGCTCCAACGTCAAACATTAGCACTGTATGTGATCGCGTTCATCTCTGACGGGAGAGCGTCCCACATGTGAGGAGAAAAGCACGTGGCCATGACATCTCAGCCAACCAGCAGCTACCCTCTAAAACACATGGAGTTCTGATCTCTCTCCCAAAAACATCAAACATTACTCCTTAACAATCTGTAGATGGTAATGTCTGCTGAACAAACCGGTATCGCTAGTTAACCCTTTAACCGCCAATTCCCTAAATATTCCCCATGCCGGGCGAAACAATTTTCGATTTTTACTTATTACATTTATTCAAGCAGTATTTACCACTAAATGTTGTGCAAATTCTAGAAATGGACAAACGCGTAATAAAACACAAAAATGTACATTTTCTCAGACTTCTGGATTTAGTGTCTACTATAAAACGAAACAGTCTAAAGCTATCGAAGTAGTTTGGTCAATCATAGTTTCATTCCCAGTATTTGAGTTTGCTGTGCCACAGGCCAAAGCAGGGAACTGCACAGACTTACATTTGTCTGGCAACACTGCTGAAATACTACTCATAGGATCCTCTTTGCCAGTGTATACACAAAAAATATAAATATTACCTGAATTCTCAGCTAAGCAAAACACCTTGATACCAAACCGTGCCCTTTTCAAGCGGCCCTTCCACAACAATAAACTTTCATCAACTGCAACTGACGGGCCTGGTACGCAGGGCAACTGAAATGTTTCAAATAAATGGTCAATCAAAGGACGTACCTTGAACAAGCGGTCACGGTTTGGATCTTTCTTATCTGGCTCATTGCCCTCACATCGCCATCATCCGATGCATTGTCATTCACAGTACCATGCAGCACATGTTGCTGATCATCATTGTCGCTAAAATCTTCTTCAGAACTGCTAAAATCGTGATCAGAATTATTGTCCAAAATCGCCTGAAAAACCTCACTTGAAGTCAGTTTATGTTTCGTCATATTCACAACTTTCACTTCCGAATCACAAAGTAAACAATGGTTATTTCCGGCCAATACAACCACAGAGTTGTCGAAATACAATATAGTAATAATGCCCACGCCAAACCGTCAGTTATACTACGCGCCAGGCATTCACATAACCATAGGCAAATGTGCCGGATAATTCCGG
>JANRMT010062820.1:26958964-26969337 GCA_026402145.1 Polypterus bichir lapradei
TTCATGATGGCACTCAGTTTTGTCTTCCTTAGCTACGACCTCCGGGGCATTTGGGGGCATTTAAGGGACCCAAAGTGTGCAAGCAAAATATCAACCACACCATCACACCTCCACCACCAGCCTGAACCGTTGATACAAGTCAGGATGGATCCATGCTTTCATTTTGTTGGCACTAACATCTGAAACTCGCAGCAAAAATCGAGACTCATCAGACCAGGCAACGTTTTTACAATCTTCTGTTGTCCAATTTTGGTAAGCCCATGCAAATTGTAGCCCCAGTTGCCTGTTCTTAGCTGACAGGAGTGTCACCTGGTGTGGTCTCCTTCTTCTGTAGCCCAGCAGCTTCAAGGTTCAACGTGTTGTGTGTTCAGAGATGCTCTTCTGCATACCTTGGTTATAACAAGTGGTTTTTAGAGTCACTGTTGCCTTCCTTTCAGTTCAAACCATTATAGCCATTCTTCTCAGACCTCTGGCATCATCAAAGTATTTTCACCTTGAGAACCGCTGCTCACTTTTCCCTTTTTCAGACCATTTTCTGTAATCCCTAGAGATGGTTGTGTGTGAAAATCCCAGTAGATCAGCAGTTTATGACAACAATCATGCCACATTCAAAATCACTTCAGTCTCCTTTCTTCTCCATTCTGATGCTCAGTGGGTCGCCTCGACAATGTCTACTGGCAGAAATGGATTGAGTTGCTGTCATCTGATTGGCTAATTAGACATTTGTGTCAACATGCAGTTGAACAGGTGTACCTGATAAAGTGGCTGGTGAGTGTAGTTTCTTAAACTGTGGTTTGTGACCTATAATGGTTCAGAGGTTGCTCTCTTTTACTGACTTGTCCTTAACATGGGGTTATTTTGAACATTTCTTTGAATTCATTTCTTGCTCAGGAGGCAATAGGCGATAACCTAATGTTTTATGAAAGTATTATCACTTGCCTAAAAGCTTTCATGTTCAAAACGAAAAATCTAACGAGTCTCCTTTCACACCCATATAACAGAATGATTGATAAGATGTCCAAGTATGAAAATCCTGTGATCACAACTATAAAGAGAAATTAAAAATGATAGGCTGTGTGGGTGAAGATGTCCTTTTATCTCTACACTTTAGAGACAATATGAAAATAATGAAAACAGAGAGAAAAATATTCAAGGTATTCAAACTGCTGAAGGACATCCAATATTAAGATGATCTGCTAATGATTTAGAGAAGATGATGAATAATCTGAAAGACACTGACAGACTATAGCAGGCAGATGAACAGCAAGATGATGAATGGCGATCTTTGAGAAATAAAAAGATGACAGCTAAGGTATAATGGAGGACTGCAGAGTGAAGTGGGTTAAGTGACTTTGGTTCAATGATCGAAGAAAGGAGAAATGAAGTGGAAGTACGGCACAAAGGCAAGTTAAGCATGTGCAAAAGAAATGAGTGGTTAATAAGGACAATTAACCAAGAAAAAAAAAGCATAAAGGTGTTTGCACATGGCATGGATTTTAATACTTTTCAAAATGAAATAGAGTTGGCCAGCTGGAAAATTTAATATATGAACATGAAGGAACCCACAGAAAATGAGGATGACAGATGAGAGGAGAGAGAAGTCTAATTAAAGTGATTGAAGATCACAAAGTGTTCTGGTTACTTAATGTCAGAGAAACTGTCTAGTGAAAGGTGAAAGGTACGGTGGATTCACATTGCCTTCTGGTCCCTTTGCTTTCCGCACAATGCATTGTGTTGTAATTTCCACTTTAGAGTGGATCAATTTGCCATTTTTGCCCACAATCAATAACCCATAATGACTAACCGAAGACCAGTTTCCAGAAAGGTTTGCAAATTTGTTAAAAATGAAACACTGAAATCTCTCACTTTGTTAGATATACAAACCCGGTGCTGTGGCACGCCAACTTGTTCTCGGATGCGTCCTGTTTGCGTTAATCCTTCTTGAGATGCTTCTAGAACTTGATTGGAGTCCACCTGTGGCAAACTGAATTGATTGGACATCAATTATAAAGGCTCACGTGTACCATTGTTTAGAAGATCCCACAATTCACAAGGCAAAAATCAAGCCATGAAGTCCAAGGAACTCCCTGTAGAGTTCTGCGGTCAGGTTGGGTCAGCACATGTGGAGAGACCTGAAGATGGCATTTACAGATGCTACCCATCCAATCCCACGGAGCTTGGAAGAATGGGAGAAACTGCTCAAATCAGCGTGTGCAAAGCTTGCAGAGACTTAGCCAAGAAGAGTCAAAACTGCCAAAAGGGGCTTCAACAGCATACTGCATTAAGGATTTAAATAAGGCGCATGCAGGCTAGATGAACTGGTGATGCTAAATTCACCCTAGGTGTGTCCACCTGCATTTCAGAAGAGGTCATCCACCTGAATTGGAGAACAAGAAAAAGCTTGGGTTGCTGCTGGAATAGAGGCGTTGGAGATGCCAGCAGGGAGCACTTACCCTGTGGTCTGAATGTGGATCCTGTAAATATAACGCCATTCTCTGACTGAGACGTATAAACTGAGGTCCTGACTCTCTGTGATCATTTAAGATCCCTGGACATCCTCCAGTTTTTTGATATTTGGACAAATGTTTCCAAGTGGGGCGGCAGTGGTATCTCTGTTGCTTCGCAGTAAGGAGGCCAGGGTTCTTGCCCCAGGTCCTCCCTATGTAGAATTTCCATGTTCTCCCTGTGTCTGTGTGGGTTTCTTCTGGTTGCTCAGTGTCTGTCTGGCCTCTTTTGCCAGTCTTTATGGGCATTGGCAGGTTTTCGATTTAATTTCGATTTAGAATTCTTTTTACAGGGCAATTTCAGGAGGGTGCCGGGTGCTGTGTGGGTGTTGTGGCTGATAATCTGTTCCTCTTACTGAACTTACAATAAAAAATAATAATAATAATAATAATAATAATCACAAAAAAAAGATCCCTGGGCATCTTTCGCAAAGAGTATGAAGTGGGGTTTATTCCAATGTCCAGGCTAAATTGCCCATCACGACCTCATCCATTCTGGCCCCCTAATCATTCCCTGTTTCCAATCGGCCAACTATTTCTCTCACCCCTTCACCACCTAATAACTAATGTGTGGTGTGTGTACTGACGCAGAAATGGCTTCTGTCACATCATCCAGGTGGGTGCTACACATTTGTGAGGGTTGAAGTGGCTCCCCTCTGTCTAAGTAAAGCGTTTTGAGTAGCAAGAAAAACAAAACATAAATGGAACTATTTATTATTATTATTATTATTATTACTGGGCGGCTTAACCCCTGCTCGCTGCGCTCGCCAACCCCCTTGCCTGCACTGCACCCCAGCCACTACGCGTCTCTGCCACTCGCGTTGTGAAAAGGAGGGTAGTCGCTCCTCCTAAACCCCCTCTTAAATGGTGATACAATGGGAAACAAAGTTTTTTTTTACCTCCTCTTTGCTCGATCAGTTGCTGGCTTGCTGCTGCTGCTGTGCCGTGTGATCTGCATCTCGCGCAGTGCTTCAAACATTTAAAAGCCTGTACAGCAGCTGTCTATGCCATCTACTCTTTGACTTTTATTTCCGGCCCGGGTGCAGTTAAATCTGTTGGCACAAAGTCTTGTCTCGCAGTAAGCGAGTTATTGATATTTTCTAATTTATAATTTAAAAACGGAATAAGAATCTGAAAATCTAAAAAGTCACATTAAAGTCTGATAAATTCTGAAAAGAATGATACCAAAAATATATATGTAGGTTTTAAAATAAGCCCTATTTAAAGCGTGACAAAAACGTGACATGAAAACGTGACATAAAATCGTTGCACTTTTAGGCTTAGGATTTTAAATATAGAGAGAGTAGATTTCTTATAAATGAGAGATTTCACTATTTCATTTTTAATAGATTTGCAAACCTTTCAGAAAACACGTTTTCACTTTGTCATTATGGGTTATTGAGCATGAATTTCTAAACAAAAGCATATCGTTTTCAAATTACATCTACAACACAATAAATTGTGCAGAAAGTGAAGGGGTCTTAATTATTTCAGCAAAGATTATTTAATGTGGAATAAAAAGAAAAAGATAGGAATTGCTGCTGCATGTATTTTTTTTTAATACGTGCTAAAAACACTATTGAGTAATAATAATAATTTATTTTATTTATAAGTGCCTTTCAAGGCACACCTTACAGAGCACATTAATAACAACAGTCACAACATAAAATTAATAAAATATTACAGTACAATATAACCAGAATAAATGCAATAATAAAATGAAATTTAAATTTATCAGCTAAAATTATCAGACAAAATAAGCCAGCTTAAAAAGATGTGCTTTAAGATGAGATTTAAAGGAAGGTACAGAGTTGATATTGTGAATGTCTTGTGGGATAGAGTTCCAAAGGCAAGGCGTCACTTGACTGAAAGCTCTGAACCCCATGGTAGTGAAGCGAGCAGGACGGATAATAACATGGATAGAGGAAGAAGATCTAAGGACACGAGAAGGAATGGAGTTGTGAAGAAGATCAGAAAGATAAGGAGGTGCCAGATTATGAAGGGTCTTGTAAGTAATAAGCAGAATCTTAAAATTAATATGAGATTTAACCCTTTGAGTGCTGAGTATTTTTTTCCAAAAAAGTCAGTTTTCTGAAAAGCACAGAAAACATTGGTTTCACACATACTATTTCTGTTGCTGCTGTTGGCACCTGTTTGACATCTCTGGCAGCAGCGGCTGCGTGGGCAGCTCGATGGCCAGCAGGAATACATGGTGGGCCTGCTGCCTGGCTGTTTTTGCAGTGTGACACAATCTGGTTTGTACCTCATGTGATCGTAAGTGGTGGTCCATCCAAGCTGTAGGTGCATTAGCTACACGAATGCATTCAGAGCCGCAATCAGCTGGGCACCGATCAGCGGATGCTGGTTCCACTCTGGTCATTTTTGATTTCAGATCACTTTCAGCAAAATCAGAGTCCAACAAGCCCGAGTCTGATTCAGTGATAATAAGCAAAACGTCCTCCACATAGTATTTTGCTTTGTGCATTCGTTTTGGTTTCTCACCAGATGTTGATGCCATTTTAGAGGTTGCTTGCTCTTTGCTACTCATTCCCGTGCATGGAGTCGAGGTCAAATCCACAAAACTAACTTTTCTTCTAGCAAAAAACATAACGGCGAGTTTTGTCACAGTTTACAGCTGATTACTGTCCTCTACCCCCGAATTTTGGCAAAAATCGACATCCGCCCTGAAAGAGTTAATGGGGCGCCAGTGAAGCTGTTGAAAGACAGGAGTAATGGGTTCCGGTAATAATACGAGCTGCAGCATTCTGAACCAATATGAGAGTTTGTAAAGGAGTTTGTGATGAACACCAGAAAGGACAGAATTACAATAATTAAGCAGAGCATGAACAAGAATAGCAGTGCTGGCAGCTGAAAGAAATGGATGTAAATGGCTGATATTACGTAGATGGAAATACGCGGACAGAGTGACATTATTGATATGTGCCTCCAATTTTAAGGTCCGATTGAGAATAACACCTATGGTCTTAACCTGGGAGGAAGAAGAGATTAGAAAATTATCAAAAGTCAATGAAATATTATCACATTTATCTAAAACATATTTAGTAGTGGAGTAATGGAAGGTAAGCCATGCACAGAATTCACTCGAGCTCCATTTGCACAAAGCATACAATTATCCAACCTAAAATTACATATAGAGCACGTCTGTCTCATTTAAAATTGTCCAACATGTTTCCTGGGCAAGATCCAACCTGCAAACGTTGCAATCGAGCTCTAGCCTCACTGGGCCACGTGTTTTGGGCCTGCACCAAATTAACGTTATTTTGGACCAAAATCTTTAAATGCCTATCAGACAGCCTTGGAGTCACAATCCCTCGTAATCCATTAACAGCTGTGTTTGGTGGGCTTACAGAGGGGCTTAAAGTGGCAAAGGACAAACAAACTGTAATGGCCTTCACTACACTATTAGCATGTAGACTTGTCTTGCGCAACTGGAAGAATCCTAACTCTCCTCTTTTAAGTCAGTGGGTAACTGATGTTATAAATTATCTAAAATTGGAAAAAAATTAAAACTTTTTCAAAACCTGGTAGGATCTAATCAATAATGTTTTAGAATAAGCATTTAAATTGAGGAAGTGGATTCTCTCCCCTCTTTTTTATTCTATTTATTTTTATTCATTTATTTATTGACATATTTTTACTGCTGTTATAGTTTTGCTCTGCTGGCCTGGCTCTATTTCTCATGGGTGGAGGAAGATGCGTTTCGAACCTAGTTTAAACTTGACTTGCTTATATGGTTTGTTGTTTGATTCTAATAAAATTAATAAAATGTTAAATAAAAAAAAAAAAAAAAACACTTTTGAGAAATGATGTTAGAGGAAGAACGTATTGGGGAAGATTAGACTCTTAGCATTAAAGGATTCAGGTAAATAATAAATAAGAGTGGAGGTTTATGGAAATCAGAGCATATGTCGACAATTAAATATGATGTCCAACCTGAAAACGATGGAGTCTCTTAATAAAGAGATGAAAGGTTTCAGTTTAATAATGAAATCAAGGGAAGGCTTCAGCTTTTGATGCTCTCTGTTTGTGTGAGCTGTTCTTCTTCCGCTCAGAGTGTGGGCTTATGAGCCAAGCAATTACCCCCAAAATAATCAAATACAAAATTATACAGATGACAGAGAAGAAGAACATTTTAAAAAGGCTTCCATAATAATATTCAACAGAATTCATTCAGTGGAGGTAACAGCTGCCACACTGCCTATTTGAATATTGTTGGGATGTCAATCTTAATAATTCTGCATTAGTTTATGTTATCACTAAATGTTTCTCTCCACAATGGCAAGCTTTGAAGCTTTATGTAAGAATCTGCTGTATAATTATGTATACTTTTGTTTTTCAGAGATTTCTTAAATATTTGCTGCTTATGTCGGTTGGCACAGTGGTGCAGTGGGTAGTGCTGTAGTGTTATGTTACAGTCAATATGCTTCAGAAAGGGCTTGGGCTGACTCCCTCTGCATCAAAACCTTACCGAGAATCAGAAGTCGCTCTACTCAGGAGTCACATACCCAATCAAACTGTCTGAACAAAGACCAAGAGCTGGACACAAGTCGCCAAGTGTTTCATCGTATAAAACCATTCATGAAAGGCACTTTAACCTCTAAGGTTCTCTTTATATTGGATGACAAGGTGGACTAGGTAATCCCAGAAATGCCTATATTATTAGTCTTGATTTACATGTAAATCTCACAATACCTCACCTCTTAATATCCACTTGTCACTCATTCTCTCACTCATTCTTCTTGACATAGTAAATTCGTCATTAGATATGGGGGTCTTCCCAGATTGTCTTAAGACTGCTGTAGTTAAACCCCTTCTTAAGAAACATAATCTTGACCCCTCGGCTTTCGAAAATTTTAGACCCATCTCTAACCTGCCTTTCTTAAGTAAAATTCTAGAGAAGGCAGTCATTATGCAGTTAAATGATCACCTAAATAAACACGCTATTCTTGATAAATTTCAGTCGGGTTTTAGAACAAATCACAGCACAGAAACTGCACTCGTTAAAAGTAGTAAATGACTTGCGGGTAAATGCAGACAGAGGCCATTTATCTGTTCTCATCCTCTTAAATCTGAGTGCTGCATTTGACACCATTGATCATAATATTCTTAGAAATCGCCTTAGTCAATGGGTGGGCCTCTCTGGCAGGGTCTTAAATTGGTTTGAATCCTACCTGACAGGGAGAAAATTCTTTGTTAGTTGTGGTAATTACAACTCAAAGACACATGATATCCTATATGGTGTTCCACAAGGCTCTATCCTGGGTCCGCTGTTATTCTCAATCTACATGCTTCCGCTAGGTCAGATTATCTCAGGGCACAACGTGAGCTACCACAGCTATGCTGATGACACACAGCTGTACTTATCAATAGCACCTGATGACCCCGATTCTCTTGATTCACTAACACAATGTCTGACTTGTATCTCAGAATGGATGAATAGTAACTTACTCAAGTTAAATAAAGAGAAAACTGAAATCTTAATGATTGGCAATAATGGATACAATGAGGCTATTAGAAATAAACTGGATACATTAGAATTAAAAGTCAAGACAGAGGTAAAAAGCTTAGGGGTAATTGTTGACTGTAATGTGAATTTTAAATCACATATTAATCAGATCACTAGGACAGCATTTTTTTACCTAAGAAACATAGCAAAAGTTAGACCTCTTATATCTTTGAAAGATGCTGAGAAATTAGTTCACGCATTTGTTTTCAGTCGACTAGATTACTGTAACGCACTCCTCTCAGGACTACCCAAAAAAGACATAAATCGTTTGCAACGAGTGCAGAATGCAGCTGCTAGAATCCTAACTAGGAAAAGAAAATCCGAACACATTTCTCCTGTTTTAATGTCACTACACTGGTTACCTGTGTCATTCAGGATTGACTTTAAAATTCTGCTTATGGTTTATAAAGCCTTAAATAATCTCGCCCCTTCTTATATATCGGAATGTCTGACACCTTATATTCCAAATCGTAACCTCAGATCCTCAAATGAGGGTCTCCTTAGAATTCCAAGAACAAAACCTAAAAGAAGTGGTGAGGCGGCCTTCTGCTGTGATGCACCTAAAATCTGGAATAGCCTGCCAATAGGAATTCGCCAGGCTAATACAGTAGAGCACTTTAAAACACTGCTGAAAACACATTACTTTAACATGGCCTTCTCATAACTTCAATTTAACTTAATTTAACTTAATCCTGATACTCTGTATGTTCAATTCATCATAATAACTATTCATGGTGGCTCTAAAATCTGTACTGACCCCTACTCTCTCTTCTGTTTCTTTTTTCCGGTTTCTTTGTGGTGGTGGCCTGCGCCATCATCACCTAATCAAAGCTTCATGATGCTCCAACAATGATGGATGGATTAAAAGGCAGAAGTCTACGTGACCATCATCATCATCATCAACTCCTTCCGTGAGAACCCTAAATCCAAAGAGGACTGTTTCATTTATGTTAGGTAGAATGCCCAGAGGGGACTGGGTGGTCTCATGGTCTGGAATCCCTACAGATTTTATTTTTTTCTCCAGCTGTCTGGAGTTTTTTTTTGTTTTTTCTGTCCCCCCTGGCCATCGGACCTTACTCTTATTCTATGTTAATTAATGTTGACTTATTTTGTTTTCTTATTGTGTCTTTTATTTTTCTATTCTTTATTATGTAAAGCACTTTGAGCTACTGTTTGTATGAAAATGTGCTATATAAATAAATGTTGTTGTTGTTGATTCTCAACACAGACAGCAAGGGCCAAGGTTGGATACCACACCTTCAGTATCTCTGCAATAGCTGATCCTGGCTACCTTGGCATCAGTACATCACAGCAAGGACCAAGTCTGACTCTCTCAGTGTCAATACCGTAACAAGCATCAGAAGTCACTCAAGAGCTGCACTCCTTCCAGGATGTGGTGCTCCACTCCCATCCTCGTCGCAAAGTGTTTTATCATGTAAAAGTGTTCATGAAAGATACTTTAACCTCAAAGCTTCCTTTTATATTGGTGGGCAAGGTGGGTAAAGTAATAATGAAAATTCCTAAATTACAAAAATTGATTTATATGTACGTCCCACAATATCTCACCTCTTAACATTCACTCGTCACTCATTCCCAACACAGTTAACAAGGACCGATACTCACTACCTCAGCTTGAACATCCCTGCGATGGCTGATCCTGGCTACCTCATCATCATTACATCTCAGCAAGGACCAAGTCTGACTCTCTCAGTGTTAATACCGTAACAAGCATCAGAAGTCACTCAAGAGCTGCACTCCTTCCGGGATATGGTGCTCCACTCCCATCCTCGTTGCAAAGTGTTTTATCATGTAAAAATGTTCATGAAAAGTACTTTAACCATGAAGCTTCCTTTTATTTTGGTGGGAAAGGTGGACTAGGTAATCCTGGAAATGCCTACATTATTAGCCATGATTTACATGTACTCCCCATAATACCTTAATATTCATTTGTCCTCATTACCAACACAGACAGGAAGGACCTAGGCCAGCTACCTCAGCTTGAATATCTCTGCATTGGCTGATTCTGGCTACCTCGACATCAATACATCTCAGTGTGGACCGAGGCTGACTCTCTCAGTGTCAATATCTTAACAAGTTCAGAAGTCACTCAAGAGCTGCACTCCTTCCAGGATGTGGTGCTCTGCTACCATCCTGTGTTTTATCGTGTAAAACTGTTCATGAAAGGTATTTTAACCTCAAAGCTTCCTTTTATATTAGTGGACAAGGTGGGCAAAGTAATACTGGAAATAAGGATCTATCTATCTATCTATTAGTTATATAGTGCCTTAACCCTAACCCTAACCCTATCTATCTATCTATCTATCTATCTATCTATCTATCTA
>JANRMT010062820.1:26981857-27037751 GCA_026402145.1 Polypterus bichir lapradei
TATCTATCTATCTATCTATCTATCTATCTATCTATCTATCTATCTATTGATTATATAGTGCCTTTTCTATCTATCTATCTATTAATTATATAGTGCCTTTTCTATCTTTCTATCTATCTAAAACATCTTTATTTGAATAGGGGACTTGTGTCTGAGATGTATGTCTGGGGTTGGGTGCTCTCGGGCACCCCCTGTGTTTCACAAGTGGAATAGTAGGCAGGATACCCTGACCATCTACTGGGCAGGGACCTGCTTTAAAAAATATTCTTGTGGCCAAACATTGCTTCAGATAAATCACTCATGGGGCAAGGTAAAAGAGACCATTGTATAATTATCCATAGGGAAGAAAATACTTGGACAAGAAGGCAGCTGTGTTTAGCTCAGTTTTGGTTCCACTAGTTTTTCTTTTTGTTGCTCATTTGTGAATGCATCCAGTTCTTTGCTTTGTTGTGATTGTTGATCACTCTTTGACATTCGATTTGCTGCTGAAGAACTGATGGGGTTATGACCTGGGTGAACAGAAAGGGTCTGTCCCACCATTTTTATTTAGAATTACCTGCTCACCTCTGGCCTGCTCTAGTTTCTCCATCTCGGAGGGGGTGGAGAGGATGATGGTCACAGGGAATGTACAGTGGTTTTGTTAGTGAGAATTGGATTTGATCTGGCTTTGTTTAATGTTTTGTCTATCTATCTATCTATCTATCTATCTATCTATCTATCTATCTATCTATCTATCTATCTATCTATCTATCTATCTATCTATCTATCATATAGTGCCTTTCACATCTGTCTATCTATCTATCTATCTATCTATCTATCTATCTATCTATCTATCTATCTATCTAATCTGTAAAAAAAAAAAAAATACAATATAAAAACTTTCAAGCAGGTAATTTCTTTTTATAAGCACTGGTTAACGTCACCTACATTTCTTTGTTAAATGAAATCCGTAGATCCAGGATGGAAAACTCACAAAGACGCGGTGAGAACATGCAAACTTCATACAAACACAACATGCCCTCCTCAATCCTTTTTACAAAGTTGCGTTGTTTACCTTTAGACCATCCAAAAATCTAATCATGTATACTTTTAAAATATGACAGTAGTAAATATAATGGCTTTAAATGATGAATAAACTATCTTTAAAGATCCATTATTATAGTCTTCTTTCAATTGAAGTTTTAAATTTGAAAAGTTCTTCATGATTTTTTTTCCCACCCAGATCTAATAGTTTGTATGTGCTCTGAAAAGAAAAATTGCTAAACAGAAGGTTATGCTACATTAGCATCATGAAAAATAAGTATACTTTAAATATGCTATTTGAAAATATCATCTTATCAACTGAATTTCAGTTAGTCACTGCATAATTAATTTCCAGCACATTTAGCCACTAAGAGTAAAGATGAATATTTTTTTGGAGATCGGTCAAACAGATTAAAAAGCTTCACCCAAGGTAGTCTATAGAAGCTAATTATTTGAATCTGCTTTTCCTGGAGAAGTACTTGATGAAGTTGGACTGCAAGTGAAAAAAACACCATTCCGCGTCTTGCTTTTTTAGATAGAAAAGAAAAAAAGACAGAAGGCGACACTCATGCGACTGAAACCTTATGATATATGGCCCAGATTTACATAGTTCAACGCACATAGACAAATAACTGCTGCATGAATAAATATGTGATGAATTAATGATGGGTAGCTATGACTCCATGTGACACGCGTAGCTGAGGTAATATTTTTCTAGTGCAGGAAAGAGCATATTGATTTTGCGGCACGGAAATATTGCTGTTACCTACTGTATTTGACTTATTTCCAACTCAATTATTAATCCAAACTTGAAGTGCAATAGCAGACCTTTAAAATTGGTTCTGGTGTGTTAAAATAAGTAAAAGTGTGTCAGGTTTTGGTTTGATTATAAATCATGTGCTGAATAACATTTAAAAAGAGATTTTAAAGGCCATAATACTTTTGTTAGAATACACTTCATGTCAGCTCATTGCCTTTACTATTAAATCTGTGTTAATTTCATGCTAGTTGAGCAATGCACACGGATGTAAGGCAAATCAGTTAGGTTACCATTTTAATGAAACGTGTATTCTAAATTGAAAGATTCTCTACATGTACAAGTTAATGTTTTATGTTTTGTGTTTCTGGTTGCTAAAGTTCCATTAATGGATGCAGAACAGGAATATATATATTTTTTTAATGTAAATTTTATGTATATTTCAGATTAACTCCTAAATCGTTGCCACACACTTATGAATGGGAGGCAGTCATTGGGCTCAAAAGAGGGTAATTCCATGCCAGACCAGGGGGTGGCAGTGTGTGCTAACCCCTTCTCTATTTCTCCTGCAGACCATCCAAGGGAAATCCCGCCTGAGCCTGTCAACATCACTTTCTATTTCGGCCCCAGTGACATCACTTCCTCCGACCAGACTATAAAAACACCATCTTGTTGCCAGTAATTCAGTTCTGTCTTGAACGCAGTCTGAAAAGACCTTTTTGATCGTAGCTTTTGCCACTCGCTTCAAGTATATGGGGCAGCTACCCCAAACCTTTTCTGTTTCCTTGTCATCTGCTCACCCCATTTTATACTTTCTTACAAGACACTGAGATGTGACCACTATTTTATCAACGGCCAATTTTTGAACAATCAAGAAAATCCAAGGGTTATATTTGGAGATGCAGTTTCCAAATGAAAGGCTAGTAGCATGAATAAGGAAGAAGGGAGGGAGGGTGGAAGTAAAGGAGGTGCCAACAAGAATGAAAAATGGAAAGGCGACAGGACCACCAGAAGTGTGGAAGAGTTTAGGACAAAATTACAAATTCAGTTGGGCCAGATTTTCAAACCAAGAAATGTAGCTGGGCCCGACATTTTCAGCGTCTGGTGGGCAGCAGGTAAGTGTGTTGGTCATTTTAAACCAACACAAATGAATGAATTATAAAACAAGTAATGTTTCTTCATTGTTTCCCTTTGAAAGTTGGTCTCATCTGACACCGGCACATGAAAAAGTGAATAAAAAAAAACATAAAAAAAGTTATAACTGAACAGAATCTGAGGTAGTAGCAATACTTTTTTTCCATTTTTGAAATTGAAAAATAAACATTTTGGTCATATCTGACTTAGGCACATCTCAACGTGCCTAAAAACAAAATAGTGTACAATATTAGCAATAACATTTGTCTCCCTTTTGCAAGTGTGTTTAGCAGGATTAAAAAGAAACAATCAACGCTATCAAAGCTATCAGCGCACAGACCCAAAAAAAGTGATAACAGTGAGTAGCACACATGAATACAGCGTCTATGGCACTCTGAGGTAACACTGAGGTTCATTCTTAACCCTTAAACCGCCGGAACCGGCTATAGTCAGTTCCCAATGCAATTTGCCAGCACTCTGGAGCTGAGTATATTCGGTAAAGTACATTCGTTGAACACCGCAACCGGCTAAAGTTGATTTCCAGTACAATTTGGAAGCACACTGGAGCTGAGTATATTCTGCGATGTACATTCATTGAACTCCGCAATCGGCTAAAGTTGTTTCTCAGTGCAATTTTCCAGCACGCTGGAGCCGAGTATATTTGGCAACGTACATTCATTGAACACCGCAACCAGCTATAGTCACTTCCTAGAGCAATTTGCCAGCACACTGGAGCTGATCAGTCAGTGCCGTATACTTGTTGAGCAGCCAGCTCATGACCACTGACGCCCCCTAGTGAATCAGCATCACTGTCGCTGGGATTCAGGCACTGCACTAGATGAGCCTGCAAGCGTCAGCGTTGGCCTCTGTGTGCTTGGGTGCAGCCAATTCAAGTGCAGTTGGCACAGTCGGTGATTTACTGAATTTCATCAATGGCATCAGTTGCACCTTCTGCATATAATTAGAGATTGTTGCAGTCGTTTTTTTTATAGTTTTTATAGTTCATTGGCAGTGTGTGAAATGATCAGTGTTGTAGTCATTGTGATGCTCTTTGCATGAAAAAAAATATGTGTTCCATTAAAATTTCGCTTTTTCTTTGAGAATTGTGACGTTTACTTAAAACGTGCAGCAAAAAAATATTTGGCGTCCAGGGGTGCATTAACCCCCCTCCAAGTATGTGGCAGTTTAAGAGTTAATCACTACATGTCTGATCAGCAGGGACTCTTTTGCAAACAAAACGGCGGCGGTACACATACTTTGCGTTTGGATCAAGTCTGAGGTACTGTAACGATATATAGCGGGCGAGAGTCGTAGCGCTACAAGTTTTATTGATTTGGTGAAAAAACATAACATTTAAAATTTGAAACTGAAAACCCGTCAAGTATAATAATAACAACAATTTTTCACATTTGTATAGCAATTTCCTCACAACGTTTTGCAAATTCTCACAGGAAGGACGTGGGACGTGAGCCCAGCATCTCCTTATTGGGAGGCAGCAGCGCTATCATTGCGCCACCTGTTTAATTGTGTTGTGCTGTATCATATCATGCTTGACAATTTAAAATTACAAATAAAATTTTAGAATTTGAAGAATATTTACCGCAGGATAATAACGAGCTCTACGTTCTACAAAAAATTTATGTAGTCCCACAAAGCAATAAGTTTTAAAGAAAATTCCATACTTTTTGCATGTTTTCATCAAATGCAGTCTTTGTAATTCGTTCTTCTGTGTTGTCTTTGCCTTGTGCTTAGGGTCACTGTCCTGTTGGAAGTGAAATCTTTGAGCCAGCCAGATCCCTCTGGAGTGTATTTCCATTAAGGATATCTCTATACTTTGCTCCATTCAGCTTTCTCTTAACTCTTTCCAGTCTCTCTGTCCCAAACACTGAATATAAACCCCACAGCATGATGCTGCCACCACCATGCTTCACTGTTGGAATGATATTGTACTGTTCATAAACGGTGCCTTGTTTCCTTCATATATGACACTAATCTGGTTTTCACCAGCACAGAGAAACTTATTTCTAATAGTCTGTGAGTCCATTATGTGTTTTCTTGGCAAACAACAAGTGGGCTTCCATGTGTCATTTACTCAGGAAAGGCTTCTGTTTGGCCAATCGATCACAAAACCCAAATCAGTAGAGTGCTGCAGTTATTATTGTCCTGTGTGAAGTTCCTCCCATCTCCACACAGGTTCTTTGGAGCTCAGCACGAGTGACCATCAGGTTCTTTGTCACCACTCTTAGCAAGGCTCTCCTCCCTGATTGTTCATTTTGGCTGAGCAGCCAGTTCTAGAAAGAATTGTGGTTGTTCCAAACTTCTTCAGTTTACAGTTATTTCTGGGTTGTTTTGGACAAATCCTCAGATGAAAACGGTATTTCTCATAACCACATATGTAAACCTGCACAGCCTGAAGTCAGTTTCTCACAACAGAATGTCATTTAACGTTGTTTTTATTCTGTTACAAATGGTTTCATTTTGGTCCGTATTCGAACAGGTGCTGTATGTTCACGTTGAGTTAGCCTAAATATTAGGTTTGTCACACACGGGAGCTTAGGAGGCAGCCAACAAGCCCTATGGTGAGTGAACTCTCACGAGATGAAGGGTTATTATCAAACATTTGTAGCGAGTGCCACATGTGCTATTGTCCCGTTGGCAATTTGCAGCTCTTTAGGGTGCACTTCAAGAAAGTGGTTACTAGAAATACACCTTTAAGGAGGAGGTCACAACACGGACAGGACGACTGGTGCTGAAGACTTTAAACCGGAAAAGAAGGGGAGACTGGGAGAGAGACATCGTGCGGTAGAGCAAAGGGAAGGAACGAGGTAGCACCAAGAATACACCTGCTGGAAGAAGTGACACAAGGGAGACGTGTTTTGCCGGCAGTTCTTACCCTCGGTAAGAAAGAACTGTTTTGTTATTGGCTCGATAGCCGGCGTATTCCGTGAGGCTTCCACTTTGCTCAAGAATAGTAAAGACAGTAAACCAATTTGAGAAACCGGTTTCTTTTAAGCAAGAACATCTCGCCCCCTACTCTGTGAAAGCTTGTTTGATTCTATGTTAGGTGCTTGTTTGTTTGTTTTCTGTCTGTATGTAAATATATATGTATATATTTCATCCTCTTCTTCGTTGTGGTAATGCTTATTGTCTGATGCTGAGCTGGGGCATGTTGTGAGGAGTCAAATAAAAGGAAGAGCGTTGGTCACGTTACCCCGAAAGATTTTCAATAACAAACTGCTTTTCCCTAGTGGTTTTCTGATTGTGCAGCAACCCGGGGTTTAGTTGTTCTCCTGGGGGCGGTGATACACATTAATGCTTCTCCTCTTTTCTCACCAGAAATTCTAAAGATAAATAATGATATATTTCACCTACCAAATCCACAAACTCCAAACCCACTTCCGGCTCCAGATTGATGATGTAATAAGCATATACGTTTAATATGTCTGTGACAGGTGTCTGGTCACACTTACAGTTAATCTAACATAGACACCTTTAAAATATCCAACTACGCCACCCAGTTTTATTAAGAGACTGGGAACTCTTGAGATTTACAGAAAATAGCACACGGGGTTCTTTAAACTGGGCGGTGAGTAAACACACAATGAAAGACACAACAGTAATTTCAGGAAAAGCAACACTAACTTTATTACACAAGACAATGTAAAGTACATGTAAAAGATAAACGAACATAACAAAATCTAAAAATATCAGGAACGAATTTCCTTTTTTTTAAAAGGAAAACACACAGTCCACACTCTAAAAGCCCGTTAAAAACAAGAATTGGAGGATACAACCTTTAGTGGTGCAGAGTCCAGTTTGCGTTCTGTTCCCCCAACAATTAATCGTCCTTACTGTCCACCGATGCAGTCTGTTCACCGGACACTCGTTTCCCAACAGAAGTTTTCTCAAATTGTTGAAACCTTGTCAGCATCTCTTCGTTGTTCCTTTTTTATCCACTCTGAACTCCTTGTGTTGCTGTGACCTAGGAATGCCTCATTTCTCGTCTGCCAGCTTTGCTCGGTCCTTTCATGTGGCTTCCCTCTCTCTCTGGACCCATAGCCGTCTCCTTGTGGAGTTGTCTCTTCCTCCCAGGAAGTAAGTGTTGCCGTCCTTGTCCCTCATGTCGCACCAGCCACGTACCCGAGTCTGCCAGCGAGCCCCTGTACTCTCTGCGAGTATCTTGGCAGCGTTTTCAGCGGACTGTCTCCCCTCTTTGCCTTCTCCTGCCCTGAAGTTTAGATCTCCTTCAATCCCTGCCATTATCAGTTCTGGACAATCGGGTTAAACAATGGCACATCTAAATTTCCTGGGTTTAACAAATAATGAAAACACAAGTTAACAAAATGTATTGTAACCTACTATCAATGAGTACACAGCTGATTAGAAACCAATATTCTCAGACATGTTAATTTCCAAGT
This sequence comes from Polypterus bichir lapradei, assembly GCA_026402145.1. Classification (NCBI taxonomy): domain Eukaryota; kingdom Metazoa; phylum Chordata; class Cladistia; order Polypteriformes; family Polypteridae; genus Polypterus; species Polypterus bichir. The sequence goes on from JANRMT010062820.1 coordinate 26,989,190, forward strand.
CAGGTAAATACAAATATTTTCCAAGGAAGGAGCAGTTCTTTTATCCCAATGTTATATTGCTTGTATGTTTAAGCAGTTAAAACTTCAAAGCAGTGATTCTTTTGCAAGACAGCAAATACCGATATCCTGTAGACAGCCATCACAATAATCAGTAACCGGATAACCCAGGAAATTTGCCTTTTAACTTCTCTACCCAGTCCAAACAATGGGTGCCTATTGCCTCTTCATCTGCTGGGTTTTAAATGTAATATTTACATATATATATTATATTATTATATATATATATATATGTAAATCCACTTTTCTTTCTACTCACATGTACAGCTAACACAAAGCCAGATTTAGCACACAGGAGTTTACCATATAAGAACTGCTAGGGAAGCATTAGAAGACAAGACAGGGGCGACTGCGAAATGGGCATTTCTGTGTGTCAAAGTAACTGTATCCTCTGTGCCTTGTTTGGAATGGCATGATTCACCAAAGTGGGGGCCTGCACATGAAGGAAGAGTATAAAGCCTTGGAACATTGCCCGGCACACCTTTGAAGCTGACAGACGGATGGGAGATAACGTCATCCGATCTGGAAAATCCTTCCAACGCAGCGACGAAAATGGCAGACTATACACATTGGGCTCCCACTCTCGAACTGGGTTTTTGTCATGGCTTCCTCGTCTGTTATGCAGCGTAAACCATCATTAGAAAAAGCTAAGTTATTTCTCCTATGTGATTTCTTACCGCCGTATCACTAAGGGAGGGGTATCTCCTTTTTATATTACTAGGGGACTTTGCCGCCTGCTCGTTTTGCTCGCCCACCCCGGCCGCGCTATGTGCCAGCCACTTCACGTTTCTGCCTCTTGCATTGTGAAGAGGGGTGCTGAACGCACGCTAAGAAGATGTGTTTGCTCCTCCAAATCCCCCTCTTAAACGGTGATACAATGGGAAACATATACATTTGTTTTTACCTCCTCTATGCTCGATCAGCTGGCTTACTGCTGCTGCTGCTTGAGTTGTGCTTCGAACATTTAAAAGCCTGTACAGCAGTTGTCCTCCTTGTCTCGCAGGATGTTAAAAGTGTCTCAGAGAAAATCACTTCTCAACCCAAGAATTTTTTTTATATAATAGAGAGATATCTATGTAGTTTTCGGGTTATGTAACATGCCACAATTACAAAAGAACTTATTCCAACAAGGGAGCTAGCGCCCCCAGCAAGATACAGATGACGTCACTTCCTGCCTCGCCCATATGGCATCACTTCCAGTTCCCTCAAGATGACATCACTTCTGGCTCAGCAAGATGATGTCACTTCCAGTCCCCACAGGATGACATCACTGCCGGTCGTAGATCAATGACATCACTTCTGTTCATACTTCCTTCCGGCCACCATTTTCTGTTATAAAAACACCCTACTTAATGCTATCTGTATCAAATGTCATTGATTTTTGATCACTTTTGCTACGATTCTACTGCTCATCAGAACATTATAAGGGGCAATTCCCCAACTCTTTTCAAGTTTATTTGTTTGGTTATTTCATCACAGGTTCTATACTGAATTACACATTTTTCTTCTGTTTAGTTCTACTCTGTGCATGGGCGTGTGTGCATACTGTAAGTCCTCACATGCAAAAATGTTAATGCCGTTGTTAGAAATGTTTCCTTCAGAGGTGATGTATAACAGAAACACTTTAAAAATAAAGGCTTAAGTGGATAAAACTTGTCCAAATCTAGGAGGCATGGAAAATAATAGCACAGAGAGCTACAGCGGATGTCCCTTGTCAGTGTGCATGGAATATAACCTATGTGTGCCACAATATCTGAAAATGGTGTGAGTCCACACAGTCCTGTACTTGGACCCTACAACACCCACCATCTACAGGCCTTCTTGGGCACTCTGATTCCCGAAAATGAGAGGGGTTTAGCACGGCCTGACTTGCCCAACTATGTTGTTGTATGGGATAATGTAAACTTCCACTGCCTAGATCAGGGGTCTCCAACCTGCCTGCACATTTACAAAAGGTTGGTATCCACAACTCACATTTTGCATTAAAACATCACAAAAAATATTTTGTTCACCTGCAAGTGCATTTTGTACGTCTGTATGCTTTTTCTAGTGTATCTCACACTATTGAATTAAAACATAAATGCTGTCAAAACAAAACAATGCAATTCCAAATCCGCCGATATGACTTATTCATTTGTCATTTTGTCACATGTCACTGTTTCACTTTATTCACATGTCCAGTTGCATGTCTGATGTGTTTAGATGACTGGCACTGCATGGAGTCAACAAGAGAGGCAGGTATGTGGTGGAGTGGAGCCACTGAGGTTCACTCTTATGGAGTCATTTAAATGTTTGTCTGTCAGTCTTGTTCTGAACTTTGATTTCATGACATTCAAGTCAGACTCACAGAGGTATGGAGAGTCAAACAAAGCAGACATTTTCAGAGCTGCTTGGTGAAGATTCTTATAGTTATCTGGCTCTACAAAGCTCCAGAAATGCTGAGAACGCTGTCGAGAATTTAACTGCACCTTATTTTGAAGGTTTACTAATATATAATATATAAAATCCAATGTCTGTCAGTATGATTGTCTGCTTTTCATGAGAAAACTACTTAACGGATTTAGATCGGGTTTCTTTCAATTTTTTGCTTGAACATTCTGGTTGATTTTGCGACTTCTTTCATTTTGCTAAGTATCATAGTTTTCTTGCGGTACCGATATATTTGCACGAATCGGAGATCCACGCAACTGGCCGAGGGGAGGGGATAGCGATTGAGAGAACAATTGAATTCAACTTTGTTTGATATTTAAAATAAAGTGTTACTTAGGTACTGCAGTGGGCTGGTGCCCTGCCCGGGGTTTATTTCTGCCTTCTGCCCTTTGTTGGCAGGGATTGGCTCCAGCAGACCCCTGTGACCCTGTATTAGGATATAGCAGGTTGGATAATGGATGGATGGATGTTACTTAGGTCTTGATAATGTATGCCACATGAAAAGATAGATTGCAATTCAATTTGTGGATCGTGATTTTGTGTTAAAAGGATCGTGATGACTTTTTGGAAAGATCGCGCAGCCCTAATTTGACTAATCAAATTTTAAAATTATGTAGGATTCATTAACCCTTGGGCGAACTACTTGGAAAGGGGTTGTGAGCTGCTGGTAGCTCGCGAGCAGCATGTTGGAGACTCCTGGCCTAGAAGCAGTAAGGGAATGGTTTGATGCCCACTAGAGTATCTTCCACCTTATTCTCCATTCGTGAATCCAATCAAAGAATAATTTTCAGCATGGAGGCGGACCGTATATGAACACCTGCTACACAACAGCACTTCTATACTCACTACAATGGATGCGGCCTGTGATGACATCCCAGCAGATTCTTGTAGAGGATGTTTGAGGCACACAAGAAGATTTTCTTCCTCGAAGTATTGCCTAAGATGTGATGTAGAAGAACATATGTGGCTAGACCAGCAAGAGTAACAGGCCATCCCATGAACCGGCCTTGTTCTTTCCAACATACAGTAACTACACAAAATCCTGCGTACATTTTTACTGTCACCTATACCTTAATTTTTTTAAGGCTTTCAGATTTGTGTTTGGTTCTTTGCGTAACATTGTCAATTTCTATTGTCCTAAAAAAAAAAAATCACCTTACAAATGTTACAGTTGTCCTGTCTTACAGAAAATAGCAATGTGGTAGAACCTTTTAATGGCTTCAAGCAAATAATCCGTGTGGTTTGGTGTACAAGCAAATTTAGCTGTCAATAGACAAATGATAGTGAAGTCTATTGAGCAACAGCTGATCAATTTGAAATCTTAAAATACTTCCATAGTATATTTATATGTTAACAATATGAGTAAGCATTTTGACTAGCACGTCTCTAGGCAATGGTTTAGAGATTTCAAATTTTTGTGGTATTGACTAAATGGTTCACAAGAGAACTGCATTTTGAAACATGAATGAATTACTTCGTTTTGCTGGTTATCCGAGTTAATGTGCTGCAGTGTTCAAACTGTATTGAGAAATCTACAAGCAGCTGAGAGAACCTCAGGACTGTTTAGAGAAATTGCCCAAAGCAACCAAGAAAAACGGTAAGAATTATGGAGACCACTGGGCTCTGCAGAAATATCCTCAGATCTGTGCCTTGAAGTAATCTTGTTTGTAAGCTCTGAAGGCAATTCCTTTGAGCTCATGCCTTGATTTTGGCAGAAGTTTGGGACCTTCTATAGACAGGCATGTGCTTTTATTAATCAGGCAAGTTGGTTGAAATGACCACAGATGGACTCCAAAGAAAGCATAGAAACATCTCAAAAGGCATAAAAGAAAGGATGTAAAATTAGGCATAGAATTAGTGCCCTAGGAAGGATCCTTAACTTTAGGGCCCAGATCCATACTTTAAGATTAGGAGTTAGATAAAATGCTTAAATAAACAAAGGGGTATGAAAGCTAGGTAGGTAAAGTGATTTCAAGATAAGGATAATAGGTGGGATTGTGAGTCTATAAAGTTAAAAGTTTAAGATAAAGGTAGGATCACAATTTGTAAAAGCAAATAATATATCATAAGGCTTCCTGAGTCCCAAATCCATAAATCCAAATTACATAAGTTTGATGTGCGGGAGTGGAAAACACGGAATTGTAAGATGTTTAATGTAAGTAAAAAATAGTTTATTAAACACAATTATACACAATGCTCAAGAAATGAAGGAAACATTTAATCATTCCAGTCTAACAGCAAGTCAATGAAGCTTCAGGGATATCAGTCTGTCCAGTTAGGAAGCAGAAGCCATTAGGAATCAACTTTGCCTGCTTTGCTGCAAATAAAAGTGACAACAGGTGACCTGGACAGGCCATAGCAAGACAATCGCCAAAAAGGGAATGGTGGCCACAGACAGTTGCTCTCTCCTTTACCTTCCTGATGGATCAATCTCTAGTTTTGTATTTTGTTATTGTCCTTGTCACTACTGAGAGCATGAGGTGCTACCTCCTCTTCAATGGCGCAGTCATAGGTGTCGTCACAAGAAGGTTTGCTGTGTCTCCCAACACAGATTCAACAGGAGACGGGCCATGTGTCTATATTGATGGACAAAAATGTCAAAATTGCCAGTTTAAAATAAATCTACAGCACAATAAAGTGTGAATAAAGTGAGTTTCTGAATCCTCCTTAGCGGGTTGTGTTTTTTGTCAACTTACCACCACCCCCACCCCCCCATCTTTTGTTACTTTTCTAGTTCCTGCTCTTTTCTATGCTTTGTTGTTCTATAATTAATCCTTTTCTTTTTTAAAATTTTGCCCATCCGCTTCACTGAGATTCAGAATCTGCTCAAGAGCACCCCCTGCAGTTCACACCCATTGGTAATGAAAGCAGTTTTTCCATTGTAGTTAATGTAAGGAATAGTGCATTCTGTATGACTTGAGAAGTTTGAAAGCATTAATGTGTTAAATGGATTCCTCTTCTTACTCTACACACAAAAAAAGAGACAATTTTTAATTAGAACGATGAACAAGAACTGCCGGAGTAGTGTCTGCTTCTGGCAATTATTCAATTTGTAATCTGTCCTTTCTGTAGAAACAGTTTTAAGAAATTAAATCATCTGCAGAAACTAATTAGCCCCAGTGCAGTATAAAATTACTGGGTGTCACTTCCCAAGTTAGTCTAACCGGAGTGCAATTTCCATGCAAATCTTCGATTGCCAGAAAGCGGGAAATCGTAATAAAAATGTGTACCAGTTTTGAGCAGACAGCAATTACATTTCTGCATCACTAATTCAATTGAATGAGATAACATCACTTTGTAAGATGCTTTCGAACATCAAACACTTTAATAAAATGCAAATTTTTTTTTACATTTGTTAAAAGTTATATATATATACACTATCCACTGCAGTACAATGAAAAAGATTTGAATCTGGGAAAGCATACAATAGTGTGGCAAACTGTCCGGTCAGGAAGGGCAATTGGCTAGTGCCACCTGTGTCCAATTTTTCGATGACACATTCATTCTTTGATATTTCATACCTTTTTTGGATTGTGTGGTTATTCGAGTAATTAAAGGTCGGTACACTTCACAGCTCTTTGGGGTGCCAAGCTGGCTGTCCCTGTTCACTTTTCAGAATGAAACAAATTAAACAAAGCTTGATGGCACCTAATACACTTATAAACAAATTAACGTAGTTCCACAATGATCGGGCTTCTCTCAAGAGTCTCGTCGGTGAGGTGGTGAAGCTCTTTTCCTCAGTCGCTTACTCCATAAATGACACTTTCCTCCGGACCGTCTTGAATTTATAACACCAGGAGCAGGAGAGGGCGGAGTTAGTTGCCCTCATTTGCTCGTCTTTCCTTGCTATGGAATAAAGAGAAGACAAAGTAATTAACAGAGGTAGAGCCCCCTCTCGGCTTGGGGTGATATCATATACCTGTGAAGAATTTGGAAGGTGACCCTCTGACATGCATGAGTGACAATTGAGATATCGTGGTGACCTGTATACTGGCACCCCTACACACATTCCAAGTCTGGGCATCTCGACCATAAGTGAACGAGCCACTCCTGGATTTAAGGAATTTAATGTCATCTAAATACGGTAAAACCTCGGTTACCTGTCACTCGATTAACTGTGAGTCTCCATTAAATGTCAGGGCCACCTACCTATTACTGTACTATTACTACCGTGCAGTATGCCTTGAGCTTTGAACATTGGAACAACTTTCCCTTGTGCTAGTGCATAGTTTACTCCACCAGCCCACAGTGTCAGTTACGTACCTTCAATTTTAATAGTGTTTCGTAACTTTTCTCTTTTATTATAATTAGTGTACTATACTTTGTTATGGCCGATAAACGTATATGTGTATTGTTGGAATTGAATTTGAAATTATTAAACATTTACAAAATGGCAAAAGTGTTTCAAGTATTTGGAGTTGGAAGAACAACAGTAAACGATATGAAGCATGAACGCGAAAAAATGGAAAAATGTGTCGAAAATGGAAACCACTGACAGTAATGTTATTCTATATTAATGATGATGTTCTTATGCATTGTCATTTTCTTTTTTAATTCTGTTATATTATGTTTTATTAATATATTGCGACGTACAGGCAGCTTGTGATGTGCTGTGTGGGAGCAGAAAGAGTGTAATGAATGCTGTAAGTGAGTGAAGGGCATCTGTTCTGAGAGGGGCGGACACATCTGCTAAGAGAAGTGAGGGGATAAAGGAAGGTGAGGCGGAAGGAAATTTTGAGTAGTGAGTCAGGAGACAATAAGCAGTAGTGTTTGTGATATAGAGAAAAAAAAGAACATGAGTGACAGGAGATCAGCTGATTGGTTGGGAAAGCTTTCTGTTATTGTTTAGGAGGTGGGCTCCATAACCCAAATAACATATAAGATGGGGCACAGTTTGTTAAAGAACAAAGACTCCAAGTAAAACAGAAAACTCCAGTACCTCTGAGCTGTATTTGCTTATTACGCTGGCCGTTACAATATTATATGAATTGATTAATTTTGTAAAAACTATATCTGTTAATATCATTTTGTTTTGTAAATAAATATGAACATTCGCTAAACTAATCTACCATCGATAATTTTTAAAATAGCACTTCTGTTATCTGTCTTTTCTCTTATCTGCCATGGCCCTGACAGAGAGAGAGGTTGGGAGCATTTGTTGATTACAGCACGTTGCCGCACCCACCACATGCCAAACCAAAAAAAGATATGATCAAAGTGGAGCTCATGATATTATTTATCTTGACTTTCAGAAGGCATTTGATAAGGTGCCACATGAAAGATTGGGCATGAAACTAAAAGATGTGGCAGTTCAGGGTGATGTTTTTAAATGGGTGCAGAATTGGCTCAGACATAGAAAGCCGAGGGTGATGGTGCGAGGAACCTCATCAGACTTTGCTGATGTTGAGAGTGGTGATCAGCAGGGGTCAGCGCTGGGGCCGCTGCTATTTTTAATAGATATAAATGATTTGGATAGGAATATACATAACAAGCTGGTTAAGTTTGCAGATGATACCAAGATAGCTGGAATTCGTTATATCATTACAGAATTGGATAGCATACAGGCTTGGGCAGATTTGTGGTAGATGAAATTTAATTGTCAGTAAATGTAAAGTATTACATGTAGAAAGTAAAAAAATTGAGGTTTGGATACACAATGAAAATCGAGAGAACACTCTATGAGAAGGATTTAGGAGTCATAGTGGACTTTAAGATATCGACTTCCAGACAGTGTTCAGAAGCCAATTAAGAAGGCTAACAGTATGTGTGGTTATATAGCGCCTTCATATGTGAAGTACAAGTCACAGGAGGTTCTGCTCAAGCTTTATAACACACTGGTGAGGCCTCATCTGGAGTCCTGTGTGCAGTTTTGTTGTCCAGGCTACAAAAAGGATATAGCAGCACTAGAAAAGGTCCAGAGAAGAGCGACTAGGCTGAGTCCAGGGCTAGAGAGGGGGAGCCTTTACATTTTAAGCAGAACAAGATTAAGAGGAGACCTGACTGAAGTGTTTAAAATAATGAAGGGAATTGGTTCAGTTGATCGAGACTGTAACTTTTAAATGAGTTATTTAAGAACATGGGGACGTAGCTGGAAACTTTTTAAGGGTAAATTTTGTACAAACTTTGGGAAGTTTTTCTTCACATTGAGAACCACAGACAATTGGAATAAGTGACCAGGTAGTGTGGTGGACAGTAGGACTTTGGGGACCTTTAAAATTTGATATTATTTAGAAAGAATTAAGTGGATAGGACTGGTGGACTTTTCTGGGCTGAATGGCCCGTTTTCGTCTAAATTGATAATAGAGCAGCTAGGCTGAGTCCAGGCCTACAGGGGATGAGTTATAAGGAAAGATTAAAAGAGCTGAGCCTTCACAGTTTGAGCAAAAGAAGATTAAGAGGACACATGATTGAAGTTTTTAAAATTATAAAGGGAATTACTCCAGTGGATCGAGACTGTGACTTTAAAATGAATTCATCAAGTACATGGGGACACAGATGGAAATTAATTAAGAGTGAATTTCACACAGACATTAAGATATTTTTTATTGACTTCAGCTCAGCTTTCAGCACAATCATCCCTCAGAAGCTCATAGGGAAGTTGGGTCTGCTAGGCTACAACACTTCCATATGCAACTTGATCTGGGGACTCCCTCACAGAAACACCCCAGATAGACCACATCAGAAACACCATCTCTAGCACCATCACGTTGAACACTGGTGCCCCCTTGGGCTGTGTACCACTTCTGCTCACTCTGCTGGCTCACAATTATACTGCTGCATACAGCTCTAACATCATCTTTAAAATTATGAAGGGAATTAGTCCAATGGATCAAGACCGTTATTTTAAAATAAGTTCATCAAGAACATGGGGACACAATTGGAAACTTGTTAAGGGTAAATTTCACACAAACATTAGGGAGTTTTTCTTTATACAGATAACCACAGGCACTTGGAATAAGCGACCAAGTAGTGTGGTAGACAGTAAGACTTTAGGGACTTTCAAAACTCTACCTGATGCTTTTTTGGAAAAAATAAGTGGATAGGACTGGCGAGCTTGTTCTTATCCAGATTGTTCTAATGTTCACCCAGATTGAGATCCAAGTGCAGCTGACACCTCAGCACTGTACTTCACAGTGTGAGTTTCTATTAAGGTACAGTACAGGCCAAAAGTTTGGACACACCTCCTCATTCAATGTGTTTTCTTTATTTTCATGACTGAAGGCATCAAAACTATAAATGAACACATGTGGAGTTATGTACTTAACAAAAAAAGGTGAAATAACTGAAAACATGTTTTATATTCTAGTTTCTTCAAAATAGCCACCCTTTGCTCCGATTACTGCTTTGCACACTCTTGGCATTCTCTCGATGAGCTTCAACAGGTAGTCACCAGAAATGGTTTTCACTTCACAGGTGTGCCTTATCAGGGTTATTTAGTGGAATTTCTTGCTTTATCAATGGGGTTGGGACCAGCAGTTGTGTTGTGCAGAAGTCAGGTTAGTTGGACGATCATTTATTTTTCAACAGGACAATGACCCCAAACACACCTCCAGGCTGTTTAAGGGCTATTTGACCAAGAAGGAGAGTGATGGAGTGCTGTAAATGGTCATGAAAATAAAGAAAACACATTGAATGAGGAGGTGTGTCCAAACTTTTGGCCTGTACTGTATCTGGAGTGCCAATCCTGCCACCAACCTCCAAGTTTTTTCTGCAAGTTGGAGGACCTGCTTGCCAGGCTGGATGCAGGTTAACGTCATACCCAGGACAGAGAAATTGCAGGTTAAGGGCCTTTCCCCAGTGGAGTGGAATCACTTATGGTGTGTATGGAATTCGAACGGGCAACCTTCCAATTGCTGGAACAGATCTTTAGCCTCAGAGCTACCTACCACTCTTTTACTGTCTAGAAAAAATGTTCTCTGCTACATTCATTAATGAAATGTGAGTAACCAAGAACACCAAACATAAAATATGATTCTGTACATATACAAAAGTCTGCTCCCCCAATCTAAATTTACAGTGACTTTCCTTCAATTTCCAAATATTACCAGAGTCTCTTTTGCTTAGGAACATAACTATGAAATAAAATTCTAAGCATTTATGTTTGCACTGCTTATCCCGACAGCAGCTAACAGGTGAGGCTCACTGTCATTTTGCCTTCAGCTCTCCTTTTGCCTCGTAAACGGAGGAGGGGACCTGTTCCTTGATCTGCTATATATATATATATACATATCTGACAGATTGTGAGGATTAGTCATTTTGGCAAATATCTGATTTCCTTTTCACTTGCACAGGTTGCCAGATCATTTGATGTGCAGTCACTGATTGTTCTGCCCATATCAGGACTATTGCAGCAAGCCAGATTTACTCATCTTTTGAAAGCAAGACTTAGAGTTGGGCCGATCAGCAAACACAGATGAGACACAAGCAAAAAAATGTAGTGCCGAGTAGCCGAGATGCTTTTTATTTTTATTATTTGGTGTCATGAAATAATAACAAGGGACGGTCTGCGCAGTGGAAATTGTTTTCGAGTTGCACAGAGGCAGGCGGTGGGCCCTGGTGGCTAAAGCACTTTAAATCCCAAGCTTGACGGTTCAATCCCTGCTGCCTCAGTATGTGACCCCGAGTAAGTTACTGTACTTAACCTCCTTGTGCTGCAGTTCTAAAAAATAAAGGCAAACAATTGTTATATCTCTCTGCTTGTAAAGTTTTCTATTCCCTGTTGAAAGATTTTTTTCTTAGATTTAAGCACTTTGGGACTCTTTGTTTTTAGCAGAGGTTTACATTTAATTTGTAGCAAATCTATGATTCTGCATGCGAATGTTTTATGTAAAAATGAAATGACTATGGTGTTTCCAATAGGGGTCACTAGCTCCCTAGTTGGAATAAGTTCTTTTATAATTGTGGCGATTTAAGTAACCGAAAACTACGTATATAGATATAATGTAATAAGGCAATATCCCTCCCATAGTGATACTGCGGTAAAAATCACATAAGAGAAAATAACTTAGCTTTCTTCAGAGGGGACTGGGCAGTCTAATGGTCTGGAATCCCTACAGATTTTATTTTTTTCTCCAGCCGTCTGGAGTTTTTTTTTTGTTTTTTCTGTCCACCCTGGCCATTGGACCTTACTCTTATTCTATGTTAATTAATGTTGACTTATTTTATTTTCTTACTGTGTCTTTTATTTTTCTATTCTTCATTATGTAAAACACTTTGAGCTACTCTTTGTATGAAAATGTGCTATATAAATAAATGTTGTTGTTGTTGTTTAATGACGATTCATGCGGCATAACAGATGAGGAAGCCATGACAACACTTTGTGTAAAGTTTGCCATCTTTGTCACTGCACTGAAAGGATTTTCAGGACGGATGACGTTATCACCCATCCGTCCATCGGCTTCAAAGTGTTTGGCTGCTGTCCAAGTCTTTTATACTGGTTCCTCCACGTGCAGGCCCTCACTTAGGTTCCAAACAAGGGAAGGAGAGGATTTCATTTCATCTCTAACATACAGAAATAGTACAATGCCCATTTTCGTAGTTGTACCTTATCTCTTCAAATGCTTGCCTAACAGTTCTAAATGCTGAGAGCCCCTTTGGCCTGGCCTGTACATGTTATTGGATTTATAAAAAAAATTATTGTACAGAGCACAGTGACATTAAACTTATATTCTTATTACATATGGATTGAATTTTTTTTCTTGGTTATCTTAGGCAGGCCACCCACGTCACCAAACGATACATTAAAATATCTAAACTCACACTTTATGTTAAGTACACAATCAAATGGAATTAAATCCCAGTGATTCACATACATTTTTGTAATATACACCACTGGTCAAAATCAGTTTAAATGCAACGAATGACCAAAAATGGTGAAAAGGTAAGCAGTAAACGGCCAGGGGATTCATGTAAATTTTAGATTAGCAAAAACTGAAAACAAGTACATTTCAGAATATTACACATGGGCCTTCTTAAGGGAACATCTCAATAGGTTGCAATCTACAGATGTTCTACAGCAATTAAAGTAAATGAAGCCTTGCAAGTTGAAGCAAATAATTTGCACAGGTGTCCCAACTTCTGTTGATTACTTCAAAACCTTCTGTCGGTCTTAAAGCAGAGTTGTGTTACTACTACCCCTGCAGTACGTTGCATTTCAACTGATTAAATTCAAAGAAAAACTGAGGTGTTCTAAAACTTTTGACCGGTAGTGTACATTCGATAAGTCAACTCTGTATGAGACTGAGAATACTGAGGGAAGACTGAAATGAACTGCCATGCTAATGTTGTCCTCGTGATTTGGAAGAGCAAGTGAAAGAAGTGCTGAGGAATTTGTGTACTGAGGTGTGAGAGGTGATATAAAGATACATTTTGCGCCAAAAATATTTTTTGGTTGCTGCTAAGGAACCATGTAATAATTTTTAAAGCTTTTTTTACCTTCAGGAAGTATGTGTTATTGCCTTTTTGTAGCCTGCACAGGAGCAAAAGTAACTGAGAATTTGGGAAAGCGTTTGGAAAATCACTTGTTACTTGTACTTGCTATTATTTGTTCTTGTTATTTGTATTCAAAACTAGCACAGGCGAGGCAATAAGTGAAACCTGCATGTCTGTAAGTAATTAACCAGGGATGTAGCAACAGATATTTAAGCGTTTTATCGCTTTCTATATATAGAGATGATCTGGAAAGGAATACAAAAAACAAGCTGATTAAGTTTGGAGATGGTACCAAGATAGGTGGATTGATAAATAATTGAGAATCCGTTGAGTCATTACAGAGGAACTTAGACAACATACAGGCTTGGGTGGATTCATGGACGATGAACTTTAATGTCAGTAACTGTAAAGTATTACATGTAGGAAATAAAAATGTGAGGTTGGAATGCACAATTGGAGGGCTGAAAATCAAGGGTATAGTATAGTCATGGCCAAAAGTTTTCAGAATGGCACGAGTATTGGTTTTCACCAAGTTTGCTGCTTCAGTGCTTTTAGATCTTTTGTCAGATGTTTCTGTGGTATACTGAAGTAGAATTACAAGCATTTCATAAGGCTTTTATTGACAATGACATGAAGTTTATGCAAAAAGTCCATATTTGCAGTGCTGGCCTTTCTTTCTCTGCAATTCACAATGGCATACTGTCTGTCAATCATCTTCTGGGCCAAATCCTGACTGATGGCAGCCCATTCTTGCATAATCAATGCTTGGAGCTTGTCAGAATTGGTGGGTTTTTGTTTGTCCACCCGTCTCTTGAGGATTGATCACAAGTTCTCAATGGGATTAAGGTCTGGGGAGTTTCCTGGCCATGGACCTAAAATTTCAATGTTTTGTTCCCCGAAACCACTTACTTATCACTTTTGCCTTATGGCCCGGTGCTCCATAATGCTGGAAAAGGCTTTGTGGGTCACCAAACTGTTCTTGGATGGTTGGAAGAAGTTGCTCTTGGAGGATGTTTTGATCCCATTTTTTAATCATAGTGAGTGAGCCCATTCACTTGGCTGAAAAGCAATCCCACGTGACATGAATGGTCTCAGGATGCTTTACTGTTGGTATTACACAGGACTGATGGTAGCACTCACCTTTACTTCTCCAGATGCCTCAAACAATTGGAAAGGGAATTCATCAGAGAATATGACTTTCCCCCAACAGTCTTCAGCATTCCATCCCTCTTCCTTTGGCAGAATATCAGTCAGTCCCTGATGTTTTCCTTGGCTTCTTTGCTGCCCTTCTTGACACCCACCAGGCCATCCTCCAAATGTCTTTGCCTCCTTCACACCAGCCTGCTGCCATTCCTGAGCAAACTCTGCACTGGTGGTGTCCTGATCCCGAGCCATGAATTAAGAATGGGACCAAAATATCCTCTGAAAGCAACTTTTTTCCAACCATCCCAGAACAGTTTGGTGACCAATAATGTCTTTTCGGCCATAAGGCAGAAGTGATAAGTGGCTCGGGGACCAAAACATCAAAATTTTGGTTCCATGGCTAGGAAACTCCCCAGATCTTAATCCCATTGAGAACTTGCGGTCAATCCTCAAGAGACGGGTGGACAAACAAAAACCTACCAATTCTGACAAACTCCAAGCACTGATTAATCAAGAGTGGGCTGCCATCAGTCAGGATTTGGCCCAGAAGTTGATTGACAGACAGCTTGCCAGGGAAAATTGCAGAGGTCTTGAAAAAGGAAGAAGGTCCAACACTGCAAATATTGACTCTCTGCATAAACTTCATATCATTGCCAATAAAAGCCTTTGAAACTCATGAAATGTTTGTAATTCTACTTCAGTATACCATAAAAACATCTGACAAAAAGATCTAAAAAAACTGAAGCGGCAAACTTTGTGAAAATTAATATTGTGCCATTCTCAAAACTTTTGGCCACAACTGTACACTGTGGTGGATTGCCGGCATTTTACTCCGGCCCTCACCCCCAGGCCGCCAGGAGGAGCTCTCCCGAGAGCATATATGGGCCCCGAATTCCAGCAGGGCCTCATGGACTATGGAGTTTTTATACACAGCCCTGCTGGATACCTTGGGGGCCACTGGGAGTCGCTGTCGGGAAGCCAGTGGACTCATTTGTGCACCATGACCCGGAAGTTCGTCACAGGAAGATCGACGGGCTTCCGGGGTGAAGAAAAGTATTGTTTACTCTGACCCGGAAGGAATAAGGACTTGTGGAACTGTTGGGCAGAAACACTTCCGGGTCAGGAGGAATAAAAGGACTCTGGGAACTCCCAGACAACGAGCTGAGCTGGGTGGTAGGAAGGCAACGCGTCTGGGAGTGGAGGATTGGATTATTGATTGTGTATTATTGGTTATTTATGAGTAGTGTGGAGTGGAGGGTGCTTAGTGCACGTAATTATTATAATAAAAAGAATTATTGTGGCACTTTTACCAGGTGTTTGGCGTGGTACCTGAGGGTTCGAGGGAGCGCTACTGCCCCAACTGCGACAACACCTTATGAGAATGATTTAGAAGTCTTAGTGAACTCGACATTATCAACTGTCAGACAGCTTTCAGAAGCCATTAAAAAGGCAAACAGAACGTCAAGTTATATCGCCCCCTGAAGTGTAGAGTACAAGTACAAGGAGGTTATTCTGAAGCTTTATAACACACTGGTGAGGCCTCATCTGGAGTACGTCATGTTCCACAGACATAACAGAGCTGGAAAAAATCCAGAGAGAGCACCTAGGCTGATTACAGGACTACAGGGAATGAGTTATAAGGAAAGAATACAGGAGTCGAAGCTTTTCAGTTAAGGAAACTGAGATTAAGAGGTGGCATGATTGAAGTGCTTAAAATGGAATTAGTCCAGTGGATTGAGACGGTGACTTTAAAATGAGTTTAATAAGAACACGGGGACACAGCCGGAAACTTATTAAGGGTAAATTTCGTCCAAACATTAGGAAGTTTTTTATTTCACACAGAGGTAGTAGGACTTTAGGGACCTTCAAAACTCGACTCGATGTTACTTTGGTGGAATTAAGTGGATAGGATTGGAGAGCTTTGTTTTGCTGAATGGCCTGTTCTCATTTCATTTTTTTTTTCTAATATTGTAATATCATCTATCATTATTTCTATTTACATCTTTGGCCTCATGACTAGTTGCTTTCTCTGATATGGTCTGCTTAACACTAAATTCACCAAGGATGATGCCAACTGGTGTTGTTTTTAAATCTTTCATGTTTTCCCCACTGTCGTACTCTAGTCTAGGGTTACCATATTTTCCGAGACAAAGAAGAGGACACAATTATAAAAATGACCGATGCCTTAACTGACAAATATGTCATATGATATGAAATCAAATCTGAAATCTAACTTCCTTTACCACAGGTTAGAGAAAACATGTATATTTTTTCTTGAATTTCATCAACATTTCATGTTCTTGCCTTGTGTTTTCAGTTTCCCTTTATGTTTACATCATGTACAGTACTAGATTATAATGTTGATGTGCGAGCAGCATGACAGAATAAGGTAATGATAATGGACGTTCTCACAAAGCTTTGTAATATGACTAAAATGCAGCACTGTACTTTATGTCCCAAATGGTGTAAGCATAATTTGGCACATTGTGGTGTGGGATCTTAACAACTACAGCATCGAACGCTTGTTGAGAACTATACTGTAGGTACAACTGTGTCACACATCAGTGTCTGGAAGACAACCTCAAGGCTCATTTAACGAATGTTACACTCCAAACCAGAGGGTGGCTCTGTTGCTTAATGCCTTCTCTCTTCCTCCCTTTGCCTTAAAGATGACTGATGTTTTTTCCAACCTTGACACCACTTCTGTTTTCTGAACTCCTGAATTCACCCTTTCCGGTTGGCAGCCATGATAAACAGCGTTGTCACCATCTTGGGCAGTCTGAAAAAGGTGTAAATGCCACAGGGGTTGGACGGGCATCCCGACCAGAGAAGGGGATGGTACCTTACCCAAATGGGAGGCTCTGAGCTGACAAATGTGCATCCTGCCCAGGAGAAACAAAGGAGCCAGGCCTGGAAGTGATGGCTGGAGTGGGTGGATAGACAGCCCACAAGATGACGCTACGGGAGATGTGTTATTACCCCAGAGCACTAGACGGCAGAAGCCCATTTGGGAAACAGCAGTGAATGCTAGGAGATGTAGTCTGGCAACACCCAAGGCCCTTTCACGTCAGTCACGTCTGCCAGTGGTGGACCTGCCAATTCTGGTATTCTATGGCAAATGCCAATCGAGCTCCATGGTGCCAGGCAGTGAGCACAGGGCCCACTAGAGGACATCAGGCCCTCAGGCTAATCTCATGAAGTCTGTTTCTGATTGTTTGGTCAGATATATTCACACCAGTGGCCTGCCTGATTGAGGTCATTTTGTAAGCTCTGGCAGTGCTTATCCTGTTCCTCTTTGCCCAAAGAAGCAGATACCAGTCCTGCTGATGTGTTAAGAACCTTCTACGAGGGGCCCTGTCCAGCTCTCCTAAAGTAACTGCCTGTCTGTCTCCTGGAATATCCCCCATGCCCTTGAGATTGTGTTGGGAGACACAGCAAACCTTCTGGCAATGGCATGTATTGATGTGCCTGCCATCCTGGAGAAGTTGGACTACCTGAGCGACCAAACTCTGTAGGGTAGAGGTATAGCCTCATGCTACCAGTAATGACACTGACTGTAGCCAAATGCAAAACGAGTGAAAAACAGCTGGGGACCATGGGTGCTGCAAAGGGGGACTTCAATTAGATGAGCTCCTTAATAAGTGGGACTTCCGTATGACCCAGAAGTACTTCCATTGGGAAGTCCTTAATAAAAGGGGTCACACTCCCTTGTCCAGGAGAGTCGAAACTGAAAGGACATGGAGCAACACTCGACTGGAGGATGGCAGTAGGGTTGTGAGAGGAATTGGGAAGAGGTGTTCTGTTTTGTGCTGTCTTTGTGCTTGTGTTATTTTGCGGAAGAATTAGTTAATAAGCCATCCTTTATTTGAACCCGGAACTCTGTTTGTTCGTGTTTTGGGGGTTGGGCCCGCTGACTCCCCTCGTTCCATCACAAAGGCTCATGTCCAGACAAGATGTTATTTATCGTTTCTCAGATTTTTCCAATTCTGTTTTTAACTGTCACAATATACTGAGTTCACCTTGGTGCCCCAACTCTTTCTGAAGTATCCCTGTGTCTTATTACAATGGTAAAACAAGATTGTGAATTGAAATAAAAGTAAACCTTGTTTCAAACAATCGGTAACAATTTGAAAAATCCAGACAAACTTCCAGCTTTGTACAAATCACTCAGATAGGCCCATAAAAAGGGTACAATTCTAGTGAGCCCCAGATATTTGGTAACCCTACTCTTGACCTTCCATGACGTTTTCTAAATTGCCGCATTGTAAATGCCCATATAGTTGTAACTATGAAATTCAGAAAATGTAACTGATATTTTCTTTGTTTTTTATATTTTGTACACAATAGACCTTATATTAATAATAATAATACATTTTATTTCAAGGCGACTTTCTAAATTAATGTTGGTACGCAGGTTTGAATCACTGTGTCTTTCCTCCGGGAAGCAGTTGACTGCAGTTCTGTATTCTTTTCACCTCAAGAAGTCCAATCAAGGTGTTGTTATCAAGGTTATTGTATGTTGCTACCCAAATGTAAACTGGGTTATTATTATTGTTTTTGTTGTCATTGTTTATTTTTAGGATTATCGCTGTGACGCCACTTATGGAGGACTATCTCAGACAAAATTAAATAAATAAATAAATGCGCAAATAAATAAAGTACTGGGAAATGTCAGCATAAATAAATAAATGTATCATGAAATGAAGCCTTAATAAATAAATGTATCATGAAAGGAGAGCATAAATAAATAAATGTGTCACGAAACATGTTTTTTGTTGCTTATTTATTTATTTCATTTTGTCAGTAACATTCCTGAAAACCGTCATAAAATACGACTTGAAATAAAACTGTCACTTTCACTCGTCAAAGTTGAGAGGGTGGGCTCTAACACGCCCTCTAGTTACTGATTGGTGAATCGATAGCACAAGAATTAATTAGAAAATGCTTACTACTGCCGATGAAATGGATTCTGCTGAAGATATTACGTATTTCAAAGAGAGAATTGAAAATTTATCGGAAGAAATTACAATGTTAGCGGCACTTTTAGACTCCGATATAGATGAAACTATTTTTAGTAACGCATTTATTTATTTATTTAATTTTGTCCGAAATATTCCTCCATAGCCACTGTGCCGCCATTTTGTTTAATATTTTTCTGAGGTCGGAGCTCTTTCATGGAGTTAGTGAAGGGCTGCATCAGCGTTAAATTATGAATGTGTTTCATTGTTTGTCGGAAATTTTCCAACATTTTTGCCTGCTGTTGTACTATTTTCTTATACCCTAGAATTCTATAAATTTATTTGGGGTTTCTCAATGCTTTTTTGGTCGTTTGAGTTGACCACCATGTTGTACTCCCGTCACCAGGAAAACAAAGATGAGCTCTCGGAGGCTATGAATTCTGTTAATGATCAAAATATTTTGGGGGGTGATTCGTTTCAAACCTAGTTTTGTTAAATTTGACTTGCTTGTGTGGATTGTTGTTTGATTCTAATAAAATGTTAAAAAATAATAAAATAAAATGAAAGTTTATCAAATCATTCACTTCCCATCCGAGTTTGCGGATCCAAATTGCAACGTTCTTTAACCTAAAAAGTCTTTGCTCTTTTTATCTGCTGGCTTTTGACTTATTCTCTCATATTTACTTTTAATGTTTTTGCCTCCTGGTTTGGTTTTGGCAACGTTGTGGTGTCCGGTCCAGTTTTGAAAATCTTTTACAGGTTTTAGACTTTCTCCAGGTTATTTATCAAATATTCTTGCTAGCCTCCAAGCATAACAGGATAATAAGTATAGGGTACTCCTGAAACACGTGTGACAGACTTCAAGGAAAGGACCACAATACGTGCTTTGGACTGCGCACACTGAAGAGAAGCTTGTCTGTCCAACATCTGGTGTTTGTCGTACCACAACAGAAATGAAAAAGGAAAAAGAAGGCAGAGACCATGGCTGAACTCACAAAATCAGGAAAGCATTTGTACAGCCATTAAATGTTTCATGAAACATGTTAATAGATCAACTGTTGGACCATTTATTACCAGGACACTGCAGTGTAGGTCTATGCAGATGTGATTAAAAAATGAATTCAATCAAAACTCATAAAGAAATGTAGTAGAAAGCAACGATTTTAATATGAATAGTAACTCTTTCGAAATGTAAGGAAACCGTCAATTGCTTTATTTTTGACCAACAATACGTCTCCATGTGAATGAGAGTCCTTGAAGGATGGCGCCATGCAGAGTTCAAGCTTAGATGCACATCTGCCGTAAATTAAATTTTTTTGCGTTGTCGTTGCCTGTTGCACACAATACAATACAATACAATTCATTTTTGTATAGCCCAAAATCACACAAGAAGTGCTGCAATGGGCTTTAACAGGCCCTGCCTCTTGACAGCCCCCCAGCCTTGACTCTCTGAGAAGACAAGAAAAACTCCCAAAAAAAAAAAACCCTTGTAGGGAAAAAATTGAAGAAACATTAGGAATGGCAGTTCAAAGAGATACCCTTTTTTAGGTAGGTTGGGCATGCAGTTGGTGTCAAAAAGAAAAGGGGGTCAATACAATACAATGCAATACAAAGAACAGAACAAATCCTCAATACAGTATAAAAATAACAATGTACAAGTATGGAGCAGAATTTAACAGCAGATGATATCCCATAATATGATTTGGATTTGTTTAGAGTCCAGAGGACCTCAGCCATCAAGCTGCCTCCCCCTATTGGCCATTCCACAGCTGAGTCAGCGCTGGGCCAGCCAATCTGATGAAAGGACCCCTGCAATCCTGCATCAGAGATGACTTTATCTTAGGCAGGCAAAACAACTTGGCAGGTGGGCCGTGGCATCAAGTGCCACATTTGAATACCAAGAAGAGAAACAGAATAGGTGAGGGTTAGTATCCAATTCTAATTATCATGTTACTTATGTTTTAGTGCTAATAACTAACAACAGAGATGCAGTCTGTAGAGTTAGTCAGCGGCTCTAGTCAGGGTGTGCTAAACTGAAGTAGTGAGTCTTCAGGCGGGATTTGAAAGCTGAGACCGAAGGGGCATCTCTTATAGTAGCAGGCAGACCACTACACAATTTAGGGGCCCTGTAACTAAAAGCTCGACCTCCCACTGTTACTTTATTAATTCTTGGAATAATAAGCAGACCGGCATCTTGAGATCTTAATGTGCGCTCAGGTTTGTAAGTCATGATAAGTTCAGACAAGTAAGCCGGACCTTGGCCATTTAATGCTTTATATGTTAAATGGAGGATTTTGAAATCTGCCCTAAACTTAACCGACAGCCAGTGTAAGGATTTAAGAACTGGAGTTATGTGTTCATATTTTCTTGTTCTTGTAATAATTCTTGTAGCAGCATATTAGATTAACTGGAGTTTGTATAGAGAACAGTTTGAACAGCCAGTGAACACCGCATTGCAGTAGTCAATCCTACTAGAAGTAAATGCATAAATTAATTTCTCAGAATCCTGCTTATTTAGAAAATGCCTTAATTTCCCAACATTTTTAAGATGGAAGAAACATGATTTGGACAACTTTGTAATATGTGCTTTAAATGACATGTCAAAGAGAGCTCCTACATTGCAGGCTGATTCAGTAAAATTAACGGTGATTCCAACTGAGTTAAATGATGACAAAATATTGTTGTGATCAGCATCATTCCCTCCAATAATTAATATCTCTGTTTTATCTGTGTTTAAAGATAGGAAGTTCTCATCCATCCACTCTTTTAATTCATTAATACAACTAATAAAAATAAAAATCGGAGAAACTTCATTTGATCTAAATGAAAGGTATAACTGGGTGTCATCTGCATACGAGTGAAAATTAACATGATGTTTCCTAATGAGAGACTGTAGAGTGAAAACAGTAAAAGTCCCAGTACTGAGCCCTGCGGGACATCATATTGAACTTCTTTGTGTAATGATGGAGTCCTGTCAGCACATTTCTTTACATACTGGAATCGATTTGATAAATAAGAATTAAACCAAGCGAGCACAGTGCCTGTAAGCCCAACATAATTTTCTAGCCCAATACAACATATTAGGTAGTTGGTGACTGCACCCAGTGGGCATTCAGAATGTCCATGCAGTGAACAGTCATGACAAGTCACACACCTTATGATGAAGAAATGCCTTTGGGGTAGCGATCCGCATCAGTATCAGAGCTGACTTAACTTGTGCATCACATTCAAAGTGTGAATTCGCTGTAAAAATGGGAATTTCAATCTGTGCTGAAAAGTTGTGAGGGAGTCATGTAATCCACCGTGCCCTGTGAATCCTAGTCGAGTAATCCAGGCAACAAAATTCAACACAGTCCCTAACTTTGACATGCCCTCTGACTGAAAATCATGTAGCGTATGTCTGACTTTACTGATCTGGAATTTATTAATCCACATGAAAGCCTTAAAAGTCATTAAAATACAGTAATGCACACATTTATGGCTGACGGAGTTAAGAAGATAAGGGCCATAGGAAAACAATAAAGTTTGAGAAATTGCCAAAACCAGTCGCTGTAGTAAACCTTTCATTCTTCTTCTTTTTCTTATTCTTATTATTATAAATTTTTAGAGTCTCATATGTTTTCTGACTCTTAGAGGCCCTTTAAGGTTTGTTTTGATTAGCGTTGCATCATGTGACTAATTTTAATATATTTAGCCTACATGGTCTTCCTTCCACCAGTGTTTCTCAACCTTTATGGTCAAGCACCTCAGTTTTACCTTTTTAAATTCATTGGCGACCCACTGACATCCACCTTTGTGAAATGAGTGTGATTGGGGGTCCACCTTTGGGAAACATGCTCACTTAGAAATGGTGAACCACTCATGAACCAATGACAGCAACCCTTAACCCACTGGCAGTAACTCAGGTCGCAACCCAGTGGATGTTGGCACTGTCTTAAGAGGCCCACAGTGACACACTCATGGGCAACCCACTAGTAGTATGATCCAGTGGTTGAGAAACACTGATTTACACAGACCTGGGGCCTCATGTATAAACGGTGCGTACGCACAGAAATGTTGTGTACGAACGTTTCCACGTTCAAATCACGATGTATAAAACCTAAACTTGGCGTAAAGCCACGCACATTTCCATTCCCTCATACCCTGTCGTATGCAAGTTCTGCGCTCGGTTTTGCAGACTGGTGGCACCCAGCGTCAAAGCAGTGCTACTGTTCCTATGTGGTTTCCCTTTCTTTCTTAAATCCACATTCCTGACGCGGCTTTATAAATACACTGAAACTAACCGCATATTGTTTATTAGTTTAATGCATCTGATTGTAATTAACCAGTAAAAATATAATGGTCCAGGGAATAGCCATAGTATTCCAAATGCCATAACTGCTTTAGCGTTGTTACTCTCACTGCACCTTCTTTTTCTTCTTTCAGCTGCTCCCGTTATGGGTTGCCACAGCGGATCATCTTTTTCCATATTACTCTCACTGCACCACTTGGAGTATTAATATCACTGTATCTGAGTGGGGAATCACAGCAGCAGCTGATCAGAAAGAGAATTATTGGGATACAGCATCAAGCACACGCTACCTCAGCCACAGCAAAACGCTTCAGAGCCTTTCCTGTACGGACCTCGCGGTTCAGAAAGTTTCATCCCAAGAACTTTAAACACAGTCAATCAGTCCATCAAGTGCTCCTTGTAGAACTTTTTGTACTTATAAGTACAATCACCTCACTGTAAACTTGCACTACAGTTATAATATTACACAACCTGCACCACTTTATAACGCGCGTATTTACATATGATGACAATATCATTTTTAAGATGAAATGCAGCAAAACATGTTGATTATATTATACAGATAAAACTTTATCTTCATTTAAATAATCTGTATTGTTAATAATTAAACATGTGAGGACACGGTGCTGCAGCGCTAGCAAGTTCATGGATTGATCATACCTCGTGTTGTATTCTTGCTGGGCTGGTGTGACACTGGAAGGATAGATGGATAGAATAATTAAACACGTACTACTGTATGAAGATATTTCGATGTTCCTTAAAAGTTTTGAAGAATCGTCGTTGTAAGCTTACAAGTTAGGGCTTAACGTCTCTTTCAGAGCTGATTGTGTGGTGATTGGGTATTTGGAGAAAGAAAAGTAAGGACAGGAATTGGAATCGAAAGAGACAGTACTGCTGCAATAATTTCATCGAAGGTTGTGCATAATCACTGCGCCACCGTGTTCCCATGTTTAATAACATGCTTTAATTCCTATCATTATGAAAAAGATATCACGTATACATCTCAGTATTTTAATTATTCAGAGAGCTGTAATATTACGAATGTAATGGATTCTGTGTCCTGTCGAAGAAAGAGAAAACGCGAAAACACATAGTGATTCACACACATAGAGCACATAGAAGATCAAATCCAAAACAAAGCATTTAACGTGCTACTTTAGTTACGATGGGATTTGAAAAACTAGTAAATTAAACGATTTTAAGATGAAGTTTATGATGTTCTACTTTAATGACAAAATAAACTACATGATTAAAGTGGAAATTTCAAGATTAAAGTTGACATTTCGTGCTTTTCCCCCACTGTGTGCCTATTTTTTTTTCTCTGTACCCTAATAAGCTTTCATATGACACTCAGACGGTGGGCTACGACTCGCCTTTTCACAGCGACTTTGATATGTGACAACTTCTTTTATATTTCGGCACATTGCGACTTTGTGAAGTTGAGCTTTCGAGTTTCTCCAACACTCTGTCACTCAATCAACTTCCTTTTGTTGTTTATACCACTGTTTAAACCAACAAATAGTGTATTTTTCTTTGCCTCCACTCGATATTCGCTGAGTTTCTTATATTTTCCCCCATGCTTTTCCCATTGTCTTTTCACAGAAGGCTGAGCTTAAGGGCTATTTATATTGATTTGCATATTCAAAGAGGTGTAATTCTGGGAGGAGTTGGGGCTGGACAGCAGGCACGTGCACCGGCGTTACTTTTCACGCTGATCGAAGTTTATGTAGCAGAAGAACGTGGAAGTTTGCGTACGCACAGATTCCTGCATCTGGATTTTTCTGTGCGTACGCACATTCCCACTTTTGTGCTTATGCCATGTTATAGTGTGAGTTCTACGCACAGGGTTATACATGAGGCCCCTGGTGTGTGACCACCAAGGAATAAAGATCAGTTTGTGTTACTCCACATTGGCAGTTAAAGTATGTGTACCAGTGACCCACAGAGCCTCAAATGCAATGACCTGTACACTTTGTGACTGGCATAACTGGTGCTAAATGGAACCACAAGTTTGCATATGACTGTTAAAATGAATAAAAATTAGATTTACAATGGTTCCCTGTCCTTTTCAAATTTTCTCTTTGCTGTTGTGCAGTATGCAGGCTTTTGCATTAAAAAGTAATTTTGATTTTTTTTTTATCTCATGTCGTACTTAATGCTTTTCCAAGAGATGAACAACATTTCAGATGAAAGCTAGATTATTCTTGAGGTCATATTGGATAGAAACAAAAGAACACTCATAAACACACACCAAAATGGGACTTGTTTTAAGTCTATTTAAAGCTGTATTAAAAGGTTTGATGTAGTCATTTATGCAGGTTTTATTGTAGATTATAGCCCAGTGCATTAAACAAAAGCTTTTAGTAAACTAGGACAGGCTGGAAACAACTGATTTCACAAATCTGTAGGCACTCAAAGCTTGTTCGCTTTTAGACAGTATGTGTGTACAAAGTTCTATCTATCTATCTATCTATCTATCTATCTATCTATCTATCTATCTATCTATCTATCTATCTATCTATCTATCTATCTATCTGTTACAGAATGCTTTTCAGTTCGTTCTATCTATCTATCTATCTATCTATCTATCTATCTATCTATCTATCTATCTATCTATCTATCTACAGTATCTATTCCCACTCTCCAGAGATTTTTGCTTGGTTCAAGTCTGAAACCTCAAGAAATTTCACAGAGCTGACCCCCTTGCGAAGTAGCAAAGGAGAGAATGAACAACAACTTGTTCGGACAGACAGCAAGCTTCTGGTTTAAGATAAACCAGTCACAGTGGAAAAGTCTCCTAAAAAACCCAATTAGACATTGTGACACTTATGGGGGCATACAAGCCCCTTAACCTGACACAGATAGGGGCACACTTATAAATCTCACGCTTTTTATTTCCTTCTCTGCACAGCACACAGTGCATAAATCACCACTAATAGCTTTTTTTCTTTTCTCTCTGTTCTTTCTCATATTCTGTCTTCTGCCACCTCTACTCCTCCCTTCATAAGCTCTGTCCTCCACCTCCCGTCTCCAGCTCTCAGAACAGACTGATGCGGCCCCTTTTATATTGTCCTCAGATGTGCTCCTGGTGCTCCTTGATGATTGTCCTGCAGCACTTCCACCACATCAAGACGTTCATGCCTCCAGAATTATAAAGTGCCCTCCTGTGTCCTGGGAGAGGTATTGCCCCTCTCCTGGTCTTCTCAACCTCTAGGCATCCCAGCCGGGCAAGACCCCCAGCCGTCCACCACAACATATAAATGTGTGCCGCATGGGCAGAGAACACATTACATGTTTAAACAATAAGCATAACCTGATGCAAGGGAAAAACCTTTGTGTAGCATCAGATTATGCATTGCCATTCAACGTCTTCAAATGACGAGTGGTAAACGCGAATGATGTGTTGTCACAGATGCTGTGTGTGCTCTCTGTTGTTCTGTGTTATGATAGTTTAGGAGTCGATGTAAGCTTGAAAGAACTGGCAGCCATATTCATGAAAATTTGAATTGCAAAATGGGGATTTGAAATAAAAGGTGTGTCACACTTCACCAAATGGACTGCTGTTAAGAGATTAAATAATGAAGAGCCACAGGAGATGCAGATTTCAGTGCTCAAAACACCCAAATCATCAAATCTGCCTAATGACACCAGTAGATGCGAAGATGAGGCCGCACAACATCCACCTTCTGAATACACGTCTAATGATTGACGAAAGAAATTTAACATTACTGCCAAATTGGAGATGCAAACATGCCATGTTAGAATGTAGCCACAACATTTTAACAAGTAAAATGCTGAAACAAATTAAAGGAACACACTGAAAACACATCAGATTTCAAAGGGAGAAAAAATCCTGCTGGATATCTCTACTGATATGGACTGATATGGTGATGTGTTAGGAACGAAAGGATGGCACATTGTTTTATGGAAATGAAAATGATCAACCTACAGATGGCTGAATTCAAAGACACCCTGAAAATCAAAGGGAAAAAATAATGTGGTAAGCAGGTGAGAACATTTTGCCAAAATGTCACTGCAGCAACTCCAAATCGTACTCAGTAGTTTGTAACCCCCACCACGTGCTTTATGCATGGGGGGACATGCTCCTAATGAGACGACAGATGGTGTCCTGGGGGATTTCCTCCCAGATCTGGACCAGGGCATCACTGAGCTCCTGGACAGTCTGAGGTGCAACCTGGCGGCATCGGATGTACCGAAACATAATGTCACACCCAGAGGTGTTCTATTGGATTGAGGTCAGGCGAGTGAGCATGGGGGCCAGTCAGTGGTATCAATTCCTTCATCCTCCAGGAACTGCCTACATACCCTCGCCACATGAGCCCGGGCATTGTCGTGCACCAGGAGGAACCCAGGAGTCACTGCACCAGCATAGGGTCTAACAATGAGTCCAAGGATTTCATCCCGATACCTAATGGCAGTTAAGGTGCTGTTGTCTAGCCTGTAGAGGTCTGTACATCCCTCCATGGATATGCCTCCCCAGACCATCACTGACCCACCACCAAACCAGTCATGCTGAACAATGTTACAGGCAACATACTGTTCTCCACAGCCTCACGTCTGTCACATGTGCTCTCATTTGTGAAAAGCACAGGGCACCAGTGGTGGACCTGCCAATTCTGGCATTCTATGGTAAATGCCAATCCAGCTCCACCATGCCAGGCAGGCAGTGAGCACAGGGCTCACTAGAGGACGTTGGGCCCTCAGGCCACCCTCATGAAGTCTGTTTCTGATTGTTTGGTCAGAGACATTCACACCAGTGGCCTGTCTGCTGGAGGTCATTTTGAAGGCTCTGGCAGTGCTCATCCTGTTCCTCCTTGCCCAAAGGAGCAGATACTGGTGGGTCCTTCTGATGGGTTAAGGACCTTCTACGAGGGGCCCTGTCCAGCTCTCCAAGAGTAACTGCCTGTCTGTCTCCTGGAATATCCCCCATTCCCTTGAAACTGTGCTGGGAGACACAGCAAACCTTCTGGCAATGGCACATATTGATGTGCCATCCTGGAGAAGTTGGACTACCTGAGCAACCTCTGTAGGGTCCAGGTATGGCCTCATGCTACCCATAATGACACTGACTGCAGCCAAATGCTAAATGAGTGACAAAACAGATGAGGAGGGAAAATAGTCAATGGCCTCCACCTGTTAAACCATTCATTCCTGTTTTGGGGGTCGTCTCATTGTTGCCCCTCTAGTGCACTAAAGCAGCTGAAACTGATGAACAAGCCCCTCTGCTACTTAACTGACCAGATCAATAGCCCACAAGTTTCTTTGACTTGCTGCTAGGCTCAGATTATAAAGGGTTCCTTTATTTTTTTTCCACAGTATTCGTATATTGTCACATACATGTGTCGGAGGACTCCTCCACTGGCTCAGTTCAAGTATGCAAGACCCCACTGAGATGAGAGGGGGGCTACCGCTAACTTTGTTTTCTTGTTCTTGCCTGGAACCCCTGCATATTTTATTTTTTCTGTTTTTTCTGTCCTCCCTGGTGTGTTCAGTTGATTCTGGGGTTAGTCAGCGGTGTGTTTTGCTCCTACTCTGTTCAATGCTTGTATGGACTGGGTGTTGGGCAAGGTCGTGGGGTCCAGCGGCTGTGGGGCATCTGTTGCTGTAGAAAGATTCATGGATCTTGACTTTGCTGACGATGCTCTGATCTTTGCGGAGTCAATGGAGGCTCTGATCGGGGCGCTCGAGAGACTGAGTGAGGAGTCTGAGTGTCTGGGCTTGCAAGTGTCCTGATAAAAAACCAACAGCCAGAACTTTAATGACCTCTTGGGCACGGCCATCAGCAGTGTGTCTGTTGCGGAGAGAGTGTCGACCTTGTTGAGAGGTTTACTTACCTCGGCTGTGACATTCATGTGACTCTGGTGACTCTTCCTGTGAAGTCAGTAGATGGATTAGGAGAGCATGGGGGGTCATGAGGTCACTGAAAAGGGGTGTGTGGCGCTCCCGATATATCTATGCAAAAGGACGAAGGTCCAAGTCTTTAGAGTCCTGGTGCTTCCTGTCTTACTATATGGTTATGAGACATGGGCGCTATCCAGTGACCTGAGACGAAGACTGGACTCCTTTGGTACTGTGTCTCTCCAGAAAATTCTTGGGTCCCAATGGTTTGACTTTGTGTTGCTCATGGAGTCTCGAATGAGGCACATTACCTGCATTGTGAGGGAGCGTCAGTTACAACACTACGGCCTTGTGGCGCATTTCCCCGAGGGTGATCCGGCTCGTAAGATCCTCATTGTTGGGGATCCAAGTGGCTGGACCAGGCTAAGGGGTTGCCCACGTTACACCTGGCATGTGGCAGATAGAGGGTCATTTCCGGAGGGTGGGACTGGACCGTGTGTCTGCCTGGGGGGTTGCCAACCGGGATCCCAAGTTGTTTTGTCGTGTAGTAGGTGTGGCAGCGCACTGTGCAACTTGACTTGACTTGACCTGGCCATCGGACCGTATTTTTATTCTATGTTAATTAGTGTTCTCTTATTTTAATTCTTACTTTGTCTTTTTTTCTCTTTCTTCATCATGTAAAGCACTTTGAGCTACATTATTTGTATGAAAATGTGCTATAGAAATAAATGTTGTTATTGTTGTTCTTCTTCTTCCCTCACAGCACAGAGAAACCACCCAGTATGGGTTTCTCTTCCGGTCAGACCACCATAAAATCTGGACATCCCAGAGGAAGATGTCCAGAGCAGGACAGAGCACTGTCTTTTGCAAATAAGAGAACAGAAACTTTTGTTGTTTATGAAAAATCCCAGTTTGGGGGGCAGCCCTAAGCTGCCCCTTTTCTTTTCATTTTTTTGCTCTTTCAGTTTCGTCTGGAGACGTACTGTATTACGGGGCAACCCGGCTGGCATCTCAAATATTCTTTCTTTTAGAGACAGTTCTTTCACCTCCCGACCACAATATCCACCGACCACAATGCTTATCTAAACTCTGCTTGCTGTTGTTATGTCATATTGCGATGTAATAGTTAAAGTGACAGAATGATATTGGAGCAGACAGAGGCACTTCTCAAACATGTGGAGCCCAGTAGCTGCGGTGGTCTTTGTGTGTGTCAGTCTGTCTGCCTCCTCTGTCGCAGTGCTCAATACAATTTAATTATTAAGCTTCATTTACTTTGTGTGGCTGAGCTCCTGAATGGATAACAGTGATTTTAGCTTTTTATTTTCTCTCAGCGCCAAGTTTTTGTTCGTTATCATTTGCTCCCTTCCTGAAACCCCGGCAGTAATTTAAAATGTATGGACTGAAGAAATTGGGGGTAGGTGTTTTAAAAAGAAGCCCTGTGGGCGGAGCTTTTGCAGTGCAGGATTTCACCTCTATTCACTACACACTTTTTAACGGGATGTCCCCAGACGTGTATTCTCCTTTCAAGATCTCATCTGGCCTCGTGACACTAAGATGTAGGAGGAAAAAACAACTTTGAGAAGAACCCGGGTCAAGATTCAAACTCAAGACTCTGGAATTAAGGCAAAAGTGTTACTACCCCCCTTCTCCCTTTCAGTAAATCAAAAATACATTTTCTAGGATCATAACAAAACTATAGCATTTGTACGCTTGTTCTTGGGCCGTTGTGCTTGCTCAACATAAGAAGCATAGGATTATTTGTTTGAATGTGACAAAAGACTTGTAACGATGCCTTCCAAGTGTGCTGTCAGACAGCATAACTCAAGAAACAAACAAAAAGAGAAGGGCCGTAAACTTGTTTGATTTTGTCTTTATTCCTAGAAGTGTGCTGACACCCAATGAATGCTCAACCAGAAGTATAACACATGTAATGCACTGATGAGGAATAAGGAATGGACCAGAAATAGAAAAGAAGTTCATCTCTCTGATGTCTCCTGTTTTATGTACCACAACAGAATATAAAAAAAATCACAAAAAAGAGCAGAGACTGCGACTAAACTCAACAAACCTGTTAACCCTTTGTACAGCACCAACTTCATCACGCAGCACACTATTGGAATTATCACAATCCAATGATGAGATCAGAAACTGCGGTCAGCAAATCTGACACACACACCCGGAACAGGAGTCACATAATGTGACATCAGCTTTAGAAAACATGCAAACTTAATCTCAGGGAAGGAACAGGAGTAGAAGTTTTGTAAGGCAGGGAGCCCCCCGCTTCAGTTTGTCGCTATGGCACATTCTTCTTTTTTTCATATCTTTTTATAACCATTGTGAGCATGTGGTCTCAATACCCTGACTGGATGATTTCACACATTGAGGATTACATTAGAGGAGCACGTCTGGGTGGTAGAGGAGGGTGTGGAGAGTAATGCCAATGATGATGGATGTCATGACACATGATTGTCGTACAGATTAAGACACAAGGACCGGGCTCTGCTTCCATTGTCTTCGCTGATAGGTTCTCTCAGCAGGAGTTCTTATCCATTTCAAAGAAATAGTAAGCTTTCCGCCTGGGGTGTCGAGGCATGGGGAGATTACACTTCGCCTGATGTCTCACACTATTTTCTGCCAAAGGCAAAAGAAATGTGGCCTCAATACTGTTTGACTTCATAATGAAAGAAATCATCATCATATTATAATATTTAAATTGTATCTGACTTACATTTTTACACTGGCTTTGCCTATTGCCTAAGTTTATTCCATTAGGCAGAGATACGTTTACAGTTATTAGAAGAAGATTTTTAACAAATAGAAAGCAATATTTTTATCATCTACAGTATAATTGCACAATAACTATTTAGTCCATCTTGTCTAAAAAATAGGTAGACAGATGTGAAAGGCAATTCATGATAGATAGATAGATAGATAGATAATTAATTTTAAACAGACCTTTATTAACAATTATAACATAATTGCAGTCAAATTAACAGCCAAAATTCAACAACATTTAAAAACAAAGTTTTCCTACTCATACTTTAGTACTAGACATTCATTTTCCATGGACCATAAAACATCATTTACAGCCCAGCTTTCTCAAAATATATCTAATTGATTAATTAGTTTAAAATATGCAAATTCAATCTTCAATCTCCTTTGAAGGAGGACCTTAAACTTTAACAGAGCATCAGTGGTTCTCAGATCTTTATCTCTATTTCTTCTTGTTTTTAAAGTAGCCATCTTGGCCTGGCCTAACAAAAAACTGCAAAGTAAGCATTCCCTTTTACAAATTTTTGACACTGACATTCCAAAAATATAAAAGAGTTAATTTAATACAATTCCCAAATCCATCAGCAATAAATCAAGGAAATGCAGCAGTGGTTGTAATCTGGAAAAATACAGAAATAAGTGATAAACTGTTTCTTTCTGAAGGCAAAATGGACACTGATCTGTTGCGCTGGTAGATAGATAGATAGATAGATAGATAGATAGATAGATAGATAGATAGATAGATAGATAGATATGAAAGGCACTATATGATAGATAGATAGATAGATAGATAGATAGATAGATAGATAGATAGATATGAAAGGCAGTATATAATAAATAGATAGATAGATAGATAGATAGATAGATAGATAGATAGATAGATAGATAGATAGATAGATAGATATGAAAGGCACTATACAATAGATAGATAGATAGATAGTGTGAACTTGGACCCGGACACAGGCAGACGGACAACATAGTTCACCCAAAACACGTTTATTTTTACAATATATTTACAATGCACGAACCCCAATGCCTCTTGCACCGATTCCCCACAGTCCAGGCCTCACAGTCTCTGTGCCTCTCTCTCTCTCTCTCTCTCTCTCTCTTTGACCGCCTCCCGTCCTCTCTCCAGCTTTGTCCTCTTCCACCCGACATCCACTAATGACTGGAGGGAGGTGGCCCCTTTTATAGGAACCCGGATGGGCTCCAGCTGCTTCCCGGCCATCTCCCGCGGACACACCCCTGTGTGGCGGAAGTGCCGGCTGCGCATCCGGAAGCCATCCGGGTGTCCCCTGTCGTCTTCCCCCCGGCACTTCCTGGTGTGGCGGAAGTGCCGGGCTCCCGGGATAATCAGGCACTGGGGCGCCGCCTGGCGGTGGCCACGGGTCCCTACAGGGCTGGGCTTCCAAGCCCTCTACCCGAGGCCTCCAGCATTACCAGGATGGACGCCCCCTCTCGGTCTGGAGGAGGCACAAGCCCTCCTCTGGTCCTCCTGGGCGTCCCGGCCGGGGACCACAATAGATAGATAGATAGATAGATAGATAGATATGAAAGGCACTATATAATAGATAGATAGATAGATACAGTACAGGCCAAAAGTTTGGACACACCTCCTTATTCAACATGTTTTCTTTATTTTCATGACCATTTACAGCACTCCATCACTCTCCTTCTTGGTCAAATAGCCCTTACACAGCCTGGAGGTGTGTTTGGGGTCATTGTCCTGTTGAAAAATAAATGATCGTCCAACTAACCTGACTTCTGCACAACACATCTATCTATCTATCTATCTATCTATCTATCTATCTATCTATCTATCTATCTATCTATCTATCTACTGAGCCCTGCGGGACACCATATTGAACTTCTGTGTATAATGATGGAGTCCTGTCAGCACATTTCTGTACGTATTGGAATCAATTTGATAAATAAGAAGAAAACCAAGCACGCACAGTGACTGTAAGCCCAACATCATTTTCTAGCATGTGCAGTAAAATAGAATGGTCAATGTTGTCAAATGCTGCACTTAAGTCCAACAATATAACTACAGTGGAGTTTCCTTCATCAGAGGATATCAGAATGTCGTTTACAACTTGCGTTAGTGCCATTTCTGTACTATGACCAGTGCGGAAACCAGACTGGAATTTCTTGAAAAAATTGTAATGCGTAAGGTGTGACTGAAGCTGATTGGCGACTACTTTTTCTAGTATTTTAGAAAGGGTAAATTTGAAATAGGCCTAAAATTATTTAGTTTGTGTGGGTCTAGATTTGACCTTTTAAGTAATGGTTTAATGACTGACACTTTTAGTGCATCAGGTACTGTGCCATTCAATAATGAACTTTTGATAATGTTTAGAATAGGCGCTGCAAGAACATCCATTGCACTTTTTACTAGTTTTGTTGGCACTGGATCCAGGGAACAAGTAGTGGGTTTCATTTTAGAAATTAAAGATAAGACTTCCTGCTCAGTTACAGGATTAAAATTATTAAAGTGCTGAATGCAATGTAAGGCAGGGTCTGCTAAGATAGTATTTGGTTTGTACTGTGATGCTGAGATCTGAGATGTTATATTTTTAATTTTCTCATTGCAGAAGTTCATAAAGCCTGTACTGCTAATATCTGTTGGTATTTTGCACTGTAGATCTGAATTTCCATTTGTTAATTTAGCCACTGTTCTAAACGGTACCCGAGGATTTTTATTATTGCTATCTATTATTGTAGAATAGTATTCTGAGCGAGCTTTAAATCGAGCTTTTTAATATTTTTAACACTCTCTGTCCATGCAATTTGAAAGACATGTAGCTTTGTTCTCCATCTGTGCTCCAGTTTCTGACACTCTAATTTAAGAACTCGAGTGTTTTCATTAAACCAGGGAGAGTTTCTATGTGCTTTGATCATTGCTTGCTGCCAGTGCTGATTAACACATTTTTGAAAAAAAAGACGCTGTGTGAGGGAATTTAAGGTGGCCCGGTGTTTTAATATTTTGTAGGCTTCAGGGTTTCTAATGTTAAGATCTTAAGATGTCAGCCTGCTGATTATTCCATGGATTAATAAAATAACACTGGGAGGTCGAGCTTTTATTTACAACCACCATGGAATGGTCTGCCAGCTACTGTAAGACTTGCTCCTTCGGTCTCAGCTTCTATATCCAGGGTAAAGACTCACAACTTCAGTTTAGCACACCCTAACTAGAGGTGCTGATTAGCTGTGCATACTGCATCTTTGTTTGCTAGTCATTAGCACTAAAATATAAGTAGTATGATATTTATAAACTGTTGCTAACCCTCCCCTATTCTATTTCTCTTCTTGGTGTCCTCATCTGGCACTTAGTGCCCTTGCTCTACTGTAAAGTTGTTTGCCTGCCTATTGAAAATCATCTCAGATAAAGGAACACTGGAATCATCAGGTAAAACAGTCCTTTCATCTGATGGGCCGGCTCAGCACTAACTCAACTGTAGAACGACCAATGGGAGGAGGTCTTGTTGGCTTAGGTCTCCAAGACTCAGACTGTGTCTGTCTTGTCTGACTCCTTTTCTGCAATCTGGCTGTGGTTCTCTGGTCAGCTGATAGGCAGACGTTGTTTTTCATTTATGTTCATTAGTTTAGTGCTTCTCAACCTGTGGGGTGGGCCCCCCAGGGGGGCGCGAAGTAACAAAAAGGGGGGAGCAAAGATGTGAAAAAAAGAAAACAAGAATCAAAAATATGAAAAAAAATCTGTTGAAACCAAAACAAATTAACTTAAACTACATTCTAATACTAGAACAATAAATATAGAGTTAGATAAATGTCGATAAAAGTTAAGTAGGTATAATAAAATATGCATCTACATTTCAAAAAAAATGTTAGGGGGGGCGCGATTAAAACTGTTATGAAAACTCGGGTCGCAAATACTTAAAGGTTGAGAAACACTGCATTAGTTTGTACTTTGCTTTTGATGTATTTGTATCCTTACACATGATAGTTCTGTATTTAGTGAGTGGTATCGTCTATTCTTGCATTCTGCCTTGGGTGTTGTCATGTCACTCTGCACCTGCACTTGGCGAGGAGCGCTGTGCTAGAACAAAGTCGTTTGTACTGCTGTGTTGTATTCCTGAAGTGGCCATGATAGATTGGTCATCCAGGTCTGTGAAGAGGAATACTTGTGTTCTGTTTTGTGTATTGCATTCACCACATTTTTTTGACACCCACTGCATGCCCAACCAACCTGGAAAGGGGTCACTCTTTGAATTGCCCTTTGTGATGGTCCTGGTTACTTCCAGGAGTTTCTTGAACCTGGAACCACTGGTTGTCATGAACTGAGATGAGCCGGGCCAATGAGGACACAAACAGTCAGCAAGGGATTCGTACAAATGTGTTCATTGCTGTTAATAAAACCAACCCAAAGATTTCAGTGTAGATAGTGCTGGGCTCCATCCATTAAATAATTAATAAATAATCAAAGAGTACTTTGGAGGTTAAAATCTGCTCTCTCTATA
The DNA here is from genome assembly GCA_026402145.1 of Polypterus bichir lapradei. NCBI lineage: Eukaryota > Metazoa > Chordata > Cladistia > Polypteriformes > Polypteridae > Polypterus > Polypterus bichir. Next base: position 27,025,609 of record JANRMT010062820.1, read on the forward strand.
TATAAAATCCTAAGCCTAAAAGTGCAATGATTTTGTGCAACGATTTTATGTGACTTTTTATGTCATGTTTTAAATCAGGGTTATTTTAAAACCTACTTATATATGTTTGGCATCGTTCTTTTCAGGATTTATCGAACTTTAATCTGATGTTGTTATATTTTCAGATTCTTATTCCTTTTTTAAATTATAAATTAAAAAATATCAAGAACTCACGTCCCGCGAGACAAGAGTTTGTGCCAAGATATTTAACCAGGCCCGGGGCCGGAAATAAAAGACAAAGAGTAGATGACGAAGACAGCTGCTGTACAGGCTTTTAAATGTTCAAAGCACTGCGTGAGATGCAGATCACATGGCACTGCAGCAGCAGCTGATCGAGCAAAGAGGAGCTAAAAAAAATGTATTTGTTTCCCATTGTATCACCGTTAAGAGGGGGTTTTGGAGGAGCAACCACATCTCCTTGGGGTGCATTCTGCCCCCTCTTCACAATGCAAGCGGCAGAGATGCTGTGGTAACTGGCCCGGACACAGACAGGCAGACATCATTAGTTCACCCAACACACGTTTATTTACAATATTTACAAATAAAATGCCACACACAACCCCAAAACTCCCCTAAAGTCCAGGCCTCACAATGCCTCTCTTTCTCTGGTCCACTTCCACTCCTCTCCTCCCGAGCTCCGTCTCTCTTCCTCCAGACTCCAGCCCTTGAAGGGATGGAGGCGGCCCCTTTTATACACACCCGGACGTGCTCCAGCTGCCTCCCAATCAGCTTCCGCTGGCACTCCCAAGTGTGGCAGAAGTACCGCTTGCATACCCGGAAGCACTCCAGGTGTCCCTGGTCTTCTTCCCCCCTGCACTTTCGGTTGTGGCGGAAGTGCTGAGGGCCAGGGCCAGGGCGGTGACCACGGGCTCCTATAGGGTTGAGCTTCTAAGCTCTGTTCCCATAGTCTCCAAAGCCACCAGGGCGGTCGCCCCCTCGTGGTCTGGAGGAGGCGTAAGCCCTCCTCCGGTCCTCCTGGGCGTCCCAGCTGGGTACTACCCCCAGCCACTCGCCACAATGCAAAGTGGCTGAAGCGTAGTGCAGAAAAGGGGGGTTGGTGAGCAAAGCGAGCAGGGGCTAAGCCCCCTAGCACTCAATAAATAATCCATTAAAATGAGATTTCTTCCTTATAAACAAACACCAGCCTCTGTGTCTCTCTCTAAAATCTTGCATCTCCTCCGCTTATCCCATCAAGAACTTGTAGCACGAGGAGACGCCCGCCAACAGGTGCAATCATCTAATAATCCTGTGTTCGGGTGCCTGTTGGCGTCCCACCGTACTCCACTCACGTCTCCCTCAGCAAGTCCGTCAGCATCTATCGGGAGACAACGGGGCCACTCGTTCTCCTCTTTTCTCATCCCACACTCGAGAGCAGGCCTACCGTTCTCTCCCTTGGAGCGTTCTCTCAACCACCTGCCTGCACTGTTTAACATCACGGGCTCCTCATCGTGATGCCTCTCTCTTCTTTCTTAATCTCCTTTCTCTTGTTGATCTGATCTGACTTTGTTTTCTTCTCCCCCTCTCTGTCATGTTGGCTCCCTTATATACTGCCCAACTGGGTGCAGCTCTGAGCTGTGAATGAGGCACCTGACTGATCCGCTCACATTTGCACATGAATGTGCGATCAGCCAAGCACCACAATCAACCCCAGAGCATACAAACCCCCTGCACCAGTTTGGAGCCTGCACGCTCTGGGACTCGATTATTTATTTAAAACCGTGCTTCGCCACAAATCTCTTATCACACCCAAAGTTTTTTCATGTCTTCATAGAGAGTCAAGGCTGGGGTGAGGCTGTCAAAAAACAGAGCCTCTTAAAGCCCACTTAGCCACTGCTTGTGTGATTTTGGACTACACAAGAAATAAATTGTGGTTGTTCTATTCGTTTGTGTAGCCCCTTCAAAAGTAGCCATCGGGACAAAAAAACCCGACAGGAGTAGCTGTAGTGGCTCCTGGCTTTTGGTAAGGCATTCTGAAGTGTAGTCCTTTCAATAGAGGTGCCCAAGGGGCAGTGATAGTCCCTTGACGTCTGTAAAGATATTCTTGCTTGCTCTTTTTTGAAGCTAAGGTTACCAGCCTTGGCCATATTGCTTGATTTGGGTTTGTGAGATATGAGTAATAATTGGATGTCATAAAAGAAAATAATGCGGGTCGTACATCTCAATTAAGAGTAACAGTTTAAGCATTTCCAGTATTAACGTGTCCACCAAAAAAAAATATGTAGAGACTTTTGCACCACAAAACAGAATCCAGTCTGATTAATATTATCATGCACATCTGTAGAATGAGAGTGAAATGTTTCATGCTTTCAAGCCATCAGGGCACAGAGAGAACCTGACGACTCTACACAGCGATTCGGGAATCACATTCAGGTCCCTGCAGTTGTGAGGCAGCATGGTTACCCAGTGTGCCATCGTGCCAACTTCCAACATTTTCACTTTTACTTAATCAACGTTATTAGCTTAGCATTGCACAACAGGATCATCTGACATTAAATCTCTGTTTTATTTATTTTTTTTAAGTCTTTTTCTAATTAACACTGATATTCATTCCTAGCACAGCCTGTTTCTGCAGACATGAAAAGAAATCAGAAATCTTCTTGGAAACGCCTGAAACGTAGCGAGATGAACAATTATACCATAAGCGAAATTAAAGTACAGAGCTGCTAATTTGAAGATTACATTTTTTGCATACTTAAAAATTAAACCAATATGAATATGTTATTGAAAATATAAAAGGTAGAGTATTTGGATTGCAAGGCTACAGTCTGCGGTAAAAAAAATATTTACCTTGCATATGAAATTAAAGCTGATTAGGACACAGTGCCTTGACATTTACATTTAAATGGGATGCCATGTGGTAATCATGCAAATGATGATTTCATATTGGGCTTTTTACAAGACTGACAGAACCAAATGTGCTCTTGTTATTCTTCTTTTCCTTTTGTTTTGCTCATATTTTGCTTCTTAACTCACTATTTGTTGACATGAGGTACGCTCCCGCCTAAGGCTTTGGTTTGGAGTAAATAAAGAAATTTATCGCTGTCAAAGCCACCATTATTAATTCATTATGCTCCTGAAAATAATGAATGAAAATCTTTTGGGTGCCAAAGTGCTGACTAAGCTATCACCTACGGTGGATTCAGAAAGTATTAAGACCCCCTTCACAGTCTGCACACTTTATTGTAATATAGATTTCATTTTAAATGGATAAACTGGCCATTTTGTGCCCATCAGCATACACTCAATAACCTGTAGGGCAAAGTGAAATAGGATTTCAGAAATAATTGTACATTTATTAAAAATCAGAAACTGAAATTTAATTAAAAAAAATAATATTAATACCTTTTTGTTTATACATATTGCCTTTCCCAAGCTCAAGGCGCTTACCAAAATGTTCCCCAAAAGGCAAGGTCACCATTAAGGGACTGCTCCCAACAGACCTGGTAGGTCCATTTGAACCTTGAGGCATATGTAGCCCATTCACAGGTCCTCGAATGGCACAGTCACTGTATTTCAAATGCCAGGCAATTCCATTTACCTCATATAACTAGTAATACCTTTATCATAACGCTATAAATCCTCCTTAATAAAAGTATGTGTCTATGTGTTTATCTGTTGCAATGTCGCTGTCATTCCAACAAATGGCACATCACAAACTTGTGTAGTAATAAAATGCATTGCTAGCATCTGTTAAGCTTTTTATTATTACACATCCCTGTGATGCACCATTTGTTGGAATGAAAAATACAATGCGTTATATATAATTACATGCATTACAACATACATTCCTATATATAGTGCATTTGCAAATCTTATTGCTTAGGTCTATGATGTGTAATAACAAGGAGAGACAACAAAGGCTGCTCAGATATAACGGATCTTCCGGTTATTTTGATTTCCAGTAGGAAGAGACAGGGACACCGGAAGGGAGATTGGTGGTGGAAAAGCTGTCGATCTTCCAGTCTGCAGAAGGAGGAAAAGAGAAGGCATAATCACACAAAGCCTTCATCTGGAGTGGCGAACAATTACCATCACCAGAGTCTTTAAACTGTCTCCTCTGCGCACGTGTGTAACAGATAATTACCTAGATTTCAACCGATCTTAGATGAGTAGCACAGCTAGCAGCTAATAAATCTATAAGAGTATTTAAATCCGTGACACAGCCTGTCTCACTATCTCGTCTGACCTGGCTTGAAAGGAGAAAACGTGGATTTTTCTTTGAACATTCTTAAAAGAGTCGTTTTTATGTTTAAACTGTTTTGTAGATTTTGGGATTATTTTGGGCCTGGTCCTACTGGAGAGCATTTTGTGACTTCAACCGTGGCATGACTGTTGATACCAGACAAAGAAGTCTGAGTATTTTTGATACTGCTGACCTCCTGGGATCTTCACATACAACTGTCTGTAGAGGTTACTCAGAATGGTGCAAAAAACAAATGTAGCCACCAGGGGGCGCACCAGCTCCCCAAACCTGACACAGACAGTCACCAGTCACAAGTTTTAAGTACAGCACAGGCTTTTATTTGGCTGTGGGAATCGCTTCTCCCACAATAAAGCATAGTCAAAGCACCAATACAGTCCATACCCCTTTCTTTTCTTCTTCTTTTCTCTCTCTCTCACTCTGCCCTTCTGTCTCCACTCCTCCTCCAGCAAGCTTTGCCCCTCTTCCTCCCGACTCAGTGGCAGCGGGCTTATTTTATTCTACACCCAGCAGTACTTCTGGTGGCCCATTAGCATTCCGGGTGAGGCAGAAGCCTGACAAAGAAGGCTCCACAGTCCCTGCAGCTCGCCTGGTAGCACCCACGGAACTCAAAAGGGCTGTGGCGAACTCCCGTGGAGCCCTGTGATTATCTGAGGTACTGCTGCAACCCATGGGGGCTGCCAACTAGCGCTCTAGGGGAGATAATGCCCTGTGCATGTTCTCTGCCCTAGTCTTTCCAGTATGAAGGCATCCTGGCTGGGCAAGGGCCATCCACCACACGAGCAGCAGATCTGAGGACAAAAATGTCTTGTCGATGAGAGAGGCCAGAGGTGAATGGCCAATGCTGACAGAAAGGCCACCGTAACTCTCTATAACTGTGGTGAGCAGAAAAGTATCTAAGGATGCACAGCACATTGAACCTTGCAGCAGATGGGCTACATGAGCAGAAGACTATGTTGTGTTCCATTCCTCTGAGAACATGATGTTTCCAACATCTTGTGGAATCCATGGCGTGAAGAATTAAGGTTGTTGAAAGCAAAAGGAGACCTTACTCCATATTAGCGTAAAGTTCTTAATAATTTGTACGTTTTGTTCTTGTTGTCTAGTTGGACTGCTTTAAAAAGTGTATACCAAAATTTAAGCTTCTTAAAAACGTTGGTTTATTATTTATCCATCTATCCATCCATCCATCATCCAACCCACTATATCCTAACTACAGGGTCATGAGGGTCTGCTGGAGCCAATCCCAGCCAACATAGGGTGCAAGCCAGGAAACAAACCCCGGGCAGGGTGCCAGCCCACTGCAGGGCTCACACACATGCCAGGAACAATTTAGGATTGCCAATGCACCTAACCTGCATGTCTTTGGACTGTGGGAGGAAACTCACACAGACACGGGAAGAACATGCAAACTCCACGCAGGGTGGACCCAGGAAGCGAACCCGGGTCTCCTTACTGCGAGGCAGCAGTGCTACCCACTGCGCCACCGTGCTGCCACCATCCATCCATGCCACCTCAATTCATGCAAGCACCAGATGGAAGTAAGGAACCAACACTAACACAATCACATTGGCCAAGTTTAGAGTAACCAGTTAATCATCTCTGCATGTGTGTAAGATATGGGAGATAAATCAACACAGAATCGGGGGAGAATGCAAATACCACACAGAGAAGCTTCTTGCAATGTTTGGTTTATTATCCATCCATCCATCCATCCATAAATTTCAGTTTCATGGAAAGCTGGTGCCTATCATGGGAGCACCAGGTAGAAAGAAGGGACCAACGCTTACACAATCACACTGGGCAAGTTCAGAGTTACCAGTTAATCATCGGTGCATTTGTGTAATATATGTTAAATAAATCAACACAAAATCAGAAGAACATGTAAATTCCACACAGGGAAGTTTCTTGCAATGTTTGGTTTATTACCCATCCATCCATGCATTTAGTTTTCATGAAAAGCGGATGGAAGGAAGGAATCAATGCTTACACAATCACACTGGACAAGTTTAGAGTTCCCAGTAAATCATCTATGTGCATGTGTAAGACATGGAAGATAAATCAACACAGAATCAGGGACAACATGTAAGTTCCACAGAGGGAAGCTTCTTGTAATATTTGGTTTATTATTTACCCATCCATCCTTCCATTCATCCCTCCATCCATGCATTTCATTTTCACAAAAAGCTGGTACCTATCATGGCAGCAATGGATGGAAGAAAGGAACCAATGCTTACACCAGCACACTGGACAAGTTTACACTTGCCAGTTAATCATCTCTGTTCGTGTGTAAGATATGGAGGATAAATCAATACAGAATCAGAAGAATGTGTAAATTCCACTCAGGGAAGCTTCTTGCAATTTTTGGTTTATTATCCATCCATCCATTCATTCATGCAGCAAGAAGGAAGGAACCAACACTTACACAAACACAATGGACATGTTTAGAGTTCCTACTTAATCATCTCTGCACGTGTGTAAGATATGGGAGATAAATCAATATAGAATCAGGAAGAATGTATACAGTGCATCCGGAAAGTATTCAGAGCGCATCACTTTTCCACATTTTGTTATGTCACAGCCTTATTCCAAAATGGATTAAATTCATTTTTTTCCTCAGAATTCTACACACAACACCCTATAATGACAACGTGAAAAAAGGTTACTTGAGGTTTTTGCAAATTTATTAAAAATAAAAAAACTGAGAAGTCACATGTACAGAAGTATTCACAGCCTTTGCTCAATACTTTGTCGATGCACCTTTGGCAGCAATTACAGCCTCCAGTCTTTTTGAATATAATGCCACGAGCTTGGCACACCTATCCTTGGCCAGTTTCGCCCATTCCTCTTTGCAGCACCTCTCAAGCTCCATCAGGTTGGATGAGAAGCGTCGGTGCTCAGCCATTTTAAGATCTCTCCAGAGATGTTCAATTGGATTCAAGTCTGGGCTCTGGCTGGGCCACTCAAGGACATTCACAGAGTTGTCCTGAAGCCACTCCTTTGATATCCTGGCTGTGTGCTTAGGGTCGTTGTCCTGCTGAAAGATGAACCGTCGCCCCAGTCTGAGGTCAAGAGCCCTCTGGAGCATGTTTTCATCCAGGATGTCTCTGTACATTGCTGCAGTCATCTTTCCCTTTATCCTGACTAGTCTCCCAGTTCCTGCCGCTGAAAAACATCCCCACAGCATGATGCTGCCACCACCATGTTTCACTGTAGGGATGGTATTGGCCTGGTGATGAGCGGTGCCTGGTTTCCTCCAAACGTGACGCCTGGCATTCACACCAAAGAGTTCAATCTTTGTCTCATCAGATCAGAGAATTTTGTTTCTCATGGTCTGAGAGTCCTTCAGGTGCCTTTTGGCAAACTCCAGGCGGGCTGCCATGTGCCTTTTACTAAGGAGTGGCTTCCGTCTGGCCACTCTACCATACAGGCCTGATTGGTGGATTGCTACAGAGATGGCTGTCCTTCTGGAAGGTTCTCCACTCCCCACAGAGAACCTCTGGAGCTCTGACAGAGTGACCATTGGATTCTTGGTCACCTCCCTGACTAAGGCCCTTCTCCCCTGATCGCTCAGTTTAGATGGCCGGCCAGCTCTAGGAAGAGTCCTGGTAGTTTTGAACTTCTTCCACTTACGGATGATGGAGGCCACTGTGCTCATTGGGACCTTCAAAGCAGCGGAAATTTTTCTGTAACCTTTCCCAGATTTGTGCCTCGAGACAATCCTGTCTCGGAGGTCTACAGACAATTCCTTTGACTTCATGCTTGGTTTGTGCTCTGACATGAACTGTCAACTGTGGGACCTTCTATAGACAGGTGTGTGCCTTTTCTAAATCATGTCCAATCAACTGAATTTACCACAGGTGGACTCCAATGAAGCTGCAGAAACATCTCAAGGATGATCAGGGGAAACAGGATGCACCTGAGCTCAATTTTGAACTTCATGGCAAAGGCTGTGAATACTTATGTACATGTGCTTTCTCAGTTTTTTTATTTTTAATAAATTTGCAAAAATCACAAGTAAACTTTTTTCACGTTGTCATTATGGGGTGTTGTGTGTAGAATTCTGAGGAAAAAAATGACTTTAATCCATTTTGGAATAAGGCTGTAACATAACAAAATGTGGAAAAAGTGATGCGCTGTGAATACTTTCTGGATGCACCGTAAATTCCACACAGGGAAGTTCTTGCAATTTTTGGGTTATTATTTATCCATCCATCCATCCAGGCATACTTTTCAGTTTCACATAGAGCTGGGGCCTATCACAGCAGCACCAGATGGTGGAAGGAACCAACGCTTATACAATTACACTGGGCAAGTGTAGAGGTACCAGTTAATCATCCTTGCAATTGTGTTAGATATGGGAGATACATCAACACAGCACCAGGGAGAGAGTGTAAATTTCACACAGGGAAGCTTCTTGCAATATTTGGTCTATTATCCATCCATCCTTTCATCCATGCATTTCATTTTCACAAAATGCCTGGTGCCTATCATTGTAGCAATGGTTGGAAGGAAGGAACCAATGCTTACACCAGCACACTAAGCAAGTTTACATTTGACAGTTAGTCATCTCTGTGCGTGTGTACGATATGGAAGATAAATCAACACAGGATCAGAAGAAGGTGTAAATTCCACTGTCGCACACATGCACATGGGAGGCAGCTAAAAGGACTAAATGAACTTAATTCCACGCCAGGCCAGGGGGGTGAAGGGGTGTGCTAACCCTTTCTCTGTTATCCCTGCAGACCAAAACGTGGTAAATTCTGCCTGATTCTGGCTATGATGACACCACTTCCGGGTTCAGCTATGAAGACATCATTTTTGGGTCTGGCTAAGAAGTCTTCACTTCCAGTTCTGGCCACCCTGATGTCATTTTCGGGTCTGGCCACGAAGACGTCTCTTCCAGTTCCCTGCCTTGAAACCCAGACCACTTTCTAGGTTTCCTCAGTTCAATGGTGGACTTGAATCTGTACACATCAGTGCAACTAATTTTGCCAGGGCTCAAGTACACAAATGGCTGCCCCAAACCTTCTTCTGTGTTTCGAGACTATTTATTTTACCCCACACAGAAAAGCTTCTTGGTTTATTATTTATCCATCCATCCATCCATCCATCCATTTCAGTTTCACGGAGCAGGGAGCATCATGACAGCAGGGAGGAAGGAACCAACATTTACACAATCACGCTGGGCAAGTGTAGAGTTGCCAGTTAATCATCTCTGCACGTGTGTAAGATGTGGAAGATAAATCAACGCAAAAATCATAAAGAGCGTGTGAATTCCACACAGGGCATTCTCAAGTGTGCATTCAAACCTGTGAATTTGGAGGTCTGAGGCAGCAGCACTAACCACAATGGCACCTGAAGATAAAATTGCAGCACTCAGGATTTCCACACAATTCAGGTTCTGACTGAGCCCACCACTGAAAAACATCAAAGGTCCAACAAGACCTTGTGGCCATAATCTTGTCTTTCTAAAACTATACACATGATCTGAAATATTTTTGATAGATACTTTTCCAAAACTAAAGAACTAAAATATTACTTCTTTTCTTTTCTTTTTTTATTGTGCCTGAATAAGTACAAGAGTACAAGGGGTGGATGAATGGTTTCATTAATAGAATGCTTTATTGCATACAGTCAGGTTTTGAAATACATCAGAAGATAAACAGTACTGTAGGGGCTCTGGGTGATGCTTAATTCAGGACCGCCTGAATGAAAATCTATGACAGGCCCACTCACCTTGAAGCACAAGGACGTCCTCAGAAAATGGAGGCATAAACAAATTGGTAGACATGGATAGAACAAAAATAAAAAAAAAAGCTGGCGCTTCCATGCTATTGAAGGATTTAGCGTTCCTGCCAATGGAGCCCTTCGGCTATCACAGCTTATCTGTCACCCTTGGTTAAGGCTGAAAGACGGGACCACGGAGCACCTCACGAGAGAGGCTCTCCATTGATATGCCATCCATATCCGTCATTTTGAAGGCTCTCACAAGTTGTGCAGTTTCAGTGCTCTGTTTTTATGTTTACATACATTTTTATTACACCGCTTGCATTAACTTCACCTGTTTGTTGTCTGGTACAAATCTTGTAATCGATATTTAACCCACTTCCTATTGTCCAAATGACTTGAAATTGTGCACACTTAATCACTTCCGATGACAATACATGAATCAATAATCAGTTTCACTAATTGATTAATTAATCCATGTTATTTAAGAAATTACATTTTTTATATGAAGAATAGTTCAAGATTTCGCCTTTAACTGCATCTAGTATGAAGACTATTACACCACTTGGGAACTTGTCTTTGGGCATGGTTTTTCTCTTGAAGACGACGTACGGTAGTAACTTTGTACCATCAGCCATACACCCAAGCATCACGGTGAAACGGTTCTTTTCGTTTCCAGTCGATCGCATAGTGATGGTCCTTGCGCCTTTGATGTTTACTGTATTCTCGGATGGCAGGTCAAATGTCAACGGAGTTTGGTCGGCATTTCCAATCTGGCTCATGCCGTAGTCGTATTTCTGATGCATCTTGATGATATAACTTTGAAATTTGGTTAATAACTCCTCGTGGTCGCTGGGTAGTCGCTGACTAATAGTAGTTCTTTGTCTTATTGAAAGCTTATTTCTTCCAAAGAATCTCCGACACCAGTTCATCGACGCCTTGAATTCTATGATGCTTTGCTCTTTCGCCAATCTTAGAGCCTGTAAACGAACGGTAGTGGTGCTGACCCCCAGGCAGTCTCGGCGGGTATCTTCAATCGATTTAATGAGTGCCTTTTCCAGGTTAGGGTGGTGAGCCTTCGAGCCTCTGTTCGCCCTCTTTACCTTTCGCATTTCTCTGATGATACTTTTGGCTTTTCTCCATTTTCTGATTACGCATTCTGTAGGGCCAAATTGCCGCTCAGCTGCCTGGTTCCCGTGTTCTTTCGCGTACGTGATCACCTCCAGTTTAAACTCTGCAGTATAGCTCTGTCGTGTTGTCTTCGCCATGTTGACTGGGTAATAATGAACAGCTATCTTTAAAACTAATAGGATATTTATACTACCGGTGTGTACATGGAAGCGTAATATCAACCAATCATAGAGAAGTATTTGAATCAAAATTTATTATCGATTATCGTCGGCTGGAGTCTCACTGAACACATACCAACGAGACTTACAGTGTGGTGCAAAAGTTTTGTCGTAGTCATTCAATTTGAGCCGGTGGATATGCGTGATGCTCTCGGCGCGTAGACGGGAGTGTCCATTGGACTTTATGATCGTGTGCGCGTGTGTCAGTGCCTCTCCTTCGCCTTCGATGGCTGTGTGATGGGGACAGAGAGGAGTGGTTTGAATCCAATTTGAATTTCAAGGTTTGTTTTCAAGCGACAGTCGGTTATCAGTGCTGCAATTGTAGCTACCGGGGTATGCCTCAGTCCGGGCGTGATTAGCCGTCACCCCCGCACTGGCATTTCACACCATTTCAAATTAAAGTATTTTTCAGGTGTAACGTCGCTAATACTATATCGATTTTGGAGAATGACATGGCGTTTGAAAGCTCATTTTACAATACATCCACCTGTATGCCTTATTGTAACGTTAGGAAATTGTTTTATTTTGAATTTTCACGTCACCGTTACGTCGTTTTCGCCGTCTAGTATGTTTCTCGCTCTTTGTTGTTGTTCAGAGAGACTCCAGCCTAACACAAACGCATGGATACAATCACTGGCGCTGGCGGCAGCAGCTTTTAATTAGTAACTCAAAATCAGGATGCGTCCTATAAACAGCTACACAGGTTTTTCCATGGTTTTTAGGGTCAAAAATCCACTGCGTCCTATACATGGTATCGTCCTATATGCGGGTATTTACGATAGATAGATAGATAGATAGATAGATAGATAGATAGATAGATAGAT
>JANRMT010062820.1:27037761-27054059 GCA_026402145.1 Polypterus bichir lapradei
ATAGATAGATAGATAGATAGATAGATAGATAGATAGATAGATAGATACTTTATTAATCCCAATGGGAAATTCACATACTCCAGCAACAGCATACTGATAAAAACAATATTAATTAAAGAATGATAAAAATGCAGTGCAAATTAAAAAATGCAAGGTTGGATGGTGTGAGGCAGGTATAACAGTCTACTTATATTAACTATATAATGTTAACGTTTACCCCCCCGGATGGAATCGAAGAGTCGCATAGTGTGGGGTCTCCTCAGTCTGTCAGTGGAGCAGGACGGTGATAGCAGTCTGTTGCTGAAGCTGCTCCTCTGTCTGGAGATGATCCTGTTCAGTGGATTCTCCATGATTGACAGGTGCCTGCTCAGCGCCCGTCGCTCTGCTACGGATGTCAAACTGTCCAGCTCCATGCCTACAATAGAGCCTGCCTTCCTCACCAGTTTGTCCAGGCGTGAGGCGTCCCTCTTTTTTATGCTGCCTCCCCAGCACACCACCACGTAGAAGAGGGCGCTCGCCACAACCGTCTGATAGAACATCTGCAGTATCTTATTACAGATGTTGAAGGACACCAGCCTTCTAAGGAAGTAACCCTAACCCTAATTTATTAGTGGACTTGCACAGCAATTCATGACTAATTAGCATTAAAACTACCGTAGAGTGAATATACTTTAATGACATCTTGCGATAAAACGGATCCTTCACACTTATGATCCTTTTGTTCTTTCATTTTGGAATGTCAGTGTCTTGTTTGTCTTGGTTTACAAAGCCTTAAATAATCTGCTCCATCTTTTATTTCAGAATGTGTGACACCTTATATTCCAAATCGTAACCTTAGATCTTCAAATGAGTGTCTGCTTAGAATACCAAGAGCTAAACTTAAAAGAAATGATGAGGCGGCCTTCTGCTGTTATTCACCTAAAATCTGGAATAGCCTGCCAATAGGAATTCACCAGGCTAATACAGTGGAGCACTTTAAAAAACCGTTATAAACTCATTACTTTAACATGGCTTTCTGATAACTTCACCTTCATTTACTCCTGATACTCTGTATATTCAATTCATTATAATAATTATTCATGGGGGCTCTAAAGTCCATACTAACCCCTACTCTCTCTTCTGTTTCTTTTCCCGGTTTTCTGTGGTGGCGATCTGCGCCATCACCACCTAATCGAAGCACCGTGATGTCCCTACATTGATGGATTAAGAGCCAGAAGTCTGCATGACCATCATCATCAAGTTCTTCAATGAGAACCCTGAATACAAAGAGGACTGTTTCATTTATGGTAGGTAGAATGCCCAGAGGGGGCTGGGTGGTCTCATGGCCTCAGAACCCCTGCAGATTTTATTTTTTCTCTCCAGCCATCTGGAGTTTTTTTTTTTGTTGTTTTTTCTGTACTCCCTGGCCATCGGACTCGGACCTTACTCTTATTCTGTGTTAATTAGTGTTTTCTTATTTTAATTCTTACTTTGTCTTTTTTTCTATTTTCTTCATCATGTAAAGCACTTTGAGCTACACTATTTGTATGAAAATGTGCTATATAAATAAATGTTGTTGTTGTTGTGCTTTTCTTCATGAAAGTGTTAGGCTTTAGAGCTGTAATATCGCATTGTAAGTCTCTAAAGATGACACCGATGATAAGGTCAGATGGCCGTGAGGACAGAAAAACATACAAAATAAAAAAGAAAAAACACTACAGATAAACTGAAAAAAAATCTGTAGGGGTTCAACAATAAAAAGACCCCCCAGACCCCACTGGGCATTCCACCTAACATCAACGTTCTTAAGCCGTTCCTCATTGTCTTCAGAATTTCTCCCAATGCAGTGGGTCTTGAGGATTGTTAGGGTATTGGCCCTAATTCTAGTATCAAAGGTGGCTGCACAGTGCCTCGATCAGGTGGTGGTGGCACAAAACGCCACACAGAAGAGCCAGAAAAGTAATGCAAAGAAAACTAGAGATTAGCAAAGATTGCAATGAATGAATAAGCAAACAGTCAAGTCAAGTGTCATACCATTCATACAACATATTGCAGCATACAGTGGCATGACATAACAGGATGACAACATACACATCAACACAGGACAAGTGCAAGATATGTAAAGAACTGTACTGTACTACCGTATAATTAATAAATAATTAATTAAAACAGAACAGAATCAGTGAGAGTTGGACTCTGCCAGGGCTGCCCTTTGTCACCGATTCTGTTCATAACTTTTATGGACAGAATTTCTAGGCGCAGCCAGGGTGTTGAAGGGGTCCGGTTTGGTGGACTCAGGATTGGGTCACTGCTTTTTGCAGATGATGTTGTCCTGTTTGCTTCATCAGGCCGTGATCTTCAGCTCTCTCTGGATCGGTTTGCAGCTGAGTGTGAAGCGGCTGGGATGAGAATCAGCACATCCAAATCCGAGACCATGGTCCTCAGCCGGAAAAGGGTGGAGTTCCCTCTCAGGGTTGGGGTTGAGATCCTGCCCCAAGTGGAGAAGTTCAAGTATCTCATCGGTCTGTCGTGGTGAAAAAAGAGCTGAGCCGTAAGGCTAAGCTCTCAATTTACCAGTTGATCTAGGTTCCTACCCTCACCTATGGTCATGAGCTATGGGTAGTGACCGAAAGAACAAGATCGCGAATACAAGCGGCTGGAATGAGTTTCCTCCGCAGGGTGTCTGGGCTTTCCCTTAAAGATAGGGTGAGAAGCTCAGTCATCCGGGAGGGGCTCAGAGTAGAGCCGCTGCTCCTCCGCATCGAGAGGAGTCAGATGAGGTGGCTCAGGCATCTGATCAGGATGCCTCCTGGACGCCTCCCTGGTGAGGTGTTCCAGGCACGTCCAACCGGGAGGAGGCCCCGGGGAAGACCCAGGACACGCTGGAAGGACTATGTCTCCCGGCTGGCCTGGGAACGCCTTGGAATTCTCCCGGAAGAGCTGGAAGAAGTGGCCGGGGAGAGGGAAGTCTGGGCCTCTCTGCTTAAGCTGCTACCCCGCGACCCGACCCCGGATAAGCGGAAGAGGATGGATGGATGGATTAATTAAAAATAAATAATGGGTAATTGAATAGATAGAAATACTTTGAAATAGACAATAATAAATAAATACAGAGGAGTGCAAAATTATTCAGTCTAATTTTCTGCATGACAAAAGATGTGTCCACATATTCATCCATTCAGTATTTTAATGTGAACACTTATAACTCTGTAACAATACATTTCCAAAATCCAAATAAACCATTTTCTGTAGATATTTAACTGAAGGAGAAAAACTCCAAAGTTTGCGTTTGCGTAAGTATTTAAAGCTCTGTGCTTTGGAAGCTTTAGGTTTACAAAAATGACAAATTAATCACAAACGACACAAGGGTGACAGTCTTTGACAGTCACAATTAAACATAATGAGATCCTACTTGTGAGTCCTTTCTGTTATGAAGCCCAGAGCATGTATAGCCGCCCTATCCCCGACACAGACAGGAAGGACACAACTTTGCCACACAGCACACGGTTTATTTATTTAAACCCTGCTCATGCCACAGTCCTTTTGCTGCCCGTCCTTCCACCTCCACTCCTCCTCATGAGCTTTGTCCACTTCCTCCCGACTCAGGCCATTGAGTGGTGATGACTGGCTCCTGTTATTGGGCATCTGGAAGGAGTCCAGGTGCCCAACGAGCTTCTTCCAGCAGTACCTGCCAAATAGGGCCCTGTAAAAGTCCAGGTGCCCCCTGGTGGTAGCCACATACCCCAACAGAGTTCAGCTTCTATGCTCATGACCCGTGGCCCCACTAGAAATCAACGGGGCTGCCCTCTGTCGGTCCGAGGGTGAAACTGTCCTGAAAGTCCTCTCTCCCCAGGTCCTTCCAGGTACGGGTAAGGGTCACGACCTTCCACCACACTGTCTCACAGGCTATAAAAAGCCCCCTTTGTAAGATCCATAGTCTTTGATGGACAATCACTGCAAAAATGAAGACAAAGGAGCCTCCTGCTGATGTGAAAAACAAAGTCACTGAAATGCACAAGGTAGGAAATAGCTATAAAAAATATCAAAGAATTAAAATGATGGAATCCATCATCAGAAAGTGGAAGGTTCATCACAGCAGGCCAGCCTCTTACTAGAACAGGCCGTCCCTCAAAACTAAACATCAGAGTGAGACATCAACTGGTGACAGGGGCGACTAAAAATCCAAACTTCACTCTCAGACGTCTGCAGTGCTCTTTGGTTGAGACTGGAGTGAAGGTGCAGGGGTCCACAATTTCAAGAGCTCTCCATAACACAGGTCTCTATGGGAGGGTAGCAAGAAAAAAGCCATTCCTTAAGAAGGTCCACATAAAAGTACGTATGGCATTTGCTACAAAGTATAAGAAAGACCCAGTTAAGATGTGGGAGAAGGTTTGATGGTCAGATGAGACCAAAATAGAACTTTATGGCCAGCCTTCAAAGAGGTATGTGTGGCGTGAAGCTAACACTGCCTATACCACAAGGATCGCCATACCTAAGGTGAAATATGGTTGTGGCAGCATCCTGCTATGGAGATGCTTTTAATGTGCTAGGACAGGGAATCTTGTCAGAGTTGAAAGGACAATGGATGGACACAAACACCGCACAATATTTCAGGAGAACTTGTTCCAGTCTGCTATGAACCTACAGCTTGGGAGAAGATTCATCTTTCACCATGACAATGACCCTCAGCATGAGGCCGAAGTGACACTGGAATGGCTCAGAAACAGAAAAGTGAATGTTCTGGAAAGCCCTGATCTCAACCCTACTGAGAATCTGTAGCAATGTTTGAAAACTGCTGTCCAGATGTGCCATCCCACCAACCTAGAGGGTCTCTATAGATTCTACCAAGAAGAATGAGGAAGAATATCTCCTGAACAATGTGCAAAACTGGGACATATTTATATACACCAAAAGAATGAAGGGTCTTATTGCAGCAAAAGGGTTTTTAACAAAGTATGAATGTGTAGGGCTTGAATCCTTAGGTAAACACAAACTGTAAAGTTTTTCTTCTTCAGTTAAATATCTACAGAAAATGGTTTATCTGGCTGTTGGAAATGTATTGTTACAGCATAAGGGTTCACATTAAAAATAACGAATGGATAAAAAAGGGTGCAAATATTTTGTCAGGCAGAATATTGGGATGACTTTCAAGGGGATTGAATACTTTTGCACACCACTATAATAGCAGTAACATTAATAATGAAAATCAACAGTAGTAACGAGTGGAACACATCTACTGCAGCTTTGATGACTGAAAGTGACGGTTTTAATGTTGTGTTTGGAAGGTTTAAGTCATGTGTGCTGATGATTCACCAATGAAAATGCAGGACTCACTACAACCAACTCTCTTAGTTTTGATGAATGACAGTGACAGTTATTTCATGTTCTGTTTGGAAGGATAATATGGACAAAATTGAATAAACAAAAAAGCAATAAAAACATATTCTGTGACACTTTTGTTTATTTACTCCCATATTTCATGCTCTTTTTCTTTATTTATTGTTGTATTTCACAGTACTTTTACTTATCTGCACATTTATTAAGGGGCAGCGCGGTGGCACAGTGGTAGTGCTCCTGCTGCCTCACAGTAAAGACCAGGTTTTGCATGCCAGGACTTCCCTGTGTAGAGTTTGCATGTTCTCGCCATGTCTGCATGGTGTTCTGGTTACCTCCCACAGCCCAAAGACATTCAGGTTGGGGGGACTGGCTAAATAATAATAAAATTATCTTATGGTTGGTGTGTGTGTGATCATCTTGTGATGGTCTGACACCCTATACAAGGTTTTTTCCTGCCTTGTACCCTATACCAGCTGGCATAGGCTCTGGCACCACCTGCAACCCTGTTCAGGACTAAGTAGGTGAGAAAATGAATGACACTTACTTATTTATTTTATTTTGTCCAAAATATTCCTTCATATATTAGGAGTACCACTTAAATGTTGCAATGAAAAAGACAGATTAAAAAAGTAACTGTTTAGGATTTTTCTAAAATTATCTGAATTAGCCTGGTGTATCTCTGTGGGTAAAATATTCCAAACTAGCCAACCCGCAGTGTAGCATACACCGCATAATTATTCATTGATGGGTAAACACTTCCTGAAAAACAACAGTTCAGCAATCCCCTATTCAGCATCGCAATAGGGCGGCGGCCATCACTTCGGGTTCAGTGTCGGTCTAACAAAGGAAAAAAAGAAGGGGCACAGAAACAACAGGGAGAACAGAAGCTTGCGGGGACAAACAAAGATGGCAGCAATGAGAGAGACCTGTTAGCAAAGCAAAGAAGCCTGAACCGAGAAGAACAATGAAAAGTCAATGTGGCTCAGAGGTGCATGTGGGCTGTAGCAGAGACCAAAGTGACTGAGGATGTGTTTGGTGAGGTGTTGGGGGTGGGCACAAGAGCAGGCAGTGTGCATGCCTCAAGAGCGAGGGTGGGCACGGGAGGAGGGTTAGAGTTTGCGGGTGGGGCTCCGTCATGCGTATCCCATGGTCGGGCGACTTGGTCGATTATATATATATAGATTTTTGGTGCCTAACATCAAAAGGCCACCTCATCACTTCTTTTAGGCTTGGCTCTTGGAATAAAAAGCAGACCACAATTAGGTCAGGTACTCTAAAATTTTGGAGGGAACAATAGATTATTTAAATCTTTATATACCACTAGCTGTGTAAGCCCGTGCTGTAAAAAGCCCGGGGTCCCAGAAACCATGGATTCTGGAACTTCAATCAATCAATCGCATCGGTTATGCATTAGCGGCTAAGCGAGATTCTCTTTCATCGTCGGTTTGGTTTTGTCGACGTGCTTGCCTCTGTTGTCTATCAGCGGCTAAGCTAGTTTCTCTCTCCTCAGAGGTTTCGTTTTGCCGATTTACTTGCCTTGCTTTTGTATTAGCAGCTAAGCGAGTTTCTCTTCTCTCTGTGGTTTCACTTTGGCAACAGAGCCGCTTTCTTTGAGCGTCATGCTGCACCCTCGCACTTCCGGGCTGGACAGAAAGATACACACACTTCCACGCGTAGACATTTATATATCAGATTAGTCAAGTCAGGTCAGGTTGGGGAGCATGCACTGGTACACCATGTTGCCACACCCAGCACACAAGAAACAGCTTGGGTGCCTGGTTGGCAACCCCTCAAGCGGACACACACTCCAGTCCCACCCTATGGAAATGACCCTTTATCTGCTGCAGCCAGTTGATATGTGGCCGACCCCTTGGCCTGGTTCAGCTGCTCGGGTCCTCAGCAATAAGCCAGATCACCCTAGGGGAATCGTGCCACATGGCCATGGTGCTGTAACTGACGGTCGCCTCACAATGCAGGTCATGTGCCTGATTCGGGACTCTGTGAGCAACACAAAATCAAACCAGCGGTACCTGAGGACTCTTTAAAGTGACACACATGAAGGAGTCGAGTCTTCATCTCAGGTCACTGGATAGCATCCATGTCTCACAAACAGGAAGCACCAGGACTCTAAACCTGGACCTTTGTCCTTTTGCAGAGATATCAGGAGCGCCACACACCCCTTTCCAGCGACCTCATGACCCCCCATGCTCTCCTAATCCATCTACTGACTTCATAGAAAGAGTCACCAGAGACATAAATGTCACTGCCGAGGTAATTAAACCTCTCAATGAGGTTGACACTCTCTCCACAGACGGACACACTCCTGATGGCTGTGCCCAAGGGCTCATTAAAGGCCTGGATCTTGGTTTTAATCGCAAGCCCAGACACTCAGACTCCTCACTCAGTCTCTCGAGAGCCCCAATCAGAGCCTCTACTGACTCCGCAAAGATCACAGCATCATCGGCAAAATGAAGATCAGTGAATCTTTCTTCAGTAACCCCACAGTCAGTGGACCCCACGACCCTGCCTAACACCCAGTCCATGCAAGCACTGAACAGAATAGGAGCAAAACAGACCCCTGACGACCCCCAGAATCAACTGGGAAAAACGCAGAGGTCCTGCCTTAGCATTAGCAGCATTTTAAAATCAATTCTAAATGACACGGGTAACCAGTGTAATAACGCTAAGACTGGTGTGATGTGCTCGGATGTTCTTTTTCTAATTAAGATTTTTGCTGCTGAATTCTGAACTAATTATAACTGAGTGATGTCTTTATTGGGTAGTCTCTTTAGGAGTGCATTACAGTAATATCTATACTAAGAAAAGGCAAAGCCCTCACTGACTGACTGACTCACTCATTCATCACTAATTCTCCAACTTCCCGTGTAGGTGGAAGGCTGAAATTTGGCAGGCTTATTACTTACAGCTTACTTACAAAAGTTAGGCAGGTTTCATTTCGAAATTCTACACGTAACGGTCATAACTGGAACCTACTTTCGACCATATATATAGCCATAGCCTGCAGCTCGGTCG
The DNA here is from genome assembly GCA_026402145.1 of Polypterus bichir lapradei. Lineage (NCBI taxonomy): Eukaryota > Metazoa > Chordata > Cladistia > Polypteriformes > Polypteridae > Polypterus > Polypterus bichir. Next base: position 27,046,111 of record JANRMT010062820.1, read on the forward strand.
CCGTGTGAGGCAGAGTTGCGTCCCGCATCATCACGCCTCCCACGTAATTGAGTGCCTGCCCATATAAGGTAAATATTCGCGGGTGAAGGACTGTGCTTATGCAAACAAAGATGAGATGGTCTAGTGTTTGGCACAAAATCAGCGAAAGTGCGAGAGAAACTTTTAAGTGCCGGGTCTTAGCTAACATTAAATAAAGCCGTGGACATCGCAAGATCACACAAGAGAGCGGCTCACCTGAACTGATTGTGAACACAGTAGGTAGAGAACAAGGAAGAGCTCCAAAGAGGGCTGAACAAAAAACGCATTACACAATTGAGAAGGCAGCAAAAGAATATGAAGCGAGTGACGAATACAAGCATATTCATAAGTGCAGCTACTGCGGAAACAAAGCACGGTGTAAACCGTAAGTTTAAATTAAGTTCATAGACACGCTACCGCTGGCGTTTCTCATGCCTACGATGAATACGATATTCGCGAGATACAAGTTTAATGAGAAGACACGAGGTATAAACGAGACTTTGGATCACTTTGTAACTAAGTTAAAATTGCTGGTGAAGGACTGTGCTTATGCAAACGAAAATTAGATGGTCAGGGATACAAAAGTGTTTGGCACAAACTCAGCAAAAGTGCGACAGAAACTTTTAAGTGCCGGGTCTGAGCTAACATTAAATAATTGCTGGTGAAGGACTGTGCTTATGCAAATGAATAGAAAGCAAATGTTACGTTATTTTTAAAATGTTTCCTTTTCTTTTTCATAACTTCTTTAACACACTTCTTCTCCGCTGCGAAGTGCGGGTATTTTGCTAGTAGTCAAATAAAAACCAAAAACATAATAATAATAATAATTTATTACATTTATATAGCGCTTTTCAAGGCACTCAAAGCGCTTTACATACAAGGGGGGGGATCTCCTCAACCACCACCAGTGTGCAGCATCCACCTGGATGATGCGACGGCAGCCATAGTGCGCCAGAACGCCCACCACACACCAGCTTACTGGTGGAGAGGAGACAGAGTGATAAAGCCAATCAGTGTATGGGGATGATTAGGAGGCCATGACGGTCAGAGGCCAATGGGCAAATCTGGCCAGGATGCCGGGGTAACACCCCTACTCTTTTCGAAAGACATCCTGGGATTTTTAATGACCACAGAGAGTCAGGACCTCGGTTTAACGTCTCATCCGAAAGACAGAGCTTTTTTACAGTATAGCGTCCCCATCACTATACTGGGGCATTAGGACCCACACAGACCACAGGGTGAGCACCCCCTGCTGGCCTCACTAACACCTCTTTCAGCAGCAACCTAGTTTTTCCCCAGAAGGTCTCCCATTCAGGTACTGACCAGGCTCAACCCTGCTTAGCTTCAGTGGGCAACCAGTCTTGGGCTACAGGGTGATATGGCTGCTGGCAAAAACATGAATTAATTTCTCAGCATCTTGCAATGTTAGAAGAGGTCTGACTTTTAAAATGTTCCTTAAAAGGAAAAATGCAGTCTAGTAATCTGGTTAAGGTGCGAGAATAGGCAAGCCACACACTAAAAGCAAATAACATTACATTTATGCATTAGACATTATTACCAACACTGAACACAGCTGTATTGAGAATACATGTCTGACAACTGTGATTCAATTAGTTGAGAATGCCATTATGTGAAATTAAAATATGCAATTATTATGCAGTTTCCTGTTCACTTTGTCATGCATGGGCACATGTGGATGCCCCATCAGATTTTGTTGAAGCTTTCAGTGCCACTCCGGGGCCAGAGGTTGGCACCCATGTTAACTGTATTATCTATTTCTACTTCAGCAGCACCGAGAAACCGTCCAGTGAGTGTAACTGAGCCCTGTCCAGAAGCCCCACCCCTTCTAGTCCTGCACCATAAATACCAACATCCCCGGAAGGAATGGCATCAGACTTAGAGCAGTTGTCATCACGTGTTGAATGTCTTCAAACCTGATCCGCTCGACACAACAGGATCATTACAGAATCCAAATAGGCCAGTGTGGTAGTGCTTTACTCCTATTTTCTGTTTTCACTCCTAAAAATTTTATTTTCCGTTGTCTTTTCTAGGCTTTAACTTAAATGGTGTGGGCTGGTGGGTCCCCTAACTTTTTAAAAGGACTCCTCTGCTCTTTTGTACCTTCGCAGCTTTATAACTCATTGCTTCCAGGAGTCTCTTGAACCTGGAATGGCTTATAATATAGCCAAGGATGAGCCTGGTAAATGAGGACATACACAGTGAGCAAGAGGTTGGTGCAAGTGCTTTTATTTAAGTTAACAAACAAACGGTTTCCGAAAAATGCTGTGCATTTCAATTCTCCTTCAGAAAATAAATAAACCAGGAAAAAAATCAAGCGAGTGGTGGAGGTTAAACTGTCAAATAAAGAAATCCATGGAAACAAGGTTCAAATGAAAGACAAACATATCCTCTGTTAAAACCACGAGTCTTGGTGCTTCTGTCTAAAATCTGAGGTCTCCTCAGCTTTTCCCTTTGCAGTTTCCTCATCACGTGGAAACGTCCACCAACAGGCACAGGCAATCCTTTAATCCAGTTCAGGCCCCTGTTTCCTGTCTCTTGGGGTTTGCAGGTTTCTCGAACCTACTGGGGCACTTGGTGGCTCCTGCTATTAAGAGTGCTCAGCAGGAATGGCCTTTTGAGTGTCTCGCCATACGCTCCTCACCAGGGGCTCATCACTGCGCCATTCCACCTGCTTCTCACCTGTTACATTCCAATGACCTCCGTCCCTTTTCTGCTCTTTCCTCCCTTCCTTTCATTTCACCTCCATACCTTCATTCTCATCCTTTTCCTCCTTTCCATCTGTTGTGCTGACTCCCTTTACAGCCAAGATTGGGTGCAAGTGCTGTCCTCCACCTGCCCTGAGGTGTGAATGAAACACTTGACTCCCATTTGCAAAATCAGCCAAGCACCCCAATCAACCTCGGAGGGGTGCCTGCAACGATCACAAGGGCACCTTGCTTGGAACCTGCATGCTCCGGGACTCACGATTTTTTAATTAAAATCACACTTTGCCACAAACCTGTTATCACAATCCCCCTCTAGTGGGCATTATTAGAAGTGTTTCGGCAAAAGTTTTAGGGCTTATGTGTCTTGGGACTCCCAGTTCACAACGCCCAAAGCCTCAGCTAGCAGTTGGAGGGCTGGCTGGGTTGAGGTGATCTTCTTCTTCTGAAGTGAAGGTCCTGGCCTGCTTTTTGTGGCACCTTTGGTGGAGTCATACCCATTTTGTCATGCTTCTTACAACAGGCTTTGCCTAGGCACTTCATTCTGAAATATTTTTTTTTCTTTCAGTTATTTTGTGGCAGAAAACTACTAACCCTGGAATAGCGATCAACCAGGCACCTCAATCAGCTTCGGAGCGGCACCTGCACCCGCTTGGAGCCTCCACACTTTTCGACCTCTGATTAATTATTAATACCATGCTTCGCCACACACCTCTAATCATATTGTCTCGCTGTGTGGTATTGCTAGAATGCCAGCACCCATTGGATTGTGGAATCTTGCCATAACATTAAGCTAAAGGTTTGTGTTTTATAAATGCCAATTTTTGCCTAAGATGAGGCTTACACAAAATTCCGAGCATGCGCATTGTCACACACATGCACTTAGGAGGCAGTCAACAAGCTATGAGGTGAGTGAAACATCTCAAGATGAAGGGTTGATTTGTGGTACTAACACCTCTCCCTCTCTTATTAGAACCAAAGAAGAGAAATAATGATCCCATTTACTCACATGCACCACTTCCAGATTCACAAAATGGCCGCTCAACGTCACTTCCGCTTTCCGGCTCCTGATGATGACGTCACCTCCGACACCTGATGATGATGATGTCACTTCCGTCTCCATCTGATGACATCACTTCTGGTCCCTACTCGATGACGTCACTTCCGTCCAACAGTCTGTGACGTCATTTCCTGCTATATTACATCCGACCACCATTTTCTGTATAAATAGCGCCCTCTTTCAACTGTATATTTTCAAATGCTCTGTTTTTTGATCGTTTTTGCGTTACTTTTTCATAACATCCATTGGACATTATACGGGGCAATTCCCCAAATCATTTTGCTTTGTGGACTTCCTTTAATTCTTTATTACAGCATGATATTTTTATGTGAGGCCCCTGCTCTGTGTGACATTGGGAGGTCTTGGGAGCTGCACCCTTTTTTTTTGAGATTTTAGAACTGGCAGGATCACAACATACTGTAACACGCAATGCATTTAGATAAACTCTGGAGTTTGGGATCTGATCAAGTTGATGCTAAAGTCTAAATTCTGATAAATATCACAATGTAAGATAGGAAAGAATTAAATTCTTTGTTGCCGTAGCACCTGATGAATAGGGAAATAAATTCCGAGTGTTATAAATTGCTTTTGTGTTAGAGAGAGACAAAACTTAATTCATTTATTTTCGTGTTCACATGATATAACTGTTTACGTAGACGAATCCAAGGTTTGAAATAGAACTAAATCAATGCCGAAGCATAAAACCTGATAAATGCTCTGCCACATGGTGTAAAAAGAGAAATAAATAAATTGCTCTTTGTTGCGGCTTTTAGATTCTGATAAATACTTGGCCACACCACGTGAATCAGGAAATAAAGAATGTGTGATGTATTGCCATAATATTCTAAAAAGACCAATTTATTTATTCCTGTGTCCATGTACTGTGGCAGTGCAATGTATTTATCAGAACGTGAGTTGTGCAAATACTGTGCCAAAGTTGAGATTCTGATATATAATACTCGGCTAAATGCTGTGACAACACAAACGCTTAAATTGTTGTTCTTTGTTCTGCTGAGGTCTTATTGAGGTGCATGGAAGTGATTTTCAACCTATTTACTATGCTATTTTTTATTCATTTGCTTCTAGAAGTGCTGAAATAGGCCAGATTCTTAATAATTATCAATCTGCCCCGTGTTACTTTACAAGGGAGATTTGCAAACAACAACAACGGTGTAGCTGAAACGAGCAGGTCAGGTCGATGATCGCCTCGAAATTTTTATTAAACACGCTGCACGTCGCCGGAGTTGATTACAGATTGCAGACCCCACCAACGAGTTGAGATATTTGAATATTTTCTTTACACCTTTAGCTAGCATTTCCTTCATTTATTTATTTATTTGCATAGACTGGAGCCTCAATCATCAGCAAATCTAGTTGCAATTTAATTCCAGCACCTCATCACTCTGGCTGCCTGGGGAGAACATCTCTAGTTTATCATTAAAATGTCACATTGCCATGCCTTGCACTTTTAAGCGTTTTTGTCATACGTTTGCCTTAAAAATCGCCTTTTTTTTTTTCTTCATCAATGGTTTCCATAGAAACTATGTTAAAGTTAAGATGAATGAAAAATGAAATAATTTGACTTGTTGGAAATTTATATAAATGTCACTTGTGTAAATTATCTGGCATTAGCACTTACATACTGACAGTTTAGAATTTGAATTCCATTTCACTTGGCACCTCAGGGGTGCTGTAATGGTTCTTCTGTTCTGGTTGTCAACAGTCTTCACTGCTTGTCACAATTTCCATTATTTTTGTAAAAGGACAAACGACTGTTAATATCCAGCCTCCTAACATTTAGAAGCAGGCTTTTGAAAGAGTGTGCATCACTGTTGCTTTTTTATTCTCGCTGTATGAAGTATAAGAATTCAGATTGCGGCACTGGTATGAAAGCATCTAAATAAAAAGTCAAATTAATAAACTTTATTGTTGAAATACTTTATTGATGTTGGCTTTGCTATTTTGATCAGTTGCTTGTATTTTTATTACACCTGTATTTTAAAAGTCATATTCAATGTTTGTAAAATTTTCTGCTTTCTCTAGTATACACAGGAGTCAGGAAGTGTATTCAGAATCCACCAGTTTCTGCACACTTTATTGTTTGTCCATTTTTATCCATCACTCCATTATAAATGTCCAAGAAATACACAAAAACTCTACTCAAGGGAGAGGAACCGGCAAACCTCTGGCTTGATAAGACAAATCCTAGCAGGAATTTTTATAATTCAGTTTCTATTCAACAAAAATAAACAGTTTAGACAATGTCGGCATGGCATAATATTCAGGTACGCTCAGTGACCAAGTTCACCAATATGTGGTGCATTTTATATTTCTTAATTTACTTCATTCAAGTGTCAGTTACTATATTTTGTTTATTGAATAGTTTTGCAACAATGAGTCGTATTCAAATTTAATAGAAATAATAGGATGCATGGGTGGCACAGTGGTAGCGCTGCTGCCTCACAGTTAGGAGACCCGGGTTCGCTTCCCTGGTTCTCCCTGCGTGGAGTTTGCATGTTCTCCCTGTGTCTGTGTGGGTTTCCTCCCACAATCCAAAGACATGCAGGTTAGGTGGATTGGCGATTCTAAATTGGCCCTAGTGTGTGCTGTTTGTGGGTTGGCACCCTGCCTGGGATTAGTTCCTGCCCTGTGTTGGCTGGAACTCCAGCAGACCCCTGTGACCCTGTGTTCGGATTCAGCGGGTTGGATAATGGATGGAATAGGATGCATTTTCATGTGTTAGTAGATAACTTGCACTTTCTGCTCATTTTTTTCTGTTTTAGAGTTAATTTTACTTGGATCAATTTGCCATTTTAATCCATCACTCTTCTATAAATGTTCAAAAATACACAAAAATGCTCCTCAAGAGTGAGGAACCCAAAAACCCCTGGCCTGAAAGACAAATCCAAACAAAAATCTTTATAAACAGAATTTACTTTGTATTCAACAAAAATAAACAAATATGATGATGTCAGCATGGCGCAACATTCAGGTGCATTTGGCATTTTTTATTTACTTCATCCAAGAGTCAGTTATGACATTTGTATTTATTAAATAGCTTTGTAACAATGAATCTTATTTAAAAGTAATAGCAATTATAAGATACAATTTCATGTGTGAGTAGATAAATTTCACTTTCTGCTCACTTTATTCTGTTGTAGATTTAATTTTAAATGGATACATTTGTCATTTCTATCCATTATTCTACTAGAAATGTTCAAGAAATATACAAAAATGCTCCGCGAGAGAGAGGAACTGGAAAACCCCTGACATGAAAAACAAATCCAATCAGGAATTTTTATAAATTGAGTTTGTATAGAACAAAAATAAAAAAGTTACATCATGTCAGAATGGTGTAATATTCAGGTGCATTTGGTGACCAGGTTAATAAATACACATTTTACATTTCTTATTTATTTAATCCATGTGTCAATTACTATATTTTGTTGTTTACTTAATAGTTTTGTAACAATGAGTCATATTCAATTCAATTTCATGTGTTAGTCGATAACATTCACTTTCTGCTCCCTTTATTCTGTTGTAGATTTAATTTTACATGAATACATTTGCCATTTTTATCCATCATTCTACTATAAATGTTCAAGAAATACACAAAAATGCTCCTCAAGAGAGAGGAACCGGAAAACCCCTGGCATGAAAGACAAATCCAAATAAGAATCTTTATAAACAGAATTTACCTTGTATTTAATAAAAAGAACAAAAATAAATTTCACAATGTTGGCGTTGTGTAACATTTAGGTGTCTTCGGTGACTAAGTTAACTGATGTGAAAGTTGGGTTGTTTGTCATTTTTAATTTACTTCTTCCAAGAGTCAGTTATGACATTTTTGTTTATTAAATAGTTTTGTAACAATCAGCCATATTGAAATTTCATAGCAATAATAGGATGCAGTTTCCCATGTTAGTAGGTCACTTTCACTTTCTGATCACTTAATTCTGTTGTAGATTTAATTTTAAATAGATAAATTTGTCATTTTTATCTATTATTCTATTATAAATGTTCAAGAAATACACAAAAACTCTACTCAAGGGAAAGGAACCAGAAAACCCCTGGCCTGATAAGACAAATCCAAACAGGAATCTTTATAAATTGAGTTTGTATTCAACACAAATAAAAAATGTCAGCAT
>JANRMT010062820.1:27054069-27067921 GCA_026402145.1 Polypterus bichir lapradei
CTTTATAAATTGAGTTTGTATTCAACACAAATAAAAAATGTCAGCATGGTGTAACATTCAGGTGCATTTGGTGACCAAATTAATAAATACGCAGCTTACATTTCTTATTTATTTAATCCATGTGTCAATTACTCTATTTTGTTGTTTATAAATAGTTTTGTAACAAGGAGTCATATTCAATGCAATTTCATATGGTAGTAGGTAATGTTCACTTTCTGCTCACATTATTCTGATTTAATTTTACATGGATACATTTGCTATTTTTATCCATCATTCTACTATAAATGTTCAAGAAATACACAAAAACTCTACTCAAGGGAGAGGAAACAGAAAACCCCTGGGGCCTCATATATAACGCCGTGCATAGAATTCACACTATAACATGGCGTAAGCACAAAAGCCGAAATGTGCTTACGCACAGAAAAATCCAGAAGCAGGAATCTGTGTGTACTCTAACTTCCACTTTCTTCTGCTACATAAATCCCAGTCAGCATGAAAACTAACGCTCGTGCACGCGCCTTATGTCCCGCCCCAACTCCTCCCTGAATTACGCCTCTTTGAATATGCAAATCAATATAAATCGCCCTTAAGCTCAGCCTTCTGTGAAAAGACAATGGGAAAAGCACGGGGGAAAAATATAAGAATTTCAGCGTATACCAAGTGGAGGCAAAGGAAAAACACACTGTTTGTTTATTTAAACCGTGGTATAATCAACAAAAGGAAGTTGATCGAGTGACATAGCGTGTTGGAGAAACTTGAAAGCTCAGATATCAAAGTCACCGTGAAAAGGCGAGTCGTAGCCCACAGTCTGAGTGTCATATGTAAGCTTATTAGGGTACAGACAAAAAAAATAGGCACACAGTGGGGAAAAAAGCACGAAATGTCAACTTCAATCTCGAAACTTCCACTTTAATCACGTAGTTTATTTTGTCATTAAAGTAGAACATCATAAACTTCATCTTAAAATCGTTTAATTAACCAGTTTCTCAAATCATATCGTAATTAAAGTAGCACGTTAAATGCTTTGTTTTGTATTTGATCTTCTATGTGCTCTATGTGTGTGAATCACTAGTTGCTTCTTAAACCGGCTCTCTTCCTCCGACAGGACACAGAATCCATTACATTCGTGATATTACAGCTCTCTGAATAACTAAAATACTGAGATGTATATGTGATATCATTTTCATTTAGTTAAAGCACGTTATTAAACATGGGTTTCACGGCGCAGTGATTGTGTGCGACCTTCGATGAAATTGTTTATTGCAGCAGTACTCATGGGTGGCTCTAGGTAGAGAAAGAATCGGTGGCCCCTTCGCCCACCAATGTCAATATGGTATCTTATGCACGGTGGATGGCCACGTCCGTTGTGGACACTGCATAGCCGCCTCGTGCTCATGACACAAGCGTTTAACTTTTGTCGAAATTTGCCACTACATTTTTAGCTGTGTCGTTATTTTCTCTTTCTGTTTTATATTTCATATATATTGGCGTGGCCGCCCCTGCAGTCCTTGCTTTTCTTTCTTCAAGTAACCGATTGCCACACAATCAGCTCTGTAATAGACGTTAAGCCATCTGTAAGCTTAGAGTGCTGATTCTTCAAAATGTTTAAGGAACATTGAACTATCTTTGTAGTACATATTTAATTATTCTAACCTTCACGCCAGTCCCAGTGAAGAATATGGATTATTTAAATGAAGTTAAAGTTTTACCTGTATAATATAATAAACATATTTTGCAGCATTTCATCTTAAAAATGATATTGTCATCATATGTAAATACGCGCTTTATAAAGTGGCTCAGGTTGTGCAATATTATAACTGTAGTGCAAGTTAAGTACAAACAGTTCTACAAGGAGCAATTGATTGAGTGCGTTTATAGTTCTTGGGATGAAACTGTTTCTGAACTGGCAGGTCCGTACAGTAAAGGCTTTGAAACGTTTTGCCGTGGCTGAGGTAGCGTGTGCTTGAGTCTGTATCCCGATAATTCTCTTTCCGATCAGCTGCTGCTGTGATTCCCCACTCAGATACAGTGGTATAAATACTCCGAGTGGTGCAGTGAGAGTAATATGGAAAAAGATGATCCGCTGTGGCAACTCCTAATGGGAGCAGCTGAAAGAAGAAGAAGAAGGTGCAGTGAGAGTAACAACGCTAAAGCAGTTATGGTATTTGGAATACTATGGCTATTTCCTAGACCATTATATTGTTACAAGTTAATTACAATCAGATGCATTACACTAATAAACAATATTAGGTTAGTTTCAGTGTATTTATAAAGCCGCATCAGGAAAATAAGGAGTAACCACACAGGAACAGTAACATTGCTTTGATGCTGGGTGCCGCCAGTCTGCAAAACCAAGCGGAGAACTTACGTACGACAAGGTATGAGGTACCGTGGAAAAGTGCGTGGCTTTACACCAAGTGTAGGTTTTATACGATTTGAACGTGGAAAAGTTCTTACGCAACATTTCTGTGCGTACGCACCGTTTATACATGAGGCCCCTGGCCTGTTAAGACAATTCCAAACAGGAATCTTTATAAACTGGGTTTGTATTCAACAAAAAATAGCAAAAATAAACATGTTAGACCATGTTGGCATGGCGTAACATTCAGGTGCAAGTTCACTGATATCAAAGTTAGAAATTTTTCATGTTTATTATTCACTTCATCCAAGAATTGGTTATAACATTTTTGTTTATTAAATTGTTTTGTAACAATGAGTTTTATTCAGAAATAATGATAACAGAATGCAGTTCTGTGTGTTAGTAGAGTCCATTAAATCCACACTTTTTAATGGTAATTTACAGTGGAATTGAAAACGGAGCACAAAGAGGCCTATGGCGGCTCAGTGGCTGTCATACACAAGTGATGTAACAATGGCATCAACTGATGTGTGTTAGTGGTGGAGGGTCTGTAACTAAGTGGTGTTCATTTTTCTTAAAAATAACATTTTGGGAAGTATACTCAATAGAGTCATATCTAGTAATTAGCAATTGAAAAAATATCTAATTGTACAAAATGGCAGAGCATAATATTATTATCAATTAGTCTGTGAATGGAGAAGAGGAATTCTTCATGCTATTAATCATAGTTAAACCGCGGTGTTTCATTAAAATGATATAAATAAGTAAGAACTTGGAAAGGAACTGATTATTGTATAATGGGAATGTGAATGGCACATGATGTGTGAGAAGATCAGGGATTGCAGTGATTGTTTGTGTATTTCTGGGGCTGAAAGATCATTGGTTTAATTCATTGAAGCCCCCCCCCCCCCCCCCATCTCCAGATGCCACGGTCCATATTTAAACCCATCCTGTGTTTGTGTCAGTCCGGGCAGCTACGCCTTTCCTGTGTTATTAATGAGTTCAAACCCCATTTAGCTGCAGGTTGATAACGTTAGTTCTTTACTATAATATTCTGTAAATTGTACTGTTCAATCAATTCAGTCTTATATAGGCTTGCATAATTTCTTGTCCCTTCCATTTATTTCCAGAGAAGAGACTTTTTTCTTTACTCTACTAGTTAAACTTACCTAAAGCACTAGCATAGGGCGGCACTGTGCCTGGCATTTGACTCACTTCTATTGGGCATCCGAGCAGCTGTCCAATGAGTAAAAGTGCAAAATCTACAAAATATTCAAGTTCAAGCAACCGCTCCCAAGGTAAAATTGACACTGTAAACTCGGTCCTAGTTGAAGTTGTACCAAACGTTTCCCTGTTTTAAGATGGACAAGCTTTCAAATTCATCAATGCTTTCCAAAGGGAAATTTTGAAACTACAACGCAATAAAGTGTGCAGAAAGTAAAGGGGTCTGAATACTTTCTGAATCCACCGTGCGAAAGACTTTATAAATGATATAAAATATTCCTGACGTGTGGAAAATTTCTCTTTTAGGAGAGCCTATATTTTTGTACCTGTTTACTATTTAACAAATTCAAAACTCAATTCGCCATTTGCAGCAGTTCAATGGCAGTAGATATGTGACCTTCCAAAGTGGTGATGCTCTACACGGCCTGGTGACACAGCATAATTCAGAATGTGAGATAAGAAGACAAAAAAAGAAAGTAGTTAAAGCAAATTTTGAGACGATCCATAGTGTGTTACAAAAAAAAATTGAAATGGGGTAAGCCCGTTATCAAACTTCTGACACAAAGGAAAAGTAATGGGGGTCAATGACATCCTTTACAAAGCTGAAAAGCCATCAGGTTAGGAATGACCTAAAGGGCCAGACCATTCAGCACAGAAATCACTCCAATAGTTAGACGAATCAAGATGAAATGGGCTAGACATGCAGTTGAAGGAGAGAACAAGAGAACTTTAATGATATTAGGTGAACAGAGTGATTCTCTAGCCAAATGAGCTTGATGGACTCTCCCTATTTGTGAAGGTTCTGGTAACAAACATTATGCCAGCTTCACAAAAGGCTCATTTTTTCAATAATTAGCTCTCTAAGTCATATTATTTCTTTTATGTGAACATTTCATTGATAAAAAGAATGGGGCTTAACCCCAAAGGATGGAGATGAAGGGTGGCGAACTAATAAAATGTGAAGGCAACTGTCTAACTTGAATAAACTCAGAAAATGGCTATTAAACTGGCGATGAAGATGGTGGTGGCGGTGGTCATAATGTTTGAGTGACGATATTCCAGGGTTAGTAGTTTTCTGCCACAGAAGAAATGAAGGCAGTGGAAAAAAAAAGATGATGATGCCAGACTGAAGAGCGAGCAGTTCCGTTGAACAATAGCATAGGCAAAGCCTGTTGTAAAAAGGAGTCACAAACATGACAAAATGGGTCCAAAAGTGCCAGGACCTTCACTGGCCAGTCCAGAAGAGGATCACCTCAACCCAGCCAGCCCTCAACTGCTAGCTGACACTTTGGGTGTTGTGAATTTGGAGTCCCAAAACGCGTAACTCCCAAAAAGTTGTTAAAAGCACTTCCAATAATGGCCACTAGAGGGGGGCCAAAATGCAATTTTAATTAAAAATCGTGACTCTTGGAGCGTGCAGGGTCCAAGCACATGCAGGTGGAGGTGTAAGCGTGCACACACACATTGGGGCGCTTGACTGATCGCGTATACACATGCAAATGTGAGTGGGTCAGTCAAGTGTTTCATTCACACCTCAGAACAGGTGGAGGATGGCATCTGCACCTGATTGTTTCTAAAAAAAGCTGACTGCAAGGAAAAAAAACAATAGAAACAGAAAAGAAGGAATGGAGGTTAAGAAAACAGAACGAGGCAAAAACGAGGAGGAGCCCGTGCGAGTGCAATGGAAGCAGGCAGTCGGGAAGGCGGCCCCGATAGTAGCACATGCTAGAGAGGCAGGGGTCATTCCTGACGAACGATTTGGGGAGCAGGTGTGACTGACCACTCCAGCAAGGCTCCCAAAGGAGTGGCAGTGTCAGTCGGAAGAGCAAGACTCGGGGTGGCACCCCTCTGATTGCAATAGGGATCTCAGCCAATCTTTTGGCTGCGCCAGTTGCTGGACATCTCCTCTGGCTGCTGAATTCCCATCTGGGGTAAGCAGAGGAGACATTGTTTTTTTTGAATGGAGGCACTGTGGCTCGAGATCAGTTAAAAGAAAGGACAGATTTAACATCATTTTAATTGGACTAATTTAGTGGACATTTTAACATCTGGATTATTTATTGTTTCAAGGTAATTTGCACTTTTGATACTTTGGTTTTTAAATAAAAGCATTTCAACACTTTGCACCAACCCCTTGCAGACTGTGTGCGTCCTCATTTATCGTACAAGTAGCTCCCTGAAGTGACCTTCTTATCATGGAGCTGACCTGGAGCCTTATGTATAAACGGTGCGTATGCACAAAAATGTTGCGTAGGGCTGTTTCCACGCTCACATTGCAATGTATAAAAACTAAACTTGGCATAAAGCCACACACATTTTCACACCAGCTCAATCCCTGGGATATGCAAGTTTTTGGTTTGGTTTTGTAAACTGGTGGCACCCAGCATCAAAGCAGTGCTGCTGTTCCTGTGTGGTTTCCCTTTCTTTTTTAGATCCACGTCCCTGGCACGGCTTTATAAATACACTGAAATTAACCGCATATTATTTATTAGTTTAATGCATCTGATTATAATTAACCTGTAACAATATAATGGTCCACAGAATGGTCAAACTATTCTAAATACCGTAGCTGCTTTAGCGTTGTTACTCTCACTGCACCTTCTTCTTCTTCTTTCAGCTGCTCCCGTTAGGAGTTGCCACAGCGGATCATCTTTTTCCTTATTACTCTCACTGCACCACTCTGAGTATTTATATCACTTAAACTGAGTGTGAATCACAGCTCTACAGCAGCGGATCGGAAAGAGAATTATCGGTATACAGCATCAAGCACACGCTGCCTCAGCCATGCTGTCTATTGAAATGCTCTCACACGGCAAACGCTTCAGAGCCTTTCCTCGTAGTTCAGAAACAGTTTTATCCCAAGAATCACTCAATCAGTCCATCAAGTGCTCCCTTTTGAACTGTTTGTACTTATAAGTACAATCACCTCACTGTAAACTTGCGATACAGTTTTAATATTGCACAATCTGAGCCACTTTATAAGCGCGTATTTACATATGATGACGATATTATTTTTAAGATGAAATGCAGCAAAATATGTTTATTATATTATACAGATAAAACTTTAACTTCATTTAAATAATCTATATTGTTAATAAATAAACATGTGAGGACACATTGTCGCAGCACTAGCGAAGAGCTGGTGCTCTGTTCACGGATTGTTCCCGCCTTGCACTGCATTCTTGCTGGGGCTGGTGCGATACTAGAAGGATAGAATAATTAAACATGTACTACGAAGATATTTCAATGTTCCTTAAAAGTTTTGAAGAATCGGCGTTCTAAACTTACAGATGGCTTAACGTCTATTACAAAGCTGATTGTGTGGCGATCGGTTACTTAGAGAAAGAAAAGGAAGGACAGGAATTGGAGATTAGTACGTTTGAAAGAGACAGTACTGCTGCAATAAAGTATTTCATCGAAGGTTGTGCACGGCGCAGCAAGCATCTTCTGGGAGGCAGGAACAATCTCTGGACGGGGTGCCAGCTCGTCACTATCACTGCGCCACCATGTTCCCATGTTTAATAACATGCTTTTACTCCTATCATCATGAAAATGATATCAAGTATACATCTCAGTATTTTAATTATTCAGAGAGCTGTAATATCACAAATGTAATGGATTCTGTGTCCTGTCAGAGGAAGAGAAAGCCCGTTCAAGAAGGACGTAGTGATTTACACACATAGAAGAACAAATAAAAAACAAAGCATTTAATGTGCTACTTTAGTTACGATGGGATTTGAGAAACTAG
The DNA here is from genome assembly GCA_026402145.1 of Polypterus bichir lapradei. NCBI lineage: Eukaryota > Metazoa > Chordata > Cladistia > Polypteriformes > Polypteridae > Polypterus > Polypterus bichir. Next base: position 27,061,401 of record JANRMT010062820.1, read on the forward strand.
TAAATTAAATGATTTTAAGATGAAGTTTATGATGTTCTACTTTAATGACAAAATAAACTATGTGATTAAAGTGGAAATTTAGATATTAAAGTTGACATTTCGTGCTTTTTCCCCACTGTTTCCCTATTTTTTTTTCTTTTCTCTGTACCCTAATAAGCTTTCATATGACACTCAGACAGTGGTCTACGACTTGTTTGATAACTGACAACTTCTTTTTTATTTCGGGCACCGTGCGACTTTGTGAACTTGAGCTTTCGAGTTTCTCCGACACTCTACGTCACTCGATCAACTTCCTTTTGTTGTTTATACCACTGTTTAAACCAACAAATAGTACGTTTTTTCTTTGCCTCCACTTGGTATTTGCTGAAATTCTTCTATTTCCCCCCGCGCTTTTGCCATTGCCTTTTCACAGAATGCTGAGCTTAAGGGCTGTTTATACTGATTTGCATATTCAAAGAGGCGTAATTCTGGGCAGAGACGGGGCGGGACAGGCACCGTGTGCACATGCGTTACTTTTCAGGCTGACTGGGATTTATGTAGCGGAAGAACATGGAAGTTGGCATTCGCACAGATTTATGCATCTGGATTTTTTTGTGCATAAGCACATTTCTGCTTTTGTGCTTATGCCATGTTATAGTGTGAATTCTACACACGCCGTTATGCATGAGGCCCCTGGACAAGCCTCAGAACTGGACAAATATCTTGGAAAATGCAGTTTAATGTAGAAAAGTGCAAAGTGCTACATGGGGGCAAAAGGAACATCAATTATAAATACAAGATGGGGGACACTGAGCTACAGGAAGAGACCTCTGAAAAGGATTTCGGGGTTTATAGCTTTCACCATCTAATCAATGTACAGAAGTAATTAAAAAGGCAAATAAAAGGTTAGGTTATGTCATACAAACAGTTGAATATTAATCAAGGGATGTTATGCTCAAACTATGTAATGCACCAGTGACACGACATCTGGAGTATTGTGGGCTGTTTTGGTCACGACACTACAAAAGAGATATAGCAGCACATGAAGTTGTTCAGAACAGAATAACCAAGGTGTATCATAAGACTTAAGGGCATGTCCTGCTGTGACAGACTCAGAGAATTAGACCTCTTTAGTTTCAAGCAGAAGAGACCAAATGGGGACCTAATCTAGGTATTTAGAATCCTTAGCAGAAAGTGGTTCTTAAACTTGAGTTTGCCTTTTGCGTATCTTTGTGACCCTCAGTCATCATGGAGTATCATCCAGGGGGTTCCATCTTCCTTGTGGACCTGCCACTGACTGTCATCTAGGGTTAGGGGGTGTCAGCCTTGGAGAATTGACCACAATTGTCATCCATGTGGATTTACCCCCTTAAACAATTGTCAATGAGGGATTGTTCTCCCCTTGCAAGAGGCGACCCATTGCAAGGAATTCCACAAACTGTTTGTGACCCTTTCACATTCAGCGCTATTGAAATTCAAAACTCAGAACAACCCAAGTTCAAACAATAAATTGACCCAAAGTGAGCTGCGGCCCGTACCTTAAGAAACATTGCTCAAAAGCATTGATAAAGTAGATCTGACAGAATTATTTTGGCATGAGGATGAAGGGGAAGTGCATTTAAGACTGAAGCCAGGAAGCACTTCTTTAAACAAAGAGTTGTGAGAAACTGAAAGAAACCATAATGTCATGTGGATGAAGCAGAAACCTTCATAACCTTTAAGAAGTAACTGGATGAGATATTGGGACAGATTAGCTATTTAGCTGGACAAACGAGATGAATTTTCATCTCTCGTATGTCAAATTTCTTAGGTTCTCATTTATGTGCGGTGTTAAGTTTAAACTCTCAACTATCTTAGGTCAGCTGCATTTTCAGAATGGATTATCCCAAAAGCAACTAGGTGACAACTTCTTTCAAATAGATCTCTTGAGGACAGGTCCATCAAATGTCACAATGAAATCAGTCCAGGGCCACCACAGTCACCAAGAGAAGTTAGCAACAGCAAAGCAAAAGCAATTACTGCAATTCAGTATAAAGGAATATGAGACAAATATGAAACAACATCAGCAGCCGCTACAACGACAGCATTCTGTATTCAAACATTAAATTACAAAGTACAGTATGCCCAATATATCATACTGAGAATATTTCTTTCCATCTCCTTTATTGCATATACTGTAAAAGCAGTCGTCATTGTCACTCATGAGACGCTTTAGGCAGACTTGGCAATTCGCATACTTGAGATTATGAATGCCTTCTTCAGATGCCCATCAGTCACTTTGTCAGTCTCTTGCACAATTTCTCATTCATTTTTGTTTGAAAAGTAAAAATACTATCAATTGGAGGAATTCAGTTCAGCACATTTGTGTTCAGATGCTGAGCCAAGGGAACATTTGGAAATGCATGGCGAGAAAATATTTCCTATTTTTACATATCTGAATTCTCCAAATGGAAGAACTGTGCTTAGGAAAAAAATTCCCTCAAGGTCTCTCTAAAGGCTGAGAATCTAAAGTAGCTTTCGGTTTCCACTTTGCATCAACGACTTGCTTTTCAAGTTTCTGGTGAGCAAGTCTAATAAACCTGTCTTTGAACTACTGCAGCTATGAGGCTCAATGGTCCCAGTGTAAGAAATTCAACATTTGCCAGCTGTGTGAGGTTTTACAAATCATCCAAAATGGCAAGACTGAACGAGATGAAAAATGATGGTCAGGATTTCCACCTTTAATGGTAAAGATGCTGCTGTGTGTATGTAACTTCATCATATAACTCTCCAAATGGGTGGAACGAGTTTATGAAGCATAAGTGTGACATTCAGGATTGTGGAAACTATAGAGGGATAAAGCTGATGTCATACACAATAAAAATCTTGTAAAGGGTGCAACCTGCAGGGGACAGCCAACTCTCCAAAACCCGACACAGAGAGACACGGGACATAAGTTCAGCACATGTTTATATTTTTTTTCCATGGGAAATGATTCCCAAATCGTTTTCCACCAGTTCAACACAGTTACAAGCACTTTCTGTTTCCTTCTTTTCTCTCTCTCTCTTTCGCCTCTACTCCTCCTCAAGCAAGTGTTGTCCCACCTCATCCCGACTGTGGCTCCCAGAGCAGTGGCAGTGGGCTCCTTTTATCCTGCATGGTCTGGAAGTACTTCTGGTGGCTTGTTAGAGTGGTCTGGAAGCACGTCTGGGTGAGGCAGAAGCCTGACAAAGTAGGGCTTCACAGTTCCTGCAGCAATCTCTGTCGGCACCCACGGATCATGACAGGGCTGTGCCAAACTCCAACTCCCATGAGGCACCACTGCAACCCAGGGGGCAGCTATCTTGCGCTCCGGGGGAAATACTGCCCAGTATGCTTTCCCCTGGTACTTCCATTAGACAGGCATCCCAGCTAGGTACGAATCCAGGCCTTTTGCCACAAGGGTTATAGAGAGAAGACTTGGGGAGGAGACCACGATAAGGGAGAAACAGTTTTATATTAAGGAGAAGAAGAATTGATGCAGTCTTGGCATTGAGGCAACTCATCGAGAAGCACTGAGAAAAACAAAAAAGGTTTGCTTTTGGGGTTTAAGTCTGGGCCTTAGCAGGAACACTCAAGGAAAGTCAAAATTTGTCCCGAAGCCACACCAGTGATGTCTTGCTTTTATGCCTCGAGTTTATTGTCAAGGTGAAATATGAAACATCACCCCAGTTTGAGCTGACACAACCTCTTTGCATTTAGCTGCATTCATCCTTTCCTCAATTCTGACCAGTCTTCCTTTCCCTGCAACCTCATAACCTCATAGCACGGAGACATCACCACTGTGTTTCATCGTAAGGATGGTATTAGGCAGGTGATGAGCAGTGCCTGGTCTTCTCCAAACAAAGTTCTCTGAGTTCTGCTCCAAGAGTTCAATGTTTGTCTTTTCAGACCATAGAATGTTTTTCCTCATGCTCTCAGGGTCCTTTCAATGCCATTTGTCAAACTCCAAGCACACTCTCATGTGCACCTGATTGATGGAGCTCTGCTGAGATAATTTCCCTTCTGACATATCTCAGTGGAGGACTTCGGAAGTGCTGTGAGATTGAAAACTGGTTCTTGGGACTTGTTTGTGAGGACTTACCACATTAACTGTGTTTACCCATTCCAAAAATGTGCCACATCCCATACATACAGTCGTGGCCAGACGTTTTGAGAATGACCCAAGTATCGGTTTTCACCATGTTTGCTGCTTCAGTGTTTTTAGATCTTTTTGTCAGATGTTTCTATGGTATACTGAAGTAGAATTACAAGCATTTCGTAAGTTTCAAAGGCTTTTATTGACAATTATATGATGTTTATGCAGAGAGTCAATATTTGCAGTGTTGGCCCTTCTTTCTTTTTCAAGACCTCTGCTATTTACCCTGGCATGCTGTCAGTCAATCAACTTCTAGGCCAAATCCTGACTGATGGCAGCCCATTCTTGCATAATCAATGCTTGGAGTTTGTCAGAATTGGTGGGTTTTAGTTTGTCCACCCGCCTCTTGAGGATTGACCACAACTTCTCAATGGGATTAAGGTCTGGGGAGTACCCTGGCCATGGACCCAAAATTTCAATGTTTTGTTTCCCAAGCCTCTTACTTCTCCCTTTTGCCTTTTTGACCCGGTGCTCCATCATGCTGGAAAAGGCATTGTTTGTCAGGAAACTGTTCTTGGATGGTTGGGAGAAGTTGCTCTCGGAGGATGTTTTGGTCCCATTCTTTATTCATGGCTGTGTACTTAGGCCAAATTGTGAGTGAGCCCACTGCCTTGGCTGAGAAGCAACCCCACGTGACATGAATGGTCTTACTGTTGGCATGACACAGGACTGATGGTAGCGCTGCTCACCTGTTCTTTTTTCCGGATGCCCCAAACAATCAGAAAGGGGATTCATCAGAGACAATGACTTGACCCCAGCAGTCCTCAGCAGTCCAATCCCAGAATATCAGTCTGTCCCTGATATTTTTCTTGGCTTCTTTGCTACCCTTCTTGACATCCACCAGGCCATCCTCCAAAAGTCTTCGCCTCACTCACACCTGCCTGCTGCCATTCATTCCTGAGCAAGCTCTGCCCTGATGGTCCCCACAGCTGAATCAACTTGAGGAGATGGTCCTGGCGCTTGCTGGACTTTCATGGGTGCCCTGAAGCCTTCTTCACAACAACTGAACCTCTCTCCTTGAAGTTCTTGATGATCCGATAAATGGTTGCTTTAGGTGCAATCTTACTAGCAGCAATATCCTTGTTTGTGATGCGCTTTTTGTGCAAAGCAATGATGACTGCATGTGTTTCCTTGCAGGTAACCATGGTTAACAGAGGAAGAGCAATGATTTCAAGCACCATCCTCGTTTTAAAGCATCCAGTCTGCTATTCTAACTCAATCAGCATGACAGGGTGATCTCCAGCCTTGTCCTCATCGACACTCTCAACCATGTTAACGAGAGGATCACTGAAATGACATCAGCAGGTCCTTTTGTGGCAGGGCTGAAATGCAGTGGAAATGTGTTTTTTGAGATTAAGTTCATTTTCATGGTAAAGATGGACTTTGCGATTAATTGCAATTCATCTGATCACTCTTCTTAACATTCTGGAGTCGATGCAAATTACCATCATAAAAACTGAGGTAGCAAACTTTGTGAAAATTAATATTTGTGTCATTCTCAAAACTTCTGGCCACAACTGTGTATAACATGTGGCCAAATGTGCCCACATAGTTTGCCCCATAGGTATCCTCCATCATTTGCAGTTTAATTAAAAATATATGTTGTATTATTAATGTTATTATTGATTCAAAATGACAGAAATAATTTTAGTTGGCTCTTCTTAAGTCCTGCTGTCTGTCTTTTCCTTCTTTACTTTCACTGCACGTCTGATTGTTATGTTTCAGACATCATTTATTTCCCAGCTTAAGTATATGTATTTTCCATGTTATTGTTGTTTTTCAATTATTTTTTGTGTGATTTTTTGTTTTTATGTATTTCTTATTTATATTGCTTAATTTAAATATTGTCTAATTGTAATTCATTAGAAGTCACATTCCTTGTTTTTTGATGGTGGAACCCCCAAATTGGTGGGCCCACCTTGATATCACCACCGAGGAACCGCCCAGTGCTTGTCGTTCATTAAGTGTTGTTGGAGTTTAGTATCTCTGAGGATTATTGCTACATTGTTGTATTCTAGACACTTTATTAATCCCAAGGGGAAATTCCCATACTCCAGCAGTAGTATACTGATAAAAAACAATATTAAATTAAAGAGTGATAACAATGCAGGTATAACAGACAATAACTTTGTATGATGTTAACGTTTACCCCCCAGGGTGGAATTAAGGAGTTGCATAGTGTGGGGTCTCCTTAGTCTGTCAGTGGAGCAGGACGGTGACAGCAGTCTGTCGCTGAAGCTGCTCCTCTGTCTGGAGATGATCCTGTTCAGTGGATTCTCCATGATTGACAGGAGTCTGCTCAGCGCCCGTCGCTCTGCCACGGATGTAAACTGTCCAGCTCTATCTATCTATCTATCTATCTATCTATCTATCTATCTATCTATCT
>JANRMT010062820.1:27067931-27087692 GCA_026402145.1 Polypterus bichir lapradei
TCTATCTATCTATCTATCTATCTATCTATCTATCTATCTATCTATCTATCTATCTATCTATCCATTTGATTTCTTGCTTGTTTCCTGATGGTTGCTGATTCTGGATTATGGACTTATTTTTTTTTTTAATTTTGCCCACTTTTTGCCTTTTTTTCACTTAGTTTTGTTAATAGTCATAAACTCCTCATTAATTAAAAAATCATTTATGTCCTTTAAGCCAGAGGTTTTCATATTTTCTTGTCCTTTAAAGGGCATTTTTGTAGACATTGGGACATTGAACTTTCAGCTCTTGAAGCCTGCCAGTTAATTTGGTGGTCAGGCTGCCTGTGGTGAGGCCTACTTTGGCTTCCAGACCAAATGAGTTCTGATCTGGTTCAGGATAGTTTAAGGTCTGCATCCGTTTTTGTAATTGTGTATATCACAAAGCATTAACACTGATCAAGTAATATTGCATTAGAACCTTCAAGTGAATTTGCAGTTTCTTTTGATGGTGTAATGAAGAGATTTCTCCAAGAAAAAAAAATAGGTAAAGGCACCAAAAGAAGCAAGGGGCAGGCCATAATCTTACCTGGTCTGCCTAGCAGACATTCATCAAGCTTCAGCTAGGCTTTCAAGGCACCTGCTGGCCTCAGCTATAACAGGCCCCAAAAATAGGAAAGTTGGCAAAACACCCAGCAATGACCAAAACATATAAACAATGCACCACAAGGAGAAGGATGACCATTAAACCTTCAGCTTGTAAAAGCATTGTCAATGATGAATCATTATAAATAAATGGATTATTTCATAAAAATTGAAAAATATATAGCAAATGCTCAGTAGAACATAAAAGGGGACAAAAGGGGCTGCTAAAAGGTACTCTTAAGCAAACTGATCCCAATACATAATCCAGGAGCAGATAAAAGGGGAACAAAATAATAAAAAATTAGAAAACCTAACCAGCAGAAGTGAAAATTAGGAAACTCCTATAAATAATAAATGACCCCCATGTCTGAGCTGTCTTCCTAAATATAAATAATAGGAGAGCTCAGGAGAGGTGATGTCAGGGTGGACCCGCCTTCTTGGGCTCCATCCACAAAGAACAAGATGGAAAAAAGATGACTTTTCCGTGCACAGGAGAACAGCCAGGTACCGAGAAGAGAAACAGAACAGAGGAGGGTTAGTAACGGTTTAAAATATTATGGTTCTTCTGTTTATGTCCAAATGACTAACAAACAGAAATGCATGCAGTATGCATAGGTAATCAGCAGGTCTAGTCAGGGTATGCCAGACTAAAATCCTAAGTATATAAAATGAGTCAAGTTTAATAAGCATAAACTGAAATCTGTTTTTTCATTCAAAAACCCCAGTTCATGATTTCAGCTTTGCCAACCTGATTTATGCGAGCTCATCTTATCTACATGGCCTAATGCTAATTTTAATAAGAGAAAATACATTTGCAGGTGAAATCTTCTTCCACAAGCGTGTGTGTCCTTCAGCAAATTGTTTTATGAGTTTCAATGATTTGACATCTTAGTTGGACGTGTGGCTCAAATGGAGGATTCATTAGCTCAAATGGATTTTGCATTCAATGAAATGTCATTACGTGTCTTTAAAAATATAACCCACTACTTAAATGGCTCTTTTGGCAACATATTAAAAGAATTTGAATGATATTATTTAAAAGGGTGGGAGAATGTCATATAAAATAATTTTAAAAAGAACAAATCTAATGTGCTTCTTGGCAGAATTACATATAAATACACAGTTTTATGCATAAACATCTTGTTTGCATTAAGGTATTTGCATCTATTTTTTCTTAATAATGAACGTAATTATTTCATATGTGATTAGATAATAATATATTCTAGTCAAGAGTGACTAGTCTGAAATTAGCAACGTAAAGAACATTGCTAACTGGACTTTCACATTCTGAAATCCATTCATCCATCTATTACCCAACCCGCTATATCCTAACACAGGGCCATGGAGGTCTGCTGGAGCCAATCCCAGCCAACACAGGGCACAAGGCAGGAACAAACCCTGGGCAGGGTGCCAGCCCACCGCAGGGCACACACACCAAGCACAATTTAGGATCGCCAAAGCACATCTTTGGACTGTGGGAGGAAACCCACGCTGACACAGGGAGAACATGCAAACTCCATGCAGGGAGAACCCGGGAAGCGAACCCAGGCCTCCTTACTGCGAGGCAGCAGTGCCACCACTGCGCCACCGTGCCACCCCCATTCTGAAATCAGTATTTGTAATTGAAATCTACATTTTCAAAATAATACAACCGCAAGTGGTCAACATCCATTACAGTCACAGGAACACAGGCATACATTTCTCTGCACTTTTACTAGTTTTATTTTATTTTTGGTGTATTTATTTTTATTTTTTTAAACTAACCAGGCAGTTTAAAAAGTGAAATGATTTCCAGGACCTTACAGAAAATAACATGCATGCCGATTAAATCTAACCCCGGCCTTAAAACTGTTTTTGGATTTTTTTATATCTTACTTTTTGCTTTTAAAAATGATGTCTTAAATGTTATTTAAAAGTTAAAGTGGAAAATCTTTGCTGAGTAATTCTGTGTAATTCATTGAGAACACAATGACACTACAGCAGTCAATGGAAACCAAAACCGCCAACCCGTTGAACATCACACCAAATTCAAAAATTGAAATCACAGGTGGATTGTGTCAACTCCTAATGTGACTCAGTAGTGTGTATGGCCCCCCCACTTGCCTGTATACACTCCCTAAAATGTCTGGGCCTGCTCCTGATGAGACAGTGGATGGTGTCCTGGGGGGTCTCCCCCCAGATCACAATCAGTGCATCAGTGAGCTCCCAGACAGTCTGTGGTGCTACTTGGTGGCGTCCAATACACTGATACACAACGTCCCAGAGGTTCCCAATTGGATTCAGATCTGTGGAGCATGCGTGCCAGTCAATGGCATCAATGCCTTTGTCACCCAGGAACTGCCTACACACTCTGGCCACATGAGGTTGGGCATCATCCTGCACCAGGAGAAACCCAAAGCCCACTGCACCAGCATAAGGTCTGACTTTGGCTCTGAGGCTTTCATCCTGGTACCTAACAGCCATCAGAGTACCGTACCCTAGCACGTGGAGTTCAAAGATATGCCTTTCCAGACCATAACTGATCCACAGCCAAACCGGTCAAACTGGATGATAGTGAAGGCTGTATAATGTTCACTATGGCATCTACAGACTCTTTTATGTCTGTCACATGTGCTCAGTGTGAACCTGCAAGAGAATTGGGCACCAATGGTGGAGCTGGCAATTGTGGTATTCTTTGGCGATTGAGCCAGTCGAGCTGCACAGTGATGGACTGTGAGCACAGGTCCCACTCTGAATAATTAAAATACTGAGATGTACACCTGATATCATTTTCATGATGATAGGAGTAAAAGCATGTTATTAAACATAGGAACACGGTGGCGCAGTAATAGTGACGAGCTGGCGCCCCGTCCAGAGATTGTTCCTGCCACCTGGAAGATGCTTACTGCACCGTGCGCGACCTTCAATGAAATAATTTATTGTAGCAGTACTGTCTCTTTCAAATGTACTAACCTCCAATTCCTGTCCTTCCTTTTCTTTCTCCAAGTTACCAATCACCACAAAATCAGCTTAGTAATAGATGTTAAGCCATCTGTAAGCTTAGAATGCCGATTCTTCAAAACTTTTGAGGAACATTGAAATATCTTCATAGTGCATGTTTAATTATTCTGTCCATCTATCCATCGAGTGTTGCGCCAGTCCCAGCAAGAATACGGCATGAGGCAGGAACAATCCCTGAACGAGGCACCAGCTCCTTGCTAGCGCTGCGGCACCGTGTCCTCACATGTTTAATTATTAACAATATAGATTATTTAAATGAAGTTTTATCTGTATAATTTATATTTATATTTTGCTGCATTTCATCTTAAAAATTATATCGTCATCATATGTAAATACGCGCTTTATTAAGTGGCTCAGGTTGTGCAATATTATAACCGTATCGGTGAGGTGATTGTACTTATAAGTAGAGAAAGTTCTGTAAGGAGCACTTGACGGACTGATTGAGTGTGTTTAGAGTTCTTGGGATGAAACTGTTTCTGAACCTCGAGGTCCTAACAGGAAATGTTCTGAAGAGTTTGTCATATGAGAGCAGTTCAAATAGACTGTGTGGATGGCTGAGGCAGCGTGTGCTTAATGCTATATACCGATAATTCTTTTTCCGATCAGCTGCTGTAGAGCTGTGATTTCACACTCAGATACAGTGATATAAATACCCTGAGTGGTGCAGTGAGAGAAACAACGCTAAAGCAGCTATGGTGTTTGGATTCAAGACCTCTCTCTGCAACTGGGTGTTGGACTTTCTTACAGGGAGGCCACAAAATGTGCGAGTCGTAAATAACACCTCTAAGACCATCACGTTGAGCACAGGGGCCCCACAAGGGTGTGTGCTCAGCCCGTTGCTCTTTGCTCTGCAGACCCATGACTGTGTATCAATCTACAGTTCCAATCACATTGTCAAGTTTGCGAACGATACAACCGTGGTTGGCCTCATCACCAATAATTGCCAACTATAGAAACGAGGTGAGCCAGTTGGTCCAGTGGTGTAAAGACAATAATCTCTTTCTGAACGTGGGTAGGACCAAAAAGATTGTGGTCGATTTCAGGAGAGGTCATCCACAGCACCCCCAACTGACCATCAATGGTGTAGCTGTGGAAAGGCTGAGTAGCACCAAGTTCTTGGGGATGTACATCTCTGAGGACCTTTCCTGGCTAAGAAAGCTCAAACCCCCCTCTACTTCCTACGCAAACTGACTGAAGAGATGAAGATGAAGAGACTGAAGTTCCTCCCCCCATCATGTGCTCTTTTTACCGGGGCACAATCAAGAGCATCCTCCCTAGCTGCATCCCTGTATGGTATGGAGGCTGCACTGCCTCCTATAGGAAGTCCCTGCAATGCATAGTGGATGCGGCCAGTAAGATTATTGGTGCCCCACTGCCCTCCCTCAAGGACATTTTCCACACCTGCCTCACCCGTAGAGCTATTAGCATTGCTCGGGACTCTTCCCACCCCTTACATTCCCTCTTCAGCCTCCTCCCCTCAGGGAAAAGGTACCGGAGCCTCCGTGCCCACTCCACAAGACTGTCAAACTGCTTCATCTACCAAGCTGTCAGGATGTTGAACTCTGTCCACTATCTTGCACCCTGCCCCTGGACCGTAACAAGATCCATTATCTACCAAGTACCCTAATTCAGCTGGTATTATATAAAGACTCAATATTACATCTGCTGCTGTCTGTCTTTTTGTACATCTCATAAGCTACTCTGAGTGCACCTTCTCACTTTTTAGTGTAAGGGGCTTTTGCACTACTGATTATTGCACATTGTACTTAGGTTTACTTTACAAGTTCTAATTTTATTTATCTTACATGTTATACTTACACTTTTTATATTTTATTGTACTACGAAGATGAGAGAGAAACTTTATTTCGATTCTTCTGTATGTTCTGTACTTATAGTGAATTGACAATTAAAGGCTATTTGATTTGATTTGATTTGATTGAATAGTTTGACTATTCCGTGGACCATTATATTGTTACAGGCTAATTACAATCAGATGCCTTAAACTAATAAACAATATGCGGTTATTTCAGTGTATATGATAAAGCCGCGTCAGGGATGTGGATCTAGAAAAGAAAGGGAAGCCACACTGGAACAAAAGCACTGCTTTGATGGTGGGTGCCGGCAGTTTGCAAAACCGAGTGGAGTTCTTGCGTACGCGTGGCTTTACGCCAAGTTTCGGTTTTATACATCGCAATGAAGAGCGGCATAGTGGCACAGTGGGTAGCGCTGCTGCCTCGCAGTTAGGAGACCCGATTTCGCTTCCCGGGTCCTCCCTGCGTGGAGTTTGCATGTTCTCCCCGTGTCTACGTGGGTTTCCTCCCACAGTCCAAAGACATGCAGATTAGGTGCACTGGCAATTCTAAATTGTCCTTAGTGTGTGCTTGGTGTGTGTGTGTATGCGCCCTGCGGTGGGCTGGCACCCCGCCCGGGGTTTGTTTCCTGTGTTGGCTGGGAAATAGGCTTACACAACATTTTTGTGCGTACGCACCGTTTATACATGAGTCCCCTAGTATCTCCTGCTCGTGAGACTGTGCTGGGAGACACAGCAAACCTTCTCATGATGGCACATATGGATGTGCCATGGAGGAGCTGGACTACCTGAGCAACCTGAATGGGCTACAGGTACCACGTGTTGCTACCAGTAGTGACAAGGACACTAGCAAAAGTAGAGAAGAATCAGTCAGAAAGGATAAGAAGAAAGCAATTCTCTGTGGCCACCATTCACTTTTTGGGGGGGTGTCTTGCTGTCACCTCTGAAGTGCCCCTGTTGTCACTTTCATTTGCACCAAAGCAGGTGAAGCTGATTCACAATCGCTTCTGCTTCCTAATTGGACAGATTGATATCCCTTGAGCTCCACTGGTTTGCTGTATGACTGTGAGGATTAAGTGTTCCCTTCATTTTTTGAGCAGGGTGTATATATACATACATATGCCTCACTCTCCAAAGATATGCTGTGTGGTTTGTCGGGTGACTTTGGATTGGTTCGGTCTGAATCAGTGTGGCTGTACACTGTGTGCACAATTATTAGGCAAGTGAGTATTTTGACCATATCATCATTTTTATGTGTATATTCCAACTCCAAGCTGTATTAACTTGAATGCTTATTGGATTTAAGCACGTCAGGTGATGTGTATTTGTGTAATGAGGGAGGGTGTGGCCTAAGGAGACCAATGCCCTATATCAAGGTGTGCAGAATTATTAGGCAGCTAGTTTTCCTCAGGCAAAATGGGCCAAAAAAGAGATTTAACTGACTCTGAAAAGTCAAAAATTGTAAAAAGTCTTTCAGAGGGATGCAGCACTTTTGGAATTGCTAAGATATTGGTGTGTGATCACAGAACCATCAAACATTTTGTTGCAAATAGTCAACAGGGTCGCAAGAAACGTGTTGAGAACAAAAGACACAAATTAGCTGCCAAAGATTTGAGAAGAATCAAACGTGAAGCTACCAGGAACCCATTATCCTCCAGTACTTTCATATTCCAGAGCTGCAACCTACCTGGAGTGCCCAGAAGTACAAGGTGTTCAGTGCTCAAAGACATGGCCAAGGTAAGGAGGGCTGAAACCCAACCACCACTGAACAAGAAACATAAGTTGAAACGTCAAAACTGGGCCAAGAAATATCTGAAGACAGATTTTTTTCAAAGGTTTTATGGACCGATGAGATGAGAGTGACTCTTGATGGACCAGATGGATGGACCTGTGGATCAGTAATGGGCACAGAGCTCCACTCCAACGTGGAGGTGGGGTACTGGTATGAGCTGGTATTTTTAAAGATGAGCTAGTTGGACCTTTTTGCATTGAAGATGAACTCAAAATCAACTCCCAAACCTACTGCCAGTTTTTCGAAGACACTTTCTTCAAACAGTGATACAGGAAAAAGACCATGATTTTTATGCAGGCCAATGCTCCATCACTTGCATCGAAGTTCTCCACTGCGTGGCCAGCCAGTAAAGGCCTTAAAGATGAAGGAATAATGACATGGCCCCCCTTCCTCATCTGACCTAAACCCTATCGAGAACTTGTGGGCACTTCTTAAACGCTAGATTTACGGGGGAGAAAAACAATACACCTCTCTGAAGAGTGTCTGGGAGGCTGTAGTCACTGCTCCACAAAAAGCTGATCGTCAACAGATCAAGAAACTGACAGACTCCATGAATGGAAAGGCTTATGACTGTTATTGGAAAGAAGGGTGGCTAAATTGGTCATTGATTGATTGATTTATTTTTTTTGAAATGTCAGAGATGTTTATTTGTAAATTTTGAGGTGTTTGTTTATTATTCTCACTATAACAGATGAAAATAAACAAGTGAGATGGGAAAATTTTCATTTTTCCTTTAGTTGCATAATAAATCTGCACACTAATAGTTGCCTAATAATTGTGCGCACATATGTATTCCCCTGATGATGTTCACACTCACATTTCTGTTGTGAAACATTCAGGTTTCAGGTTTATTAACATTTTGGATTGACTGATAGCACTGTGTTTGTTCCATATTAAAATTAATCCTCAAAAATACAACTTGCCTAATAATTGTGCACACAGTGTAAATGAAAATGTAAATAAGACACCATTTGGGTTTAGTTCATGCCTTTGCATCCTCCTATCTTTATGTGACCATACACCATCAGAGTGGGTTCAGAAAAGTGATGGATGGATAGTTTATTCCACAGTGATAAATCATAGCCCAGTGAAGCTTGGAGTTAATAAACAAATGAGAGCCAACATATGCTAAGAGTGGCAACAAAGCTAAATAAAGTCATCCAGCACAGATTGCATATCAAAGTCTTGGGAATAAGTTATTTAAGAGAGTACCTAGAGACTTCAAGATGGCAGATATATTCAAATACCATAAAAAAGCCTTCTGGAGGCTAGCTTTACTTTCAGGATGTACCTGCAGCAACCAAAGAGACTCAAGGAGAATGTTAAAAATGACACTGACGTAGAAAGACTCGAGTCAAGTGTATGTACAGGGGGAGCCAAAAAGAAGTACCACATTTCAAATATTTTTTCTACAAAGGCACTACAAGATAAAATAAATTTCATTACTACACAAGAAAGGATATATAAAATAGATTTTTTTCACTGTGTTTTAAAAATGATGTCTTCAAGGTGGTGGCCATCATTAGCGATACACTCTTTGAGATGATTTCTGGACGCTCACGTGACTAATTTGGCCATTTCAAGGGGAATAGCATCCTTGAGGGCTTCAAAGTTTTGAGGTTGGTGTGTGTACACCTTCAACTTGAGATAACCCCACAAGAAGAAATCACACGAAGCGAGAGCAAGAGAACATGAAGGCCACCCGACATCTACAATCAGAGAGATCAGCTTCCCTGGAAACATCTCCTGCAAAACTTGCATGGATCTCTACGCCGTATGAGCTGTTGCTCCATCCTGTTGAAACCAGGCATCCACCACATCTATTTCTTTCATCTGGGGCCGTAGAAACTTCTCTAGCATTTCAATGTAAGATTCTGAAGTGACGGTGACCGTTGATCCTCCCTCCTCAAAAAAGTAAGCCAAATTCTGCAACGGCATACCAAACTGTAACACGTTCACAGTGCAGGGGTTTCTGATGAAGTTCATGAGGGTTTGGTTTTGGCCCAATTGTGAAAGTTTTGCTTATTTACGCAACCATTCAAATGGAAATGTGCCTCATCGGTGCACATGACGATGGCATCTCGATGAACGGTTTGCCGAATGTTGGCGCAGAACTCTCTACGGCTCTCCCAGTCTCTCTCAGTAGAGTTCCTGCACTACCATCATTTTGTATGGATGGAACTTTAGGTCCTCATGCAAAATCCTCCTCAAACACATGTTGGAAATGTCAAAGGCAGAAGCAGGTTTTCTCGATGAACTAGGCTGACCCGCCTTTTAAGGCGACCGACTTTTAAGTTGACCACTTCTTAAGGCAATTCAATATGTAGATCAATTTGATATTTTATACAAACTGATTAATTTGGTTATATTGCATTTGAGCGGTATTACTTTAATACTCGTAGTTTCTGTTATTTTTGTGATGAAATTTAAACTTTTTTTCTATATTGAGGTCGCCCTTTTGAACCCCCCTGATATTTACTACGCGGTGAGGCATTTGTACTCCATCAACATTAATTATTTCCAGAGACATAATTTTGTCTATTTTTCCAGCGCATCGCGCACAAAAGCAAGGGAACGATGGGAGCATCAGAAGTCTGCTCACATCATGTCGCTTCGTACCGCAAGCTGCAAGTAGTAAGTCTGTGATAAGCGGAATACCGCTATGCTTTCCACTCATGGGACGGAAGAACAATCCCGACCGCTTTTATATAGTAAGAAAGAAGAAGAAGATATCGCACAGTCTGGAGTAGAAAATCATCTTTTACCTGGAAAAACGAAACTACAAATCCCATCGTGCATTGCAAAATGGACAGGGCGAGTGTGAAACTCCGCGCCTGCGTAGCACTCACGGGATGGAAGGACAATCTCGACCGCTTTTATATAGAAGGATGTCTAGGAGACTTCAAAATTGATGCCCTTACAGCTTGGATGTTTTCAGCCGTTCATACTGTACAGTCCGAGGACAACCTGGAGATTTTATGTTCAGTGTTGTACCCGTTTGTCTGAATTTAGCCACCCACGTCACCGTTAGGAGGAATGCTAAAGTGTCTACAAAAGGCGTGTTGCATAGTGTTGATATTTTTGAAGAACGCTTCGACAGCAAAAGCACGGTGCACACCAAACCAACGCATGTTGCTGACTGACAACTACAAGGGATCGCCTATCAAAGGACCCCCACACCAACCCACTCGGCTGCCTCTACCTCATGCAATAACATTGAGACATGTGGTATTTCACTTTGGCTCACCTTGTACAATATTTTTTGCTGTAATATAAGGAAAATGCTGTTAATGTCAACTTTGTGTTCTAATATTTTTAATTGTTTTAGTGTATATATTGCAAATCTGTATATTTATATTGGAAAATAAAGTTCAATGTTTGAATTAAACTAAGACCCCTTAAACTTGTCATGAAGCATTAAAGTACATAAGCTCAAAAACTTCCAATACTTCCCACTAGAGGGGGATATCACCATTTAACCCACGGGGGTCAAACTCCGGTCCTGCAGGGCTGCAGTGGTTGCAGGTTTTCATTCTAACCATCTTTTTCATTAGTGACCCTTTTTTGCTGCTAATTAACTTCTTTTGCCTTAGTTTTTATTAACTTGACTCAGGCCCCTTAGTTGCCTCTTTTTCCTTAATTAGCAGCCAAACAATAATGAGACACAAAATGAGCCGCCACATGACCAGCTCACCTGTGCCCAGGTGAAGGTCTCAGTAAGGTTGATCTGCTCTGGTCACCCAAACATTTTGACGGTGTTCTTAGAAAAAACAGAAAAATCAACAGTTTTGGAAATGTCTGCTGTGGCCGAATGAGAGCAGCAACGAGCCATGTAATTAAATAACGGGTTTAATTAAGAGCAAGAATCGACTTCTCATTAAGAGATTGGTTGGAGTGAAATTGGTTTGATTTTGAAATCCCAGTTTAGCTGGTCATCTGTTGGCTCATTTCATATCTCATTTCTTTTTGGCTGTCATTTAATAAAGAAAGGAATACATTCAGAGAACTGAATCCTTAAAAACATGACTATTAGAATGAAGGGAAAATGAGTTAATTAGCATTGAAACCTGGTCACTGATTAGGAAAAGGGTTAGAAGGAAAACCTGCAGTCACTGCAGCCCACCAGGCCTGGAGTTCATCACCCCTGGTTTAACACCAGCCTAGTAATAAGGGTCAGAACCAAATTTTTATGTAATAAAAATCTATTCTTCACAAAAAGGTATTTCAATCACAATGAATTTCCTTGGAGCCCAAAGGCAAAATGAATTGCCCGTAACAAGAGGGCAATCCAAGGTGAACAGAGTCCCAGTACAGAATCCAAAAACAACATCAAAACACAGTGCAGAAGGTTGAAAAAATCCTGAAAAATCACAAGGCATAAAGAATTCACAAAAGTACAAGAAGTCACCACTCCAGAGTGCATTCACAATGAACCTCAAGGGATTGTGGGAAACCTTTTGGGATTTATAGGGAAGAGGGCAGTTCCTGGTTGTGATTGGCAGCTGGCTCTGACCTCTTGAGGGACCAACCACAAAACACATGGAATATAGCAATGGCTTCTTAATACAAATTCAAAACCAAAAATAAAGAGAAATGCACATAATCAACATAATTTGAACCCCAGCCAAGACAAGAACCTTGGCAGAAACAAACTGCCATCCAGCAAACGGTACCTGTCATGATGATCTGTGCCTGCATTTATCAAGCATCTCAAAATGACTCCTTTTTGCACTAAACATCTGAGAATTTGTGCTACCCCAGAGTATGACAGAAGAGGTACAGTATACTGTATATGAAGTGTCCTACACCCACTCACAGCTACCGAACAGGACTTCCATTTGTGAACGGATGATATTGCAGTTTTATGGAACCCCAAATCACAAAGTGGTACTCATGATGAAGTTTTGTAGTTTCCTTGGAAATCATGATGAAGCTTTGCAGTTTTATTATACTAATGTTAAATAATAGGTAGAATGTTAGAACAATCTATACGAGAACAGGACATTCAGGCCAAAAAAGCTTGCCAGTCCTGTCCACTAAATTTTTCCAAAATAAGATCAAGTCGAGTTTTAAAAGTCCCTAAAGTCCTCCAGTCTACCAGACTACTTGGTCGCTTATTCCTAGTGTCTGTGGTTCTCTGTGTGGAGAAAAACTTTCTAATATTTGTGTGAAATTTACCATTAACAATTTTCCAGCTGTGTCCCATTCTCTTGATGAACTCATTTTAAAATCACCGTCTCGAGCCGCTTGACTAATTTCATTCATAATTTCAAACACTTCAGTCAGGTCTCCTCTTAATCTCCTTTTTCTTAAACTGTAAAGGCTCAGCTCTTTCAATCCTTCCTCATAACTCGTCGCTTGTAGCCCTCTGAACTTTTTTCAGCCCTGCTAAGTCTTTTTTTGTAGCCTTACAGTATTTGTAGCCTTGTACAATTATTAATAACTAGCCGACGCCCGCCGTAGCATACGGCAGTGTAAGAATAGGAACAGAAAACGGTGAGAAAGAAATTCAGAAATCAAGAAGAAGGAACTCCAGATGTTGCCATGTATTGCTAGTACTCCTGACTTGTGATAACTCGACTTGCGTTGGAAAGAACAACAGGAAGAACGTCTCCAAATCTGTCCCAATGTGATGCAACGAAATCTACTGCCCTATGTCATAGTGAGAGTGCATTGCCTTCGTGAACCATTTGTGTCAAGAAATAACCCACTGATAGGAACAGGCAGTTGCCGGATCCTGGAATACAGATGATGTTGTACAAAAACCCATCGACAGAGAAGATACTGTCGTTCATTTTATAACAAAGGCTTAGGAAACAACTGTCGCAGTATAACGAAAATAGCAAGGAGCGAAACCAATGCCAATGGTCGAGAGAGTACTTTCCTGTAGCAGACTACGGAAAAGACACCCAGGCGCACACATGGCCGAAGTGAAATGTCACGCGGTCAGGCAGGCTAGATATAGAGTGGTGACGTGACACCAATGGGGTCATGAGAGAGGAACGGGGAACGCGGTAGTCCGAAGGAGGAATAGGAATCGAGAAAAGCGGCGAGGGGGTGTATGGGAGGCCGCAAGCAGTGTGGGGAAGGGTTTGGAAGAGGAGAAATAGAAATCGAGAAATGCCATGTGGGCTGCGTGTGGGGGGGACCAGGTTTGAAGAGAAAACAGGACGAACCAGAAGAGAAATATATATAAGAGATAATAATGATGTAATAACCCAAGGGGTGCGGAGATGGAGAAATGGAATTAGCATTTTTACGTTGGTTGCTGGTGAGTCTCCCTAAAAAGGACCTTCTGGCTTCTTCAGTACTGTTTTTTCCCCAATGCTGAGATGTTCAGCAGCAACACCCATGCCTAGCCACTTTGTATCTTTGACCGATAATGCACTCCTCCTGGCTGTGCCTCACCTACTCCCCCAAAGAAAAAAGCAAACCCGCATGCCACTCTTTTCCTTCAGTTCTCTATAAACCAACCCAAGCGCAAGGTCCAATTCAAAGCTCTCCTGTGGCCAAGCATCCAAGCCAATGAGCTTTAGCAACAACAACAACAACATTTATTTATATAGCACATTTTCATACAAAAAAAGTAGCTCAAAGTGCTTTACATAATAAAGAAAAATAAAAGACAAAATAAGAAATTAAAATAAGACAACATTAGTTAACATAGTAAAGGAATAAGGTCTGATGGCCAGGGAGGACAGAAAAAACAAAAAAACTCCAGACGGCTGGAGGAAAAAAAATAAAATCTGCAGGGGTTCCAGGCCACGAGATCGCCCAGTCCCCTCTGGGCATTCTACCTAACATAAATGAAATAGTCCTCTTTGTATTTAGGGTTCTCATGGACGCTCTTGATGATGATGGTCATGCAGACTTCTGGCTCTTAATCCATCACTGTTGGAACATCACGGTGCTTTGAGAAGATGATCAAAGTGCTATTAAAGTGCTGTGTCTGTGCCCCTCATACCGCTTACCTGCTGCTCACAGCCTGCCAGACCCTGATCTCACTGCACTAATAACAATAACAATCAAAGAAGATTGTAGCAGTGCTACTTAAATTGCCTACAACTCCCAGCAGCCCCAGTAGTATTACACCATTGGCCATCTTCAGAGTGGTGCAGGGGTTGATGGAAAAAAAAAATCACTTTTGCTTTCTTTAAAGAGGAGCCAAAATGACGCCAGGGGGATCGCGATCATCTGTGCTTATTTGTTTCTATTACTCTCAGTCTATTGTATTACAACTGCAAGCACTGTGGATTACACTTACTATCTGGATGAATGTGCTTATCCTGTACCTGCTTGTCTTGGTTGGATACATCATTGTCTTTGTCAGGGGAGCATTCCCATTCATACCAAATCTTCATGTCACAACTAGAACCTGGTAGGACAAAACTTTACGTTTCATTCAAAGGGCTGTTCACGGGGGCGGACGGGGGGGGGCGGTGGGGGGGAGGTGTTGGTTCATTCCACACATCATCTCCGTTGGTACCTGCTATCCTGGACTGTGCTTGGGCTTTACTCTTAGTCTTAAATTGTTTACTGTGCAATGCCTAGTGTTTAATGCAGTTTCCTTTGATCAGTATTTATTAAATAATTATCACCACCGGAGAATTCTGGAGGGCTTTTGCATACAGATTCTTTGTTTAATAATTTTTTTCCCTTCTTTATTTGTTTAATAAACAGTAGCCAGTTTTGTATTTGAACCTTTGCTCTGTCTTCTGGGATATTTACATTTGGACTGTGTTTGCCTTGGATTACTTTGCCTCATTTTTGTTCTCCATCGATTCTTCTTGTCCTACAGGGCATTTTTGTTTAAAATAAACCTTTTACTTTATAAAGATTATTCAAGACTTTTTTTGTGTCAATTTGGGGTTTTGATGGTGAACCCCCCTCATCCAGTGGGAAATTTTGGAAGTATTTTTGGAAATTATTATGTACTTTTTATTATTCTGTGCTTTTGAGACTCCCAGTTTGCGACACCTCCAGGTAGCCCTTGCCTCATGGGGAACCACTCACAAAACGCATGGAACATAGGATAGGCCTAGAAACCAAAGCAGACAATGAACAGAAGTAACCTTAATAAACCTCAACCATTCAAACTTGAACAAAAAGACATTAAACAGTATTGGCAGGAAATATGGGAGGCCTTCCATAGTTACAGTGCAGATGGCTTTTCCTGGTGGTGATTGGCAGGTAGCCCTGCCTCTTGGGGAACTACCCACAAAACATATTAAAACGTAGCACAGGCATAGTAAACAGTGCAGACAATAAATTAATAAAAAAATGAACAAACTTCCATGATCCAAAATTGAAGAAAAAGATAAAACAATAAATGCAGGAATTACAGGAAACCCTCCATATTTATAGTGTGTATGGTGGTTCCTGGTAGTGATTTGCAGGTAACCCTGCCTCTTGGGGAATCACCCACAAAATATGTGGAACATAGCACAGGCATACTAAATAATGCAGACAATATCCATCCATTTTCCAACCCGCTGAATCCGAACACAGGGTCACGGGGGTCTGCTGGAGCCAATCCCAGCCAACACAGGGCACAAGGTAGGAACCAATCCCGGGCAGGGTGCCAACCCACCGCAGATGCAGACAATAGATTTAACAAAATTTAACAAACCTCAGTAATTCAAAATTGAAGAAAAAGACATAACACAATACCGACAGGACCTAAGGGAGACCCTCTACATTTATAAGGTGGAGGACAGGTCCTGCTGGTGATTGTCAGGTAGACCCTCCTTGTGGGGAAACACCCAAAAAACACATGGAACATGGGATAGGCCTAGAAAACAAAGCAGACAATAAACAGAAGTAACCTTAATAAACCTCAACAATTCAAACCTGTACAAAAAGACATAACACAATATTGGCAGGAAATATGGGAGACCTTTGATAGTTATATTGCAGATGGATTGTCCTGGTAGTGATTGGCAGGATTGGCAAAACATATGGAACATAGAACAGGCATAGTAAACAATGCAGACAATAAATGAAAAAAACATCAATGATTCAAAATTGAAAAAAAGACATAAAACAATACCAGCAGGAACTATGGGAGACCCTCCAGATTTATAGGGTGGAGGGCAGTTCATGGCGGTGACTGGCAGGTAGCACTGCCTTGTGGGGAACCACCCACAAAACACATGGAACATAGCACAAGCAAAGTAAACACTGCAGACAATAAATACAAAATGAACAAACCTCAATGATTCAAAATTGAAGAAAAAAACATAAAACAATACTGGCAAAAAATATGGGAGACCCTCCAGATTAACAGGGAGGAGGGCAGTTCCTGCTGGTGTTTGTCAGGAAGTTCCGCCTTGTGGGGAAACACCTACAAAACAAATGGAAAATAGCATAGGCATAGAAAACAAAGCAGACAGTAAATAAAAGTAACCTTAACACTAGAATTACCAGAGATTACGAAAAAACTCGTAATTCCGTCCCACCTTAAATCGCTTCTTAAATCCCTTCACACCTCTCCGCCAGCGCCCTTTGTCTTCTAAATGTGCTGATAAAGAGAAGCTAGGAGCAGCCGGCTATTCCATCCCCCCACCAATTTAGAACGTGCACGAACTTCTCTCAGCTCATGCCTTGATTGAGTATCTGGGAGTGAAGTGGAGTTTTAGAGTGGAAATAATAGATCGTTATTTGGAACGCACGCATTTCATGTCTGTTCCGTTTCTACAGTAATCTGTGTAAACACATTGTTCAAACAGAAACGTTTTTTATATTCTAGTAGTAGATGACAAAATGTAGGCATAAACTATATAATGTATGAAGCCTAAAGTCCAAATATCAAATATTTTCACAAAAGGTACAAATATAACACAACAGACAGTTACAATAAATGGGTGTCAATGTCGCATGTTAAGGCGGCTTTTTGTTTCTGCAGTTATATTTTTGAATAAAAGCACAATTGTTGTGTAGATTACTACTAGAATATAAAAAACGTTTCTGTTTGAACAATGTGTTTACACAGATTACTGTAGAAACGGAACAGACATGAAATGCGTGCGTTCCAAATAACGATCTATTATTTCCACTCTAAAACTCCACTTCACTCCCAGATACTCAATCAAGGCATGAGCTGAGAGAAGTTCGTGCATGTTCTAAATTGGTGGGGGGATGGAATAGCCGGCTGCTCCTAGCTTCTCTTTATCAGCACATTTAGAAGACAAAGGGCGCTGGCGGAGAGGTGTGAAGGGATTTAAGAAGCGATTTAAGGTGGGACGGAATTACGAGTTTTTTCGTAGGCTCTGGTAATTCTAGTGTTAATAAACCTCAACTCTGCAAACTTGAACAAAAAGACATAACACAATATTGGCAGGAAAGATGGGAGACCTTCCATATTTACAGTGCAGATGCCATTTTCCTGGTGGTAACTGGCAGGTAGTCCCACATCTTGGGAAACAACCACCAAAATACATGGAAGAAAGTACAGGCATAGTAAATAGTGCTGATAATAAATAAAAACAATAACAAACGTCAATGATTCAAAATTGAAAAAAAGACATAAAACAATATGGGAGACTTTCCATATTTATAGCACAGATGGCCGTTCCTTTTGCTGATTGGCAGGTAGCCCTGCCTCTTGGGGAACCACTCACAAAATATATGGAAAAGAGCACAGGGATAGTAAACTGCAGACAATGAATACAAAAAAATAACAAACCTCAATGATTCAAAATTAAATAAAAAGACATAACACAAAACTGGCAGGAAATATGGGAGACTTTCCATATTTATAGTGCGGGTGGCGGTTGCTGGTGGTGGCAACCTCGGCCTGTACCCAGCTGGGACACCACCAGGAGAGTGCGCCGGTGATGCAATGCCTCCCTGGGATGCTAGAGGACAGTCCCCTTGGGCGGCTGTAGGCACCACAGATTCCCACAGTGCATGCTGGGAGCTGGAGTTTGGTGCAGCCCTTTTGGGTTCCGTGGGAGCCACCAGGGGGAGCTGCAGAGCCCTGTAGTGGACCTCTAACACATCTGGGAGTGATTCCAGGTAATACTGATGAGCCAGCTAGAACACTCCCAGGACCTGAATAAAAGGAGCTGCCTCACTCCATTAGGAGAGCCAGAGTTGGGAGCAAGGAAGACAAAGCTTGCTGGGTGTGGAGTGGAGGCGGCTAAGAAATAGAAGAAGGAGAAGAAGGAAACGGGAGTGTGTTGTATTTTGGCCTGTGAGCTAAACAGTGTACTGTGTAAATAAAAAGTGTGTCTGCCTGTCTGTGTCAGGTTAGGTCGGCTGTACATGCCCTGGTGATCCACAGCAGGTAGCCCCGCCTCTTGGGGAACCACCCTCAAAATACATGGAACATAGCACAGGCATAGTAAACAGTGCAGACATTAAACAAATGTAACCTTGACATACCTCAGAGATTGAAAATTAATCACAAAATGAGTCTTTCAACCGCAGATATAACATTATTGGGGATTATTTATTGTGGGACTACACTTTTTTGGACTCTGTTTTCTTTGCTTATGAGTAAAATGCACTAAGTACTGTTGCACCGACATTGATGTCTGTGATCTTATTGTCTTAGTCCATCCTCAGTACTGTACATCACTATTGATGTCCCAAAAATGGAAGATGCCAGGCTTGTGGGAAACCAGGGCATCAGAATGGCATAACTCAGTTTAAAGCACATACTTCTATATATAAATAAGAAAAAATATTTCTATATTATTAATGATAAGAGTGATCTGCTGGACACGTAGGCAGAATCTCGAATATCAAATATATCTTTATAATCTGTTTGAAAGAATATAGCACACTGATACATTACCTTGTCGGTGCTTAAGAAGAATGGTCGGATCTGCCTTCAGAAAAATAGAGAGACACGAAATTCATCAGCATGCTTGTTTCGACAGGGCTGAATATAAGCAAGACATATCTTTGCAGACGGCATGCTGATAAAGTGAATAGAGGCTCATACCCAATGACAGCTTAATAAAAGCCTTCTTCAGAATCTCCTGCGATCTGCTGGTCTTGTATTTGCACTGTTGGTCTTACCAGTTAAAACTATTAAATGCTGACCCCACTTTACACATTGTAAAAACCTTACAATCATGCAGATACGTTTTGGCAAGGAGGAGGAAGAAGTGCATATCTTTGCCTGCTGAGAGAGCATCTAGTCATGTTTGTTTCAGAATAAAAAAAAAAAAAAATACTGTTTTCTTTCCACATTTGAGCTCTGACAGGATAACTCTCTCTCATTGAAAGCTACTCCTTTCACTGGGGATAAAAAGGTAAATTTGAGTCATGGCTTCCATCAAAAGGGATGAAAGGATTGTCACCACTGCAGATTTCAGGCTTCAAGCCTGATTTGAAATGTGCTGTGTCAAAAAAGGAGCAAGCCTTCATTACCAGTGTTAAAAAGCGGTGGCTTTACCATTATATTGTGGAGATGAGAAAAAATAGCACTTGAGGCAATAAGGGAATGGGGTGTTTAAATCCTGCAGTGCAGCGTTTTACCCCTGTTGTTAGAGAAATAATGGAAGCATTGACAGATGGTTTATCT
>JANRMT010062820.1:27087702-27103944 GCA_026402145.1 Polypterus bichir lapradei
TCTATCTATCTATCTATCTATCTATCTATCTATCTATCTATCTATCTGTGTATATATTATTTAGTGACTTTCATAGCTATCTAGTTTGCATGTTTTCCTGGTGGGTTTCCACAGTGTGCTCCAGTTTCCTTCCAAAGATATGCAGGTTTCTGGATTTGGTGACGCTAAAATGATGCCAGTGTGTATGTGAGTGCTTGTATTCACCTTGTGATGAGCCGATGCCCCATCCAGAGATTGTTTCTACCTGTGCCCAATGCTTGCTGAAATGGGCACATCTCTGGATTGATGAATTTAATCAGTAAACATCCATCCTTTTCAGAGATATTGTGCCAAGGTGTCCTCGGAATTTAATGAATGTTTCAGGCAATTCACAACACAGCAAAGCCGAACGTTTCCTCACTGTGATGATATCTCACACTGCCACCTGGTGGAATCTTCCAGATTTACGTAAAATATGCAGGAAGTATAAACAGTACAACGCTGGTGTAGCAGTAGCGTATACAGCCGCACGCATCGCGTGAACTATAAACCCAGCCTTACTGTCTTCTGAATATCATCTGGAATCGATAGTGATGAATCTAAAAGAACTTGTTGGATATCCCATCGCAAAACCAGAAGCATTAATATGCAGATGCCCCATTCCCCTCATACCCACCATAACAGCCTCCACAAAATTTTAGAATCTCTCTGTGAACATTTGTACCCATTCTGCCAAAAGAGAGTTTGTGAGGTCAGGTACTTATGTTGGACGTGAAGACCTGGCTCTCAACTGTGGTTCCAATTCATCGCAATGATGTTTAAAAGGGTTGAGATTAGGGGATTAGGGTTCTGTGCAGGTCACTCGAGTTCCTCTATGACTTTATGGATCTGGCTATGTGCACATTGGCACAGTCAAGCTAGGAGAGAAAATGGCCTTTCCCAAAATGTTGTCACAAAGTTGGAAGTGCACTGTTGCCCAAAATGTCTTTGCATGTTGTAGCATTAACAGTGCTCTTCATTTGAACCAAGGAGCTTAGCCAAAACCTTACCATTATCCTTTCTCCACCAAACTTTAACCCTTAAACCAATGGAACCAGCTATAGTCAGTTCCCATTGCAATTTTCCAGTATGCCGGAGCCAAGTATATTCTGCAATGCACATTCATTGAACGCTGCAACTGGCTATAGTTGGTTCCCAGTGCAATTTGCCAGCACACCTGAACTAATCAGTCCATGTTGTCCATTTGTTGATCAGCCAGCTCATGACCACTGGTGCTCCCTAGCGAATCTGCATCACTGTCCCTGGGATTCAGCCGCTGCACTAGACTAGTCTGCCAGCATCAGTGTTGGCTACTGTGTGCTTGCATTCAGCCAGTGCAAGCGAAGTTGGCTCGGAGATTTACTGAATTTCATCAATGGCCTCATTTACATGTTCTACATGTAATCATAGATTGTTGCAGAGAGCATCAACAACTCTTTTTGTGAGGTCCTCAGAAATCTCCTTTGTTCGTGCCATGATACACTTCCACAAACATGTTATGTGAAGAGCAGACTTTGATAGATCCCAGTTTTTTAAATAACACAGGGTGCCCACTCACACCTGATTGGCATCCCATTGATTGAAAACACCAGACTCGAATTTTACCTTCAAACTAACTGATCATCCGTGAGGTTCACATACTTTTGCCTCTCACAAATTTGTAATATTCGATCATTTTCCTCTATAAATAAATGACCAAGTATAATATTTTTGTCTCATTTGTTTAACTGGTTTCTCTTTATCTACTTTTAGGACTTGAGTGAAAATCTGATGATGTTTTAGGTCATATTTAGGCAGAAATATAGAAAATTCTAAAGGGTTCACAAACTTTCAAGCACGACTTTATGTAGAATTTTTATTTTTCTTCATAGGGGACTGTTTAACATCATACCCTTGGTTTATTGTATTATGGCTTACTCTCGAACATTATTTGCTTATCCAGGGCTACTGTTTAACATCATTCCCTGGGTTTACTCTCACCAGATTGTTTAAGAATACATTATACTAAGGGGTCCCCCCCTGCTCGCTTCGCTCACCAGCCACTTCACATCTCTGCCGCTCACATTGTGAAGAGGGGGCTTAAGACACCCCAAGGTTGCTCCTCCGAAACCCCCTCTTTAACAGTGATACAATGAGAAACAAATACAGTTTTCTTTTTACTTCCTCTTTGCTCGATCAGCTGCTGTTGCTGCTGCTGCCGTGCCGCGTGATCTGCATCTCGCATGGTGCTTTGAACATTTAAAAGCCTGTACAGCCGCTGTTCTACTCTTTGTCTTTTATTTCTGGCCCTGGGCTTGGTTAAATCTCTTGCCACAAATTCTCGTCTCTCCAGACTCTGTCTTCCCACAAGGGAGTCTGTTGAACAAACACTGTTGATAGGTATGACCGAGATGAGCTGACAAATGAGGACAAATCTCATTGAAGCCAGGGGATGGTGGAAAGTGCTCGAGTGCTTTTATTAAAAACAGTCAAAAGTAAAACCAAAAAAGTGTCCACGGTGCAATGTTCTCAACAAAAAAAAACCAGTACACAAATCCATAAAACCAGTGAAAAGTGGGGATAAAATCCATAATAAATAAATCTGCTAAAATAGAGATTAAAAATGCAGTCTCGCTCTTCACACGATCTCAGCCCACCTCCTTCTGTCTCCTTGGCTCACCCATCCCTCGAGGAGCTGGCGGAGACTCAGCAGCCACAAACTCCTTTCAGCCGACTCCCGTCTTGACTGCCTCCACATTGCGCATCCAGACCCTCCAAGGTCGGCTCACCTCCCATTTTCCGTCACGCTCACTTGGTCACCCCTCGGATCCATTGGGAGGTCTTCAGTCCTGCTTGCCCCCACTCTACTCAATTTTTCAGTGGGGCGAACCAGCCCCTAGAGTGCACACATCCTGCGTTTCCTCACGGAGCTCCAGCTCGTGCTGCCTTCTCCATCCAGATGTCTGGATTGTCTGCCCATCATGTTTTTTTAACCTCCGTCTTCTCTCCCGTTCTATCATGTCTCTTATTCCCTTCTCTCCCCTTGTGCCGGTCCATACATATAAGTCTCCGTAGGCGCAGCACCTTAATCAAACACCTCAGGAAGTCGATGAAGCAACTGAGAACGATCGCACCCGCACGTGCAGGTCTGACTCGCCCCAATTACCTCATTGACTCCCCACGGTCGTGCAATTGTGCCCACGGAGATGGACATGGCTAACTGGATTTAAAAAACTGCCCACATTTTTTTGGAAGCCATGGACCTGCTATACCACAATGAGTTCTTGATATTTTTTAGTTTTTAATTTAAAAACAGAATAAGAATCTGAAAATCTAACAACGTCATATTAAAGTTTGATAAATTCTGAAAAGAATGATACCAAACATATATACAGTATGTAGGTTTTAAAATAAGCCTGATTTAAAGCGTGACAAAAAAAGTGACATAAAAACATCACCGTTGCATTTTTAGGCTTAGGACTTTATATATATAGAGTAAATACTTATAGAGTACTTATAGAGTATTTGGACTGTATTGTCAATAGCTATCTCTATTTTAATCCTCATATGCCGCCACTGGGGTGCTTGTTTTGTTTTGGATGTGCTATGTCTCTAGGTATGTTAGAGGACTGGAACTTTGTGAAGTTAGGTCCAGCCTCACGTCAGGAGGCAAAATGTGGGGACTAGGGGGGAGAGAAAAAAAGAGAAAAATGGCAGAGGATTTGGAGGGATTCAGATGCAAAGTGAATAAGACCAGCCTGTTAACATCTCAGTGGCGGACACACTTCATCAACCTGAACAAGGAAGAGTGGTTTGTCCTGACACTTGGGTGCAAGTGGAACATGAGAGTGGACCTGGACCAACAGCTAAAAATTCCCATGTGAGACCACCGCAACTTCTTTACAACCCGATATTGTTCTGTGGTCCAACTGTACCAGTGCAGTAGTCATGGTCGAGCACGTGTCCCAAAGGAGGAAGGTATGGAGGCAGCCATTTAAAAAGAAGAAGGAGAAATACAGTGTGCTGTCCATGGCATGTGCAGAAGCAGGATGGAAGGCATCTACCTACCCAGTAGAGGTTGGCCGCAGTTGAAAAATCCACTCACTGATTCCAGACAGAAGAAGACACTCAAGGACTATCTTCTTCTAGCAAACAAGTCCCACGATGCATTCTTTCTATTAAGTGCAACAACAGTGACTTTGTCGTTAGCTGAGGAGACGGAGCAGGGGAGTTTCTGACTGTGGCTCAGAAGGAAAGATGCAACGGTGGGATAAAGAAAGGGTCTTAAGGTTAGCTAGAGGGAGTGGTAAGGAGACGTCATTGTGGCTGCCCCATCATGTGAAGATGTGATGGGTTTAAATGGGAGAATGATCTGAGAAGGGTGACTCCCAGCTGATGACCCTGCAGCTATGTCAATGGCACCGGTGGAGGTGCAACAGGTAGTGATGCCCAGCAGGTGGAGAATTAAACTTGAAAGGGATGAATATTAATGCAATTGATTACTTTTACGCTTGATATCTATACTAATAAAAGGCAAAGCCCTCACTGACTCACTCACTCACTCATCACTAATTCTCCAACTTCCCGTGCAGGTAGAAGGCTGATTTGGCAGGCTCATTCCTTACAGCTTACTTGCAAAAGTTAAGCAGGTTTCGTTTCGAAATTCTACGTGTAACGGTCATAACGGTCAACAACGTCCGCCATGTTGAACTTTCTTATTTATGGACCAATCTTCACAAAATTTGGTAGGCAGCTTCTCTGCGCTAACCGAAACCGATGTACGTACTTATTTAGGTGGTATGACGCCACTGTTGGTCGCCATATTGAACTTTCCAACGTCACTAATTCTCTAACTTCCCGTGTAGGTAGAAGGCTGACCCCATCTTCATGAAATTTGGTAGGCGGCTTCCCTGCGCTAACTGAAACCGATGTACGTACTTATTTCGGTGGTATGACGCCACTGTCGGCCACCATATTGAACTTTCCAACGCCACTCATTCTCCAACTTCCCGTGTAGGTAGAAGGCTGAAATTTGGCAGGCTCATTCCTTACAGCTTACTTACAAAAGATAAGCAGGCTTCATTTCGAAATTCTACATGTAACGGTCATAACGGTCGACAACGTTTGTCATGTTGAACTTTCTTATTTATGGCCCCATCTTCACAAAATTTGGTAGGCGGCTTCCCTGCGCTAACCGAAACCAATGTACGTACTTATTTCAGTGGTTTGACGCCACTGTTGGCCGCCATATTGAACTTTCCAACGGTCTTTGTTACTTATGGGCCCATCTTAAAGAAATTTGGTAATTGAATCCTACATGCGTACATATATATGTCCATAGCCTGCAGCTCGGTCACCGTGTGAGGCGGCGTTGCGTTCCCCATCCCAACGCCTCCCACATTGTTGGCTGCCTGCCTATATAAGGCTGTCCGTCGCTCCGGTCTCTACATTCCCTTCCTTGCTTTGCCACAGGATTCACATCTCCCTACTGATAACTATAGCCTTTTTATTTAATCCATGGCTTCTCTGCTGTTTTATTGTTCGTTTATTACAATTATAGTTAATTGTGTAGGTATTTTAGACTTACTTTACATTGTTCAGGTACCCATTTCCTTTACCATTCCAACCGTATCCTTATTAACATGTCTATCGAGGTGATCACCATCGATCAAAAAACTGTCACTTACCGAGTGGTTTCCATGCCCGGAGATGGCGCCTGCCTTTTCCATTCTCTTTGTTACATATTGCAATGCCATATCAGGCTCACTCTTGATATCCGGAGGAACATTGTGTCTTATGTATTGAATGACTGGGACAGGTTCAAGGTGTGGACTGATGACGGTACAGGAGATAATTATACTACACAGGAGCACTAGAACAGTGAAATGCTTAAGCCCTTCACCTATGGTTCTGCATGTGAGTTGATGGCTGCCGCTGAATTGTTTGGTTGTCGCTTTCAAGTGTACTGAAATGGCCAAATATTTTACACCTTTCAACAACCGCCAATGCCTCTTAAACATCTTAGATTCACAGGTGACGATTTCAGTAGTGGACACTTTGATGTTTATGAATGTTTAAACTCTGAAAATCTGGATGCGAAGTTATCGATGAAACTGGTTGTATGCTTACAACGCTTGACAGATGCTGAATGTTTCTTCAACACAAGTCCTGCAAATACTGTCATAATTGAAACAAACCATGAAACTCAAACCGATTATGACAGCAGCAATCCAAGCTGTGACATTTGAGGCAAGATTACTGTTCACATGGTATACATGTGGTATACAGAGAGATCCTTAACAAATAATTATTGCTATATTTTCCCTCAGTTTAAAAAGGTTTAATTTTCTTCTTAATAAAAATTTTGAGGCAGTACTTCGCCGCTGTGAAGCGCGGGTATTTTGCTAGTTTGTAATAAATTTAGACAAGTGGTCTCAAACTCCGGTCCCTGGAGGGCCACAGTGGCTGCAGATTTTCATTCTAACCCTTTTCTTAATTGGTGACCAGTTTTTGCTACTAATTAACTCCTTTTCCTTTCATTTTAATTGATTTGTTTTTTCAGGATTTGTTGCTCTGAATTGCTTCATTTTTTTTCTTAAATGTCACCCAAACAGAAATGAAACGTGACGTGTGGGAGCCAACAGAAGACCAACTAAGTCAGGGCCTCAAACTCCAACCAATTTGACTCCTATCAGTTGCTTAATTAGGTGTTGATTCTCATTGTTAATTAAACCTGTTCTTTAATTCTATGGCTTGCTGCTGCTCTTATTGCGCAATAGCAGACATTTCTGAAATTATTGATTTCTCTTTTCTAAGAGCACTGACAAAATATTATGTGGACCTGAGCAGATCAGCATTCCTGAGACCTCCACCATGTTTATTTTCAGATATTGTATGATGGACACCAGTTGTTTTGGCTCATTTTGTATCTCGTTATTGTTTGGCTGCTAACTAAGGAAAAAGAAACAAAGGGTCTGAGTCTTCAAGAGCAAGTCAATTAAAATGAATTCAAAAGAACTGAATTAGCAGCAAAAACAGGTCACTAATTAAGAAAAGTGTTAGAATGAAAACCTGCAGCCATTGCGGCCCTCCAGGACCGCAGCGATCCATTTTCACTTTGGTCTTTCTCTAGTGATCGGCATGAACAAAGTAAAATGAAATCCACTGGGATTCAATGCAATTTAATGATAAAATATGAAAACTTCAAAGAGGGTGAGTTTTTTTATTCAGAACGGCAGAAATAGTGCACTTGCCTCACAGTATGGTTTGATTTCTTATTTCCATTTCACCCATTAGGCATAAAAAAGAAGAGATGAATGGTATCTGCATAAGAAAGAAAGGCTTGACCTTTAATACGCAGATTATTCAGGAAAAGGAACAATGTTGGAGCATAAAGGAACACACAATGGAGACAACAAGAAAGAAAATGTACTAATTCTTTATGTTTACCAATAAAAGAGGAGCAAATATGTTTGAATACATAATAGGAAACAATTGCAGCAAATTACTCACAGTTTCTAAATCATGCCGGGAAGGTTACAAGACCTTGGAAAACAAACCGCATTGTTAATACTGTGGGCAAATGATTTTTCTCCAACTATGGTAAAGTGACGCGTAATAATAAAAAGGTAAACAGCAATTAGGCACGGCGACAGTGACTGACAAACTCGGTTATGCACAGACGTGTCTACTGTCGGCCGTATAATGAAGTCTGATGGAGCGCAGTCCAAAGAATTTCCAAATAAGAAACAATCTACTGAAAGTGGCTTCTGAAGTGACAGCGCTCACTGACAGCTTATCCTGTGCGGTTCACTGCATCCCATATAGCATAACAGCAAACAGTATTGGAAGCAATCATTATACATTAAAAAAATGAAATCAAATATATTAAAATATGCTAACATTGCCTCCCAGTGTCAAGTCATTCAAATCAACAACCTTTCAAGAGTTAGGTGTTTATAAACACAAACGCCCCGACCTTCAGCAGGGGTATCTTCTTCTAGCAAACAAGTCCAATGATGCCTTCCTTTTATTAAGCGCAACAACAGTGGCTTTCTCATTGCTGCGTGAGAAAATGGCCGATACGGGGCATGTGCGTTTCTTGTTCTTTCTCTGGAGAAAAGCCAAGCAAAATGACACCTTTTATTGGCTAACTAAAAAGATTACAATATGCAAGCTTTCGAGGCAACTCAGGCCCCTTCTTCAGGCGAGATGTAATCATGTTCTTTCTCTGTTATCACACAGCATCTTATTGAACAGCTTGCTTGGTTTTATTTTATCTGTATTTGCATAAACTCACATGTGTACAGTGCCTTCAGAAGGTATTCAGACCCCTTGATTTTTTAAAAATATTTGAAATTTTTTTTTTATAATGTAGTGGTGGCTCTGAGGCTAGAGATTTGCACTGGTAATCGGAAGATTGCTAGTTTGAATTCTGTAAAATGCCAGAAGTGACTCTACTCCATTGGGCCCTTGAGCAAGGCCCTTAACCTGCAATTGCACCATCCTGGGGATGACGTTAATCTTAATCCAGCCCTGCAAGTAGGTACTCCAACTTGCAAGGGAAAAAAACCTTAGGGTTGGTGGCAGGATTGGCATTCCAGCCACTATAAAAAAACCTCACACTCTTCAGTGTGGTGCTGAGGTGTCACCCGTTGCACGGCTGCACTCGGATCTCAATCCGGGTGGTTTGTCGTGTGGTGGGTGAGGCAACGCATGCTCCCAACCTCCTTCTCTATCCAGCTAAAATCATTCAAAATTCATTTTTAAATGTGTTTGCTTATAATGTGTGAAGCACAAATTTTGAAAGCCCGTGTTGGTTTGTCTATCTGTCTTCCTTGTGGACCAATTATGTTGCGATGTGGCCGCAGATATTCTTAACACTAAGCGACGCGTGCACTTGAGGATGCTGCTGCAACTCGAGCAGTGTACTGAGGCTAAGTATCTTTTAATTACTCCTCAGCAAAATGCCTTAATGGGAACATTCTTCAAAAGCAGTCTGTTACAGTCTGGTCAGAGTGATCAGGGAAACAAAGAATTGAGGTTCACTTTATAAACTGTTGTATTTGTCAATCAATGCATACATTTTACTGTGATTGGTTCATTGGTTTACACCCAAATGACTTATATAAAGTAAAAGTCTGTTATATTATATTCTAGTTCTTCTTATACCTTTGAGTTGCACCACCTCTCTTGTAATGTCTGTGCATATAACAACTGTCCATTCTCATTGTTTATAGAACATCTGCTGATTTCTTAGTCATCCTTCAGTACATTTTGTATATTACATTAACCTTTCTTCTGGTACATTCTTTATTTACTTGACCATCTCAGTATTTTAACCCTTTATGTCAAACATAAAGACAAATCTCCCTGCCTCTCTTGACCCTCTTCAGTTTGCATACTGCTCAAACAGGTCAACTGAGGATGCCATATATAATACAACTAGCACAATACCCGCACTTCGCAGCGGCGAAGTACTGCCTTAAAATTTTTATTAAGAAGAAAATTAAACCTTTTTAAACTGAGGGAAAATATACCAATAATTATTTGTTAAGGATCTCTTTGTATACCACATTGTCATTTTGGCCCTCCGGTTGTAATATGACCAAGCTCTTGAGCATGTAACGTACAGTTGGCCATGTGAACAGTAATCTTGTTTCAGATCTCACAGCTTGGATTGCTGCTGTCATAATCGGTTTGAGTTTCATGGTTTGTTTCAATTACGACAGTATTTGCAGGACTTGTGTTGAAGTGACATTCGGCATCTGTCAAGCGTTGTAAGCATACAACCGGTTTCATCGATAACTTCACATCCAGCTTTTGAGAGTTTAAACATTCATAAACATCAAAGTGTCCACTACTGAAATCGTCACCTGTGAATCTAAGATGTTTAAGAGGCATTGGCGGTTGTTGAAAGGTGTAAAATATTTGGCCATTTCGGTACACTTGAAAGCGACAACCAAACAATTCAGCGGCAGCCATCAACTTACATGCAGATGCATAGGTGAAGGGCTTAAGCATTTCACTCTTCTAGTGCTCCTGTGTAGTCTAATTATCTCCTGTACCGTCATCAGTCCACACCTTGAACCTGTCCCAGTCATTCAATACATAAGACACAATGTTCCTCCGGATGTCAAGAGTGAGCCTGATGTGGCCATGCAATATGTAACGAAGAGAATGAAAAAGGCAGGTGCCATCTCTGGGCATGGAAACCACTCGGTAAGTGACAGTTCTTTGATCGATGGTGACCACCTCAATAGACATGGTAATGGGGGTACGGTTGGAACGATAAAGGAAATGGGTACCTGAACAATGTAAAGTAAGTCTAAAATACCTACAGAATAACTATAATCGGAATAAACGAACAATAAAACAGCGGAGAAGCCGTGGATTAAATAAAAAGGCTGTAGTTATCAGCAGGGAGACGTGAATCCCGTGGCGAAGCAAGGAAGGGAATGAAGAGACCGTAGCTACGGACGGCCTTATATAGGCAGGCAGCCAACAACGTGGGAGGTGTTGGGATGGGGGCTCCAACGCCCCCTCACACGGTGACTGAGCTGCAAGCTATGGACGTATATATGTATGTAAGTAGGATTCAGTTAGAGTTGGGAACCTGCGTACCAAATTTCTTGAAGATGGGCCCATAAATAACAAAGACCGTTGGAAAGTTCAATATGGCGGCCAACAGTGGCATCATACCACCGAAATAAGTATGTACATTGGTTTCGGTTAGCGCAGGGAAGCCGCCTACCAAATTTTGTGAAGATGGGGTCAGCCTTCTACCTACACGGGGAGTTGGAGAATTAGTGACGTTGGAAAGTTCAGTATGGCGGGCGACAGTGGCGTCATACTACCGAAATAAGTACGTATATCGGTTTCGGTTAGTGCAGGGAAGCTGCCTCCCAAATTTCGTGAAGATGGGGCCATAAATAAGAAACTTCAACATGGCGGACGTTGTCGACCGTTATGACCGTTAGAATTTTGAAATGAAACCTCCTTAACTTTTGTAAGTAAGTTGTAAGGAATAAGCCTGCCAAATTTCAGCCTTCTACCTACACGTGAAGTTGGAGAATTAGTGATGAGTCAGTGAATGAGTGAGTCAGTCAGTCAGTCAGTCAGTCAGTCAGTCAGTGAGGACTTTGCCTTTTATTAGTATAGATATAATACAATTTATTTTTGTATAGCCAAAATCACACAAGAAGTGCCACAATGGGCTTTAACAGGCCCTGCCTCTTGACAGCCCCCCAGCCTTGACTCTCTAAGAAGATAAGAAAAAACTCCCAAAAAATAACCCTTGCGGGGGAAAAAATGGAAGAAACCTCGGAAAAAGGCAGTTCAAAGAGAGACCCCTTTCCAGGTAGGTTGGGCGTGCGTGGGTGTCAAAAAGAAGAGGGTAAATACAATACAATACACAGAACAGAACAAAACAAATCCTCAATACAGTGTAAAAATAAAAATTATAGAACTACGGAGTAGAATTTAACAGTAGATGATATCACATAAAATGATTTGGATTTGTTCAGAGTCCTGAAGACCTCATTCATCAAGCTGCCTCCCCCATTTGGCCATTCCACAGCTGAAATAGCGCTAATCCGATGAAAGGACCCTGTTCCATATGCTCTGCCCTTCACCTCTCCCTGACACATCTGGATAAAAAAGACACATATGTCAGGATGCTATTCATAGACTTTAGCTCCGCCTTCAACACAATCATCCCTCAAAAGCTGATTGTAAAACTGAGCAGGTTGGGCCTGAGTCTTCAAGAGCAAGTCAATTAAAATGAATTCAAAAGAAGTGAATTAGCAGCCCTCTGGAATTGGATCCTGGACTTCTTGATAGAGAGGCCCCAGTCAGTTCGGATGGGCTGCAGCACTTCCAGCATCATCACACTGAGCACTAGAGCGCCACAGGGCTGTATGCTTAGTCCTCTGCACTTCACCCTGCTGATTCACGACTGCACAGCCACACACAACACCAACCACATCATCAAGTTTGCGGATGATATGACGGTTCTGGGACTGATAAGCAGGGATGATGAAACAGCATACAGAGATGAGGTGGAATGGCTGTCCGCATGGTGTGAAGACAACAATCTATCTCTAAGTGTTGATCTCTAAGTGTTGATAAGTGTTCCGACAAAAGAAATAATCGTGGACTTCAGAAAATCACATCCTGCTCACATCCCACTCAGCATCAACGGTTTAGATGTGGAGACTGTTAGGAGTACCAAGTTCCTCGGTTTGCACATAACTGAGGAACTTACGTGGATGCATAACACCTCATCACTAATCAAGAAAGTCCAGCAGTGACTGTACTTCCTGAGGCAGCTGAAGCGAGAAAGTCTTCCCACCTTTAATCCTCACCATGTTCTACAGAGGCACCATGGAGAGTGTCCTGACCAGCTGCATCACTGTCTGGGATGGCAACTGCAACATATCTGACCGCAAGTGTATCCAAAGTGATAGTGAAGACAGCAGAGAACATTATTGGGGCGCCTCCCCCTTCACTACAGGACATATTTTACAAACGCACTGTCCGCAAGGCCTGCAGCATTGTGCAGGACCCCTTACACCCCTCACATGGACTGTTCACACTTCTGCCATCCAAGAGAAGGTACTGAAGCATCAAAGCCAGATCTGCCAGGCTGCAAGGTAGTTTTTATGCCCAAGTTGTCAGACTCCATAACACCATGCTGCACCCAGGGATCTTCCACATGACCTCAGCCACCTCTAAAAACAGAACTTTTATACATGTAAGCCTCTTTCCTGCAAAGACGAGTGTGCATGTAGGGAAGAACTGAAAATCTCATACTGACCTTTAAGGATTTTCACACTCTTGATATCCTTCAGCTGTGAAACATTCTGGCCCGTCATTGTTTACACGTCTTAAACAACTATTATCATACACTGATAATTTCTTTATTATCTATATCTATTTTTATTTATTTATTTATTATATTACATATCTATTAACTATATTTATGTGTCTAGATTGCAAATGTCATACATTGCATCAATGTTCATATTGCTTACTACACGTCAATATTTCTGTTACTTCTTTGTCTTGTCTTTGTACAATGTCTTGTTTGTGTTTTAATTTTAAATTTGAATTTTAATTCTGTTTTTAATTTATTTATTATTTGCACTTCATGTTGTTACACTGTGGACCCTGAGCTTTGCAATTTCGTCTATGTGTATACTTGTATATGGTTGAGATGACAATAAAGTTTGACTTTGACATTATGCTATTTTTGAAAGATGAATTCTATGTTACCATAAAATTATTCTTCCACACCACCAAAAGAGATCCTGCTCTCTTCTGTTTCTTTTTCCGGTTTCTTTGTGGTGGTGGCTCCAACATTGACGGACTGAAAGCCAGAAGTCTACGTGACCATCATCATCAAGTCCTTCCATGAGAACCCTAAATACAAAGAGGACTGTTTCATTTATGTTAGGTAGATTGCCCAGAGGGGACTGGGTGGTCTCTTGGTCTGGAATCCCTGCAGATTTTTTTTTTTTTTCTCCAGCCATCTGGAGTTTTTTTTTTTTTTTTTTCTGTCCACCCTGGCCATCGAACCTTACTTATTCTATGTTAATTAATGTTGACTTATTTTTGTTTTTTATTGTGTCTTCTATTTTTCTATTCTTCATTTTGTAAAGCACTTTGAGCTACATATTTTTTGTATGAAAATGTGCTATATAAATAAATGTTGTTGTTGTTGTTGTTGCTCTGCTATGCCCTTGGTCAAGGCCCTTAACCTGTAATTGCTCGAGGGGCGCTATGCAATGGCTAACTCTACGCTCTGACCCTAAGGGGTATGCAAAAATGAATTCCTGAATCAAGAAATTGTATATGGCGAAATAATAAAGAATCAAAAAAAAAAAATACTTGCATGTGTACTTTAAGTAAATCTAGAGGATTATACCAGGTGGCAGTGCAAGAAATTGCCACAGTAAGAAAATGACATCCAGTTTCACTGTTTTGAGTTGAAGGAAAAAAGATGAGAAACATTTTTTGCATTCTGATGCTGTTGCAAAGTTGCAAAAAAAAAAAAACAAAAAAACAAAAAATAGGACAGAAACAGTGACAAAGAAGATGCTAGGTGAGACCTTTAAATGTATTCCGTCATTACAATGGGGGATATGTGGAGCTTGCATTGCCTATGCGAGAAATGGATGAAGAAAAGCAACATAAAGACATTTGCAAGTCTGTGGAATGATGGACCAGCTCTTTACCCTCATGAGGATTCTGGAAGGGGCATGGGAGTACGCTCAGTCGGTCTACATGTATGCTGTGGGCTTTGAGAAGACATGTGACTGAGTTTCTTGAGGTTTGCTGTGGTAGGTGGTGGGAGAGTATGGAGTTCTGAAGCCCCTAATAAGGGCTATTCAGTCTCTTTATAGTCACAGTGAGAGTCGGGAAAACATCAGCACCGTTTACGGTGGATATGGGATTCTGCCAGGGCTGTGCTTTTTCTCCTATCCTGTTTGTGATTTTCATGGAGAAGATATCAAGGCACATCCAGGGAGGGTACAGGGTCCAGTTTGGTGGCCTTAGAATTGCGTCACAACTTTAATGCAGATGACATGATCTCGATGGCTTCATCAGGCTGTGAACTCCAGCATGCACTGGGATGAGGATCAGCAACTCCAAATCTGAAGCCATTGTACTCAGAAGGAAAAAGGTGTATTGTTCTCATTGAGTGGGATCTGATTTACTGCTTCATGAGGAAGAGTTTAAGTACCTCTGGGTGTTGTTCACGAGTGAGGAGAAAAGATATAATGGTGAAGTTTCCGAGTCAGACGGCAAAGCTCTCGATCTACCAGGTGATCATGTCCCTTCCCTCACCTATAGTCATGAGATTATGAGTACAAGGGACTGAAATGAGTTGTCTTCACAGGGTGGCTGGGCTCTCCCTTAGAGACAGGGTGAGAAGCGCAGACATTTAGGAGAGGCTTAGAAGAGAGTCACTCACCTTCTGCATCAAGAGGAGTCATTTGAGGTGGTTCAAGCATTTGATATGGATGCTTCCTGGATTTATTCCTGTGGAGGTTTTACATGCATGACCACCTGGGAGGAGACCCTGGAGAAGACCCATGGCTCACTGGGAGGATTATATTTCCCAGATGGCTTGGGAATGTCTGGGGATTCCACTGTATGAGTAGGCAAGTTTGCCTGGGGAAAAGGACATATGTGCTTCACTGTTAAAACTGTTGCCCCCGCAACCCAGCTACGGATAAGCGGTGGGAAATGAATGAAAGAATGAATGAATTCTTAGAGAATCAAGAAAACCTTTACCTCCCTTATTTTGATGCTTTACCTATTTTTTTTTCCTGCTAAACTTTCATGTTGGGAGCTCCTGAAGAAATAAAAATGCTGCCTTTCAGTTTCTTTTATTTATTCATTTTGTTCAAAAGTAAAAAGACGGTAGCTAAAAAGGTTAACTTAGACGAGATTGTGGCTTCAAATAATAAAACATTCCCTTCAAAAGTTCACTTTCTCGTCTTCCAGAGACTAGTTGGTGACTTCATTTTTCCTCTGACCTTTTTTTGTCCATTCTTACAGCCCCATTTCCTCCCCCCCACCACCTAAGTTTACACCTAGGAAGACCACTGCCCTTGAATTAAACATTTGTTTTCATTACATTTAAAGGAATACTCCCCCAAAATGATATATTTTTTATATTACATAACCCACATAATTTGTCATGATGCCCAAGACAATTTTCTAATCAGAGAAAGGACATGACAACATTTCCTATAGAATGGCACCCAATGGTAACCAATGCTGGACAAGAGCAAACAAATTATCCACGAAAAAAAAAACCTTACGTTATTTGTGTTGCATAATCCACACATTAAATCATCCATACGTGGGTTTAGGAAAAGCCTACTGGACTTCATGTGTGCCCGGCCAAAACGCGAGCCTCCAGAAAAAGAAGCATGGAGGGTTAGTTTAATGTAAGGTATGCATTATTACAGTGAAGGGGGATCCTGAGTTAAGACAAAAGTGTAACTTACTATAGTAAGTGTGGAGGAAGTGTGTGTGCATTCGTGTGTGCATGCAAGGGCTCAGTATAATTTAATGGAGTCCCAAATGAGCCACATTACCTGCATTGTGAGGGAGCATCAATTACGGCACTACAGCCATGTGGCACAATTCTCCGAGGGTGATCCAGCTCACAGGATCCTCATACCTATCTATCTATCTATCTATCTATCTATCTATCTATCTATCTATCTA
>JANRMT010062820.1:27103954-27120431 GCA_026402145.1 Polypterus bichir lapradei
ATCTATCTATCTATCTATCTATCTATCTATCTATCTATCTATCTATCGATATCTCCTAATAATAGTAAAGGTTTGGTGGAGATTTTTATATTGATTCGTTTTGGTGCACTTTTTGGCCTTTGTTGTATATACACTTGATTCTTCCTTTTGTAAATATTTTTGTGGATTATTTTTTTGGGACTGTAAATAATTTTGTGTTTTAAGAAACAACTTCTTAAACAGTATATTAAAAGAGAAAGAAAACCTTTTGTGGTGTATATACATTTTTCTTTTTGTTTTGATGACCCTGGCTTTCACTGTAATTACTGTTAATTATCACCATTTCTTTCTTCATTGATTTTTCTGCGTCATTGCCTATGGACTGTGTTACAACGCCCATATGACACAGTTATGTCGCTACACCAGTAAATAAACTGCATGTTTATATTGAAACCCAATATTTTTGTCTGTGGCTCTGTGTCTTAAACCCGTCCAGTTGGTCCTGTGGTGTCCACATT
The DNA here is from genome assembly GCA_026402145.1 of Polypterus bichir lapradei. Classification (NCBI taxonomy): domain Eukaryota; kingdom Metazoa; phylum Chordata; class Cladistia; order Polypteriformes; family Polypteridae; genus Polypterus; species Polypterus bichir. Next base: position 27,104,452 of record JANRMT010062820.1, read on the forward strand.
CCTACACAGGATGTTACTGCTGGTAAGATGAAGATCTAACATTTGCCTGATAAAATATGTTGAAAAAGTCAACAGTTTCTAAGGGGTGTACTTACTTTTTCACATGACTCTGTGTGTGTGTATGGTTTAAAAGTCCAAAGCTTTGTTCAAATCCACATTCAGTATGGCTACTTGTACAACTACTACTCCTAAAGTTGAGTTCCCAGGATGAAGCAAGGGGGTAATAATATCCATGGTGAATAATTTCCATGCTGCTTACGCCCTGTGGAGTGCATTTCTATGCAGCACACATAAGTAATGTCTGATAACACATATCCTGTCAATAATATTTATCGATAGAAATGCTCTTTGTGACACTATTGTCTTCAAATGATAGTGTAGAAATATTGAAATGTAGGCATTGGAGGTAAAGTTCTCTTTTCTCATACATTTAATAAAAGTAGGGATATAAGGAGACCGTTTCATTCTGCATGCAGATCGACTTCACACACTAAACATCAGGATCGCCTGCTAGTCTGATGAACTGCACGCTAATTCCTTCTCTTCGGTTAATTATAAAGCATTTTGGCAAAATGAGAGGTATTTTTAATTATCTTAATTACTGTCAGTGCTAATTTAACAATTTGTCTTCAATTTGGAACTGTGCAGAATACAAAGCAATAAACTAGAAACATATTTGCTAGTGTTATTCAAATTGAATATTTTCTTGATTTAGTTTCCTTATGCTATATACTCTGCTTCAGTCATCTCCCTGTAGGGTGACACTCTTATGATGAAGGCAGGAATAAAAATAAAAACTGACGTCATTCAAAATGATTCAGAAATGGGTGGGATACCAGGAGGGATATCGATGCTTTAGGTTTTCACTGTGCTGTTGGTAAGCTTAGAGACGTTTCTCTTTGATTTGCCCCTCTGGTCCACAGTTTAAAATTACAAATCAAACAAATCAGACATTGTGATTAAGGTGCACATTGCAGACTTTCATTTAAAAGGATTTGCAGACATTTCGGTCACGTGACACTTTTTCTACAGGGTGACCCCATTTCAGGCTGCCATAATGTTTAGCACACGGCAATGGCAGGTCTAGTAAAGCCGTCATATTTAGTTCTTTGTCACATATCCCTCACATGCAATGACTGCTTGAACTCTGCGATTCACAAACATCAGCAGGTGCTGAGGGTCTTCTCTTGTGATGCTCAGCCAAGCCAGCTAATGCAGCCATCTTCAGCTCCTGCTTGTTTTGGAGACATGTTCTCTTAAGTTGTCTCTTCAGCGTATGGAAGCCCTGCTCAGTTGGATTTAAATCAGGTGACTCAGCTTGGCCATTCATGAAATTTCCATTTTTTCGCTTTGATAAACTCCTGTGTTACCTCAGCAGTGTGTTTGGTTCATTATCTTGTTGTAGGATGAAATGAAGGTGAGTTTGGAGGTCATTACTGGAACTTGTGCAGATCAGATGTTTCTACACACCTCAGACTGCCGTCAGCAGTTCCATCATCAATGAAGAGAAGTGTGCCAGGACCTGTGGTAGCCATACATACCCAACCCATAACACCCCCAGCACTGCCATGTTTAACAGATGAGATGCTCTGCTTTGGATCTTTAGCAGTTCCTTTTCATCTCCACATTTTCCTCTTCCCATCACTTTGATCAGGTTAATTTTTGTCTCATGTGTCCACAAGACCTTTTCCCAGAAATCGGCAGGCTCGTTGAAGTTCTTTTTCTCAAACTGTAATCTGGCCATCCTGTTTTTTTGGCTAACTAGTGGTTTGCATCTTGCAGTGTGGCCTCTGTGTTTCTGTTCATGAAGTCTTCTGCTGATAGTCGTCTCTGACACACACATCTAGCCCCGAAGACTGTGTATGATCTCTCAGACAGGCGTTAGGGGCTTTTTCTTACAATTGTGAAGATTCTTCTGTCATCAGCAGTGGAGGTCCTCCTTGACCTACCAGTCGCTTTATGATTACGGTGCTCACCAGTGTGTTCTTCTTCTTCATGATATTCCACATGGTTGATTTTGTTCATTCTAAGGTTTTACCGATGTCTCTCATGGTTTTATTTTTGATTTTCAGCCTCATTATGGCTTCTTTGTCTTTTATTGGCACTGCTCTTGTCCTCATGTTGAATAATGGCAAACTACAGACTCCTAAGGGTAGAAGCAAGCGGAGGTATCTTATGAAGCAATGAAACACACCTGAGGAATCACAAACACCAGTGATTCTTAAACATTATGGCACCATGCAATGGGGGGTTGGGGGGGATTGTGTAGAGAAAGTGTTGTGTGGCCGAAATGTCTGCAAATCCTCTTAAATGAAAGTCTGCAATGTGCACTTTAATGACATCTGAATGATTAGATTTGTAATTTTATACTATGAAGCAGAGGGTGAAATCAAGGAGAAATGGGCCTTTGACCCAAACATTATGGAGGGCACTGTATCGATTGAACGTGTGTATTTCAAGGGTAATTATGATGAGGGCCCCCATTTATAGGTGTTGGAGGAAATCCCGGTAATTGAGACCAATCTTAACTTATCCTGGCAGAGATGTTAGTAGGAAACAGAATCAAAAATTCTTCCAGGGTGTGATGCCGCATGCTTCTTGAACTCCTGCACGGATGAGAGTATGAGAGGGGAATGCAGACACGGGTGCAAAAACAAGAGTTGAGTTTTTTTTGTGCTCATAAAAACTTCTTCTTTATCTTTTCCCACTTCTATGTGGGGTCAAACCTTTCCATACAGCTTGGTCCTGCACCTGCTCACCAGTCAGACCCTTGTACTTCAGAACTTCTTTTACTTTATCCATCCACCTCCACTTTGGCCTCCCTCTCTTTTCTCTTCCCATGTTCTTCCACTCCCATTTCTCATTGCCCACCTATTGCTTGTCTCTCCTCATCTCATGTCCATAACACTTCAATCTACTTTCCAGTACTTTCTTAGACATCTCTATCACTTTAGTTATACCTCTGATTGTCACATTTCTTATTCTGTCCTTCATTGTAACTCCACACATTTACCTCAACCTTCTCATTTCTGCCACATCCAACTTCTTCTCTCTTTACTGCCCATGTCTCAGCTTCATACATCATTGCTGGTCTCACCACTGTGTTTAAACCTCAGCTTTATTGTTTTCCGTAATTACTCAATCACACAATACTCCTGATTCCTTCTTCCAATTCCACCCACACCGCATTCTGTTGATTATCTCTACATCTAATTTTCCATCTCGGTCTACCACTGACCCCAGACATTTAAATGTATCCCTTCCTTTCAATGGCTCTTCCTGCAGGATAACGTCTCAGTCCTGATCATAGTTAAAGCTCATATACTCTGTCTTCTTCCACCTATTTATCTTCAGTTCTCTTTCTCCCAAAGTCCTTCTCCATTTTTCCATCTTTGTTTTTATACATTTGTTTTTTTTTTTATCTTTTATTAAATTTATTAAAAGCATATAACATTTCATACAATCAAGTCAAACTTAGCAAAACTAAAATCAATAACCACCCATGAGAAAGAGAGGAAGGCCAACAACCAGAGCAAAACTGTTAAGAGTAGTAAAGAGAGAAAGGAGTTTTAATCCCCCAATATAAATTCTTATTCTAAAAAGTTCCGCACAGATCCTTGAAGTGAGAATTTGATCTTTTCCAATTTCAAATAATATATAACATCAGTTACCCACTGACTTAAAGGTACTGTGCTGGGCTTCTTCTAGTTGAGCAAGATAAGTCTACGTGCCAATAGTCTAGTAAAGGCCATTACAGTTTGTTTGTCCTTGTCCACTTTAACCCCCTCTGTGAGCCCACCAAACACAGCTGTTAACACTAGAATTACCAGAGCCTACAAAAAAAACTCGTAGATCTGTCCCACCTTAAATCGCTTCGCACCTCTCCGTCAGCATCTTTTGTCCTTTAAATGTGTTGATAAGCAGCAAACAGCAAGCAGCCTGCAATCACATCCCCCACCCTGCACAGTTTTCTCAGCTCAAGTCTGTTTACCTTCGTGTCAGTTGCTTGGAGTTGTAAAAAGTGAGAAGTCAAGCAAAATGACACCTTTTATAAATACTATATCGTTATTTGGAACACTTGCATTTCATGTGTGTTCCGTGTCTACAACAATCTATGTAAACACATCGTTAAAACAGAAACGTTTTTCATGTTTTAGTAATAATTGACAAAATGTAGACATGAAGTGTATAATGTGTGAAGCCTAAAGTCCAAATATTAAAGAAACACTTTCACAAAAGGTACAAATATAACAGAACAAGTGCGCTTTTATTCATAAAAAGAACACGCGTTAGGGTGCCACATTGACATGCATTTACTACGACTGCTTCGGTGACGCAACGGTATCAACTGTTGACTGGTAATCAACGGTTGAATCCATTTTGAGAAATGAGCCTCTTTTATTCTTACTATTTTAGAATAAAAACATACATTTGATTTCAGTCTGTAACAGCCAGTGTAAATGTATAACACTTGTAAAGGTTAGCTTTGTTTATTTTTTTTATTCAGTTTCATTCTCTCAGTCACGTTCACGATCCTACCCTACCCCCCATCTGACACTGCTGTTTTCACATAAAGACGCACTATACTTGTGACTTTACACTGTAGAAAGTAAGTAACTAAATCCAAATAAATAACATTCGATCTGGCTTTTATGTAGGTAACATATAAATGTTGACGTACAAGTATAACAAAACAAGTGAACTGAATCTGAAAATCTAACAACATCACATTAAAGTTTGATAAATTCAGAAAAGAATGATACAAACATATATATGTAGGTTTTAAAATAAGACCAATTTAAAGCGTGACAAAAAATGTGACATAAAAATGTCACATAAAATCGTTGCACAAAATCGTCGCACTTTTAGGCATAGGATTTTATATATAGAGAGTAGATATTGTGTGCTGGGCACAGGTGAGCTGGTCATGTGGCGGCTTGTTTTCTGTCTAAGTATTGTTTGGCTGCTAATTAAGGAAAAAGAGATAACTAAGGGGCCTGAGTCACGTCAAATAAAATTAAGGCAAAGGAAGTTAATTAGCAGCAAAAACTGGTCACTAATGAATAAGAGGGTCAGAATGAAAACCTGTAGCCACTGCGGCCCTCCAGGACCAGAATTCGACACCCGTGTTGTATTCTTTTCCTCTCATCGATCTCCAAAGGAAGAAATCCAGAGGTGACAGGTCTAGGGAACGAGGTAGCCATAGTCCCTTTGAAATGATCCGATTTGAGCCAAAAAATAATTAAATTTGTGCCATGCTGAAGGCTGACGTGTGGCAGGTTGCCCCAGTCTTGCTGTAAGTAACCTTCACTGATCCCACGGACATCCAGTTCATTCACAAATAAGTCAAAAAGAGCGCCATGCCTCACTCATTCGTACATTTATCTGGGAATACTGTGATCTTCGTTTGGATTGTTTCATTGTTAAGACAGTGTGAAAGAAAACGCCTTGACACAGGAAATGGTTTGAGGCAGCCACCCATATACTTGACTAAGGCTGCAAGGAATTGGTAGTACAGGTTGTGTCCAAAACAGAAACTGAGTTCACAGGCGAAAGTTGACAGGTATTTAAGGCCGGTTAACGGAAGTGATGTCATCGTGGCCGGAACCGGAAGTGATGTCATCAGGGCTCGGAACAGGAAGCGGTGTCATGGGGGCCAGCACAGGAAGTAACATCATCGGTGGCCGGAACCGGAAGTAATATCATTGGGGTGCCGAAACAGGAAGCGACGTGTCCAGGTCCAGGCAGAACTTCCCATGTTTGGTCTGCAGGAATTAAAGAAAGAGGTTTACTGCACCCCGCCATCCCTGGCTTGGCATGGAATTGCCTTCTTTTGGTCCTTTTAGCTGTCTTCCCATGCACACGTGCGTGACAACAGCAATGCATCATAACTCAGGGCCCCGTCCATTAGAATCACCCTGTACTTTCTCGACTGCTTTGCAAGCTTAGCATACTTCGGACATTTACCTGGCTTGGTGTGAATTTGTGTGTACACTGCAACTGCCGCACTGGCCATTAACTCTTTCTGGATGAAATTACCTTTACAACGTGGACACTGAAATTGTCTGTCTGTTTGAACTTCTCAGCTACCTTTCAGTAATTGCAACTTACTTGATAATATTTCAATGTCACTAAATCATGTTCCGCAGTTAAGAAACAAAACACAAAATTATAGAGAGTCGCTGCTAGCATCCCTTGAACTGCTCTGAAACTAATGCTTTTAAATTACAATGCTATAAAGATCAATATCCATTACAGATGATATTCTGATTACATCTAACTATACATTTTACGATCCACAAAAGAATCCACGGGGGCATGATAGTCCTAATGCCTGGTTGATTAAATCAAGTCATGGGTGAGCAGTAATTATCTGAAATTAGATCAATCAGAAAGTAAAACTATCATCAAATTTCTATCTATACAGTAGTTAAACATCTTCTCAACCGTTAGTGATACTAATTTATTAGATAAGCATGGATAATAGGCTATTTCAAATGGCTTTCAGATTGAAAACTTGGTTAATGTTATTTTTATCTTTTTTTTTCTGTTCTACCCTTTAATTCGACGCATTAATAAAGGAGGGCAGTGGGGGTAAATCGTAAGTTAGACATCTCGGGCTATAGAAGCACTTAACAGTAGTTGGCACTGTATTTAGCTAATCCACATCTAGGCAATTGTACAACAAACAAATAAAAATTCAAGCAACGTCATTCAATACATAAAACCTTTTATGATAATTGTCATAAATAATGAATAAATAATTTTTCTGGTACTCAGTTTCAAGCAAAGTAGATCTGTACTGAAACAGAACATCTGACAGTTCTATCAAATGCGATTTTGCTTAGTAAAGCAGCAAATTAATGTTGATGATTTGGAGAATTTAACAAATAATAAAAAGGTGACATATAGATATGTAGCCATGCAATTTAACACTTTAAACATGATGTTTGAGTTGTAAGTCATTGAGCCTGTCAAAACGCAACATACGAGAGAACTCGTACCTCAGTATTGGGCCATTATAGACTGACAAACTTTGCTCCCTCATCTCAGTTACCTACTATAGAACTGCCATAGAATTTTGTTCTGGTGGCAAAACTTAGGGAAACAGTGGAATTAATAGACAGTTACTGTGTGTCGTAGTTAAAAGGTACACAGCTGCAGATGTTATGTATATAAATCATTCATATAGGAATATAAGTAACAAGCTGGTTAAGTTTACAGATGATACAAAGATAGGTGGTGTAAGGAAGGCGCTATATAGTGCCCAACCCGACACAGATTGGACACGGGAGGCACGTGTATGAAATAAAGAAACTGGTATTTTATTCACCTGTGGGGCTCGTCTTCCCCGTAATCCCCACAGGGACCACACAGTCCCAAGTACAGTACTTAAGCACCACCACAAAATCACTCCTTCTTCTACCACCACTCCTCCTCAGCAAGCTTTTCCTCCACCTCCCGACTCTTGCCGCTGAGTGGTGGTCGCTGGCTCCCTTTTATTGGGTACCCAGAAGTGCTCCAGGTGGTTGATTGGCGACATCCGGCTGCACTGTAAGGCGAAACCAGTGCCCAAAAGGGGCCAGCCGCTCCTGTTGCAGCACCCCCTGGTGGTGCCTGTGGAACCCCACAGAGCTGCACAAAACTCCAACCCCCATGAAGCCCTGGGAGAGTCCGAGGCACCGCTGCAAACTAGGGAGGCTGCCATCTAGCATCCAGGGGGAGATACTGGGCTTCCCACCCTTGTCCCCCTGGCAGACGTGATGAAGGGGCATTCCGGCAAGGCATGGGCCCCGGCCATCCATCACTGTGGATTAGCAGATAATTTGGAATCAGTTATATCATTATAGGACTTGGATAGCATACAGGCTTGGGCAGATTTGTGGCAGATGAAATTTGATGTCAGTAAATGTAAAGAATTACACATAGGAAGTAGTGAAAAGTGAAGCAAAGTGACACCTTTTATTGGCTAACTAAAAAGATTACAATATGCAAGCTTTCAAGGCAACTCAGGCCCCTTCTTCAGGCAAGATGTGATGATTAAAAGACACAGGAGGTTCTGCTCAAGCGTTATAACACACTGGTGAGGCCTCATCTGGAGTCCTGTGTGCAGTTTTGGTCTCCAGGCTACAAAAAGGACATAGCAGCACTGGAGAAGGTCCAGAGAAGAGCGACTAGGCTGAGTCCAGGACTACAGGGGATGAGTTATGAGGAAAAATTAAAAGAGCTGAACCTTTACAGTTTAAACAAAAGAAGATTAAGAGGATACCTGACTTAAGTGTTAAAAATTATGAAGTGAATTAGTCCAGTGGATTGAGACTGTTATTTTAAAATGAGTTCATCAAGAACGCGGGGGCACAGTTGGAAACTCATTAAAGGTAAATTTTGTGCAAACATTAGGAAGTTTTTCTTTACACAAAGAACGATAGACACTTGGAATAAGCAACCAAGTAGTGTGGTAGACAGTAAAACTGTAGGGACTCTCAAAACTTGACTGGTGGATAGGACTGGCATGCTTTGTTGGGCTAAATGGCCTGTTCAAATCTAGACTGTTCTAATGTTCAAAAGTTCTAATGTTTTAAAGGAACTAAATTTGTTGCAAGAGTAATATTTTGATGATAAATACAGTGGCCGAGATAGTGACAATTAATTGGATGACGTGGAACCTGCAGCCTCTGGCACCAATGCGGATCGCTACCCCAATGGTGTTTCTTCATCACAGGGTGTCTGACTTGTCATGGCTGTCAGGGCAGCACTCCATGAACATTCTGCCACACACTGACAGCAAAACAGTCACCAACTACCAAATGTGTGAAGCGTGAACAATGCAAAGAAACACGTTATATTTGTGCTTCTAAACCTTCACTCTTTGTGGTGCCTTCCATCAAGGACTCTTTTTCAAATGCAGAATTTTTGTTGTGTTGCTGGTCAAAAAGTGCTTTACTTACATTTTTAACAGAGTTGCTGTTGATAATAAAACTGTTGCTTTCTAAAAAATGTCTTTACATTTTTTACATATTTTGGTATAGAGTTCCTTATTTATATATGCAAAGACCTACACTGCAGTGTCCTGGTAATGAATGTTCCAATAGTCAATGTGTTCAATGGCCTACAAATCCCAGCAGTCACAGTTTTATTAGACCATTGGGCAGCTTCAGAGTGGCACGGGGGATCCCAGGAAGAAGTATGGTTAGGCGCTATCTTTAAAAAGGAGCCTGAAGATTAGATTAGATTTGATTAGATTAGATACATTTTATTAATCCCATGGGGAAATTCAGATGTGGAAAATGATGCCGATATTCTTTGTCTATTTGTTTCTTTGATTTCCACTCTTTGGGACTACAAATACAACCATGGTGGATTACAGTTTCTTTTTGGATTGATGTGCTTGTCCTGTGCCTGCTTGTTTGTGTGATTTTGTCTTGGCTGGTGAACTTCTTCATTCAGGGAGCACTCCCGACTTTGCAGATCTTCACGCAAAATGTGGAACACGGTAGGACAAAACTTTCAGAACATTTGTGAAACTTTTCACTTGGCATCTCAATTTATTTTCATCCTCACTGCATTTGTGGAACCAAACTGTTTGTGGACTGTATTGTGCGAGTTTACTGTTTGTGCTCAGTGCTTCATCGAATGTTATTTACAGTCAGGTTCAAAAGTATTTGGACAGTGACACATCTTTGAGAATTTTAACTCTGTACACCACCATGATGGATGTAAAATGAAGACATAATTACATGATTGAAGTGTAGACTTTCAGTATTAATTCAAAGGGTTTAACAGAAATATCGTATGAGCCGTTTAGGAATGACAGACATTTTTATACGTGGTTCCCCCCATTTTCAGGTGCTCAAAAGTATTTAGACATTTGACTGGTAAGCTGGTCTATAGCCAGGTGTGAGCAGGTCCCTCTTTATTTCATTAACTATTAAGCAGGTAAAAGATCTGCTGTTGATTCCAAGTGTGGAATTTGCATTTGGAAGTTGTCACTGTGAACTCTCAATATGAGGAACAATGAGCTGTCCATGTAAGTAAAAACAGGCCACCATTAGGCTGAGAAAACCACACAAACCAATCAGAGAGACAGCAGAAGCACCAGGAGTGGTCAAATCAACCATTTGGCAGATTCTTAAAGAGTAGGAACACACTGGTTGGCTCAGCAACATCAGAAGGCCTGGACAAGCATGGAAGACTACAGTGCTAGATGATGACAGAATTCTTTCTTTTGTGAAGAAAAAATAATTCATGACGTTTAGTCAAATCAAGACCACTCTCTGAGAGAAAGGTCTGTCATTGCCAAAATCTACAATCAAGAGAAGACTTCATGAAAGTAAAGACAGAGGGTTTACCACAAGGTGCAAACCACTGGTGAACCTCAAGCACTTGAAGGACAGATTAGACTTGGCTAGAAAATATTTTTAAAAAAGTCCAGTTTTGGATCAGTTTTCTTTGGACAAATAAAATTAAGATCAGTATGTACCAGAATGATGGATAGAGAAGAATATGGAGAATTGAAGGAATGGCTCATGATCCGATGAACACCATGTCATTTGTGAAACATGGTGGAGGCCATATTATGGCCTGATCACGGATGGCTGCCAATGGAAGTCACTCACTGGTGTTTATTGGTGATGTGACTGCTGCCAGCAGTAGCAGGATGAATTCTGAAGTGTAGAGGGCGCTATACTGTCTGCTTAGATTCAGACAAATGCTGTAAAACTGATAGGAAGACACTTCACAGTACAGATGGACAACGAGACAAAACATATTGGCAGAGCAAACCAAGAGCTTTACAACACAAAGTATTGGAATATTCTTCAATGGCCGAGTCAATCAACTGACCTCAACCCAACTGGACATGCAATTCACTTATTGAAGACAAAACTAAAGGCAGAAAGTCCAATGAACAAGCAACACCAGGGGTCTCATGCATAACACCGTGCGTAGAACTCACACTATAATATGGTGTAAGCACAAAAGTGGAAATGTGCTTACGCACAAAAACATCCAGATGCATAAATCTGTGCGCACGCCAACTTCCACGTTCTTCCGCTCTATAAATCTCTGTCAGCGTGAAAAGTAACGCACATGCACGCACCTGCTGTCCTGCCCTGTCTCCTCCCAGAATTACACCTCTTTGAATATACAAATCAATATAAATAGCCCTTAAGCTCAGCGTTCTGTGAAAAGGAAATTGGCAAAAGCACAGGGGGAAATTAGAAGAATTTCAGCGAATACCAAGTGGAGGCAAAGAAAAACATACTATTTGTTGGTTTAAACAGTGGTATAAACAACAAAAGGAAGTTGATCGAGTGACATAGAGTGTCGGAAAAACTCGAAAGCTCAACTTCACAAAGTTGCACAGTGCCTGAAATAAAAAAGAAGTTGTCAGATATCAAAGTCGCTGTGAAAAGGTGACTCATAGCCCACTGTCTGAGTGTCAAATGAAAGCTTATTAGGGTACAGAGAAAAAAAAACAGGCACACAGTGGGAAAAAAGAATGAAATGTCAACTTTAATCTCGAAATTTCCACTTTAATCATGTAATTTATTTTATCATTAAAGTAGAACATCATAAACTTCATCTTAAAATCGTTTAATTTACTAGTTTCTCAAATCCCATCGTAACTAAAGTAGCACGTTAAATACTTTGTTTTGTATTTGATCTTCTATGTGCTCTATGTGTGTAAATCACTATGTGCTTCTTAAACCGGCTTTCTCTTCCTCCGACAGGACACAGAATCCATTACATTCATGATATTACAGCTCTCTGAATAATTAAAATACTGAGATGTACACTTGATATCATTTTCATGATGATAGGAGTTAAAGTACGTAATTAAACATGGGAACATGGTGGTGCAGTGATTGTGCGTGACCTTCGATGAAATACTTTATTGCAGCAGTATGGTCTCTTTCAAATGTACTAACCTCCAATTCCTGTCCTTCCTTTTCTTTCTTCAAATACCCAATCGCCACACAATCAGCTCTGTAATAGACGTTAAGCCATCTGTAAGCTTAGAACTCCGATTCTTCAAAACCTTTAAGGAACATTGAAATATCTTTGTAGTACATGTTCAATTATTCTATCCTTCCAGTGTCGCGCCAGTCCCAGCAAGCATACAGTGTGAGGCAGGAACAATCCGTGAACAGAGCACCAGATCCTTGCTAGCACAGCGACTCCATGTCCTCCATGTTTAATTATTAACAATATAGATTATGTAAATGAAATTAAAGTTTTATCTGTATAATATAATTAACATATTTTGCTGCATTTCATCTTAAAACTGATATTGTCATCATATGTAAATACACGCTTTATAAAGTGGCTCAGGTTGTGCAATATTATAACTGTAGTGCAAGTTTACAGTGAGGTGATTGTACTTACAAGTACAAGCAGTTCTAGACGGAGCACTTGATGGACTGATTGAGTGCTGTGATAGACAGCCAGGAACCCTGCCCCCACCGGGATGCCTAGAGGAAGGAGGAACCGGGAGAGCGGCACTTCTTTTCCCCGGGTACCCGACCAGTCCTTGATCCGTGGGGGACAGCACTTCCGGGACACCAGGAAATGCTGACAGACCAGGGATGGTTTATGCCCGGAGTGCTTCCGGGTGCAAGGGCAGCAGTCCTTCATCAGGGACCTTGAGCACATCCGAGACAGGACAAACGAGGCTGCCTCACTCCAATCAAGGAGCCAGAGTTGGGTGGAAGAAGGATGGAGCTTGTGAGACAGGAGTGGAGGCGGCCGAAGGAACCAAGGACTGTGTAAATGCATGTAAACAGTAGTGGTTCTGTAAATAAATGTGTGTGTGGTGGACACTGCGTTTTGTCGTGTCTGTCTGTGGCCGGGCTAGCTTTTACAGTGCATTTATAGTTCTTGGGATGAAACTGTTTCTGAACCGCGAGGTCCGTACAGGAAATGTTTTGAAGCGTTTGCCGTGTGACATCAGTTCAAATAGGCAGCATGGCTGAGGCAGCATGTGGTTGCTGCTGTATACCGATAATTCTCTTTCCGATCAGCTGCTCTGAGTGGTGCAGTGAGAGTCATATGGAAAAAGATGATCTGCTGTGGCAACCCCTAACGAGAGCAGCTGAAAGAAGAGAGAGTAACAACGCTAAAGCAGCTATGGTATTTGGAAAAGTTTGACCATTCTGTGGATCATTATATTGTTACAGGTTAATTACAATCAGATGCATTAAACTAATAAACAATATGAGGTTAATTTCAGTGTATTTATAAAGCCGCATCAGGGATGTGGATCTAAAAAAGAAAGCGAAACCACACAGGAACAGTAGCACTGCTTTGATGCTGGGTGTCGCCAGTCTGCAAAACCGAATGGAGAATTTGCGTACCACAGGGTATGAGCTACTGTGGAAATGTGCGTGGCTTTACGCCAAGTTTAGGTTTTATACATCGCGATTTGAATGTGGACACAGGCTTATGCAACATTTTTGTGCGTACACAACGTTTATACATGAGGCTCCTGAAGACAGCGACAGTAAAGGCCTGGCAAAGCGTCACTGGAGTGGAAATGCAACACTGAGAGGGCCGTGGTTTCAGACTTCAGGCAGTCATTGACTGGAAAGGATTTTCAACAAAATATTGAAAATGATCATTATAGTTATGATTATGTTAGTTTTTCCAAATGCTTTTGAGCCCCTGAAAATTGGGGGACCACTTATAAAAATGGCTGTCTTTTCCTAAATGGTTCATACAATGTTTTCGTTAAGAGCCATAAATTAAAGCTGCAAGTCTACACTTCAATCACATCTTGACTGCTTCGTTTCAAATCAATTGTGGAGGCACACAGAGCCAAAATTATGAAAATTGTGTCACGGTCCAAATATCTATGGAGTTGACTGTAGATGGATAGATAGAAAGATAGATATGAAAAGCAGTATATGATAGATAGATAGATAGATAGATAGATAGATAGATAGATAGATAGATAGATAGATAGATAGATAGATATGAAATGCACCACTATATGATAGATAGATAGATGTGAAAGGCACTATATAAAAGATAGATAGATAGATAGATAGATAGATAGATAGATAGATAGATAGATAGATATGAAAGGCACTATATGATAGATAGATAGATAGATAGATAGATAGATAGATAGATAGATAGATAGATAGATAGATAGAATTTTTTCACAGAAGTTCTTCAAAAAAATAAATGCATAAATAGATAAATTAAAAATATATTTTTTAGTTTTATATCACTGTCTACATGATTATGGACCTAAGTGTATCTAGTGTCTGTTAAATTATTATCCCTGTCGGGGAAATTTAGGTAGGATTTTGCTTATGCATTGTTAAATAATTTTGTTTTTGGCTTCTTTATTGTTTAATATACTCTTCATTCTTTGCTCGTTTTTGAAGGCACTTTATTACTTGTCTCTGTGTGTGAGAATGTGCATGCTGGTGTCCTATCGATCTGTCCTGCTTTGTTGAATTGTACCACCGTAGGACAGATTGATAATTATGTCTGTCAATCTATAGCACTCTAGTGAAAAATACTACTGCACAGTGTTTTAGCAACTTTAACAGCTGAAAGAAATCCCTTGCAAAATAAAGAGGAAACTAATTGTGTGCAATAATGATTTTAATTAAGAATGCATGTATAAGAGTCAAGTTAATGGGAAAATTTACATCAGGGTTTGCTTAATTTAAAACAAAGATACTTGGGATTTTCTGTATACGTCACATGCCTAATACTCAAACCTTTCCAGCAGCTACATTTGTAATGTTTTTGGCAACCCACAAAAAATGCTGCTACAATGAATTAGGTGCTTGCATATAGCAAATCAGTTATAATCAAGTTTAGACAAACAAAAGAGAAAAAACTGAATAAGAAGCTGGATTAGATAATATGAATAGCAGCAAGTATCCATAGATGCAAGAAAGCATACATTGAAATTGTGAAACCAGAGTTAGACAGCAGACAAGATCAACCTCCACAATAAAGCAGTATGTCAGGTCAAAAACTGCAGGCAAACTGTTAAAAGACTCTGTCAGACGTTGAAACTCTCCAGTAAATATTCCAAATCTCCAAACAAAATCTTGAAGAAACCGTTATTAACCCATACGAGCATGTTAACAAACACAAGAAAACATGACATAATTGTGTTGTGAGCATGTGCAGTAATCCTAAGCATGCTTCGATGGAACCCTTGGTCAAGGCTGGGTGTGTTCCTGGTGTCCCTAAATGAAATACATAAATCACTGCTTAAAGGCAGTGAGAATCTAAGCAGCTTTGCGACCGCTACAGATAGATAGAACTTTATTTATCCTCAGGGGGAAATTTGTCTTTTTACTGAAGCTCTTTAAATACATAAATACATTGGCACCACTCTCTGATCCAGCACGATTATATTATGCGCTGCCAACCTTGAGCAGCAGCAAAGAGAGCGAGAGGTAAACAAACAAATAGATAGATAGATAGATAGATAGATAGATAGATAGATAGATAGATAGATAGATAGATACAGTGGTGTGAAAAACTATTTGCCCCCTTCCTGATTTCTTATTCTTTTGCATGTTTGTCACACAAAATGTTTCTGATCATCAAACACATGTAACCATTAGTCAAATATAACATAAGTAAACACAAAATGCAGTTTTTAAATGATGGTTTTTATTATTTAGGGAGAAAAAAAAATCCAAACCTACATGGCCCTGTGTGAAAAAGTAATTGCCCCCTGAACCTAATAACTGGTTGGGCCACCCTTAGCAGCAATAATTGCAATCAAGCGTTTGCGATAACTTGCAATGAGTCTTTTACAGCGCTCTGGAGGAATTTTGGCCCACTCATCTTTGCAGAATTGTTGTAATTCAGCTTTATTTGAGGGTTTTCTAGCATGAACTGCCTGTTTAAGGTCATGCCATAGCATCTCAATTGGATTCAGGTCAGGACTTTGATTAGGCCACTCCAAAGTCTTCATTTTGTTTTTCTTCAGCCATTCAGAG
>JANRMT010062820.1:27164135-27179843 GCA_026402145.1 Polypterus bichir lapradei
TATCTATCTATCTATCTATCTATCTATCTATCTATCTATCTATCTATTATATAGTGCTTTTGCAATCTCTCTATCTACCAATCTGCAGCAGATATCAGAAAGTATTCAGGTACCTTCACTTTCTGCCCACTTTACTGTGTTGCGGATTTTTAAAAATCAGAAACAGAAATTTCTGCTTGATAATTGATTTTTAGACCCTTAATTCAGTACTTTGTAGGAGCCTCTTTAACAACTTTGAGTTCATAAGCTTTACACACCTGGATTTTGGCAGTTTATTCCATTCTCAAGCTCCATTAGATTGGGTGGGAGGTGTCTGTAAACTGCCATCTTCAGGTCTCTCTACAGATGTTCTATGGGATTTAAGTCTGAGCTTTGCCAGGGCCACAGGGTCGTAGCCACCCCAGCATTGACTTGGCTGTATGCTTTGGGTCACTTTAATTCTGGATCACCCATTAAACACTTGAGACATAACTAAGACATTTTATAGTCACATGTAGTGCACAATAAACAAAACAAGTATTGACATAAATAAATGGCACAAAAATGGACGAAACAGACAGGAAACAAAACTTTGAACCTGATTCAGGGAAGAAACACAGCCTGGAACATGAATTAGGTACTTGAGGATATCAGTGGGAATTAGGAGGAAGTGCTTTGAGGACTGATGCCAGGAGGAACTTCTTAACTCAAAAAGCCGTGGGAATTTGAAACAAGCAACCAAGACATGGAGTTGATGCAGAAACCGGGACAACCTTTAAGAAGAATCTGGAGGAGATACTGGGACAGCTTAGCAATTAGTTAGACAAATGAGCTTGATGGACTGAATAGTCTCTTTTCATGTTTCTAATTTATTTTTTCCATACACGTGCAAATGTGAGGCAGCTAAAAGGCTTAAACAATGGTAATTCCACATTGGACCAAGGGTGGCAGTGTACACTAACCCTTTCTCTCTTTGTCCTGCATACCACCTGAGGGAAATCTCATCTGAGCCCATCAATTCAGTTTCCAGCTCCAGCAACATCACTTCTATTTCTGGTCTAAATGACATCACTTCCTCCAACCAACTGTAAAAGTGCCATCTTTCTGCCATTAAGTCAGTTCTGTTTTGACATAATGTTGTTTGTTTTTGCCCTAATTTCATCTGAATTTTCAAGTATGCAGAGTGGCTACTCCAAACCTTTTTCTGTGTTCTTCTTTTTTATTTATATTCAGGTCAAGTTGGGGGGCATGAACTGGTACAGTGTGTTGCCACACCCACCACACAACAATACAGCTCGGTATTCTGGTTGGCAAACCCCAGGCAGACAACGGTCTAGTCCCACCCTCCGAAAATGACTGTCTCTCTGCCGCAGCCAGGTGTTACGTGGGCGTCCCTTTGGCCTGGTCCAGATCGTGCAAGCCGGATCACCCTCAGGGGAATCGCGCCACATGGTCATAGTGCCGTAACTGACACTCCCTCACAATGCAGGTAATGTGCCTCATTCGGGACTCCACGAGCAACACAAAGTCAAATGAGAGACACAGTACCAAAGGAGTCCAGTCTTCATCTCAGGTCACTGGATAGCGTCCATGTCTCAAAACCATATAGCAAGACAGGAAGCAGGAGGACTCTACAGATTTGGACCTTCATCCTTTTACAGAGAAATCGGGAGCACCACACACCCCTTTCCAGAGACCTCATGACACCTCATGAATGTCACTGCCGAGGTAAGTAAACCTCTCGATGAGGTCGACACTCTCTCCGCAGACAGACACACTGCTGGTGGTCGTGCCCAAGAGGTCATTAAAGGTCAGGATGGTGGTTTTTATTAGGACACTCGCAAGCCCAGGCTCCTCACTCAGTCTCTCGAGAGCCCCAATCAGAGCCTCCATTGACTCCGCAAAGATCATAGCATCGTCAGCAAATTCAAGATCAGTGAATCTTTCTTCACCAACAGATGCCCCCCCAGTCGCTGGACCCCATGACCTTGCCCAACACCCAATCCATGCAACCGTTGAACAGAGTAGGAGCAGAAAACACCGCTGACGAGCCCCAGAATCAACTGGGAAAAAAATGCAGAGGCTCTACCTCCACTCTGCACAGCACTTACAGTAGCAATGAATAGACTGGCCATGATATTCAGCAACCAACCTTGAGGGGATCCCACAAAAGTCTCAGGATGTCCCACAGGGCAGTTAGATCAACTTAGTCAACAGCTTTATGAAAATCGACAAAGGCTGCAAAGAAACTCTGCCGATATTTGCATTTGTTCACCATGAGAACCATTAGTGCCAGGATGCGGTCAACTGCAGACTTCTTAGGTGTAAAACCAGACTGCTCCGGTCGCTGGTAGGTGAGCAAGTGATCACAGATCCTATTGAGGATGATACTAGCAAGGTGGTAGCCAACTAGACCTAAGCTGGATCTTCAGAGCAGCAAGAACAAGTCTGTGGTCAGAATTCACAAACTGGGCACTTCTGTAAACCCTACACTTTCCTCCAGTGTCTGCCCACGAGGATGTGATCGGTCTCCTTCACTGTACCACCAGTATTGGAGTGACAAGTACAACAATGTGACTTAGGTTACTGGAACCAGGATCCTGCAATCCATAGCCCCTGACCCCAAAGTCAACAAACATGGAGTCAGACCCTTGGGGACAGAAAGAATCCTCATAGCCTGCCCTGTCAGTACCAGTGGTCGCACTGAAGTCACCCACGACCAGCGGTTTGTCACTTTGCAGGCACCCATCAATGGCCGATTGAAGTTGCGAATAAAATGTCTCCCTCAACTAGACATCACTCACTGGAGTTGGAGCATAAATGGAGACAACAGACAAGGCACCCAGAGAAAGGAGTGACATTGGACACCATTGGAAGGAGCTGATCCGCTGCAACAACATCTACTCCCTGAGCATGACAGTCATCAGAGTGACCCGACCGATAAAAGGCGTACCGACCTACAGAGATCAGGTAAGTCCCAGGTCTGCGCACCTCAGAGAGCGGCACCAATGAAATGTGGAGTTTATGAAGCGCCTCTGACAGCAGAGGAAGATGACCATCATGCCGGAGAGACAAGACGTTCCACACTCCTCAAATTGGGACCCGACACCTCAGCACCACACCAGTTATGATCCCCAACAGGCCTGACCTCATTGGCTCTCCAAAGGTTTTGACTCTTTCGTGGATGGAGCTCCCCACCCCCCATAATGCCTTCCTATGGGTATCTGAAGCAGAGCTACTCCCACAGAGAGCAGAAAGGAGTCCAGTCTGTCGGCTCAGAGCTGCGTGAAGTTCTTTGATGGTGGCTGGAATTCCAGTCCTGCCACCAACCCCCATGATTTCCCTACAAATTGGAGGATCGCAGTTTATTTATATTATGTTCTTATATTTAATGTCAAAGTTTCATACCATTAAAATATTTACTCTCTTTGTATTATTTCCTATTGATTGTGATGTTGCTTATACAATACAATACCATTACAACTTATTTTTGTATAGCAGTCTTCACTGACTGCAGGTGCAGAGTACTGTGAACAAATTATCAGATACAATACAGAGTGACAATAATTGAGTCCAGACGTCATAAAAAGGTTTGGGGAAGCCACCCGTATAATATCCCTGGCTGCAAAAGGCTTTCAAAGGGACAGAGATGTTCACCAGACTGAGTCCAAAACAGAACTGATTCATTGTTAAGTAAGATGGTGGTTTTAAAGTCCTGAATAGGAAGTGACATCATCAATGGGGTCGAGACCGGAAGTGACATCATTAAAGGCCCTGAAACCGGAAGTGACGTCTTCAGAGGTGCCGGAACCTTGCAGGATTTCCCGGGAGAGGTCTGCAGAGAACTGAAAAAGACAGTGCACCCCGCCGCCCCCTTGTCGGATATTTTATTACAATTATTTAAGCCCTTTATCTGCCTCCGTGTGTGACAACAGGTATAGATCATAGAAATTTCTAAATACAGAGTTAGTCCATATAAAGACACATACAAAAAACAACAGTAACTATCAATCCTTTAATGAATTGTTGGAAATTTTAAAAGACAAAAACAGACACAGTCGCAGTCCTGGAGACCTCAACCAAACGGTCGCTCGCCCTCTTCTGCTCATCCTTCTGTACAGTCGTGGCCAAAAGTTTTGAGAATGACACAAATTTGAATTTTCACAAAGTTTGCTGCCTCAGTTTTTATGATGGCAATTTGCATCGACTCCAGAATGTTATGAGAGTAATCAGATGAATTGCAAAGTCCCGCTTTGCCATGAAAATGAACTTCATCCCCAAAAAAGACATTTCCACTGCATGGTAGCCTTGCCACAAAGGGACCTGCTGACATCATTTCAGTGATCCTCTCATTCACACAGGTAAGAGTGTTGACGAGGACAAGGCTGGAGGTCACTCTGTCATGCTGATTGAGCGGTGAAGAAGGCTTCAGAGTGCCCAAGGAAGTCCAGAAAGTGCCAGGACCGTCTCCTAAAGCTGATTCAGCTGTGGGCACCACCATGACAGAGTTTGCTCAGGAATGGCAGCAGGCAGGTGTGAGTGAGGTGAAAACCTTTGGAGGATGGCCTGGTGAGTGTCAAGAAGGGAAGAAAAGAAGCCAAGAAAAACATCAGGGACAGACCGATATTCTGGGATTGGACTGCTGAGGACTGCTCGGGGAAAGTCATTGTCTCTGATGAATCCCCTTTCCGATTGTTTGGGGCATCTGGAAAAAAGAAAAGGTGAGCAGCTCTACCATTAGTCCTATGTCATGACAACAGTAAAGCATCCTGAGACCATTCATGTTACATGAGGTTGCTTCTCAGACAAAGGAGTGCAGGGCTCACTCACAGTTTGGCCAAAAAACACAGCCATGAATAAAGAATGGGACCAAAACATCCTCTGAGGGCAACTTCTACCAATCATCCAAGAACAGTTTGGTGACCAAAAATGCCTTTTCAAGCATGATGGAGCACCTGGCCATAGTTCTCACTTTTTGTCTTAAGTGGCTTGGGGAACAAAACATCGAAATTTGGGGTCCGTGGCCAGGAAACTCCCCATTGAGAACTTGTGGTCAAACCTCAAGAGGCAGGTGGACAAACAAAAACCCACCAATTCTGAAAAACAACCAAGCATTGAATACGCAAGAGTGGGCTGACATCAGTCAGGATTTGGCCCAGAAGTGGATTGACAGACAGCATACTAGGGCAAATTGAAAAAGAAAGAATGGCCAACACTGCAAATATTGACTCTTTGCATAAACTTCATGGAATAAAAAGACTTTGAAACTTATAAAATGCTTGTAATTCTACTTCAGTATATCATAGAAAATCTGACAAAAAGATCTAAAAACACTGAAGCAGCAAACTTTGTGAAAACCAATACTTGTGTCATTCTCCAAACTTTTGGCCATGACTATATATTAATAATAATAATAATAATAATTACTATTATTGTTTATATTTTTATAGTAGAGTCTATGTTGGATTGCAGAGTCTGATGAATCTTTCAATCCAATGATTCCAATGCTCCTTTATCAGAAATGATTTTTCCATTGACGCTAGATCTGTGGTACCAAGTTCCACATTAGGAAATTGAGAGGAGCAGCAGAATAGAAGAGGACTAGTAATGTTTTCTAAGTACCGTATATAGGAGATAAGTTCTCCCGCAGATAAGTCGGGACTTGATTTTACTGTATAATTTCTGGTATTTTATAATGTCGCTCGTATAAGTCAAATGCAGAAAATTCATGCTATTGGTATAAAAGATTTCAATATGCTAACGCCAACCTGAGAGAGTAACCATGGAGCACATGGTCTTTTGTTTCTATGTGCGTGAGGCAATGCGCTGTATCAGCGTGTGCTCCTATTCTCTCTCTGTCTCTCTCTATTGTGCCTACGTGACCACACGGCAATACCCGAACTATTCCGAAGCAATGTTTGCACTGATTTGTGTTTTTTTGTATCTCACACCCTCATACACCTTTATCGTAAGATCATCCCATATCTACGATGGAGCGTTCGTTTAGGAAAAAATGTGAAGCTGGTTTTAAATTAAATGTCATTGAAGTAGCAAAATAAATTGGCAACTGTGGTGCTGCAACAAAATTCGATGCGTCTGAGAAACTGGTGCGAGATTGGAGGAGGCAGGAAGATGGAAAAAAAAATTAAGTGTCGCATTTTTGAACGGGCGTATAAGTCAGGGTCTGATTTTATGATCGATTTTTCAGGTTTCAAGACCCGACTTATATGTGAATACATACAGTATTTTGCATCATAAATAATTTTTTTGCCAAGAGCAGAAGAATGGCGAGTGCCAGCCATGACCATAAGCACTCACACCACTCAATTTGGGGACCGTTTTTTACGTCCAGGACCCTAAGCTACTCACCTGCCATTCATACTGACAACCACTTGTGTGGACTTGATGTGCATCGTTTGAAGTTGTATTAAATGTTTGGTTTTGTATTGTCACACACTTTTGCATGGGATGCAGCTAAAGGGCTCAAAAGAATGTAATTCCACGCCAGGTCAGGGAGTGGCAGAGTGCAATTAATTAATCTTTCTCTTTAATCCCTGCAGATCAAACAATGGAAATTTTGCCTGAACCTGATGACACCATTTCCAGTTCCAGGCTTGATGACATTACCTCCGGGCCCGATGACGTCACTTCCGGTTCCGGGTGCTTATGACATCACTTCCTTTGACCGACCTTAAAAACAGGCCATCTTCTTTCTGTTGCTCGTTTTTTTTTTTTTTTTTTTTTTACATTTTTTAATAAATTTATTGATTTTATTGAATTCACACAACATTCCATACAAATAGATCAATTTTACAAGAATAGGATTGAAAACAAATCAGCCCCCACACCTGAGAAAGAGAGCATGGGCAGCAGAATAAAACTTAAACCTAGTAAAAATAAGTAAATAGATAAATTAATAAGTGAATATAGATAAATTGGAGAAGAAAAAAAGGAATAGGGAGAGAATCTGCTTCCTTAGTGCTTTAAAAGCTTATTCTAAAATGTTATTGATCAGATCCTGCCAGGTTTTGAAAAATTTCTGCGCAGATCCTCTAAGTGAGAATTTGATTTTTTCCAATTTCAAATAATATTTAACATCAGTTACCCAATGACTTAAAAGGGGAGAGTTAGGGTTCTTCCAGTTGAGCAAGATAAGTCTGCGTCCCAATAGTGTAGTAAAGGCGATCACAGTTTGTTTGTCCTTCTCCACTTTAAGCCCCTCTGTGAGCCCACCAAACACAGCTGTTAGTGGATTAGGAGGGATTGTGATGCCCAGGCTGTCTGAAAGGCATTTAAAAATTTTGGTCCAGAATGATGTTAATGTGGTTCAGGCCCAAAACATGTGACCCAGTGAGGCTGGAGCTCGATTGCAGCGTTCGTAAGTTGGATTTTGCCCTGGAAACATTTTGGATTTTTAAGCGAGACAGATGTGCTCGATATATAATTTTGAGTTGTATAATTGTATGCTTTGTGCATATGGATCTCGAGTGAATTCTCTGCATTGCTACCTTCCACTCCTTTTCTGAGATGTTGAGTGAGAGATCCTTTTCCCACTTTTCTCTTGGATCTTTGAAAGGGAGGGACTGTAAAATGGTTTTATAAATTGCAGAGATGCTGTCTAAGTCCTTGAAACTGATCAATGTATTTTCCAGCATAGAGGGAGGTGGGAGGTGAGGAAAATCGGGCAGGTTCTGTTTAACAAAGTTTCAAATTTGAAGATAGTGAAAGAAATGTGTTGCTGGAAAGTTAAATTTAGAATATAATTGTTCGTAGGATGCAAAGACGTTGTCTATATAAAGATCTCTAAGTGATTTAATCCCAAATGTTTTCCAGACATTAAAAACTGCATATGTTTGCGAGGGTTGAAAAAGGTGGTTCTTGTGCAGAGGTGCCACAGATAAAAGATTCTCTATCTTAAAATTCTTCCTACACTGGTTCCATATTTGTTGCTCAGTTCTGTTTTGGACTTTGTGGGAACCAGCCTCGACACGGACAGACACCAAGACAGCTTATGTCCAAAATACACACGTTTTATTTGTTTCTTTAAGTACAGTGCACCAATCACTCACAGTCCTTCCATCTTCCTATTCTCGCTGCCTCCATTCCTCTCTTGTAAGCTTTGTCACGCTCCCTCCCAACTCTGGCGCCTCGAATGGAGTGAGGCGGCTCCTTTTATGCAGTACCCAGATGTACTCCTGATGATCTTCTTGTAGTGCTCCATAAGCACCCGGAAGCACAGCGGATGTGTCTGCCTCCTGGCCTAACAGCACTTCCTGTCATGGTAGAAGTGCTGCAGTCCACATCTCTTGGAATGTCCGGGTAGACCCTGGTGGAGGTCAGGTACCCCAACCGGGTGGAGCTTCCCTGCCCTGAATGTGTGGCCCACATGTGAACCAGGGTGGTTGCCCTCTTGTGTCTCGGGGGAGGTATTGGTCCTCTCCCGGTCCTTCTACCTTCCAGGCATTCTGTAATGAAACTTGTATCTTATTGGCTAATTTTTGCAGCCTTATTTCAAGTATACGGGTCGCTGCCCCAAACCTTTTTCTTGTGTCACAACGTATTCTTCCACAGTATTTATAGCTTGTTCAAGTTCTACTATTGTCAATAGTTTATAGGACACACACAAGAAAGAATCTCATTCTACTGTGGACACACGACAATAAAGCAGAACGTGAATTTGAACTTCACCAACAGATCAGACCAGACAAAACAAAAATGGCCATGAAGCGCAGTTTGGAACTTGGCATGCCACACACTGTTACACTTTGATTTTAGTGTTCATAATGTGTTTCAGTGTATGAACAGAATATTAAAAAGTGTGGAGATGGAGTTTGTTTTATTTTTCTAAAAGAATTGATATGAAATCATAAAAAGCATGGATTCAAACACCAATATGAATCAGAGTTGGCTACCCAAAGATAAAAGGCAAAAGTCTGTCACAGTGGAATGCACTGCATAAGCCCTGCAGCAAAGCCATTCCTGCTAAAGAGAATAAAGAAGTAAAGTTCAAAACAAAAAAAAAAGAAAGAAAGAAAGCCAGTAGCAGCTAACACAATTCTTAGGGGAGAAAAAAAAGAAAAAAACACACAGCTCTGGCATGAATTGGCTGCTGTTCTCAGTTCAGCTGAGTGAGGACAATCACAATTGAAAAGAAAAAAGAAATAAAAACTCCCAGCATCCTCGGCACGCAAGTGAGAGTTTGGTAGGAAATGACAGAAGGTAATAAGCAGAACAAATCTTAACCAAAAACCATGGAGAGCCGTCCATCAAACAAAGGGAGAAGAAAAGAAAAGGCTCTAAATGGTCTTTTTAAAAGAACATTGACAGGAACAAAGCCTCAAGTTACAGATGAAGCTCTGAAAATGTTACAAGTAATCAGTGAAGTTTAGGTCTTTAAAAAAAAAAAGATCTGGTTAATTGAAACCAAGAAAGATGATACAATGTTACAAATTTAAATGTCCAAATAAAAACATTGTAACTTTAAAGGCTGCCCTTACCGTATGAAGTTACAAAGAGCATATGGGAAACAAACCTCCGAAATATGGGCAGAGATTTTGAGACACAGCAGAGGGTGCACCATGGACACCCAAAGGGAAATCTTGTTGTCAGCTGAGCAACAGCTGTAACATTTACATTTAGATAGATAGATAGATAGATATTGTACTATACTGTATAGATACTATACTGTATACTATCTATACTGTGTATAGATTTACTGTAGAGTAAATGAGTGAGTGAGTGAGGGGTGGCTGGCATCCTTATCTGGATGGGATGCCCTCATGATATTATGATATCGGGAGACAGCATCTGTGGGGCATCATCTACCCTGGACTGCTAGATGGCAGCTCCCGTCCAACAGTTTTCCACACAGCATCATGGGAACTGGGGTTCTTGGACTCGGCCCTGTTGGGTTCCAGAGGAGATGTCAGGGGTTGCTGTGGGGACTGGGGAGGAAGAGATGAAGAAAAGATAAAAACAAAGACAAAGAGAATTGCTATGTGCTGCTTATGCTTTGTACTGTGCATTTGATGTTGTGGGAAATGCTTATGGGAAGCGTTTCACACCAATAAATCCTCTTGTTTCATTGGGACTTGAGTCCAGAGCCTGTAGGTTTTGGGTGCTTGGGGAACTAGAGTGCCTCTTACAGTCCACAACAGATAGATAGATAGATAGAGTGAGTGAGTGAGTGAGGGGTGGCTGGCATACTTAACTGGATGGGATACCCTCATGATGTAATGATATGGGGTGACAGCATCTGTGGGGCATTGTCTACCCCGGACTGCTAGATGGCAGCTCCCATCCAACAGTTTTCCACGCAGCATCATCATCGGAACTGGGGTTCTTGGACTCTGCCCTGTTGGTTTCCACTGGTGATGTCAGGGGGTGCTTGGGGAGCTGGAGCGCCTCTTAACATCCACAACAGATAGATAGAAAGATAGATAGATAGATAGATAGATAGATAGATAGATAGATAGATATTGTCATACATGTGTGCTTGGGAGGTAGTTAAAGGGCCTGAATGAAAGTAATTCCATGCCAGAACAGGTGGTGGCAGAGTGCACTAACTCTTTCTCTCACTTCTCTGCTGCCAGTTACGGGAAATTCCGCCTGGCCCCGATAACATCACTTCCAGTTCTGTGCCTACCAATGATGTCACTCCAGGTCCCACTGACATCACTTCCGGTGCCGGACCTACTGATGATGTCACTTCTGGTCTCAGCCTCAACAACACCACTTTTGGTTCGGGCCCCAATGATGACGTCACTTCCACCCCTCTCCTTTAAAGCCGCCATCTTTGTGCCAGGAAATCAGTTCTGTTTTGGACTCAAACTTGTACACAACTGTACACCATTGAAACCAATTTTGCAGCCAGGAAACAATATACGGGTGGCTTCCCTAAACCTTTGTATAGCTCTTGCCTATTCTTGTGACGACAGATAGATAGATAGATAGATAGTGTGAAACTAGCAGACACTGAGCTACCAGAATTGTTGGGGAACCAGTGGACCCTTGTTTAATGCAGGTTGGAAAAAGGTCAAACAAACAGCATGTGAGGGTACTAAACAGTGGAAATTAAGATGTTTTCCTGTGCAGTCTGTCTCAGTTGCCTGACCATCTACTTCCAGTCCCCTATGGTTTTATTTGCTGGTTCCCAGAAGGGGTGGGTCTTAATGACATGGAACTGGGAATGCCATCATTTGTCTTCCATACCATGTTCCCCTCAAATGCAGATTTTTTAAAATGCTCCAACTTTCAAGCCAACTAAGTCTTCAAACCCACCTGAGTGTTATGCCAGTATTTTTACCCAGGACATAATACCTCAAACTCTCGCATGAATGTTACTTTACCTTTCTTCAAGACCAGCCTCAGCCTCAGACCCCTGAGGTTGTGACAACTACAGTCTTAAAGTTTGGAAGGTAGCGGTCTATACTGATTTGATCCCAGCAAGGATTTCAGAGAGGCGGCACTGGGGTGAACCGCCTGATGACTGCGGGTCTCTTTTATGTGTAACCTCAGTGCACAGAAAAAAAACACCAGACCGGAGTTATAACAAAAAAAGGCCACCCACTGCTCGTGTTGCCGGGAAAAAAAAATTGGGTGACATAGGTCAAAAGCATACTTTCAGAGATGAAGGCTTGACAGAAGGAGGAGAAGATTCAATAAAAAAAAAACAGAATTTGAGAAGCCAGGAGAAAATGAAGGGCTAGTAAGCTGCAAACTCAAATACATGAGCATTACCCAAGCTAAAACCTCCTGTATAATACAATCTCTCTTTGCTGAGGAAGCACAAACATTATGAAAGACAAATAAATGCATTCAGAAATATTGAATTTAGGTGGCTGTATTTCCATAATTGAAAATAAATGAAAGCAGTTCGATATCATCAAAGCAGATAAAGCAAATAAAAAAAGTTAAATCTATAAATATTAAGTTTTTATATAGCATTGCAGTACTAGGGTCTTGTGCCGTGTTAGCCATTATGGATGTAGTGAGAAGTCAAGCAAAACGACACCTTTTATTGGCTAACTAAAAAGATTACAATATGCAACAATTAAAATGTCAGATTAGGGGCCTGAGTTGCCTCGAAAGCTTGCATATTGAAATCTTTTTAGTTAGCCAATAAAAGGTGTCATTTTGCTTGACTTCTCATTACATTGCATTGAAAAATATACACACAAACGAAAACATCTGATGTGGCCAGTACAAGACCTTTTCAATATTTACAATGTGAATATTGGGGCGTTCAATAATTTATCTACTGTACCTCAGTAGGAAAGAAAAGAGTTTTTGAAAAATGTTTATTTCTTCGGTAGCACTTTATAATAACTTTCATTAATTGCATTAACAAGCATCATATAATGTTTAACAGATCATGACTTTATGTTCATTCAATTAGTTATCAATGCTATTAAATGATAATTCATACATTAGGTAATGTACTTTTACACATCTAAAAATCCATCCATCCATTATCCAACCCATTTTTTTTGTATGAAAATGTGCTATATAAATAAATGTTGTTGTTGTTGTTATATCCTAACTACAGGATCACAGGGGTCTGCTGGAGCCAATCCCAGCCAACACAGGGTGCAAGGCAGGAAACAAACCCCGGGCAGGGTGCCAGCCCACCGCAGGCCCACATCTAAAAATGATTTAACAAATGGTTAGTAAGGCATTTTTTTACTGTTTGTTAGCACATTAACTCATGTTGACACTGCATTTACTAATGTCTAGCGGATTAGGGACAAATCTCTCTATTATAAAAAAATGATTTTCTCAGAGACACTTTAATGTCCCACGAGACAAGGCAGTGAGACAAAAGGACAGCTGCTGCACTGGCTTTTAAATGATCGACAAGCAGCACGACAAGCAGAACATGCAGCTCGATGGCAGCAACAGCAGCAAGACAGCAGCTGATCTGACCGCATCTCCTTAGCGTGCGTTCAGCTCCCCCTTCACAACGTGAGAGGCCGAGATGGCGTGCCGCGGGAACGGGGTGGGTGAGTGAAGCGAGCAGGGGACACAGCCTCCTAGTATCTTTAAATATTAGTTACGCATGCTTTATTTCTCATATGCAAGTGTGTGGTTCATGAGTTGTACCATCTGTAAAACTGGTTATTTAATGTTCTGGCCTTCTTGTAATACTGCAAGAATTTTTGCCAACTTTCACACTTTCATTGTTTTCAAATCAGTTATTCATGAATTGTAGATGTTTTAAACAATCTGTAATTGTAATTTGTAATCATTTGTGCATTTTTATAAATCCCTAACCCTAATTCATTAGTTGTAAATGTTTTTTGCAGTGCCCATATGTTTCATGGAGATGCAACTTGAATGATATAATAACACAATCAAATTTTTTTTTTTTTATTTTGATCGCAAGGTATTAGCAATACTATTTCTTTATGATGAAAAAGGAATATACCTTATATACTCACAGATAAGTTCTCTGGCAGATAAGTTGGGACTTGATTTTATCGTATAGTTCAGGTATTTTATAATGTCGGTCATATAAGTCGAATGCAGACAACTCACGCTATTGGTCCAAGAGATTATCATATGCTAAGGCCCACCTGAGAGAGTGACCACAGAGCACACGGCCTTTCTTTTTCTATGTGGGTGCGGCAATGCGCTGTATCAGCGTGTGCTCCTAACCTCTCTCTGAATTGTGCCTATGTGACCATAATACCCGAACTATTACGAAGCAACGTTTGCACTGATTTGAACAATTTTTCAGGTATCAAGACCCAACTTATACGTGAGCATACACGGTAATTTGTTTTAGAATGTACTGTATTACAGATCTATTTTTGAGGGAATAAGCATGATGTTTTGATTCAAACTAAGATGTTCCTGCCGTTAATTTCTGTTACAACAATAAAACTAAACCGCTCAACTAACTACTCCTTGTTGCTTTCTTCAGCAGGGCACAGACCTGGTCATGAAGCCCAGAGTGCCCATTAATGTATCAATTACCCTTTTATACACCTTTATAATGCATGAATAGTTGCAACTTTAGATTTGGTGCTGCAAAAACCTCCACAGTTAATGAATGTTTATAAACATGTGCAATCCTGTATAATATATGAAGAATTAGATTGGGTACTGCAAAAACATTCACAACAAATCAATAAATCTTTTGTAAAAATGCACAAATTATAACAATGGTCAAATTGTTTAAAACATCTACAATTCAGGAATAACTGATTTGAAAACATGTAAAGTGTGAAAGTTCACAAAAATTCTTGCAGTATTACAAGCAGGCCAGAACATTAAATGACCAGTTTTACAGATGGTACAACTCATGAACCACACACTTGCATATGAGAAATAAAACATGTGCAACTAATATTTAAAGATATTTGTCCCATATCCACTAGACATTAGTGAATGCAGTATCAACACAAGTAATGTACTAACAAACGGTAAAAAGTGCCTTACTAACCATTTGTTAAATAATTTATAAATGTGCAAAAGTACATTACCTAATGTTTGAATTAACAAGTAATTAAATAATACTTGTTAATGCTGTATTAATGAAAGTTATTATAAAGTGCTACCAATTTTTCAATATAGTCCCCTGATAGCTCCATCCACTTTTCTCACATTTTTAACCCCTTTAAAAACTGACATCTTCATCACTTGAAAACCGCTGTGCATGGAGAGATTTCTTCAAAACTCAGTAGAACAGGAAATAATCTGAGGGAGCCAGGTCAGGACTGTAGGTTGGATGGTTCGGCTGGTGCAATCCACATTCTCAGATGGCAGCCTGCAATTGATGTGATATGTGAACCGACGCATTGTTGTGAAGAAGCTTACTTAATTCACATGAGGACTCTCCTGATCTCTTGTCTCTTGAAATGTTAGACTCGCAATGAGCCACAACTGTGCAGGAGTAACCTTGAGACCTGTCACAACATCGCCAGACTTGTTTCAAGAAGCTTGCTATTTTCTTTCGCACACAGGTAGATAAATTATTGAACACCCCTCGAATGGTATTTGTAGACAACCACTATTAGATTTGATATGATTAGATAGTAACACTTTATTTTCAGTCCGGCAAAAATGCATCAATTACTTATTTACTCGTGAAACAAGACCAAAGCAAACACTTCTTTGGGCCTTCCTAAAACTTTTAAAACATCAGTAAAGTGTTTATTCACCTCTACAATTCAACTTACTTAGAAAACTTCACTTTGGAGTGGTCTGAAGTGGATTAACGGAGAAACACTTCTGTTGATATTACATATTTAGTATAACACCTTTAATAAGTCATTTAACCAGCAGGTCAGTAACCCACACTGCACAGAGATGGATAATCGATCAAATGATGTTTTATGAGTGTTATGAAGGCCTTTGTTAAGGTCTTGTGGGCATCAATATAAAATAGTGGAAGTTCAGGGTGTTGTTTGTTAATTGGTGCAGAATTGGCTCAAATACAGGAAGCAGATGGTGATGATGCCCTGTCAGAAGTGGGTGATGTTAAGTGTGGCATACAGCTGGGGTTAGTGTTATTTTTAAAATATATAAATACTTTGGATATTAATATAAGTAACAAGTTAGTTAAGTTTGCAAATGATACCAAGCTCGGTGGACTGGCAGATAATCTTGAATCCATTGAGTCATGGGCTTGGGCAGATTTGTGGCAAATTAATATAATGTCTGTAAAATGAAGTATGGGGTTCTTCCAGATGGGTTTAAAGCGGAGGAAGACAAACAAATTGTGAT
>JANRMT010062820.1:27204843-27216900 GCA_026402145.1 Polypterus bichir lapradei
TTCGGTTGGTGCTTTCAAGTGTACCGAAATGGCCAAATATTTTACACCTTTCGACAACCGCCAATGCCTCTTAAACATCTTACATTCACAGGTGACGATTTCAGTAGTGGACACTTTGATGTTTATGAATGTTTAAACTCTCAAAAGTTGGATGTGAAGTTATCGATGAAACCGGTTGTAAGCTTACAACGCTTGACAGATGCCGAATGTCACTTCAACACAAGTCCTGCAAATACTGTCGTAATTGAAACAAACCATGAACCTCAAACTGATTATGACAGCAGCTATCCAAGCTGTGAGATTTGAGACAAGATTACTGTTCACATGGCCAACTGTAAGTTGCATGCTCAAGAGTAAGCTCAGTGCACAGCTTGGTCATGTTACAACCGGAGGGCCGAACTGACAACTTGGTATACAAAGAGATCCTTAACAAATACTTATTGGCATATTTTCCCTCAGTTTAAAAAGGTTAAATTTTCTTCTTAATAAAAATTTTAATGCAGTACTTCGCCACTGCGAAGCGCGGGTATTTTTCTAGTAATATATAAAATAACATTATTATTATTATTATTATTACTACTACAACTACTACCACTACTACTAATGATGATAATAATATAGTAGACCAGGGTATCAATTTTCTGTTGCTTTTTGTTACTTGATAGAGCCAACAGTATCACTTGTGACATATGATACAACAACAAAAACAGCAATCTTCCTACTACTACGACTACTACTACTACTACTAATAATAATAACGTATAAAATAACATTATTATTATTATTATTATTATTATTATTATTATTACTTCTACTACTACTACTACTACTAATGATGATAATAATATTGTAGACCAGGGTATCAATGTTCTGTTGCTTTTTGTTACTTGATAGAGCCAACGGTATCACTTGTGACATGTGATTAAGCAATATCAAAAACAGCAATCTTACTACTACTACTACTACTACTTCTACTGCTACTTCTACCTGTAATAATAATAATAATAATAATATATAAAATACCATTTTTACTACTACTACTACAAACATATATAATATACATATTCTGGTGTGGTGGAAGTGCTGGCATCCATGGCTCCCCAATCCTCCGGGCGGCCCCCGGTGGTGACCACTCACCCCAGTAGGATTGATGCTCGGTTCCCCTCAGCTGCCCTCTTATGGCCCAGGAAAGGTATAATCCTTCTCCCGGTCCGTCCTGCTGGGCATAATCCCCCAGACGTCAGCCACAATATATATATATATATATCCATCCATTAACAAACCCGGTATATCCTAACTACAGGGTCACAGGGGTCTGCTGGAGCCAATCCCAGCCAACACCGATTTGGTTGTGACCCTAAGTAATTTCCACCATAGGATTGTATGTAAATACAATTAATCCATTCCAAACTGTACGAGCTGTATGTAAATATATTTTTTTTAAAGATTTTTAAGCACAAAAATAATTAATTATACCATAGAATGCACAGTGTAATAGTAAACTAAATGTAAAAACATTGAATAACACTGAGAAAACCTTGAACAGAGAAAACTAACCTTGCAGTCTCTTTAAAAGCAAGCCTGGTGCATTCTTTAACTTCATTCTTGCGCTCTCTCTCTCTCTCTCTCTCTCACTCGTTCTCTCGCGCTCTCTCTCTTGCTCGCTCTCGTGCTCTCTCTCTTGCTTTCTCACACACTCCCTCTTGCTCGCTCTTGCGCTCTCTCTCTCTCTCTCTCTCACTCGCTGCACAGGGAATGCACATTGAGAGATTGAACACATGCAGTAATCATCAGCGTGTACGAACCGGAAGGGAAACTGGCTTGTTCGTCACCCGAGTGTGTGGTCGTGAACAGATGCAAAAGTCTGGCGAACTTTTTGGTCATAACCCGATTTGTACATGGTCTGAGATGTTCATGACCCGAGGTTCCACTGTGTATATATATATATATATATATATATATATATATATATATATATATATATATATATATAAAATCTAACGTCTCTCTGTCTATCTGTATGCCTGTCCTCTTTTCACGAGGGAACTACTTAACAGATTTAGTATCAGGTTTTTTTCTATAATTTGCTTGAACATTCTGGTTGATTTTGCAACTTCTCTCATTGCGCTAAGTATCATAGTTCACTTGCTTTATTTGCAAGAATCTGAGAGACAGGCTGCGGGCCGAGGGGAGGGGGAAGTGGGTGCCAGCCTCCATTCAAGCTGGTCTGATGCGGCATTGGCGAGAGAGTTTTAATCTCTCACATTCCTCTAATCGTGACAGACATGCCCTTTCAATTCAAGAGATTTCAGTTCCCGGTGAAGCTTTGCTTTTCAGTGCCAATTAACAAGACCCTGGGACAGACGCTAAAGTTGGCCTGGCTTGATCTTAGCTCACCAGGCTTCTCGCATGGTCAGTTTTACGTCGCTTTCTATCAGGTTAGTTACCCAAGAAACTTATATGTCCTCATCCCTGATAACAAAACAAAAAATATTGTATATCAAGTGGCCTTTGGATATTAAAGCTATCAATATAAATTATTCTCAATAGCAATTACATTTTATAATTTATTTTATTGATTTTTAAAGTTTGTCCTGTTTCAGTACTATGTGGGCAGAGCCAAAGGGGACAGCTAGTAATATATAAAATAACATTACTACTTCTACTACTACTGCTACTACTAGCAATAATAATAATAATATATAAAATACTATTACTACTAATAATAATAAAATGAAAACTACTAATACTATTACTGAACATGCTTAATAAGTGTGCTTAATGCAGTCAATACAGGGTCAAAGTCAAGCTGAATAGTTAGATATTTAAAAAATGAACTTTTGAATATATCACTTGTACTTATATGAATTTAGCTACATTTTGTTTTGTCCTTCCAATAACAGCAGAGAGCTGTGAATCAGTAATGTTAACAAGCCACCCAAAAAATGAATCAGCAATTGAAGTTCATCTAAGTCGATTGCTCTTTTTTGCACGTCAAAGTTACTTGCCTGGTGTTTTCCCAGAATTCAACTGATAACAAACAGGTAGACGGCACAGCCCGTGTGTGCTGGTGACATTTACAAATGTGTCTTCAAACCAGCAACGCTCAAGAGGACTTCATATGTTGACTAATCTTAGGAGCCTTTAAGACCGTGTGTAGGTCCAGAGTTCCCTATGGTGGTAATAAATCATCCACAACCATGTGCTATAATAGTAGATAATATCCATTAAACACTCGATATTAAAACTATTGCACAGAATGATATTAATACTCCAATGTTACTTTAATAACTTTAGTTTAGTGGCGATTGATGTAACGTTTTCTAGCCTATTGGAAGATACGCAAATTTAGCATCAGAATGAGCCTCTTCTTCATGCTTTCATTTATTTATTTTTTGTCTTTTCTGTGCCTCTGACTGGTGTTGACCTGAAGCCATCTCTCTGCTCATCAACAGAAAATGATCACAACTGGTGATTGTCACTGGCATCAATTTGATTATTCACGAAACAGCAGCTCTCTTCCATCAGTCCTTGGATCACGGGCCCCTCACACCGTGTATGACGTGCGTATAGGAAGGGGTGGCTCTGAAGGTACCTTTAGTCCGGTTACATTGATTCACCATTAGATTATAGGATGGCCTGCAGAAGTCTCCAATTAGAAGTATCATCATTTTGTTAAATGATATTTAGCTTGTATCCACACAGTCCAACCTTCACACTCTAAATAAGAATCACTGGTGACAAAACCCAATTGTCTGTCCTTCCATCCATCTTCCAAACGTAGTTAATTCAAATCCAGTCATGAGAGCGAAAGAACACACTGTGAAAGAACAACCATGGATGGGCTGCCAGACCATTACAGCAGTTCACACCTGTTACGTCGCTAAAGCAAAATTACATAACCTACAATATCTAGCAACAGTTGTTCTGAATATTTAGCCTTCTTTTCCAAAGTCATCATCCCAGAGTGACAGATAAGTCATTACACAGGATATTAAGATGAATTGAGCTTCAATATTTCATCTGTCAGCTTTTATTGATAGCGTTCCTTATCACAAATGAGATCGGACTGGAGGTGCATGCGTCTACATGTGCCTGATATTCCTCATTTCTAAACCTTTAATTTCCAGCTGCCAAATACTTAATCGGATGATTTTCCAAGCATCACTGCGTGTCAATGAAAATCTATTTATTTATCACTGCATGGCTAAATGTTAATCAATTTATATTTTTGGTAAGATTTAAGATTTTAATTTACCTCACTGTAAAACTGTAACAATTGAGTAATGCATCAAGGCTCCTCTTCCATAAATGAAACAGTGACACTTTAGTTACGGTATCTATTATAAGCAGCTATTAACAGTCGGCAGATTTTAATACAGTCTATATCCACGTTAATAAACCGATAAGTGACTGTGTGTTGGTCCAGTTGTTAAGTCTCTTTCATTCCTACTGATGGCACATTACAAACATTCGCACTGCTTTTAAGAAACCCATAGTAATGGTATATAACAGAGACGTATGCATTGCGTTTGTCATTCCAACAGATGGCCATGTCACCCTGTCATTTGGTTTCCCTATGCAGTTTACTAAAACAGAGACACAGTAAGGAGACCTGGGTTTGCTTCCCGGGTCCTCTCTGCGTGTTCTTCCCGTGTCTGCGTGGGTTTCCTCCGGGTGCTCTGGTTTCCTCCCACAGTCCAAAGACATGCAGGTTAGGTGAATTGGTGATCCTTAATTGTCCCCTAGTGTGTGCTTGGTGTGTGTGTGTGTGCCCTGCGGTGGGCTGGCGCCCTGCCCGGGGTTTGCTTGTCCCTGTGTTGGCTGGGATTGGCTCCAGCAGACCCCCGTGACCTCGTAGTTAGGATATAGCGGTTTGGATAATGGATGGATGAATTGGAATATGTTGTAAATATGTAACAATACTCCATACTCTTGTTATTACTCTACAGAAAAAAATGTACATTTCTTTGATGATTCATTTGCTCCGCCCCTGCCTAAATGTCAAACTCCGCCCATGGAGGAAACACCAAGGAAGATTGGAAAGGTTAACACGTTCACTGCCACAGTGAAAATCAGTAACTTTGCTCCCTACACAATCAAGGTGTTATTTTAATACACTAATTAAGTGCATTTTATTTTTCAGCAAAATTCAATATAAAAAAAAATTCTATTTGTGTTACCTGTCGGCCGACAGAACAGGAACTTCTTTGCATGATAACTTGGCTGGATCCGACAAGTTAGACAAATTGTTGCAATTGAACGTCGTTCATAGTGGTTCGGGGTGGGGGTTGAATTCTATTTCATTAGTTTTCTCTTTTTTTGGTCCTGCTTTCTTATTTTTATATTTTTTATGGTTTTTTTCATCTTTTTGTATTAGTTTGACTGTGGAGTCAGTTATACAATAAATTCGACTAGATTTTATGCAATTGTATTTCCTTTAAATGAAATAAAATTAAAACAAATGAACTTCATAGTGATGAGACGTTGATTGTTGAGAGATATTCAGTTGGTCACTTTCTCCAAGGGTGTCACAGTGGCGGCACACTGCCTCGC
Source organism: Polypterus bichir lapradei (assembly GCA_026402145.1). Classification (NCBI taxonomy): domain Eukaryota; kingdom Metazoa; phylum Chordata; class Cladistia; order Polypteriformes; family Polypteridae; genus Polypterus; species Polypterus bichir. The sequence goes on from JANRMT010062820.1 coordinate 27,210,400, forward strand.
AGTTAGGAGACCCGGGTTCGCTTACCGGGTCCGCCCTGTGTGAAATTAGCGTGTTCTCCACGTGTCTGCGTGGGTTTCCTCCCACAGTCCAAAGACATACAGGTTAGGCACATTGGCGATCCTGAATTGTTCCTAGTGTGTGCTTGGTGTGTGTGTGTGTGCCCTGTGGTGGGCTGGCGCCCTGCCCAGGGTTTGTTTCCTGCCTTGTGCCCTGTGTTGGCTGGGATTTGCTCCAGCAGACCCCTTTGACCCTGTAGTTAGAATATAGCGGGTTGGATAATGGATCAATGGATGGATAAATGATATTGTGACATGTCTTGCCACTGGCTGTAGGGAGTGGAAGCAGTGTTGGTATGGAGTCTTGGGGGAACACACTTTGTAAGGGCTTGGGGCACCTCCCAAGAGAGAGCGGTGTGACAGGGATCAGGGTTAATTAACCCTTGAACCGCCAGAACCAGCTATAGTCACTTCCCAGTGCAATTTGCTAGCATGCCGGAGCTGATCAGTCTGTGCCGTCCATTCGTTAAGCAGCCAGCTCATGACCACTGGTGCCCCCTAGCGAATCAGCATCACTGTCCCTGGGATTCAGCCGCTGCACTAGATGAGCCTGCCAGCATCAGCGTTGGCCGTTGTGTGCTTGCGTGCAGCCAGTTCAAGCGCAGTTGGCACAGTCAGTGTGTGATGTGGAAACATGTCCCCATAGCAAGTTGCTGCTGACACCGGTACACACTCTGAGTGTCCAGCGGCACAAAACACAATAAAGGTGGTTAAACATCGTCATGAAGGTAACAGGGAAAAAAAACCCAAAAAAAACGAGAACGAAGGGTTTTAAATATAAGGACTTACCGTCGTTCGTTAGCATGTGAAGGGAGGGGGTTACTGTCGTTCCTTATTCTCCAGCTGTCTCCTTACAAATAAAGACGCAAGCACCAGTCCAGATGCCATTTTAAACATGGCGCTTTGATCTGGCCCTTGTGCCGTGCTTAGGAATCTGGGAAAAGACAGGGGAGGGAGGTTTTTTAAAAGTCATTGAGTCATTGGTTTAACTTTCTTTTTGAGTTTGCTATTTCTGAGATCACAGATGTAGGAAAGCGCTATTGGTTTGTTGATATTGTTTCTTTTGAGCAGCGTTAGGTTCAGTTTGGCTGGGAAGCCTTTGGGTAATTTTTGGCCCCTGAAACAGAATACGGTTAGTGCCGTCCTACAGCAGTGGGCTCCGAGAAAGAAATGACAGCAGCTTTATAAGGTGTGGGACATTGGCCATTGGGGGGGGGGGGGTCATTTAACTGACTGATTTTTACAGAGGTGTGCATGGGCTGCTTGTGGGGAGAATAAGGGCTCATTTATACTTTATGCTCAGAACGCATACGCATGCATCATGGCTGCCACGTGTTTCCAGCGTTCATTTGACGCGTCCTCTGAGCGGGTCCTCAGAAATTAAGGTGACGCGTGCACGAGTTACAGTACCAGCAAAAAGTCGGGGGGGCACAGTGTGATAAAAGTCGGAATGTGACGTCAGAGTCATGTGACAGAAAGACGCTTTGAGGATCCTACGTGATCGCTGTGCGTGCTTCGATGTTAGATGAATGGTTCGATGCGGTGAAGCAAAATGCCGACATACAGATGCATTTGTGGTGCTTTTATATTCAAGCGTTGCATATTCCCCATCGTAATGACACAATACATTTTAAAAGTCTCTCATCAAATCAAATCAAATAGCCTTTTATTGTCAATTCACTATATGTACAGAACATACAGAAGAATCGAAGTACTGCCTCTCTCTCATCTTCGTAGTATAATAAAATCTAAAATGTTAAAAAAAGTATATACAGTAGGACCTCGATTCACGACCATAATTCGTTCCAAAACTCTGGTCGTAAACCGATTTGGTCGTGAACCGAAGCAAATTCCCCCATAGGACTGTATGTAAATACAATTAATCCATTCCAGACCATATGAACTATATGTAAATATATATATTTTTTAAGTTTTTAAGCACAAATATAGTAAATTAAACCATAGAATGCACAGCATAATAGTAAACTAAATGTAAAAACATTGAATAACACTGAGAAAACCTTGAACAACAGAGAAAACTAACACTGCAATAGTTTGCGCTATAGTGCTACCAACCGCCGGCTAAAAGCACTTTTTAAATGAGTTTTAAGCACAGGGAAAAAAATGAACATTTGAAAAAATCCGTAATTTAATAAACCACCAAGAAAAATAACATTGCAACAATGGACGCTACGAACAGATCGCTGGAAACAGAAGTGAAAACAAAATCAAGCCCAGTGCATTCTTTAACTGCCTTCCTACCTTAAAGCGTCCAGCTCTCTCTCACACTGCCTGTGTGTCTGCATCTTGGGCTGCCTCTGTGTGTGTGTGTGTGTGTGTCGCAATCTCTTGTGCGCTGCTCTCTCTGGCGCTGTCTCTCTGTGTGTGTGTGTGTCTCTCGCACTGCCTGTGTGTGTGCGCGCGCCTCTTTGTGCTGCCTGTGTGCGCCTCTCTGCGCTGCCTGTGTGTGTGCGCGCGCACCTCTCTCGCTGCTTGTGTGTGCCTCTCTCGCGCTGCCTGTGTGTGTGTGTCTGTGTGTCGCGCTCTTTCGCTCTCTCTCTTGCTCTCTCTCTCTCTCTTGCTCGCTGCACAGGAAATGCACAGGGAGAAACTGAACATGTACAAACTGAAAGGGAATCTGGCTTGTTCGTATACCGAGTGTGTGGTCGTGAACCAAGGCAAAGTTTGGCGAACTTTTTGGTCGTAAACCGAGTTGTACGTGTACTGGGACGTTCGTGAACCGAGGTTCCACTGTATGTTGTCATAGACGCCCAGGGACATTTTCCCACCGGGACGCCGGAAGAAGCAAGGGACCGGAAATGGGGACAATATTTTCCCTGGAGCTCAAGTGGGCGGCCTTCCTGGAATGCATGGGGGTCACGGAGTTGTGAAGCTCAACCCTCTGCAAAGACGGAGTCACCGCCAGGGGGCGCCCGGACATGGTTGGAACCTTGGATGGCAGCACTTCCGCCACACCAGGAACTGCTGCCGGAAAAAATTCCAGGGACACCCGGAGTGCTTCCAGGTGCTCTCTTGACAGTTTCGCCACACCAGGAAGTGACGTCAGACGGAGCACCTGGAACCCATCCGGGTCGTTATAAAAGGGCCTGCCTCCCTCAAGAAGCTGAGTCGGAGTTGGGAGGAAGAAGACGAAGCTTGTGAGGAGGGGAGTGGAGGTCATTGAGAAGAGTAAGAGAGAGAGAGAAAGAGACTGAGACTATTGGCATTTTGGTATTGTGTGTTTAATAATAGTGTGCATTTTGGCTATTTTGGTGTCTGTCTGTCTGTGTCCAGTGGCACACATTTCACAACGTATAACATATAAGATAAATAAAATTAGAACTTGTAAAGTAAACCTAAGTACAATGTCCAATAATCAGTAGTGGAAAAGCCACTTACACTAAAAAGTGAGAAGGTGCTCTATAGAGTAGCTTATGAGATGTACAAAAAAAACAGACAGTTATCAGCAGATGTAATATTGAGTCTTTATATAATACCAGCTGAAGTAGGGTACTTGGTAGATAATGACTCTTGTTACGGTCCAGTTTCAGGGGGCAAGGGGTAAAGATAGTGGACAGAGTTCAACATCCTGACAGCTTGGTTGATGAAGCAGTTTGACAGTCTTGTGGAGCGGGCATGGAGGCTCCGGTACCTTTTCCCTGAGGGAAGGGGGCTGAAGAGGGAATGTAAGGGGTGGGAAGAGTCCCCAGCAATGCTAATGGCTCTACGGGTGAGGCGGGTGTGGAAAATGTCCTTGAGGGAGGGCAGTGGGGCACCAATAATCTTACTGGCCGCATCCACTATGCATTGCAGGGACTTTTGTGCCGTCTTTTTTTTTTTTGCAACTTCACAACAGCAACATAATGTACAGAGCTGTATTTGAGCCACAGAGAAAAAAAAAATTAAAGACATGGTGAAAACGTTTATTTTGTGATTCAAGTGGAAATTCCAGCTTTAATCTCGAAATGTCCACTTTAACCTCGTAGTTTACTTTATTATTAAAGCAGACCATTGTAAACGTCTTCCCAGTTTTTAATCGCTACGAGCATCTTGGACCTGACAGCAGCAGCAAGCAGCAATAGGTCACCACACAGAACACATTAAATGTATGATATTCCAACTCTCTGCACATTTAGAATCCTTGGATTTATACTTGATATCACTTTCATAATGAAATGCATTAAAGTATGTATGTTACATTTTACAGATAAATCGTTAATTTCGTTTAAATAATGAATACTGTTCATAATTACACACATGGGGGTGACACAGTGGTGGAGCGTTAGTGTTGCTGTCTTGCAGGGAGTCACATCGCTGGTATTCCCTGCCTGGATTGTTTCTGCCTCGTGCTCAATGGTAGCTGGAATGGGATTGATGGATTTATTCACTAAACATCCTTCACAGAGATATTACGGTAAGGTGTCATCGGAAGTTAATGGCTGTTCCAGGCAATTCACAACACAGCCAAGCCAAACCTGTTCTCTCCGTGATGATATTTCGCACTGCCACCTGCTGGATTCCTCCAGATTTATGTAAAGTATAAACAGTAAAACGCTTGTGTAGCAGTAGCGTCCGCTGCAGCATGTGTCACGTCGCGTGAAGTATAAACCCGGCCTAACAGTCTCCTATTAGTCAGTTCAGCCTCCTGATTTTTTGGAAGTTGGAGGAGCTCAAATATTTAAGACTGCTTCAGAGCCTTATTTGTTAGTTAATGGTCAGGCAGTTTATTTTTTCCTAGAAAGGGAAAGATGAGGATGAAGATGAGGCCATATTTTGATTATTTAGTTGTTTTTTTTTCTCTATTATTTTTTCTTTTGTCAACGTGTGTGTTCCTGAAGCTTATGGGATTTTTATTTATTTATTTTTGTTTTCCTTTGTAAGATTTTTGTGTGCGAGTATGGACACTTTATACTGTATATTCCTGCCCCAGAACTTTACTTACCAAAGGACTGATATAATAAACAGCTGTTTTACTTTTTTCTTCTTGCCGTAATTCTTTTGTTTTGACTCTGCTGGCGTGAACTCCCAGTCCTGGTCGGTCACAAACTACGAGCAGGTTACCTACTCCCGTAGGTAGCTTGTGATATTTTGGTGGCAGCAGTGGGATTATTTGACGATATTTTGGATTTACTCTGTTTTATAGAACAACTTTATATTTTTTTACCACTAGACGCAGTGAATATTTTGGCATATTTACTTGCAATTTCAATATCCGGTGTTGAATAGACTCCAGATCCAAACAGTGCATGAGGACCTGCTAAATATTCTCCTTGAATGATACCATCACTTCCTTGTTTACTTGTACCATGATAGGAAACTGGCCATTCACCCTTTACGGACTCTTGCTGATATCCTGTTTTACTAGCACCAAGCCACTTATCATCTTCATATTTTCCCAAGACTTTCAGTGCAACTCGGACCCATACACATGGCCGCACATATTCTTCTCATCCCTGTTCAAATCTTCTACTGTCTTTTATGTGTGTGAAATTAAAATCATACTGGGGATCAAAAAATGAATCTTAATCAACAAACATTGTGCTTCCTGTTACATAGTACTGACTGCCATCCAGCTTTATGTCTTGAGTCACTGGTGGCAGAAAGCACCTGGATATCTAGTGCTTTAATACTGAAAAATAACTGCAATCTTGTAGTCAAACATTTCACATCAGTTTCCTCATCAAGGCTGATATTAAAGTGCCTTCCGGAAAAGTCATTAAAAGAAACTTGCTTCTTTCCACCAGAGCTTGCCAATGGTTTGGGATTGGAATATATCAGGGAAAATTCATCGAAAACAAAGAGATCCAGGTTCAGCCCTTCAGTACTATAATTTCCATTAGCATGACCTTTAATGGGTACTCCAACTATTGGGGAAAGAGTCTCTAAACGCAAGTTGGTCTTGAACATGATGCCTCTTGAAGCTGCCTTTTACAACCCCGAAGGAAGGTTTTAGAGTCTATCTATCTATCTATCTATCTATCTATCTATCTATCTATTGTAAATGACAGCAGGAGACTCAAAAAGGTCTGGGGGGATGGCCACCCCATATACTGAAAGTATCAAAGAAAACACAGTTTCACAAAACAAGCTCAAAAACAGAACTGATTACAACAGGTAGACAGTGGCATTTACAGTATATGGCAGAGACAGGAAGGAGAAGACAAAGATGATGAAGAGGAAATGACATCTGTGGTAGGTGGGTTCTGGAGGAAGTCGTCATCAGGAAAGGCCGGAAGTGACATCATCAGAGCACAGGTTTAAGGTGACATGGCTATTCGGCTGGTAGTCAGAGGGATTAAAGGAAAGATGATTAAGCGACAATGCCAACCCATGGTCTGTCTAAGCAATTACATTATTTGAGCCTACTAACCTTAATCCAAAGTGCATGTGTATGACACTATCTATCTATCTATCTATCTATCTATCTATCTATCTATCTATCTA
>JANRMT010062820.1:27239722-27274551 GCA_026402145.1 Polypterus bichir lapradei
AGTACTGAGATTGCATAATGACGGGTTTCGAACTGGGCTTCGAAGCCTCAGATAATCTTGACGGGGCTCCGAAGCCTCAGACATACGTAGTACCGAGATTGGATCATGACAGGGCTTCGAGCAGACATGGTCACTGGTTACTGAATCTTAGTGAAGCCTCAGCACACTCAGAGGCATTGACCTCTATATTTTGAGAATCTATCTGACACTTAACTCTCTACGGTTCACTGACAAAAGCGCGATAGACATATGAGCGCCGACAAAACCGCGACGGACAAATGAGCGCCGACAAACCCGCTAACTGGTTTTCGACCAATGCGCGCCGACAAAATCGCCATGACAAAATCATGAGAGAGGCCAAGAGAGTGGGACGCGTACGTGTGCATTATGTACACATTATGTGCTAGGTTATAACTGTTATAACTGCTGATGGCATGCCACAAACAAATAACTCAGTCGAGGGTTGGCATAACGCGTCGTATACAAAGCGGAATTACCAGCAAGTCTAAGTACGCTCAACTATCAAGACGTCTTGCTGCAATTCTTCCTGCATATGCAGGGCGTGATCTTAAGGACTATCTGCGTGCCGTGCTGATGGCATGCCGCGTCTCATAATATTGACTTCTAAAATAAACATTATTATATATGCTTTAAACTAGTAATTCATATTTAATGAAATTTTCGCGATTTTGTCGGTGCAATTTTGTCGGCGAGATTTTCTCTGCGCGATTTTGACGCCGCGTTTTAATCGGCGCTATTTTGTCGGCGCTCATATGTCTATCGCGCAAATGTCGGGTCACACCCTCTAGTTATATTTTGTAATTTATATTGACATTACACACTTCAGTTGATATAGTTAAACTACAATTCAGGTAGTTAATGGGAATTAATTATTGTTCATGTGGATTGCTGTGATTTCCTTTGTATGATACATAGTGTCAAAGATATATTGTCACATATCAACTTTATATATATAAAAAGATTAGGTAAATCGTATAAGCTTTTTATGGAACGCTTAATTTTGTTCAATACCGTATGTCATATAGTATACATTTATAAATATAATTTTTTATATTAACAATGATTGAGCCTTGAGCTCGGCTGGCATGGAAATGCTTGGGAGTTCACCAGGCAACACTGGAACGCATAGCTAGAGCCAAACAGCCAAATCAAGATCGAGTGCAAGGACAAGCAAGAAGTTAATCCCCTAAGTGGTGTTCACAATGCAGCAACTGTAAATGTTCTTGTTAGGTCACTAAGCGGTGCGCTGTGGTAGCCTACAAGAACACAAGGGGGCACATTGATTGTGCATGTCACGAAAGTATCAGAAACAAATATCATAAGAAAAGTGCGCAAAGAAAGATGCATCTACTGTCCTGATTGCCACATCGAGCTGTGTGTTGGTGAAGTTCTTAAAAACGCTATCATACAAAGGATGTGCACTAAACCTACATTAGTACAGTAATGGAGAGGGACAGGGATGTCTGGACTGACCTGATTGGCCTGCTGCTATACCATGACATTCACCAAGACAAGCATTGACAGAAAAAGAGATTAAATGAAATACATGACTAATGTAAGAAACAAAACAAGAACAGCATAAAGTGCTAAAACATCCAAAGAGAGAGTGATAAAATCTCAAACCCAAACCTAAATCCCAAACCTTATAATTGGTTGAAAAAAAAAAAACCAAGAGTTAAATATGTCTTCTCAGACTGACTAAAGATGGCGGACCTTCCGACTTCAGGTATTTCCAGCAAGAAGAGGAGGGTCCAGGTGGACGAACACCAGAGTGACATCAGTGTTAGTAAAGCCATCAATTTTCTGGAGTGCACAGGGAGGAAGAGAAAAGGTGTTAGCGCCAATCCCAGGAGCAGCAGGGAATTACCATCACCAGAGTCCCCTATACTTAAGCTCATGACAGTAGAAAAATAGTAAAAATACATCACAATATTATAAAAAAAACTATAGAGAACAATGAACGACAGTGAAAGGAGTGTGAAGAAGACAAAGAGAAGCACTTTAAACATGAGGACAGAAACCTGGGCGTGCCCATAACATTTAAAGGTTGCCAGCCTAATAAAATGATAGCAAAGACAAACCAAATGTCCCCTTTCCAGATGTCTTTCCTTTCATTTCCCTTTTTGGCAGAAATGATGTTACCCACCCACCCATAGACACATTTCACATCATATTTGGAATCCTTCCTGCCCCTTGCTCTTCTCTCGATCTCACCTCAGGTTCTTCAGCTGAGAAGGAGCAGCTCACACAGTGTGAGCCTAATGACTCTAATGACCTGCCTAATTACTCATCTGCCAGCAGGAGGTAGCTACTTAATCTAATTAACATAACGAAGAGGCAAGGGCAACAAATAAGCACCTCTGACAGAACAAGCAGATAGTTTTTAAATAGTTACCACGTTCAAACCATAAAACACAAAGGATCACCTATACGTGAGAAGAGTGAGAGTGCCCTGCAATGGACTGGGTTCCTGTTCAGGGTTGGTTTCCACCTTGTACCCAATATTTTCAGCTCCCAACAACCCTCAGCTGTTTAAGCATGTTAGACGATGTCTGAAAATTATAATGAGCAGCTATCTGTAGCTAGCTATCCGATTGTGTAGATGGGTGGCACTGTTATATTTCAGTCAGGGTTCCTCTCTTGGCTGGGGTTCAAATGCTGTGTTTATGTGTTTTGTTCATTTTCGGTTTCTTTGGTTATGCTACACTTATTGATTATTCAGTTCCTAAATATCTGTGTATCTTGTTGTTTGAACTTGCAGGTGGGCTGATTTTCAAGAAACAAAAAGGAACGATAAACAAGGTTTTTCTACCTTTTTGACTGAAACATTTGAATCAACTGGAATGGCTATGTTGATACACTATTTTGCCAAAAGTCCAATTCTTCATACATAGGCTGTAATATGGAGTTGGCCCAGCCTTTGCAGCTCTAACTCTTCTGGGAAGGCTTTCCACAAGGTTTAGGAGTGTGTTTATGGGAAGTTTGGACCATTCTTCCAGGAGAACATTTGTGAGGTCAGGCACTGATGTTGGATGAGAAGGCCTGGCTTGCTCACAGTCTCTGCTCGAATTTAGCCCAAAGGTGTTCTCTCACATTGAGGTCAGGACTCTGTGCAGGCCAGTCAAGTTCCACCACACCAGACTCGCTCATCCATTTCTTTATAGACCTTGCTTTGTGCACTGTTGTGTGCCCAGTCATGTTGCCATCCCCAAACTGTTCCCATAAAGCATGAAATTGTCTAAAATGGCTTTGTATGCTGAAGCATTAAGAGTTGCTTTGACTGGTACTAAGGGTCCAAGGCCAACCCCTGAAAAACAACCCCACACCATAATCTCCCCTCCACCAAACTTTACACTTGGCACAATGCAGTCAGGCGAGTCCCGTTCTTCTGGCAACCGCCAAACCCAGACTGGTCCATCGGATTGTGTGATTCATCACTCCAGAGGACACGTCTGCACTGCTTTAGAGTCCAGTGGCAGTGGACTTTACACCACTGCATTTGTATTCACTTGGTGATGTCAGGCTTGGCTGCAGCTGCTCAGTCACGGAAACCCATTGCATGAAGCTCTCTCTCTATGCTGCACTGTTCTTGAGCTTTTGGTGGTCTGTAGCTATTGACTCTGCTGGAAGTTGGCGACTTCTGCACACCTCAGCATGGGCTGTCCCCGCTCTGTGATTTCATATGGTCTACCACTTCATGGCTGAGTTGCTGTTGTTCCCAATTGTTTCCACTTTGTTAGAATACCACTAACAGTTGGAATATTTAGTTGTGAGGAAATTTTTCACGAATGGATTTATTGCACAGGTAGCATCCTATCACGGTACCACGCTGGAATTCACTGAGCTCCTGAGAGTGATCTGTTCTATCACAAGTGCTTGTGGAAGCCATCTGCATGCCAAGGTGCTTGATGTTATACAGCTGTGGCCATGGAACAACTGAATTCAATGATTTGGAGGGTTGCCCCAATACTTTTGGCAATACAGTGTAAGTAGTCATCTCCTTTCGATTCTGTCATGGAGTATGATGTCCAGTTGGTTGGCTCCAATGTTACAGTCAGTCTTCACAACCATACTGTGCATAAAGGTAGTACTGTAAGTATCTGTGGATCTTGTTGTATGTACCATGTGTTTTGTGGGTGGTTCCCCAAGAGGTGGGAATTTATTAGAAAATGGAATGAACCTTAACAAAACTAATCATGACATTTCTCAATGGAGTCTCCACCCTTCTCACTGCACTTGTACCACCTGCCTAGAAGTGCCTGGATTCCAGCAGAATAAAAGGTTTTGTCTTGTCCTTGCCAACCACTCATGCCAACCACCCAGATGTTTGTTTAGCGGTCCAAAAATGTGGAAATCACGCGGGTGGCAAATCTGGCGAATAAGGACAATGTGGCAACACCTCAAACTTCAGTTTCTCCAGCCAAGCCTTGGTATTCTTAGCAGTGTGTGCGTCATTGTCTGGCAGCAAAAGGACCCCCTGAGACAGCACTCCCTGCCGCTTGGATCGAATAGCAGGCTTCACATTGGTCTCCAGCAAGTCACAGTAACTTGCACTAGTAATTGGAGTACCCCTCGGCATGTAGTGTTAGACAATAATTCAGGTGCATGAGTGGTTGAAAGGATGAGACAAAACATTTTATTCTGCTGGAATCCAAACACTTCCAGGCAGGTGGCACAAGTGCATTGACAAGGGTGGAGAATCCATTGAGAAATGACATTATCAGTTTTGTTAAGGTTCGTTCTATTTTCTATTAAATCCCATTTTCTAACTTTAGCCTGACTCCGCCTTGTATTACAGAATATTTTTAAGAAAAAATATATTTTTAAAAGACCCTGCGTCTACCCTTATTACTAGCCTGGCTTTGATGATAATATTCTCCTATAGAATTTTTGGAATTCTTTGTATCTTGTGCTTGGGAACTCTTAAATTTCATATTTTTGCACTGAGCATCCATCAACAATATGACTGATGTGCTCTTCTTGTTGCTGGTATTTCCTGCACTATCAATGACCATCTTGAGAATATACTTCTGATGATAGTACAGTCATCTGAAAAAGTTTGGGAACCCCTCTTAATTCTTTGGATTTTTGTTTATTATTGGCTGAGTTTTCAAAGTAGTGTCAGGGATGCCAGGGGCAATGACCCGGCCGGGACGCCTTGAGGGACCGGAAGAGGGTCTATGCCCACCCTGGATCACGTGGGGACCACCATCCTGGTTGCTTTGGGGGCCACGGGTAGAGGGCATGGAACCCCAACCCTGTAGGGACCCGTGGTCACCGCCAGGGGGTGCCCCAATGCCTTAGGGACCCTGGACCTCAGCACTTCTGCCACACCAGGAAGTGCTGGGGGGAAGAGGAGCAGGGACACCCGGAGAACAGACGGCACTTCCGCCACACTGGGGCGTGTCAAGGGAGGAGTGCTGGGAAACACCTGGAGCCCATCCGGGATGAAATAAAAGGGGCCGTCTCCCTTCATTCGAGGCTGGAGTCGGGTGGAAGCAGGACAAAGCAGAAGAGAGAGTGGAGGCGGCCCGAAGAAGAAGGCGTTGAGTGGCCAGGACTTTGTGGGGGTTCGTGTGTGCACTGACTTAAATTCTGTAAATAGTGTAAATAAACGTGTGGTGGTGATTTAACAACATGTCTGCCTGTCTGTGTCCGGGCCGCGTCCACAGTAGCAACTTCCTTTTAATATATGACATGCCTTATGGACACAGTAGTATTTTAGCAGTGTCATTAAGTTTAATGGATTAACAGAAAATATGCAATATGCATCATAACAAAATTAGACAGGTGCATAAATGTGGGTACCCCAACAGAGATATGACATCAATACTTAGTTGAGCCTCCTTTTGCAAATCTAACAGCCTCTAGACGTTGTCCTCATATAGCCTGTGATGAGTGTCTGGATTCAAATGGAGGTATTTCTGACCATTCTTCCATACAAAATCTCTCCAGTTCAGTTCAATTTGATGGACAGCCTGCTTCAAATCATCCCATAGATTTTCGATGATATTCAAGTCAGGGGACTGTGACGGCCATTCCAGAACATTGTATTTCTCCCTCTGCATGAATGCCTTTGTAGATTTCGAACTGTGTTTTGGGTCATTGTCTTGTAGGAATATCCAACACCTGCGTAACTTCAACTTTGTGACTGATGCTTGAACATTATCCTGACGAATTTGTTGATATTAGTTTGAATTCAACAGACCCTCGACCCCACACAGCCCCACATCATGATGGAACCTCCGCCAAATTTGACAGTAGGTAGCAGGTGTTTTTCTTGGAATGCGGTGTTCTTCTTCTGCCATGCAAAGCGCTTTTTGTTATGACCAAATAACTCGATTTTTGTCTCATCAGTGCAAAGCACTTTGTTGCAAAATGAATCTGGTTTGTCTAAATGAGCATTTGCATACAACAGGCGACTCTGTTTGTGGTGTGAGTGCAGAAAGGGCTTCTTTCTCATCACCCTGCCATACAGATGTTCTTTGTGCAAATTACGCTGAATTGTAGAACGACGTACAGATACACCATCTGCAGCGAGATGCTCTTGCAGGTTTTTTGGAGGTGATCTGTGGGTTGTCTGTAACCATTCTCACAATCCTGCACATATGCCTCTTCTGTATTTTTCTTGGCCTGTCAGACCTGAGTTGGTTTAACAGCAACTGTGCCTGTGGCCTTCCATTTCCTGATTTCATTCCTTACAGTTGAAACTGACAGTTTAAACCTCTGAGATAGCTTTTTATAGCCTCCCCCTAAACCATGAGACTCAACAATCTTTGTTTTCAGATCTTTGAAGAGTCGCTTTGAGGATCCCATGCTGTCTGTCACTCTTCAGAGGACAGTCAAAAAGAAGCACAACTTGCAATTGACCACCTTAAATACCTTTTACCACTCATGATTGGACACCCCTGTCTATGAAGTTCAAGGCTTATCGAGCTCATCCAACCAATTTGGTGTTGCAAGTAATCAGCATTGAGCAGTGACAGGCATTCAAATCAGCAAAATTACAAGAGTATCCAAATTTATGCACAGTCACTTTTTCACATTTGATTTAATTTCATAGAACTGAATACTGCTTCACTAAAAATCTTTGTTCAGAAAACACCGCAGTACTCCTAGGAAATGAAAGACACATCACTGTTATCTTTTTTGTTGAAAGTAGAGTCAATTATCATGCATGCTGATAGGGGCTCCCAAACTTTTTCATATGACTGTTGTGGCGGACGGCTGGGTGTGGTACCCAGCCGGGACGCCCAGGAGGACCGGAGGAGGACTTGCGCCTCCTCCAGGCCATGAGGGGGCAACCAGAAGCTCCCTTGGAAGCTCAACCCTGTAGGGGCCCGTGGTCACCGCCTGGGGGCGCCCCGGTGCCTGAAGAGCCCTGGACCTCAGCACTTCTGCCACACCAGGAAGTGCTGGGGGGAAGAAGACTGGGGACACCCGTAGGGTTCCAGGTGCGCAACCGGCACTTCCGCCACACAGGGGAGTGTCCGCGGAGGAGTGTCAGGAAGCACCTGGAGCCCATCCGGGCTTGTATAAAAGGGGTCGCCTACCGTAATTTGATGACTGGAGTCGGGCAAGGAGTGGACGAAGTCTTGCTGGAGAAGAATGAAGGCGGCCCGAAGATGGCAGGCACTGGGGAGAGAGGCCTGGACATTGGGGATCAGTGCAGAGGCACAGGGTTGTTCACAAAAATAACTGTAAAAATTGTAAATAAATATGTGTGTGTTGGGTGACAAAACGTTGTCCGTCTGTCTGTGTCCGGGGCTCGTTCCACACTGTATATGTTAGGTGCTTGATCCTAAGTTGCCATGTAGAGACTCTATGTCACTTCCCATGCAACTATCCAGAAGTGAGTTTTTTGCCCACACAGTTAGTTGTTCGATGTCTGTCTTTAGAACTGCTCGTGGAGAGGATTCAGTGAGAGGTTGTTTATTTTTTTTTTTGATCAGTGAAATTTTAATCTTGCTCTTCATAGCCTTGAGACTAGATGATGTTGTGTGGAGACAAGTATCGGGCTTGACTTCTTTGCCAATTGTGACAGAAAAAGAACTTCTTCCTCTGTTTTTCATGTCTCATTGTAAGTCCGGTATATTTGTAGGTTCCAAGCTTGATGTATTCACTAAGACTGGCTGTATGATGGCCAGCTGAATAATTCCATAGCCAGGGGGATGTACATTTGGTCCACATCAGCTTTTGGGTGCTGAAGACAATACGTACATAGTAGCTTTCTGGTCTTGCAGTGCATCTTATGGATTATCTAGCTAGTTTTTTAGAATATGTATGAAGGATTGAGGACTCAGGTTAAAAGCAGTGTTAAGATAACAGACAACATCCCAGTTAGAGGAGGTGTGCACCAGGGATCTTCTATAAGTCCTTACATCGTTGATGTAGTTAAGAATGTTTTAAGTCATGGGATAAAAGACCAATCCCTCTGGTGTAGGTTTTGTACTGATGATATTGCAGAGGGGAAGTGGAAAGAAAAGAGAGGGGCTATGTAAGACAGAGGGTTTAGGATAAATAGGAAGGTGTCAGCATATATGAGGTTTAATGATAATCGGGATTCAGAAATTAGCCTGAAGGGTGAGCTACTGAAAACAGTCGATGAGTTTAATTATCTATGATCAGTGGTAGCCCAAGATGGAAAACTAGATGCGGAGATAACACAAAGAGTGCAGTGTGGATGAGACTCAAGTTAAAGGCAAGGCTTTTATTACTTTGGTGAAGCCAGCAGTGAGGTATGGAGCTGAGACATGGGCAGTAAAGGGAGAGCAGGAGAACAGGTTAGATGTGGCAGAAATGAGAAGGTTGAGAAGGATGTGGAGTTACAAAAAAAAGGACAGAATAAGAAATGTGACAATGAAAGGTGCACAAAAAGTGGGAAAGTACTGGAAAGTAGGTGGAGGTAGTATGGACATTTGATGAGGAGAGACCATGAATATGTTGGCAAAAGAGTGATGGGAATGGAAGTCCAGGAGGAGAGAAAGCGAGGGAGGCCAAAGCGGAGGTGGATGGTGTGGAATTCCCCGGTTTAAGCAATACAACACAGGCAGGAGAAAGTGTCAATCATTATTCTTTATCTAAATCTTGCAAGAGACAAACAGCATATTTTATTAACAAGTGTTGCAAAGAAGACACTGTATTGTGCTATATTTATACAATACTCAAATACTCAATACTCAAAAAGGAATTCATTACATAATCAGAAAACTTTTAACATGATTGGTTACACCCAGTTGATAACGGGACATGACAAACGTTGACACTGTAAATGACTGCAATTTAACTCTGTTCACTAGGTTGATTAATAGTCCATTTAGCTTGGGGGGGGTTTGTGACTTTTTAAACATATTATTTTTATTTTTACTTTAAGAGACTAGGGGGCTTCGCCCCCTGTTCACTTTACTCGCCAACCCACTCGGCCTACGCTATGCGCCAGCCACTTCGCGTCTCTGCCACTTGAATATGTGGATTTCACTTTCACCAAACAGCAAATGTTTTAATTCTCGTGGATAGGCCTTTTCATTGGGAAGAAACACTACTTTTCCCTGATAGCAACACAAATTAGACGATTTACAAGTCTCTGACTTAACGTTTAAAGCCGAACAACAACTACATACTTCTATCACATCACCTATGTCCATATATTCGATCTCTTTTCGCTGTTCCGTTATTTCACCGAATAATAATTTCAGTTTTTTAGTGCTAATGAGAGCTTTACTATCAGTTTTTTGAGACTTTCGAATTTTAGTACTTTCATAATCTCTAACCTGCTCTGCACGTGTATCACGCCAACATTTTTGAACCTCTTTGCAATGTTCTACTTTGTCTTCTACTCTTTGTCTTGTATTTCCGACCCCACTTGGAGCTGAGAGTGCAGGAACTGTGTTTGACAATAGCATTCACACGAATGAGAAGTGAGTGGACCATGGGCGTGGTTGTAAAAGTTTGAGAGGAGGGAGGGATTTGTCAAAATCTCTTGTCAAAAAGTCTTGTCTTGCGGGACCTGAAATGATTTCTCACGGGAGTTGAAATTATCTCCGAAAAAGTCTCGTCCCAGGATTTCCTTTTGTAATAGAGAGATGTGTCAGTATTTGCACGTTCATCCTGTTATTTTCATGGTTTGTCAAAGAATGGTCTAGTTTATAACCCAGCTAGGTACATCAGCAGGAAACTTAGTTCTAAGCAAAATATAGAAAATGATTATACCTTAAAATATAGCATTTTCTCTTAAGGGTTATATAAAAATAACAAAAAATGCATTCATCATAGTGAATAATCAAATAACAGCACCAGCTTTTAAGCATAAGCTCAGAAGGATATGAGACTCAGACACATGCTAGGTGCACATTGAACCAGGGTTCAAATTCAACTCTTATAACGGATAAATTAAATGAAGATCTGAAGTGAAAGAGTTGGACTGAGGTGGAGATGCAGGACTTAGCTGCATGGAGAAGGCTGATCAATCACATCGACCCCACGTAGAAGTGGGCAAAGATGGAGAAAAAGAAGAAAAGAAGAAGGAGTCTGACTACTGAGGGAAAAAAAATAATAACCTTGTAGACCTTGTTGATCAAGCACATCGACCCCACACAGAAATGAAAAAAAGATGGAGAAGTTTATTATTACTGTGTTTCCCTGAAAATAAGACCAGGTCTTATATTAATTTTTACTCCAAAAGATGCACTAGGGCTTGTTTTCAATGGATGTCTTATATTTATTCATGTACAACAATATACATTTATCCAAATACAGTCATGTCATCTTCTTCTAGAACATTGTCATAACTCTCCACATTCAAACCTTGAATTCCAGCCTGAATTTCTTGCTTCTCCAGCCGCTTTTAGGATCCTACAGCAATCAGATTGATTCGTGTGCTTTGATATGATAAAGCAAAATGCCAACATACAAATGTATTTGTGGTGCTTTTCTATTCAAGCGTGGCATATTCCCGATCGTAATGACACAACACATTTTAAAAGTCTCACATACTGTCTTCTGTGCCGTCTTTTTTTTACCTTCACAATAGCATCAGAATGTACGTTGGCATATTTTAGCGACAGAGAATAAAATTAAGGACATGGTGAAATTGTTTTGTGAATAAAGTCGAAATTTCGGTTTTAACCTTGAAATGTCCACTTTAACCTCGTAGTTTATTTTATTATTAAAGCAGACCATTGTAAACGTCATCTTAAAACCGACCAAGTTGTTAAACACTATGTGCTTCTGGGGCTCCCTCCTGAACTGACAACAGCATTCGTCACATAGAACTCATTACATTTCTGACCTTGCTCAAAATAGCTCATTCGCTGTTCCCTCTGACTCCCCTCTGCACTTGTCCAGCGATATTTTAAGTTCTCATGGGAACCAGTATTATCTTCTGACTTCCTTCTGCAGCTGACCACCGGTATTTTTACTGTCTATTGTTCATCTTTATTTTCTGTTTTGCTTATTTTGATTGGTCTTGGCCGGGCAGATGTTCCCTTCTTCCATTTTTGGGCTTTCTCTTATTTCCTTTTCCTTGGCCTTCAAGCTATTTTATATTTGGTGGCTAAAGCTAAGCTTTAATTAAAAAGAAATATGGCATGTGCCTTTATTTAATCATTTGCTTGGCAGGCCTGACATGCATTAATATCTGCTCTAAGGTTAATGCTAATATATACTTATTTATGCTAATACATGAATATACTAATTTTATTTTTCATATATTACATCATCTTGACCTAGTTGTAACAATGCCTTTGCTGTTTCTGCTGACTCACTCTTCCAGCTGGCTTCTCACATGCCTACCATGACCATTTTTCTGTATTATGTCATTGGTATGTTCCTTGCTTCCTAGCCTTCAAACAACAGGTGTTTTTATTCCCCCTTCTTTTGTCCTCGATAGTTTCTGTGCGTCATTCTCTTCTTATTCTGTCCTTCCTTTCCCAATATTGGCAATTTTGCTTCAGGCCTAACTAGAAATGCAAGTTTACTAATGTTTTATATTTAACTATTTGCTTGACATATCTTATTTGCTTGAAATTCTAATTTATGCTAAATCTAATGCTTCAGAAGCTGTTAATTACTTTTATGCTAATACATACATTTTTATTTTCCATATCTCGCAGGGAGTCACGCCCTTATGGAGTTTGCATGTTTTCCTGGTGGGTTTTCACAGCGTGCTCCATTTTCCATCCAAAGATATGAAGGTTTGGGGATATGGTGACGCTAAAATGATGCCAGTGTATGTGTGTGCTTGTGTTCACCTTGCAATGAGCTGATGCCCTGTCCAGGGATTTTGTTTCTGTCTTGTGCCCGATGCTTGCTGGAATTGATGGATGTAATAATTAAACATCCTTGTCAGAGATATTGTGGCAAGATGTACTCGGAGTTTAATGGATGTTTCGGGCACACACGTCGTATCGCGTGAAGTATAAACCCGGCCTTAGGTACCTTACTTTTCAGCTGACTATCTTGACTAGGGCTTATTTTTGGGGTAGGGCTTATATTACAGAGCAGCCTGAAAATCATGCTAGGGCTTATTTTCAGAGTAGGTCATATTTTTGGGAAAACACGGTATTATTATTATAACTGCTGCCTGCATTAACATATATTCTAATTTACCCTCCTAACAATTCTGGCAAAAGTGTGGTCGTCACAGCAAAAGTTAAAGCCAAAAAAAAAAAAAGCTTAAAATGCGTACAACAATTGAACTAAACTATAAAATCAATACTGAAAACTGTAGACTAAGATGCAATTTTAAAAGTAAGTTAGAGAGCCATACTTTACTTTTTATTTAAAAGTGATGAGACTGTCATTGCCATACATTCCCTCACAACATTTAAGCTCCTGTAATGTATGCCCCACTCCTTGGAGGTATCACATTTTGGGTTTCTTTAGCTGACTTTGCTCTTTCCTCTTGGCTACAGCACTCTGAATCAATTGAAACCACACCAAGTATTACTCACACACGTTACCTCTAATAAAGATGAGGCTGTCCCCGAAGAACAGCAGTGAATTTTCTTCCAAACAGAAGTA
The DNA here is from genome assembly GCA_026402145.1 of Polypterus bichir lapradei. Lineage (NCBI taxonomy): Eukaryota > Metazoa > Chordata > Cladistia > Polypteriformes > Polypteridae > Polypterus > Polypterus bichir. The sequence goes on from JANRMT010062820.1 coordinate 27,252,764, forward strand.
TCAGGTAGCAGCAGGGATGCTGGCTAGGATTCACTGTTTGCTTTGGCGTTTACTGTGAGCTATATTTACAGCCCAGGTGAAGTCGGCCCTGGATATGCAGGTCTCATGCGAGGAGATATGAAGAATGTTTTGATCTCAGATTGTTTATATAAAATTGCTTGTGGGTGTTAAACTATATATGTGAATAAAGCAGCTGGTATTATTTTAGGCTATAGCACGTATGAATCAAAGGCAGGTGATGATGATGCTGTCTAACAGCTTGGGGGCATTTTCAAATCTTTATAGAGTATGCAGGTTTCGGCATCACCGCAGATAAATTCTTACAGTATTTTACCTTGCTCTCAAGTCATGAAATCATAAAAGTTAGGTTAGTCTAAATTAGCCCTGCTTGGTTTGGATATGGATATACAGTGCTCTCCATAATGTTTTGGACAGAGGCCCATTCTTTCCCTTGATTTCTCCCTCTGCTCCACAGTTTAAAATTACAAATCAATCAATTCAGACATTTGGGCTCAAAGTGCACATTGCAGATTTTCATTTAAGGGCATTTGCAGACATTTTGGCCACAGCATGTAGAAATGACAACACTTTCTTGAAATGCACCCCAGATTTCAGGACACCATTTTCAGATGTTCTAGTCTGGGCCCACTCATGGATAGTCAGACCCCTAGGAAAAATGTACCACTCGAAGGTTGATCTTCGATGGCTCATATGACTTAAAAGAGATTCTCATTTATGTTTCATTTAAGAGTCAACTTTGTCACAGATGTTTCTCCTAAAATTCCTTAGGAGAAATGGCTTTAGACAAAAATGAGATATGAGATTCAACTGAGAATAAAGGAGTCAAAGTTGAGAATTTGGTTTGAAAAGCATGTGATATTTTATGAGAGCTCGTTCTAGTCTTTAACCTCTTTCAAGACTCCATGTGTTTTACTTATTATGGGACTGATGCCTTTATCCTAGGTGATTTACAACATTTGACATGTAATTAGTTAAATTTATTTTGTTTTTCCCAATTGGAGCACCGACAGATGACTTTCTTGTGGCCATATGGTGTCAGTAGTGGGATTTAAATGCACAACCTCAACCTTTGTGAGGTGGCTTAACCACTATGCCACACTGCAGGTCATTTCTTCTATAATAAATGTGCTTTAATTTATCACAAAAAATATCAATTAGACCAACTAATAATATTATTTATACACAAGGACTACAGTTTTGTAATTGTAGTAAAGTGTTTTATTACCACAACTTACTGTCCTTACATTTCTCCATATATTATGGAGCACATAATTCAAATACTTTCAAATAGTTAAAAAAAATAATGTGAGGACACTACTTGGAAAATCTGAGCCCACTGTGTGTCATTGCTGAGAACTCCATTAAAACTCGTGAGACCACCAGGGTGTTTTGTCTCAGGAGGAAAATCTGAGAATATTAATTGAACATATCTCCATTTTATTTGTTTCTGATATCCCAACTTTCTTTCTTGTTTCTGTTGATGGTGCGCTTGTCAAACCTACCACTGTTGTTAGAAATCTTGGTGTTTTGTTTGATTCATCATTTAACTTTGAGTTACACATTAGGTCTCTTTCCAAAATTTCATTCTATCATCTCTGTAACATTGCCCGCCTCCGTCCATTTCAGTCCTTTAATGAAGCTCAAACTCTGCTTCATTGATTTCTAATGTCTCATATTGATTACTGCAATTCCCTCTTCATTGGCCTCACTGCAAAATCTATTCAGAAGCTACAGTATATTCAGAACTCCACAGCCACACAAAGCCTTCTGCTCCCCTGTTCTCTCCCAGCTTCACTGGTTACCTGTTCCATCAAGGATTAAATTCGAGATTCTGCTTCTCACCTTCAAAGCCCTGCAAAACCTTTGCCCCCATCTACCTCACTCAGCTCCTTACACTCCTCGTCACTCTCTCAGGTGCTCGAGTAGTCATCTCTGTACTGTCCCGTGCATCAGACTCTCCACCTTGGGAGGCAGGTCCTTCAGTCCTATAGCCCCTCAACTCTGGAACTCCCTTCCTCAGTCTCTCCAAGATTGCTCCTCTTTCTGCACTTTTAAATCTCAACTGAAAACTTTCCTCTTCTGCAAACTTTTGTCATCTGTGCAATTTTTTTTACTCTGTATACAATACAATACAATACAATTTATTTTTGTATATAGCCCAAAATCACACAAGAAGTGCCGCAATCGGCTTTAACAGGCCCTGCCTCTTGATAGCCCCCCAGCCTTGACTCTCTAAGAAGACAAGGAAAAATTCCCCAAAAAATCCTTATGGGGGAAAAAATGGAAGAAACCTTGGGAAAGGCAGTTCAAAGAGAGACCCCTTTCCAGGTAGGTTGGGTGTGCAGTGGGTGTCAAAAAGAAGGGGGTCAATACAATACAATACAATACACAGAACAGAACAAATCCTCAATACAGTATAAAAATAAATATTTTAGAAGTATGGAGTAGAATGTAACAGTAGATGATATCACATAATATGATTTGGATTTGTTTAGAGTCCTGGAGACCTCATCCATCAAGCTGCCTCCCGCATTTGGTCATTCCACAGCTGAAACAGCACTAATCTGATGAAAGAACCCCTCTTTCTCACAATTCCTGCGATCCTCCATCAGAGATGACTTTACCTTAGACAGGCAGAACAACTTGGCAGGTGGGCCGTGGGCACAAGGTGCCACATTTGAGTACCGAGAAGAGAAACAGAATAGGTGAGGGTTAGTAACAAATTATAACTATCATGTTACTTATGTTTTAGTGCTAATGACTAACAAAAGAGACGCAGTCTGTACAGTTAATCAGCAGCTCTAGTCAGGGTGTGCTAAACTGAAGTAGTGAGTCTTCAGCCGGGATTTAAAAGCTGAGACCGAAGGGGCATCTCTTATAGTAGCAGGCAGACCACTCCACAGTTTAGGGGTCCTGTAACTAAAAGCTCGACCTCCCACTGTTATTTTATTAATTTTTGGAATCATAAGCAGACCGGCATCTTGAGATCTTAATGTGTGCTCTGGTTTGTAAGTCATGATAAGTTCAGACAAGTAAGCCGGACCTTGGCCATTTCATGCTTTATATGTTAAACGGAGGATTTTGAAATCTGCCCTAAACTTAACCGGGACCCAGTGTAAGGATTTAAGAACTGAAGTTATGTGTTTGTATTTTCTTGTTCTTGTAATAATTCTTGCAGTAGCATTTTGGATTAACTGGAAGCTGTATAAAGAACAGTTTGAACATCCAGTGAACACCACATTGCAGTAATCAATCCCACTAGAAATAAATGCCTGAATTAATTTCTCAGAATCCTGCTTATTTAGAAAGCGCCTTAATTTCCCAACATTTTTAGGATGAAAGAAACTTGATTTGGACATCTTTGTAATATGTGCTTTAAACACATGCTAGAGTCAAATATAACTACTGGATTGTGGGCTGATTCTGTAAAATTAATGAGGATTCCAACTGAGTTAAATGATGACAGAATATTGTTGTGATCAGCGTCATTCCCTCCAACAATTAGCATCTCTGTTTTATCGGTGTTTAAAGACAAGCAGTTCTCATCCATCCACTCCTTTACTTCACTAACACAACTAATTAAAGACAACATTAGAGAAACTGCATTTGATCTGAAAGAAAGGTATAACTGGGTGTCATCTGCATACAAGTGAACATTAATATGATGTTTTCTAATTATAGATCCCCGTGGAAGCATGTAAATTGAGAATAGGAAAGGTCCCAGTACTGAGCCCTGCGGGACACCATATTGAACTTCTGTGTATAATGATGGAGTCCTGTCAGCACATTTCTTTATGTATTGGAATCGATTTGATAAATAAGAACTAAACCAAGTGAGCACAGTGCCTGTAAGCCCAACATCATTTTCTAGCCTGTATGTAAAGTGACCTTGGGTTTGTGAAAGGTGCTCAATAAGTGTAACATTATTATTATTATTAGTAGTAGTAGTAGTAGTATATTGTTGTCTAGAAGAAACCTAAAAGATATTAAGGAGATCTCCTTTTTTTAATTTTTCAGTCCTATGGAGGGACTTGTCCTGAAGCCACTTCAGCATTGCCTTGACAGTGTGCCTCAGGTCATTGCTGTACTGAAAAGGTGAATCGAGGTTGCGAGCACCCTGGAGCAGGTTTTCTTCAGGGACCTCTCTGTATATGGCCTCCTTCCAGTCTCCCACTTATAAAGCAGAGGGTAATGGGAAGGAGGCTTCACTCTGTGAGCAGAGCACACCACAGGACAAAGCTTCTATCTTGTAACTTCTAGGAGACTGAATCCCTGTTTTGTTTTGTTTCTGTTTCAAACCTGCACCACAGAGCGTTTGCTTTTGCTTTTTCTAATGACTTTGATTAAATGGAGATGGCTGGTTTGCTGCCCCAACATCTATCAGTTGGACTTACCCTTCCTCACTTGTCCACACTTTATAGGTAAATGTTTGCAAGAAACAGTTTCAAACCTGGAGAGATTGGAAGGCTGAGATTATCATGTGAAGCTCACCCTAACAAGTGCAAAAACCAATTTGGCGAAAAATGCTGTAGTTTAGTAAAAATGAGTCTATTGTGAAGCCCACTGACACCGAAATTAAGGAAGACAGTAAGATAACAAAGAATGATAGCATAGAATGAACAAAGACAAAAGCAGAAGTAGGGTAAGGTGAAGTTTAAACACAGTAGCATTATCATCATGGAGAGGAAGCTAGCTAGATAATACCCCAGCAAACAGCAATCACTGTATAGTGTGGATAGTGGATTTTATCATTTTCTAGCTGTCCTCTGTGGCTCCGCCCATGTAGTAGTGAAACAGGACAAACTTTAAAAATCAATAAAAAAAATTAAAAGATGTAATTCTTGTCAAGCGTAAGGTAGGTACCCTACCCTAACCCTATCTAATCGTGTTCAGCTCGCGTGGGGTGAAAAGCACGTGGCCGTGATCTCTCTGCTAATGAGCAGCTACCCTCTAAAACACATTTCTCTATGAAAAACTTCAAAGGTTACTCTTTAACAATCTGTAGATGATAATGTCTGTTGAACAAACAGGTATCGCTAGCTAAACAGAGGCAGGATATGCTGCAACAAGCAGCGAGAGGTAGAGCAGCTTGAACAGAGGCTGGCGAATGAGTGAACAAGGAGGGCCCCACCTGCCTCCCCACTCCTGAGGTCCCACTTCCCCCTCCCCTCAGCCCTCTGCATGTCTTTCAGATTCGTGCAAATAAATCGATGCCGCAAGCGAACTATGATACTTAGCGTGATGAGAGAAGTCACAAAATCAAGCAAATTCTAGAAAAAAATCCATTAAGTGGTTCTCACGTGAAAAGCGGACAGACATTCAGACAGACAGACGTTGGATTTTATAAATATAGAGATAAAGATATAGATGAATATGGATATTATACCTTCAGGAATATACCTTCCAATATTAGGGCATGCCGTGAAAAAAACACATTGTAATTGTCTCAAATGTGGAAATGTCATACAGTTTTAATGATAGTTCTACCATATTGCTGCTGTTTTAGGAACATTGATGAGTGCTGATTCAAGAGTGCAGGCCACAGGGAACAACTGTAATAGCTGACCATGATAGTCGTGGAGCTTCAAAGTCTAAACCATATTTATTATTTGATATTATTTTTTTAATATGGGACAGGACTCTTGACCAATGAATGAGGGGAAGAAGCGGGTCTTTAATTCAAAAGCTCACTGTCATCTCTGTGCAGATTTTCCCAAAGTGTTCATTTAAGAATATTTTCGAAAAATACATGAGCTTTTTGCCTGTTGTGAGCATATGACTGGATGACTTGAATTGTTACTCATTATGCAATGGATGTTTTAACATTGTTTGCTCTGGTCCAGTATTGGTCTCCATACAAGCCCATTATGGAGTTTGTTAGTTTGTTTTTGAAGTGGAGTGGAAGCTGGAAGAATGGAGAAGGGCTTTGGAAGATACAGAGTTGAAGAAAGATAGGAAGAAGATGGAATTTGAATTGATCAGAAATCAAAAGCCATTGAAAAGAGTAAATACATTTGAATATGTAATATCAGTGATATCCCGAAATGATAGATTAGATGTAGTGTGGATTTAATACGAGGGCAATCCCAAAAGTAAGGTCTACTGTTTTTTTAGAAATACAAACAACCGTTTATTTTCTATAATATTTACCTCATTTTAAAGGTTGAAAAATTATTTATTTTTCTACATAATCGCCATTTCGGGCGATGCATTTTTGTAGACGCTGTGGCAGTTTTAGAATGCCCATGTCAAACCAGCTCGCCTCCATGTCCTTCAGGAAGCATTGAACCTCATCTTTCACCTCTTCGTCGGAGCAGAATCGCCTTTCGGACAAATGTTCTTTCAACTTAGGGAACAATGCAGAGAGCATCCAGAGTGATCCGCCGATCTTCACGCATGTTTCCCTCAACCTTCGCGACGAACTTGTCGGAAATTGACGGTCTCCCGCTCCTTTGTTCGTCGTGAATTTCAGTACGACCGGCTGTAAACTCTCTACACCACTTGCGAACGTTTTTGACATCCATGCACGACTGTCTATACACTTCTGTCAATTGGCGATGAATTTCAACCGGTTTAACGCCTTTCGCATTCAAAAATCGAATAACTGCGCAAACTTCGCACTTGGCGGTAGCATTCAACGGGAGCTCCATTTTCAAGGGGTGCCAAGCCAAGACTGAGCATCCCAGCGAAGCCGCGCATGCTTGTTTGGGAGTGGAGGACGCATCAATCACAACAGTGTGGCCAACAGCCGTACAAACAGTTTCTCTACGTCCCCACCGCTTTGGAGACCTTACTTTTGGGATTGCCCTCATATATGGAAGAAAGTAATAGGAGTATTGCGTGATCAAAGAATTAAGGAGAAGGTTACAGGTGAGGTCTTTAAGACAATCGTGAGACAAGCAAATGATGCATGGAGCAGAGACATGAAAGGTAAAGGGAGTACAGGTAAAGTTAGATGTTGCAGAAATGAGGAGTTACAAATAAGCACAGAATAAGAAATGAGACAAGGAGGGGAGGGATCACTGATTGTGCTGGAAGATCTGCAAATACAGCATTGAGTGTATTTTCCAAAATGGAAAATTAGAAACGAGAGAAGGAGGTTAAAGAGGAAAGAGAGAGAATGAATGAACATGGAAGGATCAGAAGACACCAGGGTGCAGAGCAAAGGAAGTAGGCAGGTGGGAGGAGAGCACCTAGGGGAAGCATAGGCCCGATGCTCGAGGGGACTGAAGAGCGCCACTTCATCTGAGTATTTCTTGGGGTAGCTGAAGTGACCTGAAGGCTGAGGAGTGGCAGCGGGAGATGAAAGAATGAGGTGAGGTGAGGCATGGCCGGTGACAGAGGTGAGCCGAGTCTGTGATATGAGGTTGGTTGTGCCTGTCGGCAGGACGTCTCCTCTGGCTAAAGGATCCCATTGCGGTTAGCAGAGGAGACGTTGATTTTAGAAAGATGCGTGTGGGATTATAATTTTTTTTTTAGAACTGACTCCTGCCTTGGGATTTTATCCTCATTTTTTTAAGGATCATTTATTTATTGGATTGTGTTAACTTCCAAATTCACCTCAGATTTTATGGATTATTTTTTGAAGACTTTGATCACTGCACTGTTTGGACACGGCGTATTTGGATAGGAACTGAGCACTTGAGCACCAACCTCTTGCTGGATGTGTGTGTCCTCATTTGCCCGACTCATCTCGGTTCATGACTATCGAAGGTTCTGGGTTGTGAAGACACTCAGATGTGACAAGGGAGAGTGGAGTTGACCTGAACCATCACATGAATATACAAACTTCTAGAGAATTGATCCCAACTCCCACTTAAGGAGTGCAGTATTCGCTTTTGGTGATGCAATTTAATGTATTTACTGATGAAGGAAACGGCTGGATCATAAAAAAGTAGGAGATGAATATACAAACTTCTAGAGAATTGAACCCAACTCCCACTTAAGGAGTGCAGTATTCGCTTTTGGTGATGCAATTTAATGTATTTACTGATGAAGGAAATGGCTGGATCAGAAAAAAGTAGGAGTCAATCGTTTGAAGTGTATTTGTAGGCTCTGGAAAAAAAGAAAATCAACCACATGATTAGTAATTCTGTTTCTTATTGGTTGTCTACATCAATAGTCCAAAATCAATGTTTTAAACACCAGCTGTACAGATGCAGAATGGTGAAGTGGAGTTGTGTGCAAAGATTCATTTTGTAGACCCAATCTCTGCTTTTAAGTGGCAAGCTGAACACAAAAATGCGACAAAAAGAAAAGAAACAAAAAAGCAACATTTGTCATTTGAAGACGTTGAGCATTGCTGAGTTTCCTGAGGTCTCAGAGGGGAAAACATGTGCTGCTTCTTCAAGGCATCGACGTGGAAGAAAAAAGCAGCAGGTAATGACACAGAATAATAACAGGCATTACCTAGTTAAGTACAATTCAGGGCAATTTAAAACATCATACTTTGCTTCCTGGCACAAAGAGTGCAGGCCACTAAAGGTGATGAACAGAAGAGAGTCAATACGCTTGGGGACGTACGGTACATGCAGCTGCTGTGTTTATCTAGCCGCTAAATGTTCAGAGAGTAACCTGCTAAAATATGCCCCAAGGTAGAGAAAAATAAGTCCAATGTTTGTGTGTGTGTTTTTCACATAAAAACCAGTAAAACACCAACAACAGTTTGTTCTCCAGATGGGTACTGCAAAGACGACAGGCTAAAAAATATTCCAGACTGCCTCAGCTGTTTTATACAGAAAATTGTAATATTTTTTTTATTTCAGTTTAGCTTTGCATTTATATTTATTTGCTTAGCAGATGCTTTAATCCAAAACAACTTTGCATACAATTGAGTAACATTAGTCTAGGGATTGTTACGAACAAGTACATCAGAACATTAGAACAATCGAGACGAGAACAGGCCATTCAGCCCAACAAAGTCCTACCCACTTAATTCATCTAAAATAACATCAAGTTGAGTTTTGAAAGTCCCTAAAGTCCTAATGTCTACCACACTACTTGGTAGCTTATTCCAAGTGTCTGTGGTTCTCTGTGTGAAGAAAACTTACAAAGGATTCTGTGAAATTTACCCTTAACGAGTTTCCAACTATGTTCTTGTTGAACTCATTCTAAAGTCATAATCTCGATCCACTGGACTAACTCCCTTCATAATTTTAAACATGACCACTCTTATTCTGCTTTCACTTAAATTGTAAAGGCTCAGCTGTTTTGATCTTTCATCATAAGTCAACCCCTGTAGCCAAGCATCAGCCTAGTCGCTCTTCTCTGGACCTTCTCTAGTCCTGTTATGTCCTTTTTGTAGCCTGGAGACCAAAACTGCACAAAGGACTCCAGATGGGGCCTCACCAGTGTGTTATAAAACTTGAGCAGAACCTCCTGTGACTTGTACTCCACACATGAAGGCGCTATATAACCTAACATTCTGTTAGCCTTCTCAATGGCAGTGGATAGTGACCAGTCCACTACGACTCCTAAATCCTTCTTATAAGGTGTACTTTTGATTTTCAGCACTCCCATTGTATATACAAACCTCACAGTTTTACTTCCTACACGTAATACTTTACATTTACTGACATTAAATTTTATCTGCCACAAATCTGCCCAAGCCTGTCTGCTGTCCAAGTCCCTCTGTGATGACTCAGTGGATTCAAGATCTGCCAATCCTTCTATCTTGGTATCATCTGCCAACTTAACTAGCTTGTTATTTATATTCCTTTCCAAATCATTTACATGTTGTGAACTTGAACCCGGACACAGACAGACGGACATCGTTGTTTCACCCAATACACATGTTTATTTACAATATTTACAGTTAGTGCACTTCCCAGTGCCTCCAGCACCGATCCCCCAATGTCCAGGGCACACAGTCTTTTAGCCTTTCTGGCCGCCTCCAGTCCTCTCTCCAGCTCCGTCTCTCTTCCACCCGACTTCCGCCACTCAATGAAGGGAGGCGGCCCCTTAAATAGGAACCCGGATGGGCTCCAGCTGCTTCCCAGCATTCCTCCGCAGACACGCCCCAGTGTGGCGGAAATGCCGGCTGCACACCCGGAAGCCCTCCGGGTGTCCCCTGTCTTCTTCCCCCCAGCACTTCCTGGTGTGGCGGAAGTGCTGGGCTCCAGGTTTCTACAGGCACCGGGGCGCCTCCTGGCGGTGGCCACGGGTCCCTACAGGGCTGGGCTTCCAAGCCCTTTACCCGTGGCCCCCAACGTAACCAGGGCGGTCGCCCCCTCGCGGTCTGGAGGAGGTACAAGCCCTCCTCCGGTCCTCCTGGGCGTCCCGGCCGGGCTCCAGCCCTGGCCGGATGCCACAATGTATTAAAACAGCAGTGGCCCCCCCTGCTGGACACCACTGCTAACATCACCCAATTCTGATAAGGATCTTCACACCATCACCCTCTGCTTCCTGTGTCTGAGCCAATTCTGTACCCATCTGCACGCCACGCCCCAAACTGCCACTTCTTTTAGTTTGATGCCCACTCTTTCATGTGGCACCTTATCAAATGCTTTCTGAAAGTCCAGATAAATAATTTCTAAAGCTCAACTTTGATCGTATCCTTTTGTTGCTTCCTCATAGATTTCTTGAAAGTTAGTTAAACACGACTTCCCTTGTTGATTATTTTCCTACCCATATCATTTATGTACTGTATTTTTAAAACAGCAGCGACCCTAACATTGACCCCTGCTGGTCACCACTATTAGCATCAGCCAATTCTGATGAGGTTCCTCATACCATCGCCCTCAACTTCCTGTGTCTGAGCCAATTTTGCACTCATCTACACACCAAAGTCTGAACTCCCACTGTAGTGGCAGGTGTAGCGGGACAGGTCACAGTAGTTGATCCCCAGAAGTTAAGAGCTATATAATGACTGATGACCGTAAAGCAAAAAACATCTACTGACAATTTGACCGATAGTCAAAGAAGTGTTGGGTCTTCAGTTGCTTCTTAAACACATTGAAGAGTCAGCTGTTCGAATGGAGGTGGGCAGCTCGTTCCACCAACTAGGAGTGGATTGAGATTTGGTACCAAGCAGAGTTGGCATCACTGGCAGAACTGAGTGGGCAAGAAGGAACATAGCACCTCACCAGTGTCTCCATATACACAAGTGCTGACTACACTGTAAGCAGGCATCAAGGATGTTACAAGGCAAAGAAGATCAAGGTAAGCATTATTGGCCATCGGACCTTACTCTTATTCTATAAGAGTATACCTGGAAGAACTGCCGAAAGGAATTCAAGGGACACCTGGAGTGCTTCCGGGTGCTTATTCTATGTTAATCAGTGTTGTCTTATTCTAATTCTTACTTTGTCTTTTATTTCTCTTTTCTTCATTATGTAAAGCACTTTGAGCTACATTATTTGTATGAAAATGTGCTATAGAAATAAATAGCACGGGTTAGAAAGGTTTAGATGCCTTGCAGCTTCATTAATGTATTTTTATATATTTTTATATTATTACAATATGACCCACTTAAAAGGGACAACTTGCTTCTAGTGACTGACTTTCTTATCACTTTACAACAACTACAACAACAATGTATTTCTTGTATAGCCCAAAATCACACAAAGAATGCCTCAATGGGCTTTAACAAGCCCTGTTTTGGACAACTAAAAATCTGATAGAAAAAAAAAAATCTCGGAAAAGACCACTCAGAGAGAAGACCCCCTTCCAGGTAGGTTGGGCATGCAAAGGGTATCAAAAATGGAATAAATACAACACACAAAATAGAACACAAATAATCCTTCACATAGAGCTTAGAGAAGAATATTAGGCCGGTGACAGAAATGGACCAGTAAATAGTTTGATGAAAGTGTCACTGTCCATATGGATGGGTCTCAGGTCAGGGTAGTGTGGTTCTCAGCATCTAAGTTGAGTGCAGTAGTACTGTAGTGTGTAATAATAATAATAATGATAATAATAATAATAATAGTTGTGGCGGACGGCTAGGGGTTGTGCCTGGAAGGACCGGGAGAGGATCCATGCCTCCCTGGTCCATGAGAGGGCAGCAACCCTGGTCTATATGGGGGCCACGGGAACCGAACATGAAAGCTCAACCACAAGGGCGCGCCAGGAGGAGTGGAAAGCCCCAGATGTCAGCACTTCTACCACACCCGGAAGTACTGCCGGAAGGAATTTCAAGGGACACATGGAGTGCTTCCGGCTGCTCATGTGACACTTCCAAAATACCAGGAAGTTCCACCGGAAGACCGTCACAGAGTACCTGGAGCACATCCAGGTGGCTATTAAAGAGGCCGCCTCCCTCGAGTAGGAGCTGGAGTCGGAAGGAAGAAGGGTGTTTGGTGCATGGGCACTGTGTTATGTGCTTAAAACTGTTCTTGAACGTGTGTGTATTTGGGACATTCTGTGTCTGTCTGTTTGTGGCCGGGCTGGGCTACCACATAGTGTAATGCTGCATAACATCCGTTCGAGTAACGTCCAACCGCATATACGTCGGTGTTCCTATAAGCTTATAACAGAGTTCAGAAATCTTGATTGGAGAATGACAACATTTATGTCTATAGCATATTTTCTTAAAACAATATAGCCCAATGTGCTTTATAAGACTACAAAGAAAAAGTTACAAGAAAAGGAAAACAATTAAGATAAGGCAATAATATTAAAGAATATGTAACAAAAAAAGAAGTGAAGGAGAAATGGACAGGAGGACAGAAAACAAACAAACAAACAAACAAAATCTGCAGGGGTTCCAAGATCAAAATACCACCAAGCCTTCACTGGGTATTCTATCTAACACAAATGTTCCTAAATCAGTCCTTCTAGTTTTCTTGCTTCACATGATAGGATATAATGAAGTTGGTGTCATGGACAGCTGAGACACCCACCTTCATTCCATCATCTCAGGATGCTGCATGGTGTCTTGATCAGGTGATAATTGTGGCACAGATCGCCACCACAGAAGAACCAGAAAAGACAGCAGACAATAGTGGAGATTAGCACTGACTGCGGATCCCTGAAGAATATGATAATTCTATACTAATATAGTCTATCAGGAATATAACCGAAATGCAGCAGATGCACCAGAATGTAAGCGAACATAACAAACGCAACAGCCCCCCTCACACAACACATGTACATCCTGTCTCCTGCATAAAAAGAGATTGCACTGCCAGTATTGTACTGTACTTTCTATCATTATTTCAAAGTGAACTATCCCTACTTACAAATAAAAAGGAGATGAAGTGGAAAGATTGACAGTGTCACACACGTCGTGCGATTGGGAGAAAGTTTACAGGTTCAAAAAAAGTGTATGTTCCCGCCGGACCAGGGGTTGGCGCTGCCCTCCAACTCTTTCTCCTCTCTTCCTGCAGAACAACTGATGACTTCTCAGACTAATGGTGACTTCCGCTCCTCAGAAGACACATCCGTGACATCACTTCCGGTGCCAGGCCTCAAGATCCCACCTCCTGCTGATGTCACTTCTGGTCCCCGGATGCCACTTGCCATGACATCATCTCCCTTTCTCCGCCTATATACATGAGAGACATGTTTGTTGTTTCAGTTATGTTTCGGACTCAAGTCTATAAAGACTTAGTTTTGCTGTTAAATTCTCTACAGTATATGGGGTGGATCCCCAAACCTTTGACGTTGTTTTGTGTTTCATTTACAACAGTTTGTCGTGTTTTACCTTAGTTCTAATTTTCCAGTGAGATTTTTGAATTCCCTTCTTCTGATGAAAGACGTTTTTATCTGTTTTTGTGTTTTGTTTCAGTCATCTGGTGATCTTATATAATATGCTGCTGTGGTGGTATGTTTGTCTTTCCAGGATTTTAAATCACCTGTAGCTTGCAAACCGTTTGACCTATTGACCTGAAATTTGGTACACATATACTACGTGACGTCTGCTATCCGCTTTCAAGGAGATGATTGGCCTCCAAGTTCAAAGGTCAACCCAGGAAGGTCATGGTCAAAAATCAAATAACCTATAGCCTGAAATTTGGTACACATATACTACGCTGAAACACTGCACTACAGCTTTATATTAAAAACGAAGAGTTTCGGAATTATTACTTTTTTTATTTTTATTTTATTTTATTGTAGAATCAACTCTCGGCAGCGGGCAGCAGTCAGGCTGTGCGGCGCATGTGTATGGGCGCCATACTCATCCCTACCACCTTCGCCGTCACTTCCCCTACCAGATCATATCTTAAATTATTGTACACATATACGGTCAACACAGGTCAAGGGTCAACGGAGTATGGTCAAGTCAAGTGTATTCACTGAACGTTATCGTGCAGTGCGCCGTTACTGTCTAGTGTCCTATAATACACGATAAAAGGGGGCCGCGCTTCACATTGGCAGTACTTTGTATTGCGAAATTTGATACAATGAAATTTTGTCTCTTGCCTACTACTAATACATTTAATTATATTCTATTATCAGGTTTGGACCACCAGGGGGCATTCAGCTCCCCCCAACCCCAACACAGACAGGCAGAGACACAAGGCTTGCCAGACAACACGCCATTATTTAAGTGGGGAAGTGATTTTCTGTTGCTCCCCACTACACAGCACAGTACAAAGCACCAAATGTACAAACAAGCACAGTCCTTCCTTCTTCCTCTCTCTTTCTCTCTGACTCTGCCACCTCCACTCCTCCTCCCGACTCTTACTCCTCGACTGGGGGTGAGGCGGCTCCTTTTATAATGCACCTGGAAGTGCTCCAGGTGTTTCTTGCCCTTCTTCTAGCAGCACTTCCAAGTGTGGCGTAAGTGGTGCCACAAAGGGCTCAATTGTACCTGTAGCAGCCCCTGGCAGCACCCAAGGAAACCAACAGGGCTGCTGCTCCAAAACTACAACTCCCAGCATGCCCTGTTGAGATCCGTGGTGCTGTAGCAACCGAGGGGGGGCTTCCCTCTAGCATCTTGGGGGAGATAATGACCCAAACATGCTCTCTTCCTCAGTCCTTCTGAGATAATGGTCCTGGCCATCCGTCATACAGGTATTTTTGAATATGACACACTGTTACAAAATAGAATAGAATAGAATGCCTTTATTGTCACTATACACATGCACAATGAGATTAAAAGCAACTCCTCCAGTGCAAACATATATGTAGAACACAACAAATAACTAAACAAATGGTGCAAAAAGTTGCAAAACAGAGAGTAATGATATTGTACAGTATACAGATATTACACAGTTATTATCAATACCATTTAGATATTAGATTTTGCAGAGTTGATGGGTAGAAGGAAGTCCAGGGGATGAGGGGTTAGACTGTGTAGTCAATGCATGTGTGAGTTTAGAATGGAATAGAAAAAAAACTGTTTTTGAGTCTGTTTGTCCTAGTTATGATGCACCTGTAGCGCCTCCCTGAGGACAACAGGTCAAACAGATCAGAGCCAGGGTGGGAGCCATCCTTGATGATGTTTTTTGCTCTGCTGAGGCAGCGGGAGGTGTAAATCTCCATCAGGGAGGGAGAGGGCAGCCGATGATCTTCTGTGCTGCCTTTACTACTCTCTGAAGCCTCTCCCTGTCTGCCATGGTGCAGCTGCCGTACCATACTGTGATACAATATGTCAGCAGGCTCTTGATGGACGAGTGGTAGAAGGTCAGTAACAGGTTGGAGTCCAGGTTGTGCTTTCTGCAGATCATGTAATGAACAATAAATAAGATAGCAACCTCACTGATGATGTGACTAGAAAAATGCTCCAAATTTCACAGCAGCTAATCAAGTCTTGGAACTCACCTGAATGTTAAGCAATGTGGACATGGATGTGAAGAATTAGAGTCTAACCTCTCAACAACAGGCATAAAATTGAATCTAAATCTGGCTGGTAAGCGAGTCAATGGGTGAAGAGTATCAGAACACACAAATATCCATTCAAAGTAGTGCTTGGAATGTTCATGAAATCTCAGAACACTCGCTCAAGGGTATCTCAGATTCATCAATGGCGCACTGTCTAAGACAGTGCTGATGCATTCACGAGAGTTAAAAATAGAAAGTATCATAGCCAGCACAGAATCACGTTAACTTGTATCCTTTGTATCAGTGTGTGACGGTCCCACTCCTGGAGCCTCTTGAACCCACCATCATCGATAATGTCACTAAGATGAGCCGGGCAGATGAGGACACATACACCTATTAAGGCACGGGTGTCCAACTCCAGGCCTGGAGGGCCACAGTGGCTGCAGGTTTTCATTCAAACCCATTTCCTAAACGATGAACAGTTTTCACGGCTAATTAACTCCTTTTCCCTTCATTTTAATAGCCCTGTTTTTAAAGATCCAGTCCTCTGAATTAATTGATTCTTTTCTTCATTAAATGGAGGCCGAACAGAAATGAAATGTGAAACGAGCCAACAGATGGCCAGCTAAACTGGGATTTCAAACTCCAACCAATTTCACTCCAACCAGTTTCTTAATGAGAAGCCGATTATTCTTGCCGTTAATTAAACCCATTATTTCATTCCATGATTGGTGATTCTAAATTGTCCCTAGTGTGTGCTTGGTGTGTGGGTGTGTTTGTGTGTGTCCTGCGGTGGGTTGGCACCCTGCCCGGGATTGGTTCCTGCCTTGTGCCCTGTGTTGGCTGGGATTGGCTCCAGCAGACCCCCGTGACCCTGTGTTCGGATTCAGTGGGTTGGAAAATGGATGGATGGATGGATTTCATTCCATAGCGTATTGCTGCTCTCATTCTGCCACAGAAGACAATTCCAAAACTGCTGATTTTCTGTTTTATTTCTAAGAACACCATCAAAATGTTTCAGTGACCTGAGAGATCAGCCTTACCGAGACCATCACCTTTCTTTATTTTCAGATATTGTGTGATGTGCACAGGTGATCTGGTCACGTGGTGGTGCGTTTTGTGTCTCATTATTGTTTGGTTGCTAATTAAGGAAGAAGAAACAGCTAAGGGGCCTGAGTCACGTTAATTAAAACTAAAGAAAAAGAAGTTAATTAGCAGCAAAGACTGGTCACCTAATGAAGAAGATGGTTAGAATGGAAACCTGCAGTCACTGCGGCCCTCCAGGACTGGAGTTTGACCTCCCTGTATTAAGGGGTATGTGCAAAAAGATGAACAGTGCTTTTATTAAAAATCCAATAACAAACTATCAGTGTTCACTTTTATTATCATTAATTTTACACCATACACACAGTTTATGAACTTATAGAACAAATACCTATATAAAAAGCACCAGTAACAGTTCTTTATCTAAATAATTTGAAAACATTACTCAATATACTGCATAACTAAATAAAGGAATATCTCTAAAAAGCTGTGCTTGACGGGGCTGACCTCTCTAAAGAGTTCTGCGAAGCGATGACTTGGGGGGGATTTCTTGTTCACTGAAGCGTTCCTTTTGCATTAGGCATAACCGGCTCACAGCTGCAGCACTGCCTGATTCTTCTGCATCACAAAACTATTTCTGCGGCCTTTTCTCTTTCACATTTTCTGCGTCCTTGGTATAAAATGGGTTACAGAAGTGTTAATTAAGGAAATAATTCTTAATATCTAACAGTACAAACTGGTAAACTTTTAATTCAGTCAGCTCTGGGGGTTAAAGCTACCTGCTCTCTTCTCCTCTTCTACTTTTCAAACCAATGTTCCAGGCTAGCATTAGAGTTTTAAAATGTTTTCATCCTCAGTATCACAATACATTTTAGAATTTTCAGAGCAGCTCCTGCCAAAACCTTGTAGTCACGTTGCCATGGACAAATCCGATTCGTGGTTTACCTTTTTAATTTCAGGCACAAATAATTTTTGATTTTCAATTTTCCTCACATATTCTTATCTTTGATTCTCACTTTCAGTGGAGGTACTGAAGCAGAACTTGTTAAAGCTTTTTGTTACTGTTTTGTTTTTATTTACTTGACGGCTTGTTAGCCTTTTTACATTTCCAGCTGCGATTAACAATGCCATCGGGTCTTCTGATGTAAATATGACAACGCACCTCAGGCTTCTTATCCCTCAGGTGACGTGCATACTGTACAACATTCTCTCTTAGTGATAGAGAGATTAAAATCCCAGTATGCCCAATGTAACCATTTTTCACTAGTTTTCACCCTGGTTTTAATTCCTATCTTTCGTGTTTGCTTTTGCCTTTTGATTTTGACGTTTCAAGCCAGTTTACTTTTCTGGTTTTGACTTACATACATTACACCATATCCACAAATGAACACATTGCCTGTTTAATCATTTCTCACAAAATTTGCAGGTGCTTTTAACAACAACAACAGCATCAATTTATTTCTTGTATCTTTACAAATAATACGCTACCATGGCTGTCCATTTGTCTGTCCGGGATTTTAAATCACCTGCAGCTCGCTAACCGTTTGACCTATTGACTTGAAATTTGGCACATACAGTATATACTACGTGACATCTACTATCCGCTTTCAGGATGATGATTGGCCTCCAAGGTTATTCCTCTTTTTATTTTATTCTATAGGGTGGTCCAGATCTAATTATGCAACTTTTAATGCAATGCAGGAAAACAATACAGTAATCCCTCCTCGATCGCGGGGGTTGCGTTCCAGAACCCCCCATGATAGGTGAAAATCCACGAAGTAGAAACCATATGTTCATATGGTTATTTTTATATATTTTAAGCCCTTATAAACTCTCCCACACTGTTTATAAATATTCCCCGCACGGTTATACAGTGTAAACCCTTTGTATTCTCTTAGATATTAGGTAAGATTCATTGAAATTATGTATGTAAACACATTGTTTATATACAGTAAAACCTAAATATTATTTTAAAGATATCGAGCGTCTCCGATATTACGATAGAAAGGCCAACAGCAATAAATACGTACAATGCAAGAAAAATTCTATACAGTAAATGTGTGTACAGTGACACTAAACGTACGTACATGTACTAAGTACTGTAAGTAGAAAATTAATTATGGTTACTCACCAACAATGACACGATGACTTGTCCGATAACGACGAGTTTAGTTTTACTGCACAACAAAGGAGATCGTTACAGCTCTTCTAAAGGAGCCTCTTCAGGTGACTGTGTAGCACCGCCGTTGTTCTTCTTCAATCCAAATCCCTAAAGCAGATTCCATCCAGACTACTGCCTTATTACATCCACTTACAACTCGTTTTGCACCCTGGTTAAAAGGAAACTGCAGCCGTAGATCTTATATTCCTTTCCTACTTTTTAAATAAAAATAATCGTAGCCTCATTGATGCTGTAATTGCATCCTACAGCGGTGTAGCTTTTCCCTTCCTTCAACATATCCAAAACGTTTACCTTTTTGGCAATCGTTAACATCTTCCATTGACGCTTGGGCACAGCCCCTGAAGCAGTAGCAGGAGCAGATTGTTTTGGAGCCATAATGAAGGGCTTGACTATGCACAAAGAAAAACACAAAAGTGAACTCTTTACACAGCAAAACACGTTGATGCTGAATGAGCGAGACGAGACTTCCTGGTTAACGCCGCGGAATCGAATTTGGCGCTCACGCACGCAGGAACTTAATTGCATGCTCTGATTAGTTAGCTTCTCAGCCATCTGCCAATAGCGTCCCTTGTATGAAATCAACTGGGCAAACCAATTGAGGAAGCATGTACCGGAAGTAAAAAGACCCTTTGTCCGCAGAACCCGCGAAAACTCGGCGTTATATATTTAGATATGCTTACATATAAAATCCGTGATAGAGTGAAGTCACGGAAGTCGAAGCGTGATATAGCGAGGGATTACTGTACAAGACAAAAAAAATTGTTCAAAATATCTTGTAAAAAACGAAAATGGACTTACATGTACTTAATTCACTGATTTTCCATGTAATGTCCCACTTGTCCTCCTTTCAGTTGGATACAGGCTCAGAGTAATAAACTTAATAAGTTATAGCGTAATGAAAATTGCATAATTAGATCTGGACCATCCTGTATTGCAGAATCAACTCTCGGCAGCGGCCAGCAGGGTGGCCATGCAGTGCATGCGTACAGGCATCGTTCTCATTCCCTACCACCTTTGCCGTCACTTCTTCTACCTCTTCATATCTCACAGGCTGTCCATTTGTCTGTCCAGGATTTTAAATCACCTGTAGCACACAAACCGTTTGACCTATTGACCTGAAATTTGGCACTCATATACTACGTGACGTTTGCTATGCGCTTTTGGGGTGACAATTGACCTTCAAGGTTATTCCCCTTTTTATTTTATTCTATTGTAGAATCAACTCTCGGCAGTGGCCAGCTGGGCAGCCGTGCGGCGCATGTGTACGGGCACCGTTCTCATCCCTACCACCTTCGCCGTCATTTCCCCTCCCTCTTCATATCTTAAATCATTCTTGAGGCAGATTGAAGACTTAAGTGCCAGCTTAAGTAAAAAATTAAAGAAAACGTACTAAGTAATTGCAACACAAACACTGACTTGATCAGTTTTAATGTGAAAAGATGCTGACAAAAGAAGAGATAAAGTGGACCACTAGGGTGGAGAAAAGAAGATCGGCTCAGGAAGTAGCAAGCACATCAACCTCTGAGCCAACGAATGATAAACGTACAGAGAAAGAGGAGGAAGACTATGAGTCAAGTGTATTCACTGCACTGCCCAGAGTGGGGGCCCGAGGTGTTGAGTCTGTCGATGTTCGCGGGTGAAGTGGAAGGCATTTTCAGGATCGGATGATGATATCTCCCATCCATCCGTCAGCTTCAAAGGTGTGCTTGGCTGTTTTCCAAGACTTTGTACTGTTTTCTTCATGTACAGGTCCCCACTTAGGTGAACATGCAATTCCAAACAAGGCAACGAGGGTACAGTTTCATGCTCACTTTGACAGACAAAAAATAGTATACAGCAGTTCTCCGTCAGACTGCACGTTTTCCAGTTGTTTCAATCTGTCTTATGTCATACTGCGTGCCTAGCAGATCTGTGTGGTGAGCCCCTGTGCTAAATCTTGCTCTGTGTCAGCAGTGCATGTGACTAAAAATGCAGATTTATAAGATATATTTGCACAGAGCACAGTGACATATTAAACTTATTACAACACCCGTATTCTTTACAAAAGATGCTCAGGGATCTTTTATGACCAGAGAGAGTCAGGACCTCAATTTTACATCTCATCCCAAAGGACGACACCATTTTTACAACCCAGTCATGGCACTAGGGCATTGGGAGTCAGCCCAAAACCACACAAGGACTACCTCAATGATGTTTAACTGGCCCTGCTTTTTTTTTTTTACAGTCCTCCAAAAAGACAAAGAATAAAAAGACAAGAAAAAAAATTAAGAAATCTTGGAAAAGGCAATTCAGAGAGAGACCCCCTACCAGGTAGGTTAAGTGTGTAAATACAACACACAAGACAGAACACAAGTAATCCTCTTCACAGAGCTTGATGACAAGTCTCTCATGGCTACCTCAGAAATACAATACATACAGTACAAGCTACAAGGCCAAATGTAACAGTAGATAATACCACTCACTAAATACGGAACCACCACACATGATGATGACAGATTTGTTCGAATACATCAAAAACAAAGTAGAAACGAATTAACTTAAATGAAATACAACAATATCTGTCCATCAGCTTCATTAATTGTTGGACCACAGCCAGATAGGCCAGACACAGTCAGAGTCCTGGAGACCACGGCCAACAAGCTGCATCCTCCCTAATGGCCATACTACAGCTGAGTCAGTGCTGGGCCAGCCAATCAGATGAAAGGAGCCTTATTCCCGATGATTCCACCACTCCTTTATCTGAGATGACTTTTCCACAGACCACCAAACAACTTGGCAGTACAGCAATGGCAACAACTGCAACATGAAGATATTGAGAAGAGAAACATAATGG
>JANRMT010062820.1:27284551-27301169 GCA_026402145.1 Polypterus bichir lapradei
TTTTTTTTTTACCAAACTCAGTTTTCTAATTTCTATATTGTTCCCAAAACACACAATTTGGGAAATAATAGTTCACTTAAATAGGTCTACAGTCCAATTAAAAATGGGAGATGGTTGGAACAAAAACTTGCAAACTCAGTGTGTCCCCAGAACTGAGTTTGAAAACCCTTCTTCTAAATGACTTAGTTCATCTTGTAGCACACCCCCCAGCTTATAGCCTGTGCGGAGTGTGTTACCAGATCTGCATAGCAAGGAAGCCGCTATGCTTTTAAAATGAGGGACGGATATAATCAGGCCTTCACCTAAGCCCTACCGAATTTCCAATCCTCCCACCCGAATATTAACAACACCCAAGAAAAAGCCCCTTAAAACTAAATACACCAAACACAGAAATATATGAAATGATCCTTATTTGCTAAATAACTATTTACAAATACAAAAAATACTAAACATACCTCACAAACAAACCCCTACACGATGATGATTACGGTCCTGGAAGAAAAAGTCATTACTGTAAATGATGGGTGGTGATTCTAGAAATGGAAACAAGCATTAAATAATGGAAAGAAGTGTGGAACACTCCTATTCAATAAACTGCTTCCCAAAATATGGATAGTGAAATTCTGTCCTACCACCGGAGTCCAGAAGAATACTCTTTGGAGGCACGCCTCTTATCCAAGAGCAACGAAGGACTGGATTGGGAGGAATAAACCCACCGCCATCCTTACATCTGGTGGCCAAATACCATCCTTCTCTGCTATGATTGTGCAGTAATTGTAAATGATTAGGAGCTGCAGTGCATGAAGTTATGGGAAAGAGTAGTGGAAGCTAGATTAAGAAGTGAGGTGATGATTAGTGAGCAGCAGTGTCAGGGGTGATTTGTGACAGACGGATATCAGCAAAAGTGAAAGAGAAGGTCTACAGGACGGTAGTGAGACCAGCTATGTTATATGGGTTGGAGACGATGGCACTGACCAGAAAGCAGGAGAGAGAGCTGGAGGTAGCAGAGATAAAGATGTTAAGAATGACATTCGGTGTGACGAGGATGGATAGGATTAGAAATGAGGACATTAGAGAGTCGGCTCAAATTGGACAGTTGGGAGACAAAGTCAGAGAGGCGAGATTGCATTGGTTTGGACATGTGGAGAGGAGAGATGCTGAGTATATTGGGAGAAGGATGCTAAGGATAGAGAAAAGGTTTATGGATGTGGTTAGAGAGGACATGCAGGTGTTGGGTGTAACAAAACAAGATGACAAGGACAGGAAGATATGGAAGAAGATGATCCGTTGTGGTGATTCCTAATGGGAGTAGCCAAAAGAAGAAGAAGCTGCTGTGGATAATGTTGATTAGAAAATGCTCCACTCGAAAAGTCCTTCCACATCCTTCTCTTCCAGTTTTATTGGTACAGTGCATACAAACCACAAACTACAAATCCCACAAGCCCCTCAGCATCAGTGCAAACTGTTTAAAGACACAACCCCAATTTACAAACAGAAATCGGTGTACCCAGTGTTGTCATTCACATTTAACAAACTCTCAACAGGACATACTTACATAGAAACAAAAAACCCTATGTTGCCCCACGACAATCTAATCTTCTATGCTGCTGGCTATCTGTTGATCAATAACTAACACCCAGACCAGTTACTGGGGGCCACTCTAGGTCTTTTAGTCAGCTCATAATTTATGTATGCATTAATGATGAATTTATGCCTGTTATTTTGATTGTTTATTTCTCCAGCATGTCATACCTCTCAAGCAACAACAGAATACAGATGCTGGTCTCTTGATGTAAGTCCAATTTATTATTAGTATTTAAATAATACTATTAGTTTAAGTCAAAAGTCAAAGCGAACTTTATTGTCATCTCAACCATATACAAGTATACAGATAGACGAAATTGCGAAGCTCAGGGTCCACAGTGTAACAACATGAAGTGCAAATAATAAATTAAAAATAAATTAATTATTAGAATTAAAATTAAAATTTAAAATTAAAACACAAACAAGACAAGACAAAGAAGTAGCAGCAATATTGAAGTGGAGTAAGTAATATGAACACTGATGCAATGTATGGTATTATGCAATCTAGATACATAAATATAGTCAATAAATATCCATCCATCCATCATCCAACCCGCTATATCCTAACTACAGGGTCAAGGGGGTCTCCTGGAACCAATCCCAGCCAACACAGGGCACAAGGCAGGAAACAAACCCTGGGCAGGGCGTCAGCCCACCGCAGAGCGCACACACTAAGGACAATTTAGAATCACCAATGCACCTAACCTGTATGTCTTTGGACTGTGGGAGAAAACCAGAGTACCCGGAGTAAACCCACGCAGACGCGGGCAGAACATGCAAACTCCACACAGGGAGTTTGTAATATATATGTAATATATATGTAATATAATGTAATATAATACATAAATAATAGATAAAGATAATACAGAAATTATCAGTGTATGATAATAGTTGTTTAAGACGTGTAAACAATGACAGGTCAGAATGTTTCACGGCTGAAGGATATCAAAGAATGTCAAAGTGCAGTGTGCAAAATCCATAAAGGTCAGTGAGAGATTTTCAGTTCTTTTCTACCTGCACACTCGTCTTTGCAGGACAGTGGTCTGCATGTATAAAAGTTCTGTTTTTAGAGGTGGTTGAGGAAGTGTGGAAGATCCCAGGAGGCAGCATGGTGTTAAGGAGTCTGACAGCTTGGGTTAAGATCTGGCTCTGAAGCTGCAATATCTTCTCTTGGATGGTAGAAGTGTGAAAAGTCCATGTGAGGGCTGTAATGGGTCCTGCACAATACTGCAGGCCTTGCGGACACTGTGTTTGTAAAATATAACATAGCATAATTTAACATAGTTAAGTTATGAATTGATTACAAGTTAATGTGATATTTAAGTTAGCATTAACCTGCTATAATCTAAAGAGGTTTAGGTTGTATTCCATTATAAAGAAATCTGATTATGGGTAACAGTCACTGATTATGTTTAACCGCAGAGGTTAAGCGTTGTTAAACTAGTGTGCACTTTATAATAAACCATCAGGGGCTAAACAGCTTTCTTAGTATGTGCTACATCAATAATAGTTCACATGCAGTCTCACAGGCTAAGTGTTATTCCTTAGAGTGCTTTTTTTCAGAATAAAACCTTAGAGACTAGGCAACTTAACTTAATGTGCGGTACACTGAATTATAACTATTAAAGAATACTCGTCAATTAGGAATATTCACACTGTGAACTTCAGAGGCCGAGTTTCCAGCATGTCTCCACAGGGAAAAGGGTTTATACCTTTTCAAGAGACAGAGATCAGCCGTAGTTTACAATAATTAATAATTTATGAATCAGCAAACTCAACATTACATACAGTAAGAAAACAATTAATTACAAACATATAGTGAATAATGGCTAAGAACACAGACATGTGTTCTGGGAGATTGCCCTAGAATCTTCTAAATTGGTCATTGTGTCCAGTCTCTTTATACTTTATTATAAAGCCCAAGGCAAGTTATTTGACCAATTTGGAGCACCAACTTAAAATCAAGACTGTGCACAGCTGATACAATTACATGTTTGCTAATCAATATGAAACAACTGCGCTCATGCTCGAATGGCGGCAAATTACACACCGTGTAGGAACAAAGTCTGGACTTGGCCACGTCAAACCACACTTACCCTTAAGTCAAGCTCCCCAGTTGACAGACCAAAATTAAATATAAAGGTTCAGCAGGTGTAAAATGAATACAGTATATTAGATGAGGATGAAATGTATTTATTTTTTTTGTTCTTTACTTTGGATTATACAATTTCTTGTATTGAGAATTTGTTAGTTTTTGCATACCCCAGGGCCAGCCATTGTACAGCGCCCCTAAATATCATACACATACCTTGAATTCCCCAATCCTGATACAGAAGCAAATATTTACAGTGATAGAAAAGAAAAAAAAAACATGGGTGGACAGAACTTCCCTTGTCTTATCTATGAAATTATAAAACAAAAAACAAACATCCATATGTACAATGTGAAGACATGATAACTGCACAGATTGAGAAATGGATGAAGGCCGGCAAAGTCCCACATCATGAAATGACAACAAAAAACAGTTCAAATGGGGGCTATTCCGACAGCCATTGGTCGTGGTTGATGAAAAGTCTAAAACACCTCACGCTGTGTGTAAATGGTTGAAAAGTGATCATCTGTTGTTCCTTTCAATTAAATATTTTCGGTGTTTATTATTATTATTTTTTTTTTCATTGTTTTCTGTTCTCCCCTTTTTCTTATAATGCACAGTCCTATCTTTTAACACTTTGAGGGCTGAATATTTTTTGGCATGTCTGGCAGCACTGGCTGTGCAGGGGCGGCTCGATGGCCAGTAGGAATGCACGGCAGGCCGGCTACCTCTCTGTCTTCGCACGGCAGGTGGGCAACGGTGGCAGTCGCAGCATGACGTAATATGGTTTGTACCTCTTGTAGTGGTCCTTGCCAGGAGAACACTGCTGTAGGCGTATCCGCTACAAGAACGAGTTCATCACCACAATTAGCTGGGGACCGATAGGCTGATGCTGGTACTTTACTTCCGTTTTCCATTTCCAGATCATTTGCATCAAACTCAGAGTCCAAAAAGTCAGAGTCCGATATTACGTAAAACATCCATGAAGTATTTTGCTTTGCACATTTGCGTTAGTCTCTCCAGATGTCGCTGCCATTTTAGAGGCTGTTTGCTCGTCACTACTCCCGCACATGCAGGGAATCGAGGTCAAATCAACAAAGCTACGTAACTTTCCTTCAAGCAAAGAGAGTCGAACTAAAACATAAGGGCGAGTTTTGTCGCAGTTTATAGCCGATTACCATTTCGACAAAAGTCAACATCAGTCCTGAAAGAGTTAATATATGCAACCCAGAAAGCACAACCTCCAAAGAAGGTCAAGTGCTATGATTGGTGATGTTCTTGCAGATGCGAAGAGGAAATGCTTTTTCAGGTATATATATATAAAGTGGCTTGCAAAAGTATTCGGCCCCCTTGAACTTTTCCACATTTTGTCACATTACAGCCACAAACATGAATCAATTTTATTGGAATTCCACGTGAAAGACCAATACAAAGTGGTGTACACGTGAGAAGTGGAACGAAAATCATACATGATTCCAAACATTTTTTACAAATAAATAACTGAAAAGTGGGGTGTGTAATTATTCAGCCCCCTGAGTCAATACTTTGTAGAACCACCTTTTGCTGCAATTACAGCTGCCAGTCTTTTAGGGTATGTCTCTACCAGCTTTGCACATCTAGAGACTGAAATCCTTGCCCATTTTTCTTTGCAAAACAGCTCCAGCTCAGTCAGATTAGATGGACAGCATTTGTGAACAGCAGTTTTCAGATCTTGCCACAGATTCTCGATTGGATTTAGATCTGGACTTTGACTGGCCCATTCTAACACATGGATATGTTTTGTTTTAAACCATTCCATTGTTGCCCTGGCTTTATGTTTAGGGTCGTTGTCCTGCTGGAAGGTGAACCTCCGCCCCAGTCTCAAGTCTTTTGCAGACTCCAAGAGGTTTTCTTCCAAGATTGCCCTGTATTTGGCTCCATCCATCTTCCCATCAACTCTGACCAGCTTCCCTGTCCCTGCTTAAGAGAAGCACCCCCAGAGCATGATGCTGCCACCACCATATTTGACAGTGGGGATGGTGTGTTCAGAGTGATGTGCAGTGTTAGTTTTCCGCCACACATAGCGTTTTGCATTTTGGCCAAAAAGTTCCATTTTGGTCTCATCTGACCAGAGCACCTTCTTCCACATGTTTGCTGTGTGCCCCACATGGCTTGTGGCAAACTGCAAATGGGACTTCTTATGGTTTTCTGTTAACAATGGCTTTCTTCTTGCCACTCTTCCATAAAGGCCAACTTTGTGCAGTGCACGACTAATAGTTGTCCTATGGACAGATTCCCCCACCTGAGCTGTAGATCTCTGCAGCTCGTCCAGAGTCACCATGGGCCTCTTGGCTGCATTTCTGATCAGCGCTCTCCTTGTTCGGCCTGTGAGTTTAGGTGGACGGCCTTGTCTTGGTAGGTTTACAGTTGTGCCATACTCCTTCCATTTCTGAGTGATCGCTTGAACAGTGCTCCGTGGGATGTTCAAGGCTTTGGAAATCTTTTTGTAGCCTAAGCCTGCTTTAAATTTCTCAATAACTTTATCCCTAACCTGTCTGGTGTGTTCTTTGGACTTCATGGTGCTGTTGCTCCCAATATTCTCTTAGACAACCTCTGAGGCCGTCACAGAGCAGCTGTATTTGTACTGACATTAGATTACACACAGGTGCACTCTATTTAGTCATTAGCACTCATCAGGCAATGTCTATGGGCAACTGACTGCACTCAGACCAAAGGGGGCTGAATAATAACACCCCACTTTGCAGTTATTTATTTGTAAAAAATGTTTGGAATCATGTATGATTTTCGTTCCACTTCTCAAGTGTACACCACTTTGTATTGGTCTTTCACGTGGAATTCCAATGAAATTGATTCATGTTTGTGGCTGTAATGTGACAAAATGTGGAAAAGTTCAAGGGGGCCGAATACTTTTGCAAGCCACTGTATAGTGAAATACCAGGAAAGCCGACACAGACAGACAGAGACACAAGTCCAGCACTCAGTACACACTTATTTCAGTGGGGAGACACTTTTTTCCCATTCCCCACAGCACAGTTCAAGCATCAAACTGCATAATACAGAGTCCTCTTTTCTTTCTCTCCCTCTCTTTGCCTTCACTCCTCCTCCAGGAAGCTTTGCCTCCCTGCCTCCCGACTTTGGCTCTCGGAGTAGTGACCACTGGCTCCTTTTATACGGCACCCGGTGTTTGATGTCCTTTTTCTGGCAGCATTTCAGGGTGTGGTGGAACAACAACAACATTTATTTATATAGCACATTTTCATACAAAAAGTAGCTCCAAGTGCTTTACATAATGAAGAAAATAAAAATAAAAGACAAAATAAGAAATTAAAATAAGACAACATTAGTTAACATAGAAAAGGAGTAAGGTCCGATGGCCAGGGTGAACAGAAAAAACAGAAAAAAAACTCCAGACGGCTGGAGAAAAAAATAAAATCTGCAGGGGTTCCAAGTCATGAGACCGCCCATTCCCCTCTGGGCATTCTACCTAAAATAAATGAAACAGTCCTCTTTGTATTTAGGGTTCTCACAGAGTCACTTGATGTTGATGGGCATACAGACTTCTGGCTTTTAATCCATCCATCATTGTCGGAACATCACGGTGCTTTGAGTAGATGGTGGTGGCGCAAGCCACCACCAAAAGGATACTGGAAAAGGAAACAGAAGAGAGAATAGAGGTTAGTACAGATTTTAGAGCCACCATGAATTGTTATTATAATGAGTTGGATATACAGAGTATCAGGATTTTGATTACAGTGAAGTTATGAGAAGGCCATGTTAAAATAATGTGTTTTCAGCAGTTTTTTAAAGAGCTCCACCGTATCAGTCTGGCGAATTCCCATTGGCAGGCTATTCCAGATTTTAGGTGCATAACAGCAGAAGGCCGCCTCACCACTTTTAAGTTTTGTTCTTGGAATTCTAAGGAGATACTCATTTGAGGATCTGAGGTTACGATTTGGAATATAAGGTGTCAGACATTCTGATATATAAGATGGGGCGAGATTATTTAAGGCTTTATAAACCATAAGCAGAATTTTAAAGTCAATCCTGAATGACACAGGTAACCAGTGTAGTGATGCTCAGACTGGTGTGATGTGCTCGGATTTTCTTTTCCTAGTTAGGATTATAGCAGCTCCATTCTGCACTCGTTAATTGATGTCTTTTTTGGGTAGTCCTGAGAGGAGTGCGTTACAGTAATCTAGTTGACTGAAAACAAACGCGTGAACTAATTTCTCAGCATCTTTCAGTAATATAAGAAGTCTAACTTTAGCTATGTTTCTTAAGTGAAAAAATGCTGTCCTAGTGATCTGATTAATATGCGATTTAAAATTCAGATTACAGTCAACAATTACCCCTAAGCTTTTTACCTCCGTCTTGACTTTTAATCCTAATGTATCCAGTTTATTTCTAATAGCCTCATTGTATCCGTTATTGCCAATCACTAAGATTTCAGTTTTCTCTTTATTTAACTTGAGAAAGTTACTATTCATCCATTCTGAGATACAAGTCAGACATTGTGTTAGTGAATCAAGAGAATCGGGATCATCAGGTGCTATTGATAAGTACAGCTGTGTGTCATCAGCATAGCTGTGGTAGCTCACGTTGTGCCCTGAGATAATCTGACCTAACGGAAGCATGTAGATTGAGAATAACAGCGGACCCAGGATAGAGCTTGTGGAACACCATATTGGATATCAGGTGTCTTTGAGTTGTAATTACCACAACTACCAAAGAAGTGCTGCAGCAAAGGGCCCAACAGCTCCTGCAGCGTCCCCTAGATAGAAAGAAATTTGGCTTTTTGCAGAAGCTTGTTAAATTACACATAAATAGATAGTGTGAAGAAAACACAAAACACAGTTTAAGGATTGGGGATTCTGTCCCCATATACTGTAAAGCACAATAAGAGCATGAGAGTTTGCTGTCACCGTCAGGTTTGTAATATACAATTGACAGGGAATGGTGGGAACACGGAAGAATTTATGTGAAGAAGGACGGAAGTAGGAATGCTGGGAGGATGACGTGGAGGATCTTGGGATGTTGGCGCAGTCATCAGGATGTATTAGTAGTAATACAGAAGCGGCTTGGATGTCTGGACGAGGCTTTTGACACAAATTCAAGGTGCTGTGGGTTTTTGTTCTTCATCTTTCCTGTTAAAAAAAACAGAGAGAAGTGTCAACATGTTGTCTTAGTCCTCCGTCTTTGGTTTCACGAGGCTCATCGGGTCCTTTAGCTGCCCACTAATTGCTCGTGTGTGACAAAAGATACACCAGAATGGCTGAAAAGCAAGAAAATGAAGAATTAAGAAAACTTCTGACTTAGCTGTCACAGTCCCAGTGAGGAATTATACGTTATTTGTGCCAAAGGTTTCTGGGTTTGTTTGAGGTTACACTGAAAGAGTTTACTTTTGCCGGACCCGATATTAGGAAATTGATTCCTGAAGCAGAATTTGAAGGTGCAATAAATGACCTGAAACAAGAGGCTTGGTTATTATAAGTTTTCAGGTAGCAATAAAGATCCAAATTGTTAAGAAATTGTGAAAAATTTATTAATTACATTTAAGGAATTGGGTTGCATCTAAGGTGACCAGATGTCTCTGGTTTAAACCGGATACAGTGATGGTTTTATGCATTACTTCCTGTTTTCATCATTTCATCCTGGATATCATAGAATTTAACAAAAGTGTTCCGCTTTTAAACAACTAAACCACAAAGGGGGGTCGCCCCCCTCTAATTACACCTGTGTTGTATTTTTCTAACAGACACACAAAACTCTAATTCTTTGATTGATTTTGCTTCTAGCACATTCATAGGGTCATTAAACTGAGTGCTGGTTTGGAACCATGAAAATCTGCTCCATCTAGTCGCAACCTGAGTCTCAAAGTTTACTTTTTGGAATTTTTCCCTGAAAATCTTGAAGTGAAGACCTGGGTGAAGGATTTCATCAGGATATGACGGACACGGAAGGAATATTAGCAGGGATGTCAGTAAGGCGGCAGAACTACTGCTGCATGAATCGTTGGGACGCAACGGAAAGAGTGAACAAATGACAGGCCACCAAACAAAAAAAAAAAACTTAAGAAGTGACAAAAACTCAAGAAACTTTGTGTAAGTCAGTGAATATGCATTGTTGTTGTCTGTACATATACTGTATGTTATAACATTTTAGATTGACAAAACATTTTCACGTTAAATTGATTTAGAACAACATTGAATACGTAAATAAACTGTATAATTTGTTCAATTTTAATAAAATTTCTTTTTAATTTTGTACTTAAATGTGATGTGATGGAAACATTCCAATTATATTTTTTTTATTTTTGAATGTTCACAAATGCAAATAAAATAACTATTCACAATTAAAACTATTTTTAATGAGTTTAATTTTGCAGGCCTGTGGAATTATGTAGTTACCCGGGTTTATCTGAAGCTTGTGAAACTTGTTTTTCCATCAGATGAATTCAGTTCTTTTGTATTTTGAGGTGTATTAAGGCTGCTGCTGATGCCACCTTAGGACAGGCATCTGCACTTAGGTTATTTATGGTGGGTCAATTAATAGAAATATACTCCAACAACAAAAATAATAATGCTTTATATTTATATAACATGTTTCTCACTACTCAAAGTGCTTTACACAGTGAGTGGGGTGCCACTTCACCCACCACCAATATACAGCATCCACTTTGATGATGTGACGCCAGACATTTTTGCGGCAGTACGCTCACCACACATTAGCTATTAGGTAGTGACGCATGAGATATAGTTAATCAATTAGAGACTGGAGATGATTAGGGGGCCAGAACGACCAGGCCTTAGTTGGCAATTTAACCAGGACATTGGTTTACACCCTACTCTTTACAAAAGATGCCCAGGGATCCTTTATGACCACAAAGAGTCAGAACCTCACTTTTATGTCTCATCTGAAGGACTGCACCATTTTTATGGCACAGTGTCCCCGTCACTGCACTGGAGCTTTGGGATCCACATTCAGACCGCAGGGTAATCGCCCCCTGTTGGCTTCACCAAAACCTCTTCCAGAAACAACTCCCACTTTTCCTGGTTGGTTTCCCATCCAAGTACTGGCCGGGACACAAACACACTTAGCTTTGGGTGGATCACCTCTTCTGAAGGGCATGTGGCACGCCACTACTCTACACCCCTCTGTGCTCATCACCTGTCCTTCAGACTCCCTTCCCGAGTTCTTCCTGGGATTATACCCTGATATTTTTTTAGATACATGCATTCTCACTGTTTTTACTTTTGTCTCTCAAATTGGTGTCTTAACTAATAACTTAACAAGAAAAGCAATACAGATTTTTTTTATGCCCTTCAACAAATGTGCCCATTTTTATATTTTTCCCTGATAGTAGATATGGGATTCTTCACAGTATCAATTTGCTTTTGCATTTGTGTTTTATTATTTGCACGTTTTATTGCCAGTTGCATATAGAAATGGCTCATTTGGAGCGGAATTAGCTTTACAGACTGTGTTTATAGTTTGTCGTATAATAATGGCCTTCGAGTAAACTGACTTGTGTGGCCCATTTTCCAACTTGCGATTACAACATTTTTAATAGGTTTGTATCATATTTATTTATTTATTTTTTTGTTTCTCCATCATGTGTCTTAATGCTCAGATCATCTCCTTATCATTTCCCCTACTTTCAAACATTTATGATTCCCACCTCCCTCCTTTGCTCCCTCCATCCATCCATCCCCTTCTCCCACCCTTCCTCGTACTGCCAAGGCACCAACTCCAGGTATGATCACTTTTTTAATGCCCTACTTTCTTTTAATTGTTTAAAGGGTTTTAGAGCAAAGTATGACAATGGTGCTGCCTTCGAGAGGTAATGAAATAGCTTTGCTTTAATTAGCTGATGTCATGCATGAATTCCTTGCCAAAATCAGGTTTACTGTAAATGCCTCTGGTGGTACAGAAAGGCCGTAATCAAATTTAATTGAATGTGATACAATACCTTAAAAGAGACAAGACCACAAAAGTACTTTTTATTTTTAGAAACTTCTCCATATGATGGTATTTATTGCTCTTTTCTGAGGTCGGAATCAGCTTGGCACGTTTTTCAACATTGAAATTTATACAGAGAAGCGGGTATAAAAAACAAAAAACGCACTCTTCACAAGAAACACAAACTTCCTTCTCTCCATCCGTTTAAGATTCTGACTGATGTGAAATCTCATTAATTATTAAATACTTTGATATTAAGCCAAATTTCACTGCAGATCATGTACATTGATGTTTATAAGTGAATGTTATGTAACAGTTTGTATTAATATGTATTTTAATTTTTAAATGTTATTTTTAATAAACATTTTTATAAATATTCTTCATGTATTTTCTGTCTTGTCTTTAATTATGTTATTATCCTTTTAATCCTTTAAGCTCAGCCCCATTGTTTTAGACACTTTGGCGGGACTGAACCATAAAGCACAATTTTTTAAAAAAATGAGTAAATCAATTAATTTGCTTACTGCTATAATTAATAATCTCTCTATTATAAAAAAAAAATCCTGGAAAGGAAAAGCAGGGTGACAAGACGTGATCTTCTTGAAAGACACTTAAAAGACCCACGAGATGCAAACAATATCAGATAAGAGCACTCAGTCGTGTAAAGGCACGTAGCACACACAGATCCTGTGCTCTCAGCACATATAAAGCGTATAAGGACAATACGTTGTAGATGAAACGTCAACGACTAAGCAAAAAAGAAAGAGCAGCGTGGAAAAAAGAGACCCAGAAGTGTTGGAGAGAAAAGGCAGATAAGAGATTATGAAAGCAGTGGAATTCGAAAGGCTCAGACAAATGATGGTGCCATACACATGCAGAGAAAGGTAAAGAATATGAAAGCAGTAAAATTCGAAAGTATTGTAGCGTCCCAGCCAGGTTGAAGCCTTTTTTGTTTTAAGTGAATGTTAGGTCCGATTGAGGGAGGGCGGAGTGCAGCACGGAAGACTGATAGCAGCGCGACAGCAGATGATCCGGCAGCACCTCCTTAGCATGAGTTGAGCCGCCGCCCCTTGACAACGCGAGCAGCATTATACGTCCTGAGAAAGAGATTTTACCACGCCCGGGGCTGGAAATAAAGGACAAGTATTGTTTTTACAATGTCACGCAAGACAAGGCAGTGAGACATCATTTAAAACAAGTCTACAGACATCTAACCTAGCAGTTGTTGGATTCTGTTTGCAGACACGCTTCATGTGCTCCTAGCTCTTAAAACAACGACAAGAGACAAGCAAAACATGCAGCTCACCAGCAGCAAAAAGCCTGCAGATAATCAGACTGCTTTTCCTTAGCACGTGTTCAGCCAACCTAACCCTCGCCCGCAACCCCCACCCCTTCACAACGCGAGCAACAGAGATGCGAAGTAGCAAAAGGACAGCTGCTGTGCAGGCTTTGAAATGATCGGGCAGCGAGACAAGCAGAACAGGCAGCTCGCCAGCAGCAGAAAGACAGCAGATGATCCAACGGCATCTCCTTAGCGTGCGTTCAGCCGCACCCCCTTCACAGCATTATACGTCCTGCGAGAAAGAGATGTAACCACGCCCGGGGCTGGAAATAAAGTATTGTTTTTACAAAAGTTTTAAAATAAAAGTTAAAATAATGCATATGTAACAATTCCCATGAAACTAACAATCTCTTTAAATTACATATAAACCAAACCTGGGGGTGGGTGAGCGAAGTGAGCAGGGGGTGGAGCCCCCTAGTAATAATAATAATAATAATAATAATAATAATAATTCTTTGCATTTATATAGCACTTTCCTCACTGCTCAAAGTGCTTTTCATAGTGAATGGGGAGCCTCTTCAAACACCACCCACATGGAGGATGTGATAGCAGCCATCTTTGTGCCAGTACACCCACCACACGTTAGCTACTAGGTGGTGAAGGGGTGAGAGATAATTAGCCAATCAGATACAGGGGAGGATTAGGGGACCAGGCCTGTGTGGGCTGTTTAGCCAGGACATCAGGATGCACCCTACTTGGATTCCCAAGGATCTTTAATGACCACAGAGAGTCAAGACCTCAATTTTATGTCTCATCCAAAGGACAGTGACATTTTTACTGCACAGTGTCCCCATCACTGCACTTGGGGCATTGGGATCCTCATTCAAATCTCAGGGATAGTGTCCCCTGCTGGCCTCACCAACACCTCTTCCAGCAGCAACCCACACTTTCCTTCATGGTTTCCTTTCCAAGTACTGGCCGGGCCTGAATACACTTAGCTTCAGGTGGAAGACGTCTTCTGAAGTGCGGGTGGTGTGGAACTTTGCTGTTAAAATGCCATATTCTATACCCCAACATCATTTTGCAATATTTTCCTTTCTTCACTCAAAGATGGCCGAATTGTTGCATCACAACACCTGACCCTAAACCACCATGGCTTTCTCAAACATCCTGATTTCATTTTGTACAATTCGACAAGCAGATTATTACCTACTAAATGAGAGGGCTGTTCCAATTTGCAAGTGACACCATATTCCACTTTTTATGTTTTCCACTTTATATTTTGTTTCACTTTCTACAGGTATATATCTACACTATATATATAAAATCCTAAAGCCTAAGAGAAGGTTTATGGATGTGGTGAGAGAGGACATGCAGGTGATGGGTGTAACAGAACAAGATGACGAGGATAGAAAGATATGGAAGAAGATGATCTACTGTGGCGACCCCTAACAGGAGCAGCCAAAAGAAGGAGAAGAAGAAGATATATAAAGTCCTAAACCTAAAAGTGCAACGATTTTATGTCACGTTTTTTGTCACGCTTTATATCAGGCTTTTTTTAAAACGTACGTATATATGTTTGGTATCATTCTTTTCAGAATTTATCGCACTTTAATGTGATGTTGATAGATTTTCAGATTCTTATTCCATTTTTAAATTATAAACTAAAATATATCAAGAATTCACGTCCCGCAAGACAAGACTTTGTGCCAAATGATTTAACCACGCCCGGGTCCGGAAATAAAAGACAAAGAGTAGGACAGCTGCTGTACAGGCTTTTAAATGTATGAAATGCCATGTGAGATGCAGATCACATGGCACAACAGCAGCAGCAAGCCAGCAGCTGATCAAGCAAGGAGGAGGTAAAAAAAAACTGAATTTGTTTCCCATTGCATCACCATTTAAGAGGGGGTTTCGGAGGAGTGACCGTGTCTACTTGGGGTGCGTTCAGCCCCCCTCTTCAAAACGTGAGTGGCAGAGGCACGAAGTGCCTGACGCGTAGAGCAGGCCTCTGGGGGTTGGCAAGCAAAGTGAGCAAGGGGAACCCCCTAGTCTACATTATATATTTCTAAATATTGTAAATTTTTTTATTGATTTTTGTGAAGACATATTTGAATCTTGTTGTTACTGTTGTTGTAATTTGGATATGCAGTATAATTTCTTTACCAAATATATATATTCTATCATTCAAAATAATACATAGGCCATGGATTTTCAATAGTGAATACTGTAATGGACGGCAGGACAGGGTTGACAACCCAGCCAAGATAAACCCCCATACCCGTAACTGGCAGAAAGGCCAATTTAGTTGATGAACAGACAGGGACTGCCTTCCAAGAGTACATGCTGCCACGACACACTGGAATGCAGCATTCCTAGGCCATTATATCCATTCATATAACTGCAGAGCATGTTGGGAGTTGTGGTCCCATGGGGCAGCTCTGTGAGGTTCCCTTGGAGCTGACAGGGGGAGCTGCTGGAAAGGGCTGTCCCTACTTTCAGAGGCCACCTCTGTCCACTGGGAAGTCAGAGTCCGAAGGAGGTGGATGAGACTGCATGGGAAGTATAGAAGGAGAAGCGCATTAATTACTGTGCAGTCTAGAAAGAAGGAAATTGAGACTCTGTGAAATAAATGGCTTGTATTTAGATAGATAAACAGACAGACAGACTGACAGACATACTTTTTTTGACCCCCCGGGGGAAATTTGTTTTTTTACAGAAGCTCTTTATTTATATATATTTATATAAATAAATTATAAATAAATAAACACACTCTTTGATCTGAACACACACAAGAATGACTAAAAAGCAAGAAAATTTAAAAGTAAGAATAACTTCTGACTTGGTAATACCAGTCCCAGTGAGGCACTATACAGATGTATTACTGTTGGTATATCGGACCCCAGCTGCGTTTCTTGACACACCTCTGCTGAAAAATTCATTTGCTGAAAGTCCTCAGAATTAGTGTGTCACATAGAGGTTGTGCAGTATTATTCAAAATGGCACACAGTTTTATTTCAATACTCTCTTTTGCTACAACTTCTGGGGGTCCAGAGGACTGTACATCCCATAGGGAAGCCTGCTCTTAATAAAAGCTTGTTGATTCGGTGAAAAAAAAACAAATGCTTATTTACGTGCTACACTCCTTGTTCATCTCACTGCACCTCTCATGCTGCACCCTCCATTATCCTCAAAGACCACTCACACACGTGCTGCAGCTCTCCATGCCGGGAAGTTCAACATTTCTTTTATAGTTTATAATCTGTTTTCCTTTGCCCAGTATCATACTAACCTTTGCTCTTATACCATAAAATAAAGATTTACTTTCAAAACCATACAACAGTTAATACAAACGGTAAAATGAATAGTCATTATTTCCAATGTAACTAAAACTTAAAAATTGCAGATAACATAAAGTATTAATAAAGTATTTAAATAATAATTAATGTTAAGATTAGATGTGATCTGGCATCTGGCTTGTCACTATAAATTTTTAAACATATTTTTAAATTCAAGATATGCTGCTGTCATCACTAACTCAAGCGTCAGCTGTTTTAAGCTGCCTTTTGGGTATGCTGTAAACTTGGAAGAAGTCACAGGGAGAGCAAAGACTGCCTGATGTGTACTGCATCTGAGAGGGATAGATAGATAGATAGATAGATAGATAGATAGATAGATAGATAGATAGATAGATAGATAGA
>JANRMT010062820.1:27301822-27341052 GCA_026402145.1 Polypterus bichir lapradei
ATCTATCTATCTATCTATCTATCTATCTATCTATCTATCTATCTATCACATTGCCTTCATCACACCTTACCATCGTACTGAATGTCCTTAAATAAAACAGATAAACGGGTGGATTGTGAAACACCAACTTGCCAATTCTGTCAACTCCATTGACTCCCTCAGTGACATTGAGCAAGTCATGGAGTCTAACAAAGCTTTAATTATAATATTATGGGAGTCTTTGAGCCTTGGTGTGTCTAGGCATCTGGACCCCTAAGGGATAGGTTATTGGATTCTGGAAAAACAAAAATATTCAAACCTGAAAGAATGCAAGTCCACCCTTTTACATCAACAGTCAGAACCCCTCAGACAGTAAAAAGGTTTCAAGGTAAAGAATGACAGAATAAATGAAATATGACATTTCTGAATTTTCAACACGATTTTACTTTTTATTTAATCCTATGTTTAAATATTTATTTTTATTACATTTTAGACTTAAATTAGATTTTCAATTATAGATCAATCATTTGAAGGCCTGTTTTCAGTCTTGATAAATCATTTTTCAAATGGCTTATGACTGACGAGTTATTTACTGATTATACAGCTTATAACACAGGAGCAAGTACAAACCCAGTTCCAAAAATGTTAGGACAGAGGATGAAAGGGTGATTTTTAAATTCTGTTCACTGTGTACGCTATTGAAAACACTACAACAACACATTATTGATGTTTTACCTTTTTTGATGTGAATCTGATGTTTTTTTTTGTTTTTTTTTAATATATACTGGTGACAAATCTGATGACTACAAAACACTCCAAAGAAGTCAGCAGAGTCGAGAGTGTCCCACTCTGTCACATCACCATAATAATAATAATAATAATAATAATAATAATTTTTATTTATATACTATCAGTGTAGTGCTGAGGTGTCACCCATGTGTCCCAAACCAGGTGATGTTGTGTGGTGGGTGTGGTAATGTGCAATCAGCGCAAGCTCTGTTGTTTAGGAAACAGATGTTTCCTAAACACTAAAACAGATAGTTACAGGATAAACAAAGGCATCAAACAGAATAAAAGACAATATTTCCAGAGTAAAATGCAAAATTCAATACTAAAAGAGAGCCCAGCAAATAGCATCATTTGTGCTATAACACACACACACATACACAAATGATTCTGAGCATCAGGACAGAGCCTTCCTGAACAGATGAGTTTTCAGTTGTTTTGTAAAAGAATGATAGGAGTCAGCTGACCTCATTTTATAGTGTCCTTTTAGAGTGTCCAACCCAGAAGTGCTTCTGTTCTTCCGTCCACGTGGTCTGTAAGCACTTCCAGGTTAGGTGGAAACCCATGCCACGTGGCTCCTCCATCTTTGCAGCACCACCTGGCAGCCCCCACAGTGCCAAACAGGGCTCAGATAAAAAACACAATAAAACGTGTGTGCTTTGAGACATTCTGTGTCTTTGGGGTTTTCCGGCCCCGTATATTGCGGACACTCCACAATGAAAACAAAGGTCTTTATATAAACAAAAACAGTTCATATGCGCGACGCCGGCAGAGGCGTCGGCGGCCATTTTATTGGGGAGGAGCCGGAAGTGGAGGAATGCTGGGAAAGAACCGTGAGGGAGGATGGGACTGCTGACGTCAAGGAAGATGGCGGAGGAAGGGCGAAAGTGGACGTACTGCGGGAAGGTTACAATGGAGGAGCGTCTTTTTTCCTGGAAAACAAAGGAGAAAGGTTAGTGCCCCGCCACTCCCTGCTGGTGAACGTCTTTCGAAGTGGTTTAAGGTCCGTCCGCGGCCTCCTACTCGCGCATGCGTGACACGACCCCCCCCTCAGCCCAAGACCGTCAGGTCGGACGGACCTAACCGAGAGGTCGTGGATGCGAAAGAGGGCATCGGCGTTGGCATGAAGACCGCCGTGGCGATAAGTGACCGTGAACTTATAGGGCTGTAAGTCCAGAAACCACCTGGTGACCCGCGGATTCGACTCTTTGTGGAGGGACATCCACTGAAGTGCAGCGTGATCAGTCACCAGAGTGAATTCGCTTTCCAACAGGTAGTACCTGAGATAAGTCACGGCCCACTTAATGGCCAGGGCTTCCCTCTCCACCGCCGTGTACCGGCTCTCTCGGTCCAACAGTTTCCGGCTCAGGTACATTACGGGGTGTTCGACACCATCGACGCTTTGGCTCAACACGGCACCCAGGCCTGTGTCCGAAGCATCGGTCTGGAGAATAAAAGGCAACCCAAAATCAGGGGTCCTTAATACAGGTGCCGACGTTAGGGCCTTTTTTAAGTCAGTGAATGCGTGTTCCGCCATGTCGTTCCATACCACCTGTAAGGGAGCGCCTTTCTTTGTTAGGTTAGTCAAGGGTGCTGCCCTTTCGGAGAAACGGGGTACAAACCAGCGGTAGTACCCCGCCAGCCCCAAGAAAGCCTGCACCTGTCTCTTGGTATTCGGACGGGGCCATTCCCGGATGTCTTTAACTTTGGAGCATTGGGGTCTCACC
Source organism: Polypterus bichir lapradei (assembly GCA_026402145.1). Classification (NCBI taxonomy): domain Eukaryota; kingdom Metazoa; phylum Chordata; class Cladistia; order Polypteriformes; family Polypteridae; genus Polypterus; species Polypterus bichir. The sequence goes on from JANRMT010062820.1 coordinate 27,304,315, forward strand.
TCTCCTCGCCCCACCAGGTAGCCTAAATACTTGGCCTCCTTTAAGCCAAAGAAACACTTATGGGGGTTAATGTGGAGGCCGGCCTTAGCCAGCGTTACGAGGACAGCAGAGACCTGCAATAGATGTTCCTCCCAGGTGCCGGAATAGATGACGACGTCATCCAGGTAGGCGGCACTATAGGACTGGTGGGGCTTCAGCACTCTATCCACCAGACGCTGAAATGTCGCTGGCACCCCGTGCAGCCCAAATGGGAGGACCTTGTATTGCCAATGTCCGCTAGGGGTGCTAAAGGCCGTTTTTTCTTTCGCAGATGCCATTAAAGGAATTTGCCAATACCCTTTTGTCATGTCAAGGGTAGTCAAGTACCGAGCCGCACCCAGCCGCTCGAGTAGATCGTCAATGCGGGGCATCGGATAGGCGTCGAACTTGGAGACCTGGTTCAGACGTCTAAAGTCGTTGCAGAATCTCCAGGAGCCGTCCGGCTTGGAAACGAGGACGATAGGACTGGACCAAGGACTATGGCTTTCCTCTATAATGTCCATATCCAGCATCCGCTGCACCTCCAGTTCCACTTTGGCGCGTTTTGCCTCCGGGAGTCTATAGGGCCTCTCCCGGATGACAACCCCGGGTTCCGTGACTATGTCGTGCGCAATCAGCGTGGTCCGACCCGGTGCCTCGCTCACTACCTCGGGGATGGCGTGGATAGCCTGGGTTATCTCGCGCCACTGTGCGGGTGTTAGCTCGTCACCGAGGTTAAGGGCAGATGTGCTAGTGAATAGGGAGAGGGATCTACTAGAGTCGGGAGCCTCCTCCCAGTCCTTCCAGGGCTTTAACAAATTAACATGGTAGATCCTCTCGCTCGGTCGACGATTCGGTTGCTTAACTAAATAGTCGACGAGCCCCTTTCATTCCTTAACCTCGTATGGCCCCTGCCAATGAGCTAGTAGCTTTGAATGGGAGGTAGGGACAAGTACCATCACTCAATACCCCCGGGTGGAACTCCCGGAGGACGGAGTTGCGGTTGTAACACCGGGCCTGCTCTGCTTGCGCACGGGTCATGTGGTCTTTTAGGATGGGCCTGATTTTAGCGAGCCTGTCGCGCAGTTGCGCCACATACTCCAATATATTGGAGGAGGGAAGGGCCTCAGCCTCCCAGCCCTCTTTTAATACGTCCAAAAGTCCCCGGGGTTGTCGCCCGTACAATAGCTCAAAAGGAGAGAAACCCGTAGAGGCCTGGGGCACCTCCCGGTAGGCAAAAAGCACGAGCAGTAGGAGCTGGTCCCAATTCCTGCCATCGGCGCTGACCACCTTGCGAAGCATCTGTTTAAGCGTCTGGTTAAAACGCTCTACCAGCCCGTCTGTTTGGGGGTGGTAGACAGACGTCTTTAGGTTCTTTATTCGGAGTAATCTGGCAACTTCCTTGAACGTATCTGAGGTGAAGGGAGTACCCTGGTCTGTGAGGACTTCCTTGGGGATCCCCACTCTTGAAAACAGGTTGACTAATTCCCGTGCGATATTTTTTGTATTAGCGGAGCGCAGGGGAACCGCCTCTGGGTATCGCGTTTCATAATCTACCATGACCAATATATACTTGTGGCCACGGTTTGAGGGTTCCAGGGGGCCTACGAGGTCTACCCCTATTCGGTCAAAAGGGATGTCTATTAGGGGTATCGGGACAAGAGGAGCAAGGTCCCTCCTAGGAATCTGGCGGGTCTGGCACTCCGGACAGGATTGACAGAAACACCGGACCTCCTCGTTGATCCCGGGCCAGTAAAAGCGGAGCTTGATTCTCTCCAGTGTCTTCTCGGCCCCGAGGTGGGCGCCTAAGAGGTGGGCGTGAGCTAGCTCACATACCTCCCGCCGGAAGGTACGCGGTACTAGCAACAGTTTCCGCACCTCACCCTCGTGGGTTGCAACCCGATACAACAGATCATTCTCCAGTACAAAGAAGGGCTCGCGTGGTATGGAACCGTCAGCTTGTGAGCTGCCTGGAAGAACAATCGCATTCCGGGCAAACCGCAGGGAATCGTCATTCCACTGCTCCCTTTTAAACGAGGCAGGCGTGGACCGAAATTGGTGGTCCAAATTACTTAGGGGGTCTTCTGAGCGGATTGGGGGAAGGGTTCCCTGGCTCGTCCCTTCTCCGGTGGATACTTCCGGGTCAGAGTCCGTCGCCTGAGAAACCTCCCCCGAAGTGCCTGCGCCATTTTGGCTTGCCCCAGAGCATGGCGTGGAGACCGCGGGAAGGGCACCTCGCCCCTTCATAACCAGACCTAGCGAGGCCCCGGGAGCTTACCGCTTTTCCTGTGTGACCAGTCTTGCCCTAAAATTACTGAATAGGGGGGATCGGGTAATACCGCGACCGTCAAGTTGGAAACTTGCCCCTTCCATGAGATGTAACAACGGGCGCTGCGGTAAGACTTGGTCTCCCCATGTATACAAGTAACCTGCAAGTGCTGCGTTAGCCACTGTCGCGGTAACACGTAACGGCGAGCGACAATGGTAATGTTGCTGCCGGAGTCAAACAAAGCCACCACCGAGTGCCCATTCAACAACACCACTCCCGTGTTTGGACTCGCCAGTGGGTGCGACGGAGCACAGTACCTTTCGGCGACCACCCAGGTGCAGTCCATCGGCTCGTAACTTGCGGCATCCTCGACAGGGATGTCGTAATAAGCCCGCTGCACGGGACCCTTCAGATAGGGCGCCAGAATGGACGCCCACTCGGACCGCTGCCACTCGTTCCGGGTGGCCGTCCTCTCGAAGATGCCCAGGTAAGACTCAATATCGTCCGCCTCTGTCATGGGCACCAGAGGCGGGGGCGTTGGATGAGGCGGGTCGGGCCTTATCCTTCGGGCTTCCGCCAGTTTGGCCTTCGTTTCCTCCAACTCCCGGGTGGTCTCGGCTTGCGCTTGCTGCAGGGCCAGGATCTGGGCGTTCATTCCCTGCAGCACTGTGTTGAGGTCTTGCCTTTCGGTCATTTCTTTCAGGCTATTATCCTGCCGACTACGCCACTGTAAAAGATGAAGCAAGACAACATAAAGTTTTGGGGTTTTGGGGTCCGTATATTGCGGACACTCCACAATGAAAACAAAGGTCTTTATATAAACAAAAACAGTTCATATGCGCGACGCAGAGGGAGAGGCGTCGGCGGCCATTTTATGGGGGAGGAGTAGGAAGTGGAGGAATGCTGGGAAAGAACCGTGAGGGAGGATGGGACTGCTGACGTCAAGGAAGATGGCGGAGGAAGGGCGGAAGTGGACGTACTGCGGGAAGGTTACAATGGAGGAGCGTCTTTTTTCCTGGAAAACAAAGGAGAAAGGTTAGTGCCCCGCCACTCCCTGCTGGTGAACGTCTTTCGAAGTGGTTTAAGGTCCATCCGCTGCCTCCTACTCGCGCATGCGTGACAATATATATATACTGGGGGTTCGCCTCCTGCTCGCTTCTCTTGCCAACCCCTCGGCCGGCGCTATGCGCCACCCACTTTGCGCCTCTGCCGCTCGCATTGTGAAGAGTGGGGCTGAATGCACCCCAAGGAGATGTAGTCGCTCCTCCAAAACCCCCTCTTAAACAGTGATACAATGGGAAACAAATAAGTTTTTTTTTTTACCTCCTCTTTGCCGTGCCACGTGATCTTCATCTCATGTGGTGCTTCGAACATTTAAAAGCCTGTACAGCAACTGTCTTACTCTTTGTCTTTTATTTCCGGCCCGGGGGTGGTTAAATCTCTTGACACAAAAGTCTCATCTCGCAGGACGTGAGTTCTTGATATTTTTTAGTTTATAATTTAAAAATGGAATTAGAATCTGAAAATCTAATAACATCACATTAAAGTTTGATAACTTCTGAAAAGAATGATACCAAAAATATATAGGTAGGTTTTAAAATAAGCCAGATTTAAAGGGTGACAAAAAATGTCACATAAAATCGTTTCACTTTTAGGCTTAGGATTTTATATAAATGTAGAGAGAGAGTATATATATAAAATCCAAAGTCTGTCTGTATGTCTGTCCGCTTTTCACAAGAGAACTACTTAATGGATTTATATTGTTTTTTTCTGTAATTTGCTTGAATACTCCAGTGGATTTTGTGACTTCTCTCAAGTGTCCTACTTCGCTTGTGTTACTGATTTATTCATGTAAATCTGAGAGAGAGGCTGCGGGCCAAGGGAAGGTGAGTGGGACCCTCCTCACTCACGCGCCAGTCTCCGTTCAAGTTGCTCTACCTCTCGGCACGTGTTGGAGTGAACCTTGCCTCCGTTTAGCTAGTGATACCTGTTTGTTCAGCTGACATTATCATCTAGAGATTGTTAAGGAGTAACGTTTGACATTTTTGAGAGAGAGATCAGAGCTATGTGTGTTTTAGAGGGTAGCTTCTGATTGGCAGAGCTATCACGGCTGCGTGCTTTTCTCCCCATGTGGGGGACGCTGTCCCATCAGAACTGAACATGATCAGATACAGTGCCAGCGTTTGACGCTGGAGCGTTTCAACCTTCCTCTTCGCCTTAATTACATTTTTTTTTTTATCGATGTTTAAAATTTGCCCTGTTTCACTACTACGTGGATGGAGCCAGCTATGAAATGGGGGCAGCTAGTATTGAAATAAGATTCAATTGGAAAACTTCAGATTCCTTCTTATTGTTAAGCTGATGACATGTATCCATATTTACCAATTAAACCAAATGATACTAATTCAATTTCTACATTAATGCACTGTTTTAGTAAGGCCAATACCTGATGAAATATCCATCCTTCTATCCATCCACCTTCCAAACCCACTTATCCAGAGGCCTATCCCAGTAAGCATCAGAGACTAAGCAGAAACAATCCCTGAACAAGGCACAGCTCAAAGGACGAAATACTTCCATTGTTAATTATCAACTTGAGGACACCTAATAGCGACTAGAGAAAATAAGAGTAGGCAGAAACAAACAGGTACAATATGTCTACAGGCAAAAGATTGTATGAACCTTGTAAATTAATTGCAGTCACGTCAAAGAGTTGGGGTATCAACCTGGTAGACTGCTTTTAATAAGAAAGCCTATTAAATGATGGAAGAAAGAAAATAAATACAAATGTCCAAAACCATCAGGTCATTTATGGGAGGGTATTCATAGCACTTCAGGCAGCATTCATAGCTCCCACCAAACATAGGTTTTTCAAATGAGCTACAGGGTCACTGGTGTTGAAATGTAATCCCAGGAGGTAGAGGTGACACTCCTTAGAAAATTTGAAGCCCAACGAGAACAGGCCATTCGGACCAAAAAAGCTCACCAGTCCTACCCTCTTAATTCTTCTAAAATAACATCAAGTTGAGTTTTGAAGGTTCCTAAAGTCCTAATGTCCACCACGTTACTTGGTCACTTATTCCATGTATCTGTGGTTCTCTGTGTGAAGAAAAACCTCCTATTGTTTGTATGAAATTTACCCTTAAGTTTCTAACGGTGTCCCTGTGGTCTTGAGAAATTCATTTAAAAAAATCATTGAACTCTTTATGTAAAACTAGCAAGTCGTGGTTGTGAAACTTTCGCAAGAATAAAAGCATTAATGAAACAATGATGAGGGAGAGAAGAACATCACACATTACAGTAAGAAAGGTGATTATTTTAATAAGTAGTGATTTGTGAGAGGACTCAGTATTAGAATAGTTTCGTGATTAGTATGGGATTTTATTACATTCACAACAGCATGAATATTTACAATACATAGTGTAACATGAACAGGTTAACAGAACATATTGGATAAGAAGGGAAATGCAGGACACTTGTAAGTCAGTATGTGTGAAGAGTGGCCGTCAGGTAATGTAGTACATCGACGTCTGTAATAATTGTCGAATTTTTTGCATAAACATTATGTGGAAGAATAATTTTAGGGTAACATAGCATTCATCTTAACACTAGAATTACCAGAGTCTACGAAAAACGCATAGATCGGCCCACCTTAAATCCATTCGCACCTCTCCGCCAGCATCTTTTGTCCTGTAAATGTGCCGATAAAGACAAATTGCAAGAAGCCAGCTATTCCATCCCCCCACTGACTTAGAACATGCACAAACTTGCAGCTCATGCCTTGATTGATTATCTGGGAGTGAAGTGAAGTTTTAGAGTGGAAATAATAGATCGTTATTTGGAACACACGCATTTCATGTGTGTTCCGTTTCTACAGTAATCTGTGTAAACACATTTTTAAAACAGAAACGTTTTTCATATTTTAGTAGTAAATGACAAAATGTAGGCATAAACTATATAATGTATGAAACCTGAATTCCAAAGATCAAGTAAACACTTTCACAAAAGGTTCAAGGAAAAGGCAACAGCTTCTGTGGCGTAGCGGTAAGATTGGCTGACTTGTAATCAAGAGTCCCCAGTTCAATCCTGAATGCCTCCTATATTTGCCGATTTCAGTAGTGAGCTGCTCTTATTGTTAATATTATACAGTACACACATATATTTGGTTTGCGTCTGTAACACACGGTGTACATTTATAGGACTTGTGAAAGTTACCTTTTTTTTTCACTTTTATTCTCTCTAAATCACGATCATGATACATGCTACCGCCCCCCCACCCAGGGATCTGATGCTGTTAGTTTTTATTTTAAACTGGGAATAACTGGAGATGTGAGTGGTGTTTTGAGAAAATGGAAATGGACATTCTCTCATCTGGAGGGATAAAAGCTGCCTTCTTCGTATCTCACCGTCACTTGATTTTTTTTTTTATTCAGTTTTATTGACTGTTTCTGCTCATGCTGAATTAATATGCACCTTATGGTCTATGATGTCAAAAAAAAAAAACAAAACACAGACATAGGTATATATGATATTTGGATTTATTCTTTTTATGACCTGTATAGTACATTTCGGAAAACTTTGTGGCATGGATGCAACATTATTCATATTCATTTGCATAACATCTTGCGGTTTGTAATCAGTGACCGCATATTTTTTTCCCCCCGATCTTGCCAGTCCCCACATGTTGCTGTTTCTTTTGTACTCCAGGACATGCAGAGGAAAGAATAATACAGAGTGGTAAGTTCAGCACTATATGCAACCATCAGATTCACATGTTAACAGTTCACACACATGCAGGCTTACCTACCTACCTACAGTACATTTACAACGTGTATACCTGTTACAATGTACACACTTCTCTCTATGCTGTGGTTTCTATTACACACCTGAAAGAAAGAGACAATATATGTGAAAAACATCATTGCACTAATGCAATATTATTTGAAAACGAACACCGTCAGATCGGGCGTGAATTTATGCTGGCGCTGTTACTTAGAGTCAGATCAAGAGCTTATTCAGTGCGTGCAAGAACATGCAGGTGGCCAGTTGCTGTGTGCTACAACATGCTGGCGGTGATCGACGCACATGTACTGTGCAAGGCATGCACAGGGCCACTGAGAAAAGAAGAGTGTTCATGGCTCAGCTTGCAGAGGAACTTCGTCGTCACATCTTACTAGAAAAGGCGATGAAAAAAAAAAAAGGACGATTCTACATCGATAAGCTTCTGTTTCAGACAGCCGCTTTCCCCAGGAAAGTAAACTGAGTCAATGTCATTTACTACTAAAATATGAAAAACTTTTCAGTTTTAAAAATGTGTTTACACAGATTACTGTAGAAACGGAACAGACATGAAATGCGTGTGTTTCAAATAACGATCTATTATTTCCACTCTAAAACTCCACTTCACTCCCAGATAATCAATTAAGGCATGAGCTGGGAGATGTTTGTGCACTTTCTAAGTCAGTGGGGGGATGGAATAGCCGGTTGGTATCCTGCTATCGGCAGGAAACCAGATAAAGGTCAAGTTAACAACAAAATGTACACTGAAATATAAGAATTGGTTTAGAAAAAATACTGAGATGGTCAAGTAAATAATGTACCAGAAAAAAGGTTAATGTAATATACAAAATGTACTGAAGGATGACTAAGAAATCAGCAGATGTCCTATAAACAATGAGAATGGACAGTTGTGATATGCACAGAAATTTCAAGTGTGGTAGCTCATCTCAAAAGCTATAAGAAGAACCAGAATATAATAAAATAGACTTTAATTTTATGTAAGTCATTTGGGTGTAAACCAATGAACCAACCAGAGTAAAATGTATGCATTGATTGACACTGTATGTAAATTGAACAGTTTATAAAATGAACCTCTGTTCTTTGTTTCTGTGATCATTCTGACCCGGCTGTAATGGACTACTTTTGATGAATGCTCTCTACAAGTCATTTTGCTGAGGAGTGATTAAAAGCTACCAAGAACAGCTTTTCTCCTGCCTGATTACTGAATTGTCCTGTTAGAGGATGTTTCTTTTTCTAATAAATTTCAACCACAGTTATTGTCAGCGAAAATATTCCCCTGTGTGTAACCCGCAAGTACCTGTACATTTAACCTGGGTTACGATATAACTCTGGAAAATGTAGTGTACAACTGGCAATGGGTAAAAACTGGGCCTGGCAAATAAACTTCAACGTTATTAATCGTTTTTCGTTGTGACAGTCATACAAGTCATGCTAGATAAATGGGGAATTGCCTACGGCGTAATATAAAGGGAATATATTGATTTGAGTTGTCAGTGTTATGGAATCCCAGTGGTTTTTCTGTCGTAATATTTCTTGTTGTCTGGCAGTTTGCTGCTGCTCTTCAGAAAGGTTGTGTGTGTGTAATTTGTTTTACTGTCTAGGTGTAAGACTTGCTGCCGCTGATCTTCGGAAAATTTCGCTCTGTGATTTGTCGTAATTTGTCTTTGTTGTTCTAAGGCATCTTGCCTGTGCTGGTTGGTCTGGCATGATGTCGATGTTTCTGCTTCTGTATGTTGGTCTGAGTATGTAGGCCGGCAAGGCCATTTCTGATGGTCGCAAGTAGGATGTATATGCCTTTTCATTTTATCTGGAGGCTTACGTTAGTGTCATAATGCAGTTTCAATCAGTAACAAAGTATGCACCAAATAAACAGTCAAATACCACAGTCAATAACTGGTCACATTGAAGAACTGAAGACTTGAAGATAAGCCTGATACCAAAACTATGACAGGAACATGAATTCCTCGCTATTGTGGTGGAGGGATATAGTAATTGTGGCAAACATTGTTTAAATCGAGCACGGACAGACACAAGCAAAATAATATAAGGATGTTTCTCATTTTCCCTCTGCAAATATCAATTTGAAATGATTGTAGTGTTCTTTGTTAATAGCTTTTTCTTTTTGTTCAATCAGCAACTTTTTTAGATAAAATTGTAATTAAAAAATAAACAGTAACAATAAGTATTTTGGAACAAATTAAGACAAGCGATCATTTCAAATGCAAACAGATTTTTGGACTCGAAAACCTGTGAATTCCATCTGTCTTCTAAGATATATGATGAAGGACTGTTTGCTAAAAAATGAAGATGAATGTGCTGGCATACAAATTGGGTGAAAGGGAAAAAAAAATCAGAAAATATTACATTTTACAAACTAGAGACTCTTCTGTGCATCACGCTTGTTTGCTTAGCTAATAGTAATATTGCCCTAATATATCATTGGGCTTGCTTTGTTTTATTATTATATTTTTAATTTTCAGGATTTCTGATAGCTCCCATGGAACATTATTACTGTTTGTTAGACACGTGTGCTTAAGGGATTCTCAAGACACATGTAGTTCTCCTCCTGAGAGACTGGGGGCGCTGTCACTTACTTTTTCTTCCCCTTCACTTGTAGACTTGATGGCCTCATTCCCATATCCAGACAATAAAGGGTTAGGGTTATGGAAAATTGCAAATATTATCCTGTTATATAAAAAGTAACTTTTTTTATAGCAACTCCAGGCCTGTAAGCTTAACATGCAACACAGAAAAATTAATGGAAGGAATTATTAGGTAGAAGGTTAAGCAACACATGGCAGGCACAGGAGATTTACTGAACAGTCAGCAGGGTTTTAAAAGAGGGAGGTCGTGTTTTACTAACATGCTAGAATTCTATGAGGAAGCAACAAAAGGATACGATCAAAATGGAGCAGATGATATTTACAGTATCTTGACTTTCTGTAAGCATTTGATAAGGCGCCAGATGAGAGGTTGGGCATCAAATTAACAGAAGTGGCAGTTTGGGGTGTGGTTTGTAGACAGGAGCAGAATTGGCTCAGACACAGAAAGCAGAGGGTGATGGTGTGAGGAACCTCATCAGAATTGCCTGATGTTAAGAGTGGAGACCAGCAGTGTTCAGTGCTGGGGCCGCTGCTATTTTTAATATATAGAAATGATTTGGATAGGAATATAAGGAACAAGGGAAGTCGTGTTTTACTAACATGCTGAAATTCTATGAGGAAGCAACAAAAGGATAAGATCAAAGTGGAACATTAAATATTAAGTTCTGGTTAAGTCTGCAGATGATAGCAAGTGAGGTGGATTGGCAGATAATCAAGAATCTATTGAGTCATCACAGAGGAACTTGGACAGCATAGAGAGTTGGGCAGATATGTGGTAGATGAAATTTAATGTCAGTAAATGTAAAGAATTACACATAGGAAGTAAAAATGTGAGGTTTGAATACACAATGGGCGGTCGGAAAATCGAGAGCACACCTTATGAGAAGGATTCAGGAGTCATAGTGGACTCTAAGCTATTGACTTCCCGGCAGTGTTCAGAAGCCATTAAGAAGGCTAACAGAATGTCAGGTTATATAGCGCCTTGATGTGTGCAGTACAAGTCACAGGAGGTTCTGCTCAAGCTTTATAACACACTGGTGAGGCCTCATCTGGAGTCCTGTGTGCAGTTTTGTTCTCCAGGCTACAAAAAGGACATAGCAGCGCTAGAAAAGGTCCAGAGAAGAGCAACTGGGCTGATTCCAGGGTTACAGGGGATGAGTTATGAGGAAAGATTAAAAGAGCTGAGTCTTTACAGTTTAAGCAAAAGAAGATTAAGAGGTGACCTGATTGAAGTGTTTGAATTTATGAAGTGAATTAGTTCAGTGGATCGAGACGGTGACTTTAAAATGAGTTCATCAAGAACACGGGGACACAGTTGGTAACTTGATAAGGGTAAATTTCGCACAAACATTAGGAAGTTTTTCTTTACACAAAGAGCAATAGACATTTGGAATAAACGACCAAGTAGTGTGGTAGACAGTAGGACTTTAGGGGGCTTCAGAACTTGGCTTGAAATTATTTTAGAAGAATTAAATGGATAGGACTGGTGAGTTTCTTTGGGCTGAATGGCCTGTTCTCTTCCAGACTGCTATAATGCTCTAAAAAATAAAATATACACTGAATTCTTCTTAATGGCAGGAATCTGACAGTAATTTAAGTCAAAATCAAAAATGGGTTTGAGTTGGTAAAGCTGGGGGAAATCTACACTGCTGTATTTGATAAAGTTTGCGATGTCTGTGATCTTTTAAAAAGAGCATACAAATTAGCAGCCGAGGCAGAAAAAATAATAGAGATTATAAAAGAGAAAAATGAAAGCTCTTGTGTTTCGTTTATTACACAGCAAGAGAACTGTTATGGGATTTGTTTAGATTCGTAAGAGATTAAAGTAATTTTTTATGCCTTGAGCAAGTTAAAAGTACGCATTTCATGGTTTCCTTTTGTTTATTTAACAGTTGCTCTTATCCAAAGTGACTTAAAACCATAGGTGTGTGAATGCGAATGTAAAGGAACTATAAATAAAACTATGATATAGGAAAATGTGCTGTTATTCCTTTAGTGCGAGTCAAAGATGAATTATAGATAAAACAAAGCTTTAAACATACAAATGCATCTGCAGCATACAGAAAACCCCAGAAATTACCTCTGAAGAGTTGCAAAATTTTAGTAAAAGTAAAGCCAGGGAAAAAGCAAAACAGTGAGTCCTGGAGCATTAGAATGTTGTGAGCCAGCCATCCATCCATCCTGACATGACCAGGCTTATGATTTGAATCTTTTTCCAGATGTTTCTTGGCCTTTAAAATTAATTTAGTTATAGTTCTTATGGTTTTGGAGATTTTTGAACCTGCGCTTCAGAAAAGGTCATCCACTTGAAGCTAAGCTTGCTCAGGCCCGGCCAATACTTGAATGGGAGACCATTTATGAAAAGCTTGAATTGCTGTTGGATGAGGTGTTGGTAAAGCCAGCAGGGGGCACTTACCCTGTGGTCTAAATGTGGATCCCAATGCCCCCAGTGCAGTGAGTGCACTGTGCTTTGGATGAAACATAAAAACTGAGGTTCCTGACTCTCTGTGGCCATAAAAGATTAGTGGGCATCCTTCATAAAAAGTTGTGGTGTATCCCGATGTCCTGGCTAAATTACCCACCATGGCCGGGTCTGGTCCCCTAATCATCTCCTGTCTCTAATTGGCTAATTCTCTCACCTCTTCACTACCTCACAGTTCATGGGTGGTGAGCGTACTGGAGCAAAAATGGCCGCCATCTCACCAGATCGATGGCACACATTAGAGGTGGTTGAAGTGGCTCCCCACTCACTATGAAAGTGCTTTGAGTACTGAGAAAAGTGCTACATAAATGTAAAGAATTATTATTATTATTATTATAATTGACTCGATTGGTAATACACATTCTGTGTTCTGATATGTTTTTACCACAGTTAAATAAAACTCATGCTCTCCCATGGTGCTGTTTTGTTGTTCTTGTGGGTGGAGCTATTCTGCGATAGTTTTCTTGATGGTTGCTACGCTGTTGCTAGGCTTTTCGACAGAGTTTGAGACATGTGACATCATCACCATGACAGCATAAAGGTCAAATTCTTACACCTTACACGATTTAGTCAGTCATTTTCCAACCCGCTATATCCTAACACAGGGTCACGGGGGTCTGCTGGAGCCAATCCCAGCCAGCACAGGGCGCAAAGCAGGAACAAATCCCAGGCAGGGCACCAGCCTACCGTGAGGCACACACACACACACACACCAAGCACACACACCAGAGACAATTTAGGATCGCCAATGCACTTAACCTGTATGTCTTTGGACTGTGGGAGGAAACCGGAGTACCCAGAGGAAACTCATGCAGATACGGGGAGAACATTCAAACTCCACGCAGGGAGGAACTGGGAAACGAACCCAGGTCTCCTTACTGCGAGGCAGCAGCGTGCCTGAACAGGTTTCTGACATTTATTAACCCTTTATGCTATTTCTGTAAGATCAATGCTATGTTACCCTGCGCCACCGTGCTGCCCTAGTCACAATTTACATTCATGAAAACAAAAATAAAATAAATAAATAAAATACTGATGCTCTGTGTAAGAAAGGTCAGAGCCGACTATACTTTCTTAGGAGGTTGGCGTCCTTCAACATCTGCAATAAGATGCTGCAGATGTTCTACCAGACGGTTGTGCCGAGTGCCCTCTTCTACGCGGTGGTGTGCTGGGGAGGCAGCATAAAGATGAAAGACGCCTCACGCCTGGACAAACTTGTTAAGAAGGCAGGCTCTATTGTAGGAGTAAAGTTGGACAGTTTAACATCTGTGGCAGAGCGACGGGCACTAAGCAAACTCCTGTCAATCATGAAGAATCCACTGCATCCACTGAACAGTGTTATCTCGAGACAGAGAAGTAGCTTCAGCGACAGACTATCTATGAATAAATAAAATCCCTTTAGCATCTTTTTTAATGTTAGTTTATAAATTATCAGTTACAACTTTTTCTGCCTTTAACTTACAGCGGACAAATATTCTGATCCTGTACTCATTGAGTTGAAAAGCCATTAGCAATGATCACAGCCTGGGTTCTGTGGAAGAATAATTTTAGGGTAACATAGCATTGATCTTACAGAAATAAAATAAAGGGTTAATAAATTTCAGAAGCCTGTTCAGGCACAGCAGGAAACCAGATAAAGGTCAAGTGAACAACAAAATGTACACTGAAATATAAGAATTGGTTTAGGAAAAATACTGAGATGGTCAAGTAAATAAAGAACATACCAGAAGAAAGGTTGATGTAATATACATTTATGTATATACAGGTACAAAATGTACTAAAGGATGATTAAGATGTCAGCAGATGTACTATAAACGAGAATGGACAGTTGTTATATGCACAGAAATATCAAGGGTGGTGGTGCAACTCAAAGGTATAAGTAGAACCAGAGTATAATATAATAGACTTTCGTTTTATATAAATAATTTGGGGATAGGTGTAAACCAATGAACCAACCAGAGTAAAATGAATGCATTGATAGACACTGTATGTAAATTCAACAGTTTATAAAATAAACCTCTATACTTTGTTTCTCTGGTCATTTTGACTGCTTTTGAAGAATGCGCCCTCTAATGCATTTTGCCTTATTTGAGTAATTAAAAGATACAATGAACAGCTTTTCCCATGCCTGATTCCTGATTTTTCCTTTTAAAGGATGTTCCTTTCTTTAATAAGACGTTAAATTTCAACCACAGTTCTTCTTTGGTTTGACATGGTGGGCTTCGTACACCTGGATTTGGGGATTATCTGCCATTCTTCTCTGTAGATCCTCTCAAGCTCTACTCTCATGAGGCCAGATGTGATTCTCAAGTGATGATACACATCTAGGGTCAACCTGGAGTTTGTACAGAATATCGTCAAAATTTGCAGCTGCAAAGGCTATATACCAAAAAAACGCCTGCCCTGTTTCCTCAGTCCATACATTTTTAACCGTATGCTCTGTGCATTTCTGGGAGACAGCAAAAGGAAACTGAACAGATGACTTGACTCTTATTGAAGTACTTGAGAGCTTTTCAGTAGAATCTGTGTGCAGCATATCTAAAGATGGAGAGAACGTAAACACTTAGCCATGGACTGAGGTGAAAACTTATTTATGGAAGTGGTTTTGAGATCATATACTAGAGTGGCTGCTAAATATCTAGATGAAATCCAGCATTATCAAAGATGGAAGATGAGGTGACCTATCAAACAATACCAAAGCCCATCCTTGTTTAACTTACTCACCAAAGAATCCCATTGTGAACCTTGCGAGTGAGCTGCTTAATGATTGTCACTGATGATCGAACAAGACAAGTAGGTTGGCTTTTTGTAAGACTGGAGATGGCCAAGAACGACATGATGATGATATACAGGTCACGTTGGAGAGCATGCACTGGTACAGCGTGTTGACACACACACAACACAACGAAACAGCTCGGGGTCCTGTTTGGCAACACCCCAGGCAGACAAGTGGTGCAGTCCCACCCTCCAGAAATGACCATCTATCTGCCTTCCACGCCAGGTGTTACATGGGCGTCCCCTTGGCCTGGTTCAGCCACTCGGATACTCAACAATGAGGATCCTGCAAGCCGGATCACCTTCAGGGAATTGTGCCACATGGCCATAGTGCCGTAAATGACGCTCCCTCATAATGCAGGTAATCTGCCTCATTTGAGACCCCGCGAGCAACCGCTTATTCAACACAAAGTCACACCAGTGGTACCCAAGGGTTCTCCAAACAGACACAGTACCAAAGGAGTCCAGTCTTCATCTCAGGTCAATGGATAACGACCATGTCTCACAACCAGATAGCAAGACAGGGAGCACCAGGACTCCAAAAACTTGGACCTTCGTCCTTTTGCAGAGATATTGGGAGTGCCACACACCCCTTTCCGGCGACCTCATGACCCCCCATGCTCTCCCAATCCATCTACTGACTTCATAGGAAGAGTCACCAGAGACATGAATGTTGCTGCCAAAGTAAATAAACCTCTCAACAAGGTCGACACTCTCTCCGCAGACAGACACACTGCTGATGTCTGTGCCTAAGTGATCATTAAAGGCTAATAGCCAAATGTGAATCGCCAATTAAAGACAGGGGAAGATTACAGGGGACACGGGATTACAGGGATAATTAGAGACAGGGGCAGATTAGGAGGCCAGAATGACTAGGCTGTAGTTGTCAGTTTAGCCAGGACATTAAGATACACTCTACTCTTTATGAGGTCAAGGATCTTTTATGACCAAAGAGAGTCATGATCTCAGTTTTACGTCTCATCTGGAGGACTGTGCCATTTTTACAGCATAGTGTCCACCGTCATTGCACTGAGTCATTGGGATCCACATTCTGACCACAGGTTAAGCACCCCTTGCTGGCATTGCCAAACCTTGTGGGACAGTAGCCGACCTTCTCCCCTCCTCAATGGATAATAGCCACCAATTCATCTGGTAAGGGGGAGTCACCCTTGGACAATCTGGGTTACCAATGGATAATCGATGACAATCATCTTGTTGTCCTGTGGGGATTGAGGTGGCTTCCCCTTGCACGTGGCAATCCATCACTATGCATTCTGCAACCCATTCGTGACCCTTTCTCATACTGTACTATTGTAATTCATGACTCAAGTTCAATCATCGCGACTACACTGCCCAAGACCCTCGATTGTATTAAGTGGGTCAGTGTTGCATATGTTAAAATGTACATATAATTAAAATTATAATCAAAAAAGACAAAAAAGTGAAAATTGTTTTGCTTAAAAAGATGATTAATTGGCCAACAGAAAGTGAGTGTGGACGTGTGTGTGAATGTGCCCTGCCCTGCCCTGGCACCGAGTCCAAGTCCAGTGCCTGTTTAGTGCCCAGTCCTGCCAGGACAGTTCCTGGCCTCTGCAACTGCGAATTGAGGAAAAGGGTTACAGAAAATGAACAAAATGATGGATATTAATAAAGCCTTTTTTTTAGCGACTACATTATTCCAATATATTGCAATAATTGTAGGCAGGCAAGTTTCCTCCAACACTTTAATTACACTGCTAAATTATCATTGTTGAAATATTCTCAAAGCAGTTGCCAATAAAAATGGTAAATACCAAAAATGCAGCAAGCTATATTTCTATATTTTTTAAATATTTATACCTCATTATTTATTAATATAATTTAGTAATGTCATTTGTTATTATCTGAGTGACATTAATATAGATTGCATTTATGATTAATAGAATCGTGGAGGCAAATTAAAGGGAATTTGTATGCCTAGCTTCCATGAGCAAAAACCTCATATAACACTGCAAAGCATATATTTTAGGAATAAATATATAAACATAAGCATCAGCTATGAAGTTTTACTACCTTAGAAATACACTACTTTTACCATAAATATATACTAAAAAAACAGACGGCATTCTTCTGGAATGAGAGGACAAGTGCTTCATTTGTCTAACAGTGGATTCACAAATTATTCAGACGCCTCCACTTGCTGCACACTTTATTGTGTTGTAGGTGTAATTCTACATGGATAAATTTGCCATTTTTGCTAGTCAATCTACACCCAATAACCCAAAATGACAAAGTGAAAACGTGCTTTCACAAAGGCTATTAAAAATCAAAAACTGAAATCTCTCATTCATAGAAGTTTTCAGATCAGTTACTGTGCCCCTCCATGGTTATGCTCAGGTGCCTCCTGTTTGCTTTAAAAGTCTTCATGAGATGTGTCTAGAACTTGAGTGGAGTCCACCTGTGGCACAACATTTAGAAATGAACAAGGATACATCTTGTCAGGCACCATCGTCAGGGTCCTAAGAAGGTAAGCAGTTCCACCCTGGGCCAAGAGTAGGCACCACTGTTAGAACATGTGGTAATCCGCCTACCAGGAATTACCACTTTAAAGGAAAGTCCTATGACTAGGGTAAAATCAACTTTTCAAAATAAATGTTAAAGGGCTTACCTGTTTAAGTCATTAAGTGCAGGGTGCACTTTCACAGTCATTTTAAGTTCGTTTTCAGCAGGTTCACACAGCAGGACGCCAGCGACTGGTCGGGTGAGGCCTGCTGGAGGATGCTGCACGTACCTCGTTGAAAAAGCAAGTGTCTCTTTAGTCCTGCCGTTGGTAAAGAAAGGTGTGAAGCATTTTATTTAAGAATATGCATGCGTGCATTAGTGTAAGGAGGGAATTCCCAAGAAGAAAGCAACTTACTTTTTCTATCGGCTCTTCCTAGGGAGCATGTAGGGATGCGCTCCAGTTCGCGCTCATGTTCACCCGTGCACATGCAAGGCCTCTAGCCCTATTCATTTCATGCCTTGCAAAGGTTAAGAGGAGCACCCACTGCGATTGGTGAAAGGAAGCAACATGTTGCGGGATTGGATAAAGATTTGTGCCCTGACTATAAGAGGCAATTCCTGCCTCTTAAGGGTTGTCTTTAGACTAGTGATGGGAAAATGAAGCCTTGTGAAGCTTTGAGGCTTTCTTTCTAATTCTGCCAATAAAAATTTGAAACTTTGAAGCCTCAGCCCCAGTATGAACAGCGAAATCTGGTGGTTAACTGAGGTCAAGGCAAGCTCTCAAGAGCGCCAGTAAAGTGACACTCACTGTTTCAGTCTCATGTCACCAGTAAAATGTCAGAAAAGTCTGTGTTCATTCATTCTGCTAAGGTCCTTATCCATTTATACTATTTAACTTTTGAATGCCGTTTTCCGCTGTTAGTCGCCATCTGTCACCAAAGCTCTCTAATTCTCTCTTTCCTCATAACCAGACATTGTGGAATGAGAATGATGCATTTTATATAGGCTACCTGTTAATTTAGCGCCAAAGCTGTCGAACTGATGAAATACTGTAAAACCAATAAAGCGCGCTGTGAAGCACTGATGACGTTCAAAGCTTCAAACGCCACATGTCACATGACAGCGGTGTTTTAACACAAGATCCGACACAGTGATTCTACTCACTATGCTTCAGATTGAATGATTCAAGCTTCGACGCTTCTGTGTCATTTTCCCATCTCTAATGGTTGCTACAGCTTTTTTCATTCAGTATGCCAAACCATGGCTTGTTCCTTATTTTGTAAATTTCTTGTATATATTATAGATATCTCCTGGTGTAGCTTCATTTTGGTGGAGGTATTTATATTAATATGGATTTTGGGTTTTGGTACACAATTTTTGAGTATATGCATTTTTGTCTTTATTTTTCATTTTTGGATAGTGGAAAACTTCACTGTATATATATATATATATATATATATATATACAGTATATACATATTGCTCACTCTTTTTGATTGGGACATTATTTTTGTTGTTTTGTTGCACCTGTAAATAAACCCACTCTTGTTTTGGAAATACCACCCTTTTGTGTCTGTGTCTTCATATCTGACTTCTCACAAATCTGATCTCGGTTGGTCCTGCACTACAAGACGCCCACTGTGTGGTCTGGGGCCAACCTTGCCACTACATGGGGTGTCACAGAACATTAGAACAATCTAGATGAGAACAGGCCATTGTAGCAGTGCTACTATTAGTTAAAACCGCATCTCCCAGCAGTCTCTGCAGGGGCTGTTGGGGTCAAAAGTGGTCAGAGTAGCTTAAAAGGAGAGCGGGTGTCCAAAGAAAAAAAAAAGGTGTTTTTTGTTGTATTCTGTGTACCAGGTCTGGCTGCCTTGTGTTCTTTAACCATATTTAGTCGTCGTATCTTGGATTGTTTCGTTGTTGAGGTCTGGATTGTCTTCTGTCTACCTGTGTGCTGAGGACTGATAGGGGGTCATGGCTTTACAGCAAGAAAAGGAGCGCTCCTGAAATGTCCACCCATCTTCACCATTTTTAGGGACTACCGGTAGGACTGTTTTTTTTCATTCTCTTCCAACGTACAGATCTCTGGACTTACTATCGTCATCATTCATTACATCAGGTGCTGTTTTCCATGGACTTTGCTGTGGGGGGTTGTTTGTGTTTATCTGTTTAATGTAATTTCACCGTAGGGGTACAGGGGTAGTATTGTTTCCATTTATTTCATTATAGTCCTTCTGTCTACCACACTGCTTGGTCACTATGATGCATTCCAGTGCAATAAGTGATGACATACTCTATGGTGCACTTGTAGAAGTTAACCAGCAGCTGTTCTAGGAGTTGTGCTTTCTTCAAGCCGCTCAGAAAGTGAGGCCTCTGAAGACTTTTCTTGGCTATTGTTGTTGTGTTTGTTGCCCATGACAGGTCCTAACTGATGTGGCCTCCCAAGAACCTGAAAAGAGTAGAAAGTGATATCGACATGTGATGTGGAGAGAGGATGAACAGGTAGGACAATGAGTGATGGGAATGGAAGAGAAGGTGAGGAAAACCAAAAGAGAGGTGGAAGGATAAAGTAAAAGAAGTCTGACAGGTAAGGAGGACCTGCAGGACCGAGCTGTTTGGAGAAGATTGTTCAAGCACATCAACCCCACACAGAAAAGTAAAAAGGTGAAGAGGAAGAAGAAGACAAATTTTCATCTGTGAGATCTTTTATAGACAGGTTAGGCTTAGGGTTGGGGTAGGGGATAATAACCCGAAGATTAATATCCCCCAAAGGCATTGGTACACAATTTCCATTTATAAATAATTTTATTTTTAAAGTAAGGGTCCATCCTATGAATTATAACATCATTTATAAAGTTTAAAATCTATCAGGTTAGGGTTATGGTTAGGGTTATCTTTCCTGATCAGTTTAATCAAATTAATTGACCACAGGTGGACTGCAAACCAGGTGTTGAAACATCATAATGTTGATCAATAGAGTCGGATGCCAAACTCCAAATGCTACAGCAAAAGATTTGAATACTTGTCAGTGTGATGGTTTAATTTTTTACAGTAATAGGTTTGCAAAAATTTCTAAAAACCCTGTTTTTGATTTGTCATTTTTACCTTATTTTTAGTGTTCAATGTAAAGAAAAAAAAGAATATAAACTTTAGCATAAAAGGGAAAGGGGGTCTGAAGGCTTTGTGAAGATACTGTATTTATTACATTGTATTTTGTGGAAATTGTCCTGCAGGTTGTTTCAGTAAAAGAGTCAGGGGTGGTTTGATCAAAGACCACTCTAAGCTTATTGAGGCACATTTCACTCCTCTTGATCACAGCCTCACTTTCTTTTTTTTTTGTGTTCTGTCAAAGATTCCTATCAAAGAAACCAGAAAAAGATAAACCTATTATTAGGTTCTGAGTTTGGGAAATGACATTTTCATCCCCCTCAGAGGTAAAACTACCCTTTCATAAATTCACCACCTCTCAGATTACTAAAATGTAATTTTCAGAGGTGTTCTCATCATATCGTATTATGTGATGTTTTGTATTTTCATGGGTGAAGCTATTTTTTCATGATTATGGATTAGACATGGGAAATTTAGACATGTTTCTAAAGTGAAGCATTTATTTATTATAAATCTTAAAAAAAAAAATATCTTGTTTGTTCTTTGTGTATAAAATGAAGTCTTCAGGGCATCAGTAATAAGCCTGAAAAGAAAGACCTAAAAAGTAATAAATGCGTCAATTTTTAAAACCAGAATGTTCTTGAGTGTTGATCCATGTGTTGTGATTGAGAAAAAATCAAAAATGATGATATTCTGCGATCTCTATATATATATAAAATTCAACGTACGTCTGTCTGTCCGCTTTTCACGAGAGAACTACTTAACAAATTTTGATTGCTTTTTTTTTTTTTCTTTCATTGGCTTGAACCTTCCGGTTGATTTTGCAACTTCTCTTACATCACGCTAAGTATCATAGTTCACTTGCAGGAGTGATATATTTGCGGTAATCCGAGACAGAGGCTGTGGGCCAAGTAGAGGGGGAAGTATGACGTCAAGAGTGGGGAGCCAGGCGGGGCCCTCCTCACTCATGCGCCAGCCTCTGTTCGAATTGGTACCTTGCCTCCGCTTAGCTAGCAATACCTGTTTGTTTATTGATTTTTAAAGTTTGTCCTGTTTCACTACTAAATGGGCGGAGCCACAGGGGACAGCTAGTTTTTAAATAAGTACAGCTTTAATTTTCACCTCATTGTCTCTCTCCCTTTTATACAATGCTTGTTTTTTTGGGGAGGCTAATGCCGTTTCTGCTGAGAGTGTTTTCATAAGCATGCCTGGTGCACTATTGCATTATACAGTGGGGGAAATAAGTATGTGATCCCCTGCTGCATTTGTAAGTTTCGTCACTTACAAAGAAATGAACAGTCTCTGATTTTTATGGTAGTTTAATTTTAATGGAGAGAGAAAGAATATCAAACATAAATCCAGAAAAAACACATTACATAAAAGTTATAAATTGATTTGCATGTCATTGTATGTGAAATAAGTATTTGATCCACTACAACCTAACCAGAAGTCTGGCTCCCACAGACTGGCTATGTGCCCACGTGGCACACAGATTACAATCAATCAATCAATCAATCAATGACACATACTCCTGATTTCAACTTGTGATGTGTATAAAGCAAATCTGTCCACAGAATCAATTTCTTCCATTCCAACCTCTCCACCACCATGTGAAACACCAAAGAGCTGTCAAAGGACATCAGGGACAAGGCTGGAATGAGCTACAAGACCAACAGCAAGAAGCTTGGTGAGAAGGTGAAAACTGTTGGTGCGATTATTTGGAAATGGAAGAAATATAAAATGACCATCAATCGGCCTTGGTCTGGAGCATGGGGTGAGGATGATCATGAGAAAGATGAGGGATCAGCCCAAAACTACACTGAAGGAGCTTGTTAATGATCTGAAGGCAGTTGGGACCACCACAGTCACCAAGAACACCACTGGTAACACACTACGCCCTAATGGATTGAAATCATGTAATGCATGCATAGGCTCGGATGTTTACTGGCAAACTAAAGATGGGCCTGTACATGTGCCTTCTTGAGCAGGGGGACCTTGCGGGTGTTGGAAGATTTCAATTAATTCTATTAATTGATTGAAATCTTTTATTGGCTAACTAAAAAAATTACAATATGCAAACTTTCGAGGCTTACATCTTATCTGAAGAAGGGGCCTGAGTTGCCTCGAAAGCTTGCATATTGTAATCTTTTTAGTTAGCCAATAAAAGGTGTCATTTTGCTTGACTTTTCACTACATTCATAATGGCTAACACGGTACAACACCCTAGTACTATTAATTGATAGAATTAATTAATTTATGTACGCCCCACAATTTTATTTAGTCTCAAATAACCACGAAAATTGTGGTTAAAGAAAATTTTATTTTTTGCTTTTTAGTGCATTTATAAGTAAAGTAAATAAAATCATCTTATTAAAATTTTTGTAATGTATTTTATGTTTTACTTTTTAGTTTTTGAATATCTTGCAAATGATTTTTCTTTAATCATTTTTCATGAAACTTCTTTAAAAGTATTATGTAATACAGTGGTTCTCAACCTGTGGGGCGGGCCCCCCTAGGGGGATGCGAAGTAACAAAAAGGGGGACGCGAAGATGTGAAAAATAGAAAACAAGAATCAAAAATATGAAGAAAACATCTGTTGAAAACAAAACAAATTAACTTAAACTGCATTCTGATACTAGAACAATAAATATAGAGTTAGATAAATGTCGATAAAAGTTAAGTAGGTATAATAAAATATGCATCTACATTTCAAAAAAATGTTAGGGGGGGCATGATTAAAACTGTTATGAAAACTCGAGTCGCAAATACTTAAAGGTTGAGAAACGCTGAGGTAACATATCTTCTTTGCGGAATTATCTGAATACTAAAAAGAATTATATTTCCATCTCTATTTTTCTGTTCAGGCTCTTATGGGATTGGTGCTCAGTTGCTGTGAAAAAAAACACCGACGACAGAACGGCAAGCTTAAGTCAGCATACGTATTTACCGACTCCACTCACTGGATGAGGCAAGTGGGGGCGTCAGTCACTTGTATCCTCCTATATCTCACTCTATTCTCTCTCCATCATTGTTGTGTGTGCATTAAATGGAATCGCATAACCATTGATTATGGTGCAATTTATTATGTAATTGCATCGGTTTTGGCGGATTATTGTATTGTCATCGATACTGTACACGTATGAAAATTTGAAGAAATTCGCTTTGTCAAAAGTGGGTTTAAAATCAGTGGCAAGATTTGACCCAGACAAACAGACAGAAGAGTCAAGTTAAATAAAATCGTTTAATAAAAACGAAACTGACTTTCAGTGTATTCTACCACAACCCACAACTATGTTTTGACTGACTTCCTAGGTCTCTTTGACCCCCGGGGTAATTAGCCAGTTTTTTAAAGCTACCCTTTCTTATGTAAATAATCCAGAAGGAAAGGGCAACGGCACTAAACTTCCTTACATCAAAAGATGATGATAGGTACAGCTTAAATCTGGAAATGGCCCCTTTACAGGGTGGCATGTGGGGACCAGGCCCCCATATCCAGAAGCATTCCTCATGAACAGAATTTCTTTCAAAATACATTTTCTTATATGTGTTTAGAGGTCGATTCCTGCAATTTTGCACATTTAGAATTCATGGATGTGCCTATGTGTGAGTTTGTCACCAATTAAATTAAAATTATCTTATAATTGTTTGGGACATATTGTTGAAAATTGCAAACAACACTGTAGCAATGCTACTTAAATGGACTGCAAATCCTAGCATCCCTGGGAGTACTGTGCCTTTGAGCAGCTTTCCACAAGAGCTACTGGGTGCAACAAGACGAAGTGCAACTTTTGAAAAGGAGCCATAAACTGAATTACAATTTTCTCTGGATTTATGTTCTTGTCCTGCATCTACTTGGTCATGTGATTTCATCTGGGGTGGAAAATGTTTTTGTCTGAGGAGCACTCCCAACTTCTACAAATCTTTACTTATATTAGTATCACAGTAGAAGTAAACTTTCAAAAACTTTCAGAAGGTTGACCCAGGGGATTTCATTTCATAACCATACCACCATCATCTACATTTTGTGCTTAGTGTTTTGTTGGATTTCTTTTGTGTCTGTAATATCATTTTTATCAATTAATAGCATAAACATACATACACATTTATTATAAGTTACATTTGTAGAGCGTCACAGTTTATTGAAGAGCTGTGGAGCTACGCAGTTTGTCTGGGGAACGCCATGCATATTTGTCTCAGCAGCCAGCCTCACATACGTGGTTAGCTGGCACGATGATTGTTCTCTCTCTTGTTCCTCATAACTGTTTGCATCTTATTTAGTGCAATAAATTTAGAATGCTGGGCCCAAAACGTATTCACATTTGTGGCGGTCCTGTGCCCCAAACCCCTGCAAATTGCAATGGATATCTGTATACATTTTTAATTTGTGTGTTTTACATTATAAAAATGAACTGAATTAAAAAATGACCATTTAGTATATTAAATGCGAAACTGTTTTCCTAAATAACAATGAACTGCAGTTCTGATCAGGCCTGCTGTAGAAATTCATTTCCTAGACTCAAGTTCAGCTCTTCTGCTGGTAAGTTCAGTGTTTTAACATCTGCCTTTGTATATATGGGGATTTTATTTTGCAGTATCACACATCGGCCTTGGTGCAGAATTACTTTATCTGTAATGAAATGTTTTCCTAGATAAACATCATGCCAATGTGACGAGTGGTCCATGGTGCAGTGCAGGTTTAAAGATAAATAATTGTGTCCCGAGAGCGTGCATGTTCAGAATAGGTGTGGGTGTACGCATGACAGTGCCACTCCAGGGTTGATCGTGGTGTGCTTGGCTGATCACGCAGTCATGTGCAAATGGAAGTGGATCAGTTGGGTGCCTCATTCACACTTCAGAGTGGGTGGAGCGTCACATCGGCACCTGATCAGGCCATATTAAAGGGCCTGCATGGCAGAGAGAAAGGGAAAGAAAGAGAAAAAGAACAGAATGAAAAGGAAGGAATGATGTATAAAGTGGAAGAAAGAAAGAGAGAGCAAGAGGCTGGATTGGGAGAGCCCATGCACAAGAGGAATGGAGGTAGGTGGTTGGGAGTGAGAGTGGGCTGGGGCTATTGAACCATACTGGAAAGTAGGAGCAGCCTGTTATGTCTCCCACCAACGCCAAAGGACTGATGGTGGGAGACATGTTGTATGGCCTAGCGTGGCATCCCAGGGATGCCGAAGGAGAAGCAATGGGGACTTGGACCTGGAATTCATGGTTGAATGCACCTGTTGGAAGGACATCTCCTCTGGCTGCAGATCCCCTAAGCAAAGGAGACATCATGTTGAAGAATAAAGCATTGGGGTTTAAATGCTTTTAAGGAACAGCCATCTGCTTGAGATTTTAACCTCGATTTTATGGATTATTTATTGGACCTTTTTTAACCTTCACTTGTCTATTACTTATTTATTGTTTTGAATCACTGTGCTATTTTCACTTTGTTCTGGATTAATTTTAATCAACACACTGACACTTTTTGCACTAACCCCTTGCTTCATGTATGTATCCTCATTTGCCCGGCTCATCTCGGTTCATCAATATCGACAGTATCGGGTTCAAGAGGCTCCTGGATGTGACAAGGGAGAGTGAAGCCAACCCGGACATCAACAGCATTATTTGATCTTTCTCCTCCCATTTACTGTATGTGTAGCCTTGTTGTGTATCCCTGAATTTGCTGTATGCTGTAACATTAATAAAGTTATAAATAATGGTGCAGTGCTTTATAAGCATGACACCACCATTGCAGAAGTTCAATTTAATTCAATTAAGATTATTTTTGTGTAGCTCTCTTCACTTAGTGCAGGCTCAATGCATCATAACAAGTTAGAACATAAGAAATTTGATGAATGAGAGGAGACCATTCAGTCCATCAAGCCTGTTTGTCTAGCAAATAGCTAAGTTGTCCCAATATTTAATCCAGATACTTCTTAAAGGCTGTCAAGGTTTCTGGTTCAACTACAATATATCTCTCAGTAATTTGTTCCAGATTCCAACAATTCTTTATTTAAAGTAGTGCTTCCTGTAAGTTCACAATTACAAACTTTGCAAATTACTAATTACGTAATGAATATACATAATGAATAATGTACAGTATTGAACTACATAATTATATAATGAATTACATAATAAATGCACATAAACACACAGATCTGTTAAAAGAGACAGGAAAGCCAAGTAGTTCAAAACTGATTAACATGAAAGGAACCTAACAACATCAGTGAATTAATTAATTTTTGAACAATATGCCATCACTGAGCTATTATTACTAGCCTATGTATCATCCTGAGGTGATACTGTGTCGCTTTTTTGCCTACAACTATCAAACTCTTTCTATACTTGTGCCTTTCTCACCCCCAGATAAGGAGGACTGAGGGGTGCCTTTAATATTTCTGACCACGTTTCAGCAGTGACTGTACTACCTGCCACTTTACCATGCCATATACAGCAATGCAATATTGGGCAGTTGGCACCTGTGTTCCCACTCTTTGAACTATTAAGTGTATGGTGTGCTCCCTAAAATATAATGTGAAGGTTGATTGATTGTTTGCTAGTGGCACACATGCATGCCTGAGTCTCACCTTCTGGGCTCATCAGAGGTAAAAAGTAACACAGGGGGTTGCAGTTGCTGAAGTTATTATCTTTTCTTTCTTCCACAGCCCCAAGAAACTGTCCAATAAGGGTAACTGACTCCACCCATTCCATTCCAGCCAATATAAAGCTGAGGCACTCCCGACAGTGGTCGTCCCATTATGATAGATAGATAGATAGATAGATAGATAGATAGATAGATAGATAGTAAAGTCACTATATAATAGATAGATAGATAGATAGATAGATAGATAGATAGATAGATAGATAGATAGAAAAAGGCACTATATAATAGATAGATAGATAGATAGATAGAAAAAGGCACTATATAATAGATAGATAGATAGATAGATAGATAGATATGAAAGGCACTATATGATAGATAGATAGATAGATAGATAGATACTTTATTATTTATTTATCTCACTAGCAAACCTACTGTTTCCTTTCCACCCTCCTCACTTATTGATTGCATAACAGAAATCAAAACCTGTTTTTCTTCAAATGTTCTTAAATTAAATAGTGACAAAACTGAGGTTCTCCTCATTGGTACAAAATCAACATTATCCAACATTATCCATTGTCTCCCCTTCCCCACAGGTTAAGAGTCTGGGCGTCATCCTTGACAGTACTTTATCCTTTCAGTCCCACATCAATAACATCTCCCAGTCTGCATATTTCCACTTGCGTAACGTTAATCGTATTCGCCCCCCGTCCCTCACTCCCCACACCACTGCTATCCTGGTTCATGGCCTTGTCACTTCTCATCTGGATTATTGCAATTCCCTTTTCTTTGGTCTTTCTTGCAATTCTCTTTATAAGCCTCAACTGGTCCAGAATTCAGCTGCCCTCCCGCATCATTACTAGAACCCCCTCTATTCATTATCTTACTCCCGTCTTGCAGCATCTTCATTGGCTTCCAGTTAAGTTCCGAATTCAATTCAAAATTCTTCTGTTAACTTTTAAGGCTCTCCAGAACCTCGCCCCTCCATATCTGTCCGACCTCCTCCATGTTGCCATTCCCTCCCGCATCCTCAGATCCTCTTCCTCCATCCACCTGACTGTCCCCTTTGCCCGTCTTACCACTATGGGGAGCAGAGCATTCAGTTGCCCTGGAACTCACTACCATCTGAGCTTAGAAATATTGAATCATTTTCGCTTTTCAAATCTAAACTTAAAACTCATTTCTTTAAGACTGCTTGTTCTCTTTGATTACAATTGCTCTGTCTGATTTTAAATTTTGTATTGTACTTTTGCTTATAATCTGTGTTTTATCTATTGTTCCATAGCCTTGAGTGTTTAGAAAGGTGCCTACAAATAAATAAAATGTATTATTATTATTATTATTATTAACTATTTTGCTTTTGTTCCTTGGTAGTTATTCACACTATGGTGCCTGGTTATTTTTGGAACTTTGTTGTTATTAAAAGGGGCGACCCAAATTAATGAATCAATATTCCTTTTGAGGACATTATCTATGACAATAGTTACATTCAATTAGCCATAGGCAGCTATTTAATATATTAAATCACATATTAATCAGATCACTAGGACAGCATTTTTTCACTTAAGAAACATAGCAAAAGTTAGACCTCTTATATCATGGGAAGATGCTGAGAAATTAGTTCACGCGTTTGTTTTCAGTCGACTAGATTACTGTAATGCACTCCTCTCAGGACTACCCAAGAAAGACATAAATCACTTGCAACGAGTGCAGAATGCAGCTGCTAGAATCCTAACTAGAAAAAGAAAATCTGAGCACATCTCTCGAGTTTTGATGTCACTACACTGGTTACCTGTGTCTTTCAGAATTGATCTTAAAATTCTGCTTATGGTTTATAAAGCCTTAAATAATCTCGCCCCAATCTTATATATCGGAATGTCTGACATCTTATATTCCAAATCGTAACCTCAGATCCTCAAATGAGTGTCTCCTTAGAATTCCAAGAACAAAACTTAAAAGAAGTGGTGAGGCGGCCTTCTGCTGTTATGCACCTCAAATATGGAATAGACTGCCAATAGGAATTCGCTGGGCTAATACAGTGGAGCACTTTAAAAAACTGCTGAAAACACATTACTTTAATATGGCCTTCTCATAATTTCACTGTAATCAAAATCCTAATATATCCAACTCATTATAATAACTATTCATGGTGGCTCTAAAATCTGTACTAACCCCTACTCTCTCTTCTGTTTCCTTTTCTGGTGTCCTTGCGCCACCACCATCTACTCAAAGCACCGTGATGTTCCAACAATGATGGATGGATTAAAAGCCAGAAGTCTGTATGACCATCAACATCAAGTGACTCCGTGAGAACCCTAACTACAAAGAGGACTATTTCATTTATGTTAGGTAGAATGCCCAGAGGGGACTGGGCGGTCCTGTGACCTGGAACCCCTGCAGATTTTATTTTTTTCTCCAGCCGTCTGGAGTTTTTTTTTCTGTTTTTTCTGTTCACCCTGGCTATCGGACCTTACTCCTTTTCTACGTTAACTAATGTTGTCTTATTTTAATTTCTTATTTTATCTTTTATTTTTCTTCATTATGTAAATCACTTTGAGCTACTTTTTGTATGAAAATGTGCTATATAAATAAATATTGTTGTTGTTGTTTAAATTGAAATTTGAATTTTCCCATCTACATATAAATGCACTTTATTTAGTGAGCATGAGGAAGAAACATAGCAGGCAGGAGCAGTAAAAAATATGAGCGTCACTGGAGGACACTGATGCCAGTTCACTGATTTAATATATTAGTAAGTAGTGATGCAGAGAGTGCATGGCAATTTCAAGATGCTGGCCTACAAAAGATTTCAAGGATTAATAAAAAAAAAAAGTGCAAGGTCAAGCTGTACAAAGCTGTGGAGTGATCTGCCTGGTAATATAAGGGATGCCCCTTTAGTCTTAACTTAAGTGCGGGCTGAAGACTCAATATTTTAGTCTGGCATACCCTGACTAGAGCTGCTGATTAGTTGGACACCTTTGTGTGTTTGTTATATGTACAAAAATATAAGTAATACAATATTTATAAACCATTACTAACTGTCAACTATTCAGTCACTCGCAATACCTTGCTGTGGCATATAGTGCCACTGCTCTAGTGCCAAGCTATTTTGGTGTCTATAAAAAAGACACTTGAGATGCTGGGAGCCTTGTAATCATCAGATGGAAAGATTCTGTTGTCTCTGCTTCTCTTTTCCAATTACTATTTCTTATCTTGTTGCTTGCTTACTAGCATAACAATTTCCCTTTCCCTTGAAGGGCATTTTTGTGTATCTAGGATATTTAAAAGTATTTTTACACTTTATAAAGCCAGTACCTCATTTTGGACCTGAGAAGCCCTTTATTTTGGGGTCAGGCTGCCACAGGGTGAGGCATATTTTGGGGAAGACTACTAAGGTCCTGGTCTGCTCTGCTGCTGTATTTTGTAGCCTGGACCCCCTTTTGCCATTTTGTGTTGTTGCCTTCACAAAAAGCTGAAAATGTACAGTAATCCCTCCTCGATCACGGGGGTTGCGTTCCAGACCCCCCCGCGATAGGTGAAAATCCGTGAAGTAGAAACCATATGTTTGTATGGTTATTTTTATATATTTTAAGCCCTTATAAACTCTCCCGCACTGTTTATAAATATTCCCCGCAGAGTTATACAGCATAATCCCTTTGTATTCTTTTAGATATTAGGTAAGATTCATTGAAATTGTGTATATAAACACACTCTTTATATACAGTAAAACCTAAATATTATTTTAAAGATATTGAGTGTCTCCGATATCACATATGTTACAGCCATTATGATAGACAGGCCACCAGCAATAAATACGTACAATGCAAGAAAAATAGTATACAGTAAATGTGTGTACAGTGACACTAAACGTACGTACATGTACTAAGCACTGTAAGTAGAAAATTAATTATGGTTACTCACCAACAATGACATGATGACTTGTCCGATAACAATGAGTTTAATTTTACTGCACAACAAAGGAGAGCATTACAGCCCTCTTCTAAAAGAGCCACTTCAGGCGATTGTGTAGCACTGCCGTTGTTCTTCTTCTGGCAGTCTTCAATCCAAATCCCTAAAGCAGATTCCATCCAGACTACTGCCTTATTACATCCACTTACAACTCGTTTTGCACCCTGGTTAAAAGGACACTGCGGCCGTAGATCTTATATTCCTTTCCTACTTTTTAAATAAAAAGAATCTTAGCCTTCAACAAATCCAAAACGTTTACCTTTTTGGCAATCGTTAACATCTTCGTTGGCGCTTGGGCACAGCCCCTGAAGCAGTAGCAGATTGTTTTGGAGCCATAATGAAGGGCTTGACTATGCACAAAGATAAACACAAAAGAGCACAACTCTTTACACAGCGAAACACGTTGATGCTGAATGAGCGAGACTTCCTGGTTAACACTGCATTCAGCACGCAGGAACTTAACTGCGTGCTCTGTTTGGCTAGCTTCTCAGTCACCCGCCAATAGCGTCCCTTGTATGAAATCAACTGGGCAAACCAACTGAGGAAGCATGTACAGGAAGAAAAAAGACACATTGTCCGCAGAACCCGCGAAGCAGCGAAAAATCTGCGTTATATATTTAGTTATGCTTTCATATAAAATCCGCGATAGAGTGAAGCCACGAAAGTCGAAGCGCGATATTGCGAGGGATTACTGTATTACTATAATAATAAATCAAAAAGTAAAGACAATTTGAAAATTACACAGTAACCACACCAGACAGAAGCTGATGCAATACTACACATTTGGCTTATGGGTAATTTGAATATGCAGAGCTCAGCTATCTGCCATTAGCCTAGTTGAAGCCAAGTTTAAAAGAACATGGATGCTCTGCTGCAGGATTGCACCATTGTTGAACACCGTGCTGTAGTGAGATTTCTTTGAGCAGAGCGAATGAAACCTGCTAAAATTCTCCAAAGGATGTTGGCTCAGTATGGAAATATAAACAGCAGGATTTAATGAAAAGTTAATGATTGGATCAACAGGTTTAAAGTCGGAAGAACAAGCGTAGCCGAAAACACTTGATCTGCTCAACCATCAACATTGTGCACACAAGCCCACATCAACACGATAAATTGTAACAACTGGCCCAATTGTCTGGACCAGCAACTACACATCCAATACCTATGTCCTTGTAACCTGAGGGCTGTTAGACTTAGACAAGCCACACTTCTTCCAGTTACGTCTCTAATCGGTGATCAAATAGGCAAAAAAAAGGCAAACAGTAGGTAAGTTACTAAAGTGAATATATATATCTCTCTATTATAAAAAAATCCTGGGAGAGAAAGACGGGAGACGAGATGTGATCTTCACATTAAGATCACGGAAGACACTTAAAAGACCCACGAGATGAAAGAGATTGGGCACGGAGCGTCTCGCGGGGACCTTAAACATGAGACTTTGTGCCAAGAGATTGACCAGAACTGTCTTGCGATGATGTAGAACATGAGATTCTTGCAAGACATGTCCTACTTACAACCAATATCAAATAAGACTACAGGCAGCAAAACACTTAGTCATGTAAACTAAGGCTTTGAGCACACAGATCCAGGGCTCTCAGTGCGTATAAAGGATATAAGGACAATA
Source organism: Polypterus bichir lapradei (assembly GCA_026402145.1). NCBI lineage: Eukaryota > Metazoa > Chordata > Cladistia > Polypteriformes > Polypteridae > Polypterus > Polypterus bichir. The sequence goes on from JANRMT010062820.1 coordinate 27,337,039, forward strand.
CATTATAATGAAACGTTGAAGAAGAAAGCAGCGTGGAGAAAAGAGACTCAAAAGCGTTGGAGAGAAAAAAGAGCAAAAAAGAAAACAAATAATCTAGGTGCAAATTCAGAAAATAAGGAAAGTAATTATAAGCCCATAACAAGTGGAATTGAAAAAAAGCACGTCCAATCGGGCTCAGAATTAAAAGACAGAGAGTAAAAGACAAAGCAGAACTCTGTAAAGACTATCACAAACGTTGGCGCTATACACATGCAGAGCAGGTTAGAGATTATTAAAGCAGTGGAATTTGAAATGCTCAAAAAAAAAACGTTGGTGTGATACACATGTGGAGAAAGTTATATGAATATGAAAGTAGGAAAATTAGAAAGTATGAAAAAAAGAAAGTAAAGATTGCAGTAGCGCAAACAAATGGAAATTATTACTCGAAAAAGGGAAAATAATCACCACGGACCAGGTGTCATTGAAAAATAAGCAGGACAAAGCGAGGTCAGAAATAAAAGAAACAAAAAATAGTAAACAAAGTAAAGTGTCATAAAGAGGTTAAAAAACAAGGGGGGAGAACACATGCAGAGCAGGTTAGAGAAAATGAAAACTGGAATTCAAATGACTCCGAAAAAATGTAGGCTCGAAACACATGCAGAGCAAGATACAGAATGTGAACGAAGAAAAAAACGAAAGTGTAAAAAAAAAAATAAAGTAAGGATCGCATTTGCACAAAAAAAGAGAAATTATTATTTGGAGAAATAACGAAAAGGTGAATAGAGACCGAATATATGGACGCAGGTGATATGTCAGAAGTATGTAAATATTGTAAGGCTTTGAAGTTTAAGTCATAGAGTTTACCTCACGTGCATTTATTGGTTACTTTGCAACACAAATTATTAACTGCTGATGATGAAGATCGTTTTGTCTGTGCTGAAATTCCAAACAGAGAAACCTATCCTGAATTATGGTACAAAGTCATTAAACACACGTTTCACTGACCTCATTAAAAAGATTCAGCACATTGGGACTCGAAAGATTCCAAATATTGTTTTTACAGAAGTTCTGAAATAAAAGTGAAACTAATGAAATAGCAACAATTCAAAAAAAAAAAAATGTTAAAAGTGTGTATCCGGAAAACCAAACATGGGGGTTGGCGAGCAAAGCGATTATTGATTGATTAAGTGAAACAGAATGCCAAACAGTAAAAATATCTCACCTTCCCCCCCTCCCCCAACCCCATGAGTGAATGGCAGAATAAATATACAGAGTGAACCCTCCCTTGACCCTACACTGAACATAAAACAGACATGACGCACACGAAACAAATAACACACGTAAAGTCCGGGAAATTGTCCAGAGAGTCCATCCATCCATTATCCAATCCGTTGAAATCGAACACAGGGTCACGGGGGTCTGCTGGAGCCAATCCCAGCCAACACAGGGCACAAGGCAGGAACTAATCCCGGGCAGGGTGCCAACCCACTGCAGGACACACACAAACACACACTAGGGACAATTTAGAATCGCCAATCCACCTAACCTGCATGTCTTTGGACTGTAGGAGGAAACTGGAGTGCCCGGAGGAAACCCACGCAGACACGGGGAGAACATGAAAACTCCACGCAGGGAGGACACGGGAAGCGAACCTGGGTTTCCTAACTACGAGGCAGCAGCGCTACCACTGCACCACCGTGCCGCCCTTGTCCAGAGAGTGATTGATGATAATGAACTTGAACCAGTTAGAAACTGTCCAGAGGTAACTGCAATATAGAAGCACTTGATTGTTTGCTCCTTTTCCGAAATAAAAAGAAACGGACTCACGATATGGTCATTGGCGTATCCTGTTATTACTGAACTCTGGGCTTTTGTGAGAATGGCGAGATCGTTACAGGTCCAGCATTGAGAGCAGAAAGGTGCGTGATGACCCCAGATCAGCATTTCTCTGTTTCTTGATGCCTTTCTGTGTTGTGTTCTTGTTTCTCTCCTTTCCTCCTCTATCTATCTCCTTTTATTTAAATAAAAAGTAACCGGATGGAATTGATGGGTAGACAGGCAAATTACCTTGAGGGGTCACAGTCCTACAGAGTTCTCCTTTCCTCCCTTCGTTTCCAGGGGAACAACATTTACACAGACGCACCATAGACTACATAAACGGGACAACGCTACAAAAGACGCGACTCAGCCCAATACATTTAAAATGACGTTAATCACGTAGCACCGCTACAAAGTAACCATCAGAGTAGACAGACGGATTACGTTGTCCCCTGTTGCTGCACATTTCGATGTCAGCTATGGATCTCCACGTGCCAGATTGAATGATGACTTGGGGTACTGTAAAGTCTGCGCAAGATGGGTACCTTAAACAGCTTACTGAACTTAACAAGCCAACATCTTTTGCTGAACGTCAACAGGTTTCACTCCTTCTGGTACGTTGTTCAACATTGGTACAAACCTGCAGCAGAGCGTCCATATTTATTTGAACTTGGCTTCAGCTAGACTAACAGAAGGATGCTACCAACTACCCCTTAAGCCATCGCAAATATGTTGTATTTTATCAGCTTCTGTCTGTTGTGGTTACTGCATAATTTGCAAATTGCTTTTACATTTTGAATTACCCTCATATTTCTTAAATGTTTAAACCAGAGCCACATTTTAGGCCTATACAGACCTTGAAACCTGATGTTTGAGTTTGGGGTCAGAGTGCTTCAGCTAAAGCCAGTCTTTGGGTTCCATATCAGGGGAGTACTGGTCTAGTTTTGGATATTTTTAGGCCATTTTGTGTGCAAGAAATCACAGCATTTTCATTTTGTCCTTTAATTAAAACAAGAGATTCTCATACCAATAAGTAAGCAAGCTTTTTGTTTAGTGCAGCAGCTCACATTTTGTATTAGAAGAGAAATGGATAGTCTTAAAAAAAAACAGTGATGCTCATCTTGTTTAAAAAGTAATCTGTCCCTGCTACTTAACAAACATTAGGTTTGTTAGCTTAATGACCAAATTAGGCTCTATTATTTGTAAACTTGTTAAGCCTGTTAGCCTTATATATTTTTAGTAAACATCTTAAGAACATTTTATTTTAATAGAATTGTGGGTTGCAATTAACAGATTATTATTATTATATTTGTTAATGTCATATGTATGTGCCAGATGCGTACGTATCATGAATAAATGATTTGTGTAGGTGTTTCATTTCTAAAAAAGGATGGTGTTCATTTTAGTAGACCATTTTATTTGATGGTCAGTGAACAATATAAGAGACCTGAAAATACTGTAGCTGTCCACTAATGGTCCAATCTGACAGATTTTCAGAAGATCGGCAGTGAAGAATGGCGGAAAGTAAGCAAATCCAGGTTTGTGAAGCTTGATGCATCAAACCCAAGAAGAGTCCAAGCTATGAGCACTGAGAAAGGGGCTTCAACTACGCACTGAGTAAAGGCTCTGAATAGCTGTGACAATGCCATATTTCAATTATTTATTTTTAATACAGTTTCCTCCCACAGTCCAAAGACATGCAGGTTAAGTGGATTGGCGATTCTAAATTGGCCCTAGTGTGTGCTTGGTGTGTGGGTGTGTTTGTGTGTGTCCTGCGGTGGGTTGGCACCCTGCCCAGGATTGGTTCCTGCCTTGTGCCCTGTGTTGGCTGGGATTGGCTCCAGCAGACCCCCGTGACCCTGTGTTTGGATTCAGCAGGTTGGAAAATGGATGGATGGATTTTTAATACAGTGGTGTGAAAAACTATTTGCCCCCTTCCTGATTTCTTATTCTTTTGCATGTTTGTCACACAAAATTTTTCTGATCATCAAACACATGTAACCATTAGTCAAATATAACACAAGTAAACACAAAATGCAGTTTTTAAATGATGGTTTTTATTATTTAGGGAGAAAAAAAATTCAAATCTACATGGCCCTGTGTGAAAAGTAATTGCCCCCTTGTTAAAAATAACCTAACTGTGGTGTATCACACCTGAGTTCAATTTCCATAGCCACCCCCAGGCCTGATTACTGCCACACCTGTTTCAATCAAGAA